>CANSZD010000435.1:0-1200000 GCA_947648045.1 Beta corolliflora
CTCATCAGCATCTGCAGTTGAGTTATCGTCAACTTAATTTCAACTTCACGTAAAAATCTGAGTGTCTTGTTCAAAATTGTATTGAAAGTAGTGTAGAGGGAAAAACTAGAATGTACATCAATGAATGCTGTACTCCTTTGTGAACCCCTAAATAGTAGGGTGCTAGAAGATGTGCCGATTATGTAGATGGTCTACTTACAGACTTGACTTCAATGTTTCTCTCTTAATGGTTTTGGGTTGTCCTATTTGAATCAGGTTCTTGAGATGATGTAAATATCATGAAAGAGCTCTCCCTTTGTAGAAGATTCTTTGCCCTGGCGTGAGAATTGATAGAGGGTCATAGGTTGATTTCCTTCTTGCGAATACATCCCATTTAGGCCCAAAATGAGCTCGCCAACGATCCTGTGTCATAATGTGGAAGATATTGCTTTACCCCAAGCTTAGCCTTCTCACAGAAATCTAGTATACCTTTATTCTTAGTTAATATATTTTCAAGTCCGTCTGATCCAGATGAAGATGGCAATGCAGATGTTAGAATTGCTATAAGGTAGAAAACATCTTCTGCTGGGGTCACCAATGATGTCTTGCCGTTCCATCTGTTCAGCAAAATACATATTTGAATTTAGTTTTTACCCGGGGAAAAGATTCCAATTTAGGTCTTCTTTATGAGTAGGGGAAATTCCTAGTTCATAATCAACATGAACATTTTTTGTTCATAACATTGTTATATTGTATCTTCAGTAACAAATGTTGTATATAAAACCAATATATCTCCATCATCTATTAGCTATATTATCATCTATTACTTATATGAAGACGATGACATTTTATTCTCAATTTACAAAATTTGTGATTTAGTTTGGAACAAAAAATGTTCATATCGATTATGAACTGGGAAGCCCTGGTATGAGTAGCAAGTGAACAGACACATATCAGATAAATAGGTACCTTGACTGGTTGACTGGATAAATGAGGATCGGACCGTTGCTTGTGTCTGTGAGGATATTACCAAATACCTCTTCTGCAAAACTAGATATCTTACTCTTAGGAACCAGGAGATTTAACCAGGGATGAGGAACATCCCATAATCCCTTCTCTCGGAGCTTTATTTCCGATATGTGAACTCTATTTAAGAAATCCACATATGATACTTCTAACTGAAAAACTGTGTAGGGGATATAATTTAACTTCGCCAAAGTATATTCTATTTTCTGCATTTAGAAAGGCGCAAGAGATTCAGTTCTAATGAATGATCTGCACGGGTATCATCAAATATAATAATCGACTGTTTGGAGGTCCTAACTCACCTGGTTTATAATGTTCGCATCCTCAGGATTAAAGTACTTGGCCATTTCAAGGCAGTAGAGCGTTTTCCCTTCAGAGCTGAATTGACTTGCTTGCAGTGGTTCTTTGGGACTGAAGGTAGATCTCCAATTATTAACAAGTCCTGTCCTGTTAATTATGACAAATCCTTCAATATAATCAAATGTATTATCTGATGATATTAGCTGTTCTTGATCCTTGGTAAATAAGTTGAAATCTGAGTAAAGCACTCTATTCCATTTAACCTGTGAGAGTGAAAAAAGCTCTTTTAGATGACTACAGGTACCTTTATGATTCACTAGACAAAAGTCAGATAATATGGGTTACTTACCATTTTGGGAGCCGGTTCCAAAGAAATTCTCGCCCTAGTGATGATGCCAAATTGTCCTAGTCCCCCAAGAACGCCGTAAAAGAGGTTGGCGTTCTGCTTTTCTGAACAGTTCACTATGTCTCCCTTTCCTGCAACCATTACCAAAAAAAAACAATATTATTTCCTGAAATGGGCCTTGAAGATCTTTTCTACGTTGAATGTGATCTTGTTTGGTGAAGCTCATTTTAAGATAATATTTTACTTTTTAATATTTTTAAATAGAGCAAGAAGATTTTAAAATTTACCTGTGACAACTTCCAGTTGATAGACATTATTTATCTGAGGTCCATGTCTGAATGCCTGTCCACTGATCCCAGCATTTGATAGGGTTCCCCCGACGGTCAAATGAAGGTAGTCGGTCCATGACTTAGGCGCTAATCCGTGTTTTTAGGGTCTCATGCAGAATGTTTATCCACAATTCACCCCCTGAAACATCAACATAGGGTAGCTCCCCGCCTTAACATGCATCTTTGGTTCTTCTAGTGATTCCATGTTGATGACGATGCCACCATGATTTTGTGATTGGCCTTGAAGCGAGTGACCATGGCCTCTTGCTGTAATAGTGAGCTCTGGGTTATGGCCCATGTTGAAAACATGTCTGATTGTTGTAGAGATGTCAGAGACTGTCTTTGGTAACAGAACTGCCATTGGAAGGAAATGGTATCTGTTACCAAAGTCTTTTGCTACACGACGTGTATTGTCTAAATCGAAATGACCCTTTAGATTGAGTTTCTTAAGTGATGATACTAGATCAAGTGAGCTCAAGTTTGTGAAATCTGGGCTGGCATGAGGAAGGTAAGAGCAGTGGTTGATATTATGGCCAGCCAAGTTCAATAAGAGAACTAAGAAAACTTTTAGCAGCATCTCTGCACTTTGTCTAAGGGACTTACACGCGAACATTTTTCTCGGCGCGTTTTTTGTGTTGATCGAGTAATGAATCTTGTGGAAGTGAAAGAAGAAGAGGAGGTGAAAACTGGGGAATCTTTGGGTTTTGTTTGTGAAGCAAAGGCAAGAGTAAAGGTGTGGAAGAGATGCAGTGTGGGAGAGAATTTAAAGGGAGAGTCTTGAGGCCTGAGTCAAATGCGGTCACGTATGTTACTAAGTGGTGGAAACTTCATTAAGAGATTGACGTTTACTTGCTGTTATAGTATTATTAATTATTTGTAGGCCATCATTCTATACTTGGTGTGGGGGCTGTTTTACTAAGTTGTTTTAAAGACTCGCTGCAACTCTTTCACTATCTTCTGTTTTTCTTTTTCCTTTTCTTTTTTTTTTCTTTTTTTTTTTTTGGGTGTGTGTATATTTCATGTGGGTATCACATTTAAATTTAGGATGGATTTTTTGTGTTTTGGATGCTTTAAAGATGAGAGAACCTGCCTTTTTGTACGAGAATGTATGCATGTATCTTGTAAGTTCTCCCTTCAGGAAACAACGATATATCATATGGAACTATGGAGGTCGTCGTTTGATTGGAAATTTATTTCCCAATGAAGTTTTGTTTATTTTGTGGGAAGTGTTAGAAGTTGTTTGAAGTAACAATTCTCATGGAAAGTTTCACTTATATTGGGGGAGCTAGGTAGGTCAGTTCCTTTGAGAAGTATAACTTCTTATTTAAGTATATTGAGGATTAATTGAATTCTAAATTTAGGCTCTGTCTACTTTACATTTGGAGAACTTATTCTAGAAGAATTTAGTGAGTGGTTCATGCGATGTCCCATTATGTTGCGTCTTTCACATTTGGTGAGTTATAGACACTTATTGTGATAAATTTAGGTAGAGAAGTATATTAGTAAAAAGAAGGGATAGATTTTGTAAAATTATTGTAACTTAAAGAATCACTTTTACTTTTGAGAAAAGAAGTTATAAGATTGTAGCAGATTGATGGATAAGTCATCGAAACTTAAGATCATGGGTTTGAATCTTTACATAGACATTGTGACTTGTGAGTCCCTTTCATCCAACTTAAGATAGTATGATGGCAATGAATTAGTGACTTCACAGGCCCCCCCCACCCCCATTCATACTCTCTCTTGTTTGGTAAGAGGCTGGTTAGCATTATTTATTGATACTATTTTTGAGGTGAATATTTTGCTTACTTGTTTCTTTAAAATTATACATTTTGGGAAATATGCCTTTCAAGTGGATTATCCCCCACCTACCCTGTCCATCAAGTCTTTGCTTGGTCCTTCCCCTATCAAACTTGTTCTGTTCTTTTCTTAGGGGTACTATTTTCTTAGGCTAAGTATCTCTAAATTATTTGCAAGGAGTGATAGCTTGATAGGGTTTGCTATTTGCTAGGGTAAAAAGTAAAACTAAAAACTACTGCTTACTAACAAGAAAATAAAGATTAACGGTTGAACTCTATTTGTAGCTCACCTAGGCAATAGCCTTACCTTTTTAAGACAATTTGAAGTCCTTTAATCCAAAGGCAATAAAAAGGTCTTCTACTATGTAAGAGTAGAAAACAAAAAACTGTCTGATAAATTACAGTATTAGCTAGCACTCTGTTTGGTGATGCTGAGATCTTTGATCGGAGAGTGATTGACGGGGTTGGCCCCTACTAAAACCCTCCCTGAAGGGTGGCTCTGAGTTGGATTTGTGGGCCCTTGCTTGTTGACCACATTCTCTTCTGCTTTGGCTTATGGTATGTCACGTTTTTTATGCTATAGTAGTATTGTCTATACTAATATACTAAAAGGCGTTCCTAGGAACGACGTCACGTGGCGTTTTCCCTTAGGGTGAATGAAAAAAAAGTAGAAAATGCTTTGTATAAGATTCGACCCTATGAGTACAAGCATATATACTAAGTTTTGACCACTAAACCAAGTGATGCTTGATGTTAAAGTAAAATATTAATAAATGAAAGATATAATTACCCGGGGGTATCTCGGGCCTAAAAACTAGTTATTAATTAAACCTTTTCTTAGCGAACTGATTTTACTAACCAAGTACTAGATGTTATGGATGAGTGATATTATTATGTTGGATAAATGTCATGGAATTATGTACATCTTGGGTATCCAGTTTCTTAATTGTAAGAGGTCAAGATAATCTCATAAGGGTTGTATGGATGAGTATCTATATGATAAAGGAGGCTATGTTGGAGCATAGGTTGTGGACTATACAGTTAATTTCCAAGGGGATGGAACTTCGAGAAACTTACTAGTTTATGAGGTTTAGGGTTTTAAAGATGTTTGTATTGGTAAAGTGAGAATAAAATATGAATGCTAAATATTGTCCCAAAAATTCTTAAAATAGAGTAGTATATATGTTTAACAATCTCCGGGTAAAATAGGGTAGTATATATGTATTGTATAGTTTGGACTTTGGATTATCTATGATGAGATTATTCATGGATGTAGGCCAATTACTAAGCAACGCTAAACTTACCAAGAACGTTCATTGTTCAATATTTTAGAGCTTGTTTGTTTGACATAAATTAAAAATGGAAGGTAGAAGTTTGAAGTAGAAAACCTGAATAGTTTGGCTGGAAAAAGTATAAGAAGAAAAACTATAAGAAGCTTATAACTTATACCTCCCATAAATTGGAGGAAGTTGATTACTAAGTACTTCTAAACTTACATTTTCCTTGATCAACCAAACAACTTTTTGGATTTCTAGGAACAACTATATGTGAAAAACAACTTAGAAAATAATGCTTTTTTTTGTTCAACCAAATGACCATTTAGAATTGGATGAGGGCTTGCACTCTTAAGCATAATCTTGATGCACTTGATGTTAACTTTTTTTATCCTTTTTTAGGTAAGGAGAAACGGCGACAAGTTGGGGAGTAAATGAAATCCCAACTTTCTAAGGTGAATTGATTCCAAAATCTCTTAGAATTGGGAGAGATGTTTAAACCACCGAGCCATTCCTCACTCTCCATTTGACGTTAACTTGGTAGACTTACTTTATATAAGAGTGATTCTTGGACATGTAGTCATTTTATATACATCAAACTGACCAAATTATCTTTGCTAAAAGTTTCTTTGCATATGGTTTTTAATTTCGAGTATTCTGATATATGCTAAGATAGCTAATTGTTTAAAGTAATTTTATGTTAAGAGTTACAGTGTCCTTTTTCTTCTTAATATTTATGGCTTCATTGTCACGTGATGTTCACAAGGATCTGTCGTAGCTTTGGACCACTGTCACTATGAAGTACTCCATAAGCATCTATGATTTAGAAGGCACTTGCTCTGTCAGGAAATTAAAAATCTATCATATTTACACTTTGTTTGGATAAGAAGATATGGAGAAAAAGGAAGGGAAGGGAAAGGAAGGGGAACTAGTTCCCTTATTTGGATAAGAGGTTGAGAGAAGGAAATTCAGAAGGGGAAGGAGAGGGATGGATTTATTTTTCGTCATTCTCTAATAAACATCATCACTCCAAAATTAGAGCGATTTAGAGGGAAAATGGAGCTTCTCCCTTTCTTTCCCCACCCCTTCTTTTTCCTTATGTGTTGCTATCCAAACAAAGAAAGTGTAATATTGTTCTTGCAGATTTCTTTTCTACTGAATTCTTCACTTGGGTTAGTGGTCATATATATCTTTTCTGTTGTAAGCTTTCCATTGGGGCCCTTCTCGTTGATGTGTTTGCTAATTAGCTATCAAATTTAGCGGTCAGGGCATCTAGTTGAGTTGGTACGCCCCTTGTTATAAGAGGGCAGTGATTTTAAACATCATTTCTTTTGTACATTTAACATCTTTTATGGCAAATAGTAATGTAAAAAATGGAGTTAGATTTCTTTTAGAAAAAAAAATGGAGTTAGATTAGGAGTTATGGTTCTTGTCAAGAAAATTTTTGGTATAGAAAGAGCCACAAGAGCGAATAAAGTAGACGAGATTTGATTCAATGCCCAAGATTTTAATCAACTAAGTTAATTGACATTTAGATGAAACTTGTCAAAGTACCTGTATGTTACCCAAGTTTTTGTGAAAAAAATTTAAATGCTCATATGATAAAAATAAAAAGGTACTTTGGCTTTAAAAGGCAATGCGATTAAATATCCATGTGGTGTTGAAATACTTAAATGGCTTGGTAAAAGGTTTTATTTTTTACTTATTAATACTAATTTACTTCATCGTTCCTATTTGTTTTTCCTGCGTTTTTCATTAGGTGGCTTTAGAAAGGTTTGTCCATAGAAAACGTATTTGCACTCTTTTTTGCGATAAACTACCTTATTTACAAAATTTTGTACAAAACTACCTTTGTTACGTTACTGTTTGTTGACCACTACCTAAAAACTTTTTCCGATGTTTGAATGTAGTTTTCCGGTGAGTAAAAATCATGTGCAGGTTATGTGATTTGTTATTTTTCTTATTTATTCCCCCTTCTATTTTATCCCCCCTTTGATTTTGTATAAACCCATTTGCATAGGTAAGGAGAGAGAGTGTTAGTTTAGAAAATGGAGGGAAAAATAGAAGAGGGGAATAAAATAAGGAAAATAACAAGTCACGTAACCTGCACATGAGTTTTTACTCACTGGAAAACTACAGTCAACTTCGGAAAAAGTTTTTAGGTAGTGGTCAACAAACAATAACGTAACAAAGGTAGTTTTGTAAAAAAATTTGTAATTAAGGTAGTTTCTTGCAAAAAAGAGCGTAAGGTAGTTATGTACAAAAAAATCCTAGAAAATATTATTATCTTATTTTAGACAACAAAAAGTATGAGAAGTAAGAGAAAAGTTTCAAAAGTAAAATAAGAAGTGCAAAAAGTACATTTATCTTGGATTCTTCTATATAAAAAAAACGCAGGGAGTATCAATTCTATAAGTGCATTTCTATACAAATATATTAAAAGGCGTTCCTATTAAAGGAACAGTGTCACGTGGCACTCTTCTCAAGCTTCGAATACACATGTTTATAATCTCATTTAAACATATTAACAATGTGTAGTTACTAGGATTCGAACACATAACCTTTGAAATGAAATGTGAGAGTTTAACCAATAATCCACTACAATTTCAATGTTTAATGTTTCAAAGTAAAACATAATAAAATCTTATAATTATATGTAATTATAGAGACATAGACAAGCCTTTTGATCTCTAGCACTTTTATTAGCTAATAACATTCTCTTACCCTAATTTCACTGAAATTGTTATTTTTATCCCCAATTTCTTAGAAATTTTTTTAAAAAACAACTTATCATGCCATAATGTCCATTTTTCGATATCGCACTAGACAGAATATTACGAAAAGCTAATAAAATCAATTATGAAATTTATGAATAATAATATATTTGATAATTGTAACTTAATCGGGGCATCGCCCGGGCCAAAATACTGGTTTGTACAGTTGAAAGAAGAAATAGGGGTTTCCTATGCCTATGAGTTGGTCATGACTGTTGGAGTCTAAAACCCCAACACTGGGGCATACTTGAAATGATTTTGGTTATTAAATTTATTGTCATTCTTGGGTAAACTTCCACTGACATTTAATTGGATTACTACTATATAATTATCTTATTATTATCATTAACATTATATGTATCTTTTGCTCGTCAGCAGCATATTTGAGCAGTCATTTCGGGTGTGGGTTGGAAGTTGAAACTGAATGATGTTTTTAATAAGCATGTTAGGTTTTTGTCTGGGTGTTGTCTTATTATTTTTTTTGTGGAAGAGATGTTGAATGTTATTTCATACGTATTTTAAAATTTTGTAATATTTTGACTTTTACATTATTCGTATTTTCTATTTTGATTATGTTTTATGATTATGTATGAAACAATTGTTATTAAGTAACATGTTATTGTAAGTCTAAATATATATATTTAAAATTTTGACTTTTTATACTTTTTCTAGTTTCAAAATACTTGATACACTTCTCTTGGCAAGCTTGTCAGAGGTCAATGCATATTTTTAACCATTAATATCTTTAATTTTCTGGTAAAAATTATGAAAAGTTGATACTCCTATTTTAAAAAATTGTAAGTCGACACAAATCGAACAAAATCCTACATGACAAATTGACAATATATATTTTCTTACGTATAAATCACAAAATGCGGTTAAGGGAGTGTGCTTGAATAATGTAAAAGTTAAACAGTGCTAAGTATTTTGAAACAGATTTTACATTGATAAATAGTTATAGTGAAGTATTTGTCTACATTATATACAGCAAACGTGTAGGTCACAGTGTTGCAAATTTTATGAAAAACAAAGGAAATACTTAGATATTTGGCTTTTTTGTCCCCTTTCCCCTAAATTGTGCTATGAACTCTTCTGATTTTCAAGGGTTAACAAAAAGGTCTTGAACTAGTGGACTGCTGATAAATGTGAATCCCATCGATTAATTTGTAAGCCAGTTGTTCTACCCCTAAGATTTTTCATTTATTTTGGTTTCAAGGGTCTACAAAGGTCCTTTTCCTTAAGAGGGCTTGGGGGATTTTGTCTCTGATAAAGTGGGGGAAATCTTCAAATTTGATGTCTAGGTGATTCTATTTTGAGAAGGTTACTTAAGGGTGTGTTTGATTGGGAGAAAGGTGTTTTTTCAGAAAAACTAGCTAATTTCCTCACTTTCTTCTGTTTGGTTTGGACCTGATCAAGTATGGGAAAGTATGAGTGGAATTTTATTTTTCAAGGATGGAAAAATACTTTCCCTAATGAGGTAAGAGAAGTCACACTTTCCCTCACTCTATCAACTTTACACAGTACAAACAAATAAAAATGGGTTTAAAGGAAAATTGCTTTCCATCTACAAGTCTACAACCAAACAAAGTAAAATCAATCTAGAATATGAGTTTTCTTTTGGAAAATGATTTTCATGGAAAACCACTTTCCATTGAGAACGTAATCTGTCTAACCAAACACACCCTAAGTGGATGTTTAACTTTCCTTCTATGGAAGACGACAAGAGGTCCAGTTGATTTTTTTTTTTTTTTGAGATTATGTAAAATGTGAGTCAGTGAAGATGATATCTTTTTACGTATAATGTTGAATTTTTAGCAAATACTTCAAATGATTGGTATTACTATCATATGTTAAAAGGCTGGAAAGAGTTGCTTGTTCAAAAAATCAAGATGGAGAAAAGAAAAAGATCTAAAACAAGGATTGCAGCGCACCCTTTTTCTTGGAGTACCCTAGAAGCGCATAGTTTATAGATGTACTTTATATCTGTAGTTCATTGGTTGGTAAAATGCAAAAGTAATCATGCGAAAATTAGGATTTTCCTAATAAGTGAATGCACAATAGTAATGCTCTCACTGAAGGAATATGTCCTTAGACATCCCGGCAATTACTAAATATAAATAGGAATAATATTATGAAGATAATAAAGTTAATTATTTTAGTAATTTTATTTTCTTGCTAGAGAATAAATATGATTAATAGGACAATATTGATTGGGCCTATAACTAAAATATATTAATCCTATGAGGTCACATCATTGTAGACGAAGTTGGACAAAGCAATCCGAATCCATTTAGGATTAGGGTTGGGCCGGTCTAAAGGGGAATAGGAGGAGAATTAGTTCTCCTAACTAACCTATGACTCTTCTATTATATATAGGATATAATATTAGAGTTTAGGTGATCAATTGATTAATCAGTTTCTTTTCACAAGAGAGAGAGAATTGAAACCCAAATATATTCCCTCAAAACCGGCGCCTATACCACCAAAAGCAAGGGATCTTTTCTCTTCCGTCTAGCAGACGTTGGTGTTCAACTGGTGCTCGTGGACTGATTAGAGGAGCAACACTTGGGGCTCTCGGATCTTCAAAGCTTGCATACAACAGGGAAATCACGCTACAAAGGTTTGATATTTAATCCCTATTGAATGATTCATATGTTTGATTATGTCTGCGAACCCATGGAAGGATGTTAGGAAATTGTTTCCGAAATTCCGCTATATGCATCTATATATTCCTACAGTGGTATCAGTTTTGCCTAATTCATAATATTCATATGATCATATAATTGTATGCAAAGTTATTATTTTTATTCAATTAAGGGAGGATTTATTTATGGCTTGAATTTGCATAATTGATATTTGATATTAATTGATTGGAAATTGTAAATAATTGATTTAATTGTGATTTATGCTCAAATAATTTTATAAAGTTCCGATTTTTTTATATTATGGCCGAAATAAATTGGTTGATTCACTTTAAAATTTTCGGATTTTTATAAGTATATTTGTTAGATTTAAAATTATTTAATGTTTAATTTGATTAATCATTGAAATAATTTGTTAACAATTAAAGATTTGATTTTTAATTTGTTAAATAAATCTAATGTTCATCACCCACATATATCTAGAATAATATGATGGCTGAAAATAATTTGATTATTTTTCCCACTAATTTTCGAATTTTATCATATTATTTATGAATTTTGGTTAAATTTTATGTTTAATTTGATTATTCATAGAATTTAAGGATAACAATTAAAATATTTGATTTTATTTGTTAAGATAATTCAGTAGATCACCCTAAAAATTATTTTCGAAATTTTCGGAATTTAATTGTTAATTTTCTGAATTTTTGGAAATAATTTGAGTTTTTGCCCTAATTTTGAATTCTTGTTAGATTTAATGTTTAATAGAGATTATTCATTCAAATATAATTTCAACAAACCTAAAAATTTGTTTAAGATTTGTTGATGAATTGAAAATTTTGCCATAATTTTCGGATGATTAAAACCCTAATTAATCTCCTAAATCTTTAATTAATAGTTAAATAAAGAATCCTTAATTTAAAAGTAATTGTTACAAAATTAAAGAGGAAGCCATGGCTGGGTGGCCCCACCACTGTCGGTGGAGCCACGGTGGCTGGAGGAGGGCCAGAATGTGGCGGGGCAGAAGGCGGCAGTTGTGGGGAAGGGTGGGCGGCGCACGTGCGACGTGCGCAACCCCTCCCTCCTCGCTGAAACTGCTGTAGAAGTTGGTGGCTCGTGCTGCCGGCGAGTTTGGTAGCCTGGGTTGCCGGCGTCTTCTTCCGGGTACGGTGTTCGCATGCCGGCGGCGCGCTGGCTGGCGTTCTGGCTGGCGTGCTGTTGGCTTGGTGACTTAGTGTGGTGATGGTGTTTGTGGCTGATTGTGCAGCGTGCAATGAAGGCTGGTGGTTCCAGCGTGGAGTTGGTTTGTTGATCGCGGCCTTGTGCTGCTGGTCAACGGTCAACTCTAATTAAAAAAAAAAAAAAAAAATTTAAAGAAAATTCTGATTTTCTAAAGTTGAGCATAAATCCAAAAGTTTCCTATCTTGCAAATAAGTAATGTTTCCTAAATAATTTCTAGCTTAAATTTGCTGAGTTTTATAATTATTATGGAAAGTTTTATTTGCTTATTAATTGTTAATAAGTACATAGTTTGTGTTTATTTTATTATGATATTATAAATGCGTGAATGTTTAATATAATATGTATGATATTATATTTTGCATGTTATGACTAGTATGGCCCAAATTAGGATAGTAATTATGATCTGCGAATCGTTATATTTGAATGTACATTAAATACGATCTGCGAATCGTTTGTATTTTTGTAACTTTAAATTTCAGTTATTTAAATTATAAATGTTATGTAATCAAAGCATGAGGATCCAAGGAGTTTCAAGGATGGTGATCCATGGAGACTCAAGGGAGGATTCATGAAGATTAGTTATTTTCCTAAGTATAGGGGCCATACTAGATCATTTTAATTATAGCTTTTATAATTTGCTTGCATTTATTTTGTTTAAATGCTTGCTTCTAAGTTTGTTTGTGGTTAATTGAATCATGTGTTCACTATTAATTGACCATATTAGTAAACTTAGGTCCCCACAAGTAATATTGAGTTTTAATTGCTTTTCCAAACAACACCTATAAAGCCTTAGATCATGAGTAATAGGTTCTGCCAAAGCAGGGTGTTGCTCATAGTTCCGGGGATAGTAGGGTAGGTTTTTGAAACTTACATGTTAATGTTTGGTTTAACTCATCAAAAGAGAAAGTTTTGGGTTTTGAAGCTAAGAGATAGGAGTAAACAAGGAGTTGTTAACCTGTCTACCAAGAATTATAATTAGTTATAATTAGTAAAGTGTTTACTTACCTCAACTACTATAAATTAAAGGCAGGGCCAAAGTCCGTTTGATTGTAGTGGGAGGGGATCTTGGTTATTTCTTTATTCAATAGGGGACTTTCATTTTGAATAAAGGGTAGTAGTAATTAAAATTTGTTTAATTATTGCTTTCTTGATAAACATTGATTGAATCTTGCTTTATTATTTGTTGTAGTAATTATGTCTAGTAACAACAATATCAACACCAACAATTTTACTTGTAATTTGCGCTCCGTCCTTTCGAAGGACAAATTGAATGCTGAACGTTTCATTGCAATTGAAAGGGATATGGGAATCGTTACACCAAAACCAAAAGTTGCTGATGAGCACTATTGTTACATCTGTAACAAGGTTGGTCATTGGAAAAGTAGTTGCCCCAAGTATCTGAAGGATCAAAAGAAAGGAGTTTCTAGTTCAGATATGTATGTTATAGAAGTTAACTTAGCAACTTCTGCTTCTTGGGTATTTGATACCGCTTGTGGTTCGCACATTATTTGTAATATGCAAGGCCTCAAAAGAAGTAGAACATTGGGAAAGGGAGAAGTAGATCTTCGCGTTGGCAATGGAGCACGAGTTGCTACATTGGCAGTGGGAGTATATAGTCTACTTTTACCTTCAGGATTAGTTTTAGAACTTAATAATTGTTATTATGTTCCTGCTATCACAAAGAACATTATTTCGATTCCTGTTTTAGATTCCGAAGGTTATTCATTTACAATAAAGAACAATTGTTGTTCTGCGTATTTGAATGATATGTTCTATGCCTCCGCTAAGTTATCAAATGGTTTATATGTGCTAGACTTAGAAACCCACATCTATAACATAGACAGCAAGAAACATAAAGCAAATGATTCAAACCCTACATACCTATGGCATTGTCGATTAGGCCACATAAGCTCAAAGCGCATTGAGAAACTTCATAAAGATGGAATTCTCAAATCATTTGATTTCGAATCATTTGATACTTGTGAGTTTTGCTTGATGGGGAAAATGACAAAGTCTCCTTTCACGGAGTTCAAGTGAAAGGGCCAATGACCTTTTAGCCCTCATACATACGGATGTGTGTGGACCTAAGAGTACGTTGGCTAGGGGAGGG
Organism: Beta corolliflora; assembly: GCA_947648045.1. Taxonomy (NCBI): domain Eukaryota; kingdom Viridiplantae; phylum Streptophyta; class Magnoliopsida; order Caryophyllales; family Amaranthaceae; genus Beta; species Beta corolliflora. The sequence continues at coordinate 13,822 of CANSZD010000435.1, forward strand.
TACGATTACTTCATTACTTTTACCGATGATGTGAGCAGATTTGGATATGTTTACCTCATGCGGCATAAGTCGGAATCCTTTGAAAAATTTAAGGAATTCCAGAATGAAGTACAAAACCAACTTGGGAAGAAAATTAAGGCATTACGATCCGATCGTGGTGGTGAATATTTATCTCAAGAATTTGGTGATCATTTGAAGGATTGTGGAATACTTTCACAATGGACTCCATCGGGAACACCACGGTTAAATGGCGTTTCGAAAGAAGGAATCGAACTCTACTTGATATGGTTCGATCCATGATGAGTCTTCTTGATCTTCCTATTTCATTACGGGGATTTGCACTTGAAACAAGGCGGCGTTCACACTTAACGAGAGCACCATCCAAAGTAGTGGAAAAGACACCATATGAAATGTGGACGAGAAACGTTCCAAAATTGTCTTTTCTAAGGATATGGGGTTGTGAAGCTTATGTAAAATGTTTACTTTTCGATAAGCTTTCACCCAAATCCGATAAATGTCTTTTGTGGGTTACCCAAAAGAGACTAAGGGATACTACTTCTACAACCAAAGCGAAAACAAAGTGTTTGTTGCTCGTAATGGTGTCCTTCTGGAAAAGGAGTTTATTTCCGAGGAAAACAAGTGGGAGAAATGTATATCTCGAAGAAGTTCGAGATGAGCAACAAATGGATGAGGTTAACACCTCATCGAGGCGGCCCGGCATGAAAATGCTCGGGAGGTGGTGCATTCAATTCACGTACCTCCTACCGTCCCACTTGGAGATACTCCATGCGAAGTCACTCAACCTAGTGAGGTAGAAACTTCTTTCGTTGTTCCCCAACGTAGGTCTAGTAGGACCATCATTCCGTCAAAGAGATATATTGATTTCCTTTTGACTGAAAGTTCTGAAATAACGATATTAGAATCAGAAGAGCCTACTAGCTACAAAGATGCTTTGGATAGTCAAGACTCCGAAAGATGGCTTGAGGCCATGAAATCTGAAATGGATTCCATGTCTGAAAATCAAGTATGGGACTTGGTTGATTTGCCGATGGGGTAAAACCCATTGGATGCAAATGGATTTTCAAGTTGAAAAAACAGACAAGGATGGGAACATTAGTGTTTTCAAAGCAAGGTTGGTGGCAAAAGGTTTCAAACAAATTCATGGTATTGACTATGATGAAACCTTCTCACCAGTAGCCATGCTGAAGTCCATTAGGATAATCCTTGCGATTGCTGCCTTTCATGACTATGAAATATGGCGAGATGGATGTCAAAACCGCTTTCTTGAATGGGTTCTTGAAAGAGGATGTGTACATGACACAACCTCAAGGTTTTGAAGATCTAGAAAATCCGGGGGAGGGTATGCAAGCTTAAGAAGTCCATGTATGGATTAAAGCAAGCATCAAGGAGTTGGAACCTCGGATTTGATGAGGCAGTCAAGAAAATTGGCTTTCTCAGAAATGAAGAGGAATCTTGTGTATACAAGAAGTTAAGTGGGAGTAGTATTACTTTTCTGGTCTTGTATGTGGATGACATACTTCTCATAGGAAATGATAAGACCATGCTTGAGTCAGTCAAGGAATGGCTTAAAGATTGTTTCTCAATGAAAGACCTAGGAGAGGCTGAGTACATATTGGGAATAAAGATCTATAGAGATAGGTCGAAGAGGCTGATTAGACTTAGTCAAGAGACTTATATTGATAAGGTTCTTGCAAGGTTCAAGCTAGAAAACTCCAAGAGAGGTTTCATTCCCATGCAACATGGCATAACACTTGGCAAGACTCAGTGTCCTTCGAGTCCTGATGAGGTCAAGCGTATGAGTAATGTTCCCTATGCCTACAAAGTAGGATCCATTATGTATGCCATGATATGCACTCGACCAGGATGTTGCATATGCTTTGAGTATATGCGGGAGATGCGCACTTGGATTGCGGCAAAAAACATCCTTAAGTACTTGCGAAGGACTAAGGATAATTTTTGGTATATGGTGGAGATGAGGAGTTAGTTGTTACTGGATACACATATGTAAGCAAGGTTCATACTGAGGATAATATAGCATATCCTCTGACTAAACCGCTTGCTTAACCTAAGCATGAGTGTCATACTAGGTCTATGGGGCTTAAGCATATGGGAGAATGGCTTTAGGTTGTTTACTTCATGTTTACAATTGTAAAGACATTTATTATGCTTTGAAATGTTTATCAATAAAATTTCGTTCTTATTTAATTATTTGGTTTAGTATTAAATAAAATGTCCAAATAATTTGTGTTTTCAAATAGGATTATCGAAAACGTTTTGATAATGGAACCCTATAAAGTGGACGGAAATCACAATTTATTTAAAGTCCCTAGTCTAAATTACTAAATTGGACATAAGTGATTTATGTAAAAGGCTAGTATATAATTAATTGATAGCGCAGTTCCATGGGCTATGGAGACATAGAGATGTCTAATTGATTATATGGATGTATAGTTGATACATTGAGACTTGACCTAATTAGATTCTAAAAGTAGAATCGAACTACTATATTTAGTGGATTCCTTAGACATGAGTATGTCTTAATAACCACAACATAATTAGTTTAACTTTGACACTGTTAAACGCCGCGCCGTAAAAGGAGGTTATAAAGGCAGTGATCAAGTGGGCTAAGAATTGAGTGGGAGTTATGGTCATACAAGAGTGGATAAGTCCTCCTATTAAATAGGAATGGTGTCGGGCCTCTTGATGAGCGAGAACGGAAAATTGCATGGCCATGCGGAATAGGATTAAAGAGTTAATCCTCATTTGAGCGATTCGAACTCGGAGATCAAGGAACATAAATTTGAGAATAACATTGTGTTATCAAATTTGACATTAAGTGACTTAAGGAATTTAACATTGCGCTCTTGTCTTCGGACAAGTGGGAGATTGAAGGAATATGTCCTTAGACATCCCGGCAATTACTAAATATAAATAGGAATAATATTATGAAGATAATAAAGTTAATTATTTTAGTAATCTTATTTTCTTGCTAGAGAATAAATATGATTAATAGGACAATATTGATTGGGCCTATAACTAAAATATATTAATCCTATGAGGTCACACATTGTAGCACAAGTTGGACAAAGCAATCCGAATCCATTTAGGATTAGGGTTGGGCCGGTCTAAAGGGGAATAGGAGGAGAATTAGTTCTCCTAACTAACCTATGACTCTTCTATTATATATAGGATATAATATTAGAGTTTAGGTGATCAATTGATTAATCAGTTTCTTTTCACAAGAGAGAGAGAATTGAAACCCAAATATATTCCCTCAAAACCAGCGCCTATACCACCAAAAGCAAGGGATCTTTTCTCTTCCGTTCTAGCAGACGTTGGTGTTCAACTGGTGCTCGTGGACTGATTAGAGGAGCAACACTTGGGGCTCTAGGATCTTCAAAGCTTGCATACAACAGGGAAATCACGCTACAAAGGTTTGATATTTAATCCCTATTGAATGATTCATATGTTTGATTATGTCTGCGATCCTATGATAGATGTTAGGAAATTGTTTCATGAAATTCCGCTATATGCATCTATATATTCCTACACTCACTAATCAAGAGATTGCAGGTTTAATTCTAACCTCTCCTATTCTTGTCATGGTGTTATCGTGATTTTTTCAGGTTTCTCCTGGTTTGTAATCTCTTCCTTTCCTCTTAACCTTAGAAGTGCATCAGTAAATTAACAAGTGAAAAAGAAAAATATTATACTTTGCAAGTGACTCAGGGTTTACCCTTTGTCCCTTTCTCCCTGTTGGTATAGTAAGTTTATGGAAAAAACTTTGTAAGTTTTAATAAGTTCCAACCAGGGCATATAACTAATACTCTATCCTCTCAAAAAAAAAAACTAATACTCTTTTTAGTCTATATTGCATTATCTATTTTGCTTTTTTAGTCGTTCTAAAATCTAATTATAGTTTTCACGTCTATTTTGAGCAGGAGATCATAAGGTTTTGAAAATGACCTATATTTTACCAACCCTAATACTCTTTTTAGTCTATATTGCATTATCTATTTTGCTTTTTTAGTCGTTCTAAATTCTAATTATAGTTTTCACGTCTATTTTGAGCAGGAGATCATAAGGTTTTGAAAATGACCTATATTTTACCAACCCTAATAGCCACGGCCCCCATCTAGTTTAATAACATGAAAATCCATGTTGTTTACTCTTTTTTACAAACTTATCTATATATCTATAATAAAAATCCCTTCAATGGGTTTGGTTTTTTTAAGATCATTCTTTCCATTTTTAATACTTGCAACGTTTTTCATTTTAGTAAGTTTTTTTATTATTATAACATTGATATTTGTGGCAATATATTCTCTTTCTCTCGCCTGGCACATAGACATTTTTTCTTTTTTATTCTACTCCTCTCCTTAGTCCTTTGTACAATTCAATGTTGCGAGTATCAAAAAGCAAATGAAGTATATAATAGAACTAACAACCAAAACCAAGGCCGAAGCAATTAGCCCAATGAAAACATAAGAACCTACGTACAAATTATTATTAATAACATATATAGTCCAATAAAGTATTTGGACCATTGCCCTGATCAACAAGCTAGTATACTATCAAAACACGTGAGCAAGCACGGTAGGCTGACACATGCTGCTCCCTTTCAACTGCCAACATGATGCCACATCATCTATCATATGCCATTTCCTTTGAATAATATTGATCAAAAGCTTTGTGAGAAGATTTTGAATATGTTACCAATTATTTTGTTAGTTATTATCCATTCACCAAGCTATAACTTTTATCTGTATAGCAAAATATCAATGTCACCTAGCATATCCTTCTACCTCATTGAAAATTCTAAAATTACAATAAGGATCCGTTTGATTCAACTTATTTTGTCTTATCTAATCTTTTCTTATCTTATCTTATTTTATCTTATCTGATAAGATAGTTTATTGTGTGTGTCTAACATCTTATCTTATCTTATCTTATCTTATCTTATCTTATCTAAGATCTTATATAAGTTAAAATAAGTTGAACAGAACGGACCCTAAGATCAAAAACTTTATAACACGTCTTGAAACTACGTACTTTAGATGTTATAATAAAACCACGAAGCTGCACCTCCTAATCATAACAAAATGTCGACGCTAAATACTACACTGGCTTTGGTAAAAAAAAATATAAATTTAAACTCAAGCAACAAGTTTAATTGCGTAAAGTATCCATGGTAGGAAAATGATGTAGACTTCACACATCATTATTCTTTTGGGTCTACATTAAATACATATTACATGAAGAAAATGAAAGCACGAAAATAGTGAAGTGAGCGCGATGTGAGGAGCATTTAAATATTGTGCAAAGATTGAGTGTCAATAGTTAGAATTTTTGGAAATTAGGGCAAACAACTATTTAATAAATTGTGTAAATTTTATTGGAAAACAAAATTAAATATGTTAGAAACTACGGTAAGAATTATATATTGATAATACTTTACAATTTTGTAAAGGCTAAAGGTCTTTATAGAGTTATTTTGCATTATGTTTCACAATATAAAAGTAAAACAAGGATCTGTAGGACAGAAGAAAAAATACAAAATGTGAAAATAGTTCCTAAATAGAAAAATAAGAGCATAACCAAAGCATAAACAAATAACCTAATACCAAAATATAACAAACAAAAATAAACCTGGGCATATATATCCCATTCCCGAAAACTAGTTAATTTTTAATAAGTAGTAACATCAATATAAAAAGAAGAGCTCGAGCATGATTGAGCCTTAATAACTAGTAATTTTAATGTAACCTATCAATTTGCACCCGTTAACATGTTGTGTCAAAAGCAAGTGCATAGTCTATTACTCTATTGTGGGAAAAAAAAGTTTCAAGTTTTAATGCTCCATCCGTTCCATAATATAGTGCTTATATTTCTTTTTGGGTGTCCCAAAATGTTGTGCCTATTTTATTTTTATCAATTTATTTGGACTAAATTATCCTCAATCTTTACACAAATTCTCCAAAATACCTTACTTTTTCTTATAAAATGTGTGAACCTCTATTTATTACTTTACACCATTTCAAAGAACATTTATTGTTTTTTGATCTTTTTTTAAAGGAAAAAAAAAAACTAAGGGGATTAATTCCAAGACAAAAGTACTTTATTAAATTTTTTTTTTTTAAGATCCTACTACTCCCTCCACTCTCCTTAATTCCCGTGCAAAAAAAAAAGTAATCACTATATTATGGGACGGAGAGGGTAGGACTTAATTAACTTTAACTTTCATTTACAGTATGTTCCCGATGTGAATTTTAGGTGAAAAGATTATACCCATATCCTCGTTGGATCTATGATGATTTTGTTGATTGTTCAAAGAAAATATTACCCACTATGTTAATATGGGCTAATATCTCAAGTACATCATTCATTGGATTTTGAAGCTGGCCATAAATGGTACTTTAATGTTTTAAAAAGGATTTGGAATTCAGATGAGCAATTATGGGATTGGATCTAGTGCTCATGCAACAATGGAGAACAAAATGAACTTTCAGCCAAAAGGCTATATATCCTACTGAGCTTTTTGAGTCCTAGATTCCAGCACTGTAACCACCCTTTTGTAATAAAGCCACATTATAGCTGGTGCCCCAAGCCCCCAACCAAGAGAAACCGTGGGGAAATAATTACATGCTTTGCTTTAGTTTGTCATAATGAATTTATGTTTTGAGGTTTTTAGATCCAAATTTATGCTGGTTTTTATTTTGTTCATTGAGTGGTCTATCCAATATTGCTTTGTGCTTAGATGGTAGTAATAAAGTTGTCTATAACTAACCTAATCCCAAAAATTGTCCCGAACTTATTGTGACCGATTTTCTACTGGTATCTAAAAAGCCAACCAAATTGATGACTTATAACAGACTTAAACCCAACCTGATATTAAATGATAATCGATTTGACTCTATCACTCTATGATCCGAATTGATTATTATCCGACTTGAGGATAAACATAGCCCAAGACTACCTACCACAAACCTTTGCTATTCAAGAGTTTTCGATTTGAACTCAAAAGGATAAGCGACCCGACTTCACCTGTCCAATCTTAACTCAGTGGGTGCAATGACCCGTTAAGACCAATCCGAATATAACCCCCGGAATCAGGGCCTCCCCTTTCCTTTGACCAACTTGTCCTTCCTTTCTATTTCTCGGTAAGCGTGTAAAACCCCGAAAAACGAGTAGGTCTCGGCCTGCATCACACAGGTGGTTCCGATCCTACCCCGGTGTTGGATAACACAAAGAGCTGCCTTAATAGGTGGCTGGAATTCTTTTTACGCCTTTCTCCTTGTTGCCCGCTGGATTCACTCACTTTTTTGAGGAGTATTACTCCTCCGTCCGAGGCGAAGAACAAAAGCGGTTGGAAGAAAATCACCGAGCAGCTCAAAAGTCCTTCCAGGTCGGTAGCCAGTAACGGCACTAGCACCTTTCTTTAAAAAATCTCCCTAGAATCCGAAGAAAGTTGAGAAATCCTTCATTAATTTTAAAACCCTGATTTTGCAGCAAGGCTTGCAGATTTTCGAGCTGTTGAAGCCCAATTTCCCGGGCCGCCTCCTGGGCGGCCGGGTCTGCGACTTTTTCACAAGCCGAGACCCCCTCGTGAACCAGCCGCCAAGAGCGGAAAAACTGCGCCTCCCGTGCTTTGACAGTGATTTAGTTCGAAATAATGGACTGATCTTTCTCCGCTTTAAAGAAGGAAAACAAGGATTGAGAATGGCTCGCCCTGAGGTTGATACGGATTGAAGCTAGTCTGGTTCTCTTTTCTTCAGATTTCTCTCTCCACTCCATTAATTCCCAAAATTAGACTTTATTTTTGATTTGACTCACCCGGCCAATTCTCCTCTACGGATTGAACTGCTTTGGTAATGGACCTGTGGTCCAATTTTCACCCCAGAAGAAAAGAGAAGACAGGCCAGCCGGGAAGGGACAATAGAGTGGTTGTACCAGCCAAAACCCCTCGAAAGGGCGCCCGAACGTTTCTGAAGAAGCTAGTAAGTTTTTAGCTTGCTTTCTGGTTGCCTTTTTAAGAATTCTCCCCGTTCTATTACCGAAGGTAATAGAGTAAGGGGCCCTTAAATATCTTCCGGAGATTCGAGAAAAGGCACTTGTTGGGTTAAATATTTTTTTTTTGGGGCATGAGCCTGATGAGTTTTTCCAATTACTCTACCCCGCTTCTTCCCCCCGTCCGACTTGCATGTGTTAAGAATCTAGCTAGCGTTCCTTCTCATGGCCCGGTAATAGAACGGGGAAGATAGAAAAGGGCCCCTTACTCTATTACTTCTTTAGGTTTGGATATTCATAGTTTTCTAGCACAGCTCTTTTCTTGGCCCTTTGGGTTGTCCAGCTACAAAAGAAAGCGAGGATCCGTCCTTCTTATTGGGAGCCCCCGAAGAACTCCGCTGTCCAACTAGCCGCTGCGATCACTGCCAGCGCTTAAAAGTAATTGCGTCTATCCCGAAATAGGATTCGTTTTGGCTAGAGCGCCCAAATCCGCTATATATTTGACACGTGTTTGCCGGGCCCTTAACAATTACCTGTAACTCAATTTAAAGCTTTAACTCAATTTAAACTTCGAATCGGCTTCTTCACGAAATTTTTTCCACATAACATAAAAGGAGTGAATGCAGGTAATTGTTAAGGGCCCCTTACTCTATTACCTTTTTGAGATGACTTGTTCAAAATCCTATCAAAGTATCTGTTGGAACACAAGGTGACACTCAAGAAGGGGGGATTGAATTGAGTGGCTAAATCTAATCGATTTTCGCAAAAACACCCTTGCACTGTGTTATTCACTCGTAAAATCTCCGATTGATGTTTTTGCTCGAAGGAAATTGTATCAAACAATAAAACAATAAAACAATGAAATCAAATAATAAGACACAGGAATTTAACGTGGTTCAATCTCACCTCTGAGATCTACGTCCACACAAATTACTCTTTTCTTATTTGAATCGTAAAATACCAAACCCTTGATACAATTCGATTCCCCCACTACTAACTCTAGTAGTGCTCCCCAACACTTAACCCTAAGTGTTGCTACTCTCTATAATATGAAAGATTACAGAAAGAAAAGATCCTCAAAAGCGTGCTTCTTATTCAAGCAAATTAGAGGACAATTACACACGTTTAGTTTTCTGACCTGACTAGAACTATGTGCTATACTCTGTGCCTTAGGAAACAGTTTTCAGCTCTCGAAATCTGCAATATTTTTCTCTGAAAACGTAAGTTATGAAACTGAGTTATAATCCCTTTTATGCTTATGGACTGATCGAAAATCCTTCTCAAAGATATGTTTATCTTTTACTCCTTAAATTAAGGGATAAAACTTTTCCTTGTTAAAAACAAATTCTATTTTTCATAAAAGCTGATTTTTCTTTTCAATTCTTATAAGATAAGAATTCTCCAAAGTCAACTAGTAATCACCTTTTATCTAAAAAACGTTTTATCAAAATCAGTTTCCCCTTTTTTTCTTTATCTTTGTTTTCTTTATTAAAACTCCTTTTGTTTTCGAAATTCTTTTATAAAATATATTTCTTTAAATCGGTTTTTACAAAATCCTTTTTTAAATCGATTTTTTACAAAACCTTTTTCAACTCGGTTTTTATAAAATCCTTTTTATTTTAAAACTAAACTTCCCTTTTTTATATAGATATATGAAATTAATATGATTATCTATTTTCTTAACTCTAAGAAAATAATAACCATTCTAATTTCACATTTCTATTTTTAGCACAGCACAAAGTTTATCACACAGTTCTAATACTTTACATTTGCTATTTTCTTACTAAGCATATAACAATGTCTAAACTTCCATTTCTTCAAAGTCTTCAATCTTTCATGAACTTCCAATCTTGATAGCTTTCTTAGATCACTGTTACATACATAAATGTTATAGCACAAAGTGTTTATCATCATCAAAATAACATTGACTTAGAGTCATAACAATATCTGAATTGAGACCTCTAGGTAATTGTATTAATTATGAGCTCATCCTCATATGATAATGACTTTGAAATGAATGCAAAATCTCACCTTTTTAGGATTTTGACAATATATTTCTACTAATATATAGTATATATTATTAGGATATTGTTAGATTCTTTGTAATTTTTTTTTTTTAAGAAAATTAATATTTCTTTATAAAGTTTTTTATAATGTTATTAAAAAACTTTAAAAGCGTATCTTAAAGATGGTAAATAATCAAAAAGTTGCAATATTAAAAGAAGATGGATGAAATATTAAATTAAGATAACAGAGATCTGGTTAAGATTTGTACCTTCTTTAAATGCAGCTCAACAATTTTGGTCTATGACTTTTTGATCATTATGTTTATTGATGTAGTTATGTAGAAAGTGTCATCAAGAGATAAGATTGCGTTTTAGTAGCCATGGATGGATTCTACAATCATTCTGTTTCTGTAAGAGGGTGCAGCAAAGAGGACAGACAAGAATCTCTATCCTCATTTTTATGAATTATGCAACTTTCGGGGGGTGTATGTTTGTGTTTATTATTGCATGTATTTATGCTGTCCCCGAGCGTCATTGCTGAGGTTTTTCTGCAAAGAATGATAATATATTAACCTACATTGCTACAACTCCCTCCATTAATAAATAACCTCCCTTCATCTTTTTAAGAAGTTTCTTTAATACACCCACTATTAGATCAGTTGTCAGAAAAATGATCAATTGAACCTTTGAACCTAAGCATATTTGGTTATATTATTTTAGCAACGCCCTATTCTTTTGGATTCATTGGAGCTAAACTGAACTGAACAACAACCATAATAATAATAATAATAATAATAATAATAATAATAATAATCATACAATATGCAAATAAAATCTTTAATATATATATATATATATATATATATATATATATATATATATATATATATATATATATATATATATATATATATATATATATATATATATATATATATATATTTTATTATTATATATATATATATACTTTTTATTATTATTTTTCACTATACAACTATACCTCATACCTTTATTGAAATCGATAATGAAACAATGATAAAATTATAACCCTCACCCCCAATTGAAAGATACATACGATTCACTCATGATATAAAATACCTACTATCTTTAATAAATCAATCTTAATAATAAAACTCATGTATTCCTTTATCGACTTACTAAAATTATGTGCACAAGGGCATGTAAGTGATAGAGTTTATATGACATTAGACTGAACTGAAGTGAGCTGAATTAAAATGAATTGAACTGAAGCAAAATTATGAGAGGAAAGTAGCTGAATTGAATTGAACCAAACCGAACTGAAGTAAACTATGGGAGGAAATTAAAGTAGCTAAACTAAAATGAAACGAACTGAAACTATGTCCAAAAGAACAGGGCCTAAGTTGAGTTGAACTAAACTTATTAGAGCTAAATTAAACTGAACTAAATGAAGCTAAACTAAATCAAACTAACCTGAACTAAAGTAAACTGATATGAGGCATATAAACCAAAAGAACAGGGCCTAAGTGATGAATTGATCACATGTGAGTCATATGACGCATTTATTGTATGAGTTAGGTGTTAGGATTTAACCTTTAAACACAAACTCGATATGACAACTCGTTTATTTGCTAACTAGATTAAAGATTTTTCTTATTTAGATTTAAGTTTTGTTCTTTAGTTGTTATATTTGGTTTATATTACTTGATTTTCTTACACAGATAGTGAGCTGATTAGAATATCGGACCAATTGAATCTATTTATGTATGCTTGGGCTAATATGAGTTCAACGAACGCAATGTCATCACATGTTTGATAAACAGGTTGGATTAGCCAGAAGGTTGAGGTAGTCAGCCTATATAATTAATAAATAGGCCAGGTTAGGGTTAGGGGCAATCAATTGTTAGTTTTTAATCCGGGCAACTTTTTGGGTTTCTTCAAATTTTAGCACCTTCCAAAATCTTTGAATTTGATCTTCGTGAGTTTTTCATTCTCTACTTAGTACTTAGCTCGATGGTTTGTAATGTCTAGCTTGCTCTATTTTCAGTGGGTCGTAAGAGCTAGTCGAGCTCAGTTTAGTTTTTGTTTAGTTGTTGTTTTTCGTTTGGATATACTCCATGTAGTTTGTACTTCTGTTTTCAATTAATGCAAATTTTGTCGATTCAATCATTCTTTTTCCCTAAAAATGTGATATTTTTTTACTCTACATGTTTAAGCAATTAATAATAAAGATGTGAAACAGACAATATATGATATTGAGTTAGTGAGAGGCTAGCGCAATGCTGCGGCCTGCGAGTTCTTTTGCGTTTAATATTCAACTACTAGTATAGTAGGGCTTTGGTAAATCCCGCCTTAAATAATCCTAGTATCCCCCTAAATATTAAGATGTGGCACACTGGCACCCTCATAGGCTCATACTTATAGTCTCCCTCTCATACCCTTTCCCTCGCATCCTTACCCTGTCAGGCTCTCAAATAGACCTCAATCATTCTCTCCTCCCCCCTTCCCACTTAACACCCTTTCATTCTCTTCTTGCCTCACTTTATATTGGCACCATGAAGGACTATTATGAATGCCATCTAGTTGGTAAAGTCTGGTGGGGGTAGTATCCAAGACCTAGGATTGAATTTCGTCTACATCATTGCGCTTTATTCGCTCATTTACACCAAAGAACCATTGAAGGACTATCACCTGACATTGTTACCGGTGATGCCAGAGAGCTGGTTGAATATTTTATTTGACACAATTTTTTTTTGACATAAGAACTTCAATTTTAATGCTAAAGGGGTATATTTATTAAACAGAAAAAATCACTTAAAACTACAAATATATGGAAAGAATCATATAAAAAATGATAATTTGAAATGGGACCAGGCGCTTGGAACATATTGGTGGCCCCATTTTCTTTTTCTTTTTTTTAAAGGAGAGCCCTCAAGGGCAACTAATCATTCACAGAAATATCCAAAGCCAACAAATTAAAGAGTCAATACAAGAAGGAAAATTAACTAACCAAATTGTTTAACTAATAACCCGTAGCAATCGATGAGCTAGCTCATGAGCAACCTTATTGCCGGTCCTACGAACAAAACTCTAAGATACACTATCTAACATACTACTAGTATGAACGATGTCATCAAGAATAAGATGGAAGCTACTTCCAACTCGCCCTTTTGAAGGAATTGTGTTAACAAGGTGAAGACAATTATACTTTCCATAGCCACATTATCTAACATATTACTAGCATAAACGATGTCATCAAGAATAAGATGGAAGTTACTTCCGCCTCACTCTTTTGAAGATATTGCGTTAACAAGGTGAAGACAATCACTTTCCACAACCACATTTCGAAATCCGAACTCCATGTCCGCATGGATACCAAATAACATATAGCCTTTGCCTCAGCAATTAACGGCTCCCAACAGTGCTCCGGCCACCTTCCACGCTACAGCCAACATCACCTTGCCATCCATCCCCCTACTCACCGCCCCAACCAACGCACCCAACCTTTAAATTCATACGGCCCCCCGTTCACATTGAGCTTAACAAAGCCCTCTCCAGGAGGTGTCCAACGCTAGCTGTTGAGCAGCTAACCCAGCACACCCCCATATTTATTTTCCAAACTAAGCTCCCCCATGAGTTTATGCACGTAGGCCATTGTTTGATGGGGATCACAAACCTCTTCCTCAAACAACCACCTATTTTTGGCATTATAGCCTATCAGATCGTCATCAAAAACCCATGCTCCATACAAGGGAGTTGCTCCAGACACGCCATTGTTTAGTCCCCAAAGTTGCGATACACGCGTGCCAGTGTTTCGCCTACCCGACTTGAATCCCGCATTATAATCCTTCCTATAATACAGTCTCACAAGCAATGCAGCTTGGTTCCATCCTCCACCTCACAAAGGTTATACAATGGTTCCATAGTTGGCACACGCTTACTTAAACCCCTCCTTAATTTCCCAGCAAAACGCCACGATAAGCTAGCCCTCAAAAATAAAATTTAACACGAGAGCGAGTATTAGTATGCCATATTTTAGTCCATAAATTAGAGCGTATTGACGATGAAGCCACTCTTTCTCCATCCAATTTACAAAAAATGGCGCGGTAGGCTGAACGAACAGAGTAGTCTCCATCTTTCTTCAGATGCCAGCGATAATACATCATCAGGGAGACGAGAACTGATAGGAATACTCAAAATACGTTCTCACTCAAAAGCGGGAAAAAGCTTATTTATAAGAGGGGAGTTCCATTTAGGTAGCAGAGATAAGATTAATTAATAAGATCACAAACCTTAAGATTCTCGCTCGAATTGCCTCGTGGAGAAATAAATTTTCGAGATTGAGTAGCAAGGATTCACAGACTTGACCATACTGATATAATAACACATCACCCACATGCCATCTAGCACCCCTTTGCACCACCCATTTCACCCCCCATATCCCATGCCAGGAGTAGCTTGGATTTCTACCAATTCGGAGTTCAGATAATCCCTATTAGCATAATCAACGTGCATTTAATATGCGAACCACCAAGCTATTAGGAGATTCCAAAAGCCTCCTAACTTGTTTACCTAGAACAGTTGTATTAAAACATTGTAAGTCACAGAGATCCAACCCTATTAGCATAATAGCTTTTCACTCCCAATATCACTATGTTGGGTCATTGAAAGTACCTGATTATAGGCATCCCAATGGTGGTCATCATGGTGGTGCTTCTGATGGAGGTGGTGGTGGTGGTGGTGGGAGTATGAAGGAGGCTGATATATAAGCGTTGGTGTGTATGTGACCGAATAAAGCAATTTGCATCTAATCTGATTGTACCTAACCTGCTAACCCAAACTAAAATAACCTACCAAACTTTACTATGCTCAATCAAATTACATATTTGTTTGTTCTTGAAATCACATAGCATAGTACTTGTTCACAGGAATCCTACAAAAATTTGTCGAATTTGAAAACTAACTTTATGATACGGCATAAGGTTTGTTGTCAATAATTTATTGTTTTATCCAAAAAAAGGCTGATGACGACCAAAAGTTTTATTCCCCGATCCATTGATTTAGTAGAGACGTTTTATTATGAACCTCTAGGAGCTGTACAATGTGAACTAAGCAATCCAATATGGATCATAATGCAAGGACACATACAGGCAATGGTAAAAATAAGATTAAAAGCTCTTCCTTAGCACTCTAATAAGAGACCAATATAGCAGCGAAATACTAGACAAAAAGTTAGGCCAACTATTATAATATTTGATATCATGGTGGACTAAGTTTCACACCTATAGACTCCATGAGGCCTAAAAGGAAAAAAGAAGAAGATGGCTTTACTATATGAACATGGATGACCCCATAACATGACTTTACTCAAAATAGGGATAGCGGTAATTATGTTTTTTTTTTCACACCCTTTGTCATTTTGATGGTACCATTTGTTTTCTCATTTGCTAAATACCCATTTTTTTTCTTATTAACGCCATATGTACATGTATAATACATGTACATCACTATTCATGTATTCACTATTCAAAGACCCTCTTCTCTCTCACTCTCCTACTCTTCACTCTCCTCCTTCACTCTCCTTCTCCTTCACTCCTTCACTCTCTCACTAGATCTATCTCAAGAACAACAATCCGGCGCGGCGAATTATCTCAGGCGGCGGCGACGAAGCTGGGCTAACTCCGGCGTCGGCAACTAGTCCGGGTGGACTCCGGCAGTAACGAAAATCGGCTCCGGGGGCAACAAAGTTCGGCTCCGGCGAGCCTTGGGGGACGGAGGAGACGGCAAAAACTCGGGCAAAAACTCCGGCAACACCGGTAACGAGGAACTTCCGGCGAAAGGTTAGTGTGCAAATGCGAAAAAAAATATGGGGCGCCTAAAAAAGGCGCCTGACACCAGTCGTTGGGCGCCTAATTTAGGCGGGCCACCAGGGTGCAAGGGCCATTTATAGGCGCCCAAATTAATATTTTTTTTTTGTTTTAATTTCTGAAAAAAAAATAATGTGTTGTTTAGAAATTATTAATTATAAAACTTTGTTAATTATGTTGTTTTATAGTAGAAAATTGCATATGCTAGAGTAGAAATTGGTTTGTGTAATGCTGAAAATGTTAAAATTGAAAGGAAATTGCATGGGGGAGGGGGCGCCTATTTTAGGCGGCGAAGTAATAATTTTTATTTTATTTGGGTTGTAATTTCTGGAAATAAAAATGTTGTTTATGAAAATATTTTTAGTTTAAAAATTAATGAAAGGAAATTGCATGGGGGAGGGGGCGCCTATTTTAGGCGGCGAAGTTCTAATTTTTTTTTTTTTTTCAGGTTGTAATTTCTGGAAATAAAAATATTGTTTATAAAAATATGTTTAGTTTAGAAATTAATAATTAAAAAACTTTGTTAATTATGGTGTTTTATAGTAGAAAATTGCATATGTTAGACTAGAAATGGGTTTGTGTAGTGCTGAAAATGTCAAATTTGAAATGAAATTGGGTAGGGGGGCGCCTAATTTAGGCGCCTCAACCTTAGGTGGGGCGCCTAATTTAGACGCCTTCACCAGTGGTTGGGCGCCTAAATTAAACGCCCGACCAGTGGTGGAGGCGCCTAATTTAGGCGCCCAACCACTGGTGAAAGCGCCTAAATTAGGCGCCTCACCTGTGGTTGAGGCACCTAAATTAGGCGCCTCACCTTACGTGTGGTTAATGTAAGGCGCCTAATTTAGTTTAATTATAAAAAAAATTGTAATTTCTTTAGTTTAGGAAATTATTATTATGACATTTTATTAATTATGGTGTATTAAAGTAGAAAAATGTGTAACTGCGAAAAATTAATGAAATATAATAGATAGTTAATGAACTTTAGAAAAATAATTAGAAATCTTTACACGCATAAAATTAGTGTATGTAAGTGATTTTTCATACTATTTGGGCGGGCGCGGATGTGTCGTCGTTGTATGCACCGCACCCGGCCAAAGATAAAATTTCTCCTACTCTCTTCTACACTAAGGTAGTATAGTGGAAGTAGGGGTCGTATCCACAGGGAAACAGGGACGAGTTTAGTACTTAGCGTGATTCGAAACCTAGATTAAGCTAAGGGCCGAGAAACCTAATAATAATTACAAAGGGGGGTTTCGAGTAGATTTACTAACAAACTACAACTAACTAGCATATAAACAAAATGAGAAATCAATATGGAAAGATCTAGAATCCGATTAACATCCACTTCAATTCATTATCGATCCTCGAACCTCCACTCTAATTATTTCCATAATTATCTATTGTTGAGAATTAATCTCGCATTCTCCTTATTCTTAGTTGAATAGCACGATCAGCGTGACTATAAAACCCTAACTAAAGGATAACCTAGTCCGATCTGCGTCTAAGTTCAATCCAATAGCAGCAATAAACACAGAGAACCAATAGACCTGCTAATGTCATACACGCGATAAACATTCAACAGTTGATTCAATTTCCCTAAGAAATAACCAAGATGATCAGCATCTAAATTACTCCCTAGTTTGCTACCAATTGATAAAAGAATAAAACAATCCGATTCTATTCTTAAATCTAGCATTAGATTAACTACACAATCAAACTAGTAACGTTCCTAGCATAATTATGCAATAATCATGGAAAGCAAGCATAGAAATTGAACCATAATCAAGGAAAAGAGAAAGAGAGGAAAGATCTCACAATAACGGTTGAAGCTTCATGTTAATTGATCCAAGAACAGTTCAAGCTACAATCCGATAGCAAAAACCAAATCCATAATTGAAATCCCTAAAAACTAAACTAAGAATTGAAAACTAAAACTAAGAAATGAAAAACAAAGAAAAGAGAAATGAAGAACAAAGAGGAACGAAGAAGGAAAGATGAAAAGAGAATCATGAAGAAGGAAGGATGAGGAGAGGAGCTCTCCCCTCAAACTTGCCACTCCAAGATCTACATTTCAGCTCTCCTCTTCGTACTTCTCTTCGTCTCTCCCAAAAATTAGGTTTTAGGAAGCATTTAAACCCCGCACAAAATCGTGGCCCCAAGCCGACTTAAGCGTCGCGAGTCGCGACACTGATCGCGAGTCGCGAAGGGGACTCTGCCATCCCGCACAAAATGGTGCCGCGGTCGCGAGCCGCGGCAGTATCGCAGTCGCGAGGGCGGGGGTCGCGAGGTGCGACAGGTCCTCGCGAGTCGCGAGCTCTTTGGGCATGCCCGATCGTGCGACCGGGCGATGGGTCTTTGGGCGATGGCGCTGGGCGGCTCGGCTGCGAGCTTGCGGGTGTGCGGGCGCTTGGTGGGCGAGGCTTGGGCTTGCGGTGGAGCTTGGCTTGGCGAGCTTGTGGCTTGCGATGCTCGGCTCAAATGCATTTCACCTTGGAAGCTCGGAATGCATGACATTAACACAACTTATATCGCAAAACTCCGAACTTCCGCTAGGGATGATTTATATGCAAACCTTAACAATTACGAACAAATCCCTTAGCAATGTGCACCTAAAATGCCACAAGAACATCGTATAACTTGAGCGTATCAAATACCCCCACACTTGAACTTTACTCGACCTCGAGTAAACTCAAAAATGAGAAATACCAATTAAATCATCGCCCAAGGTATCGAAACCAACGTACACTCCCCATCAACTACATCATCATCATCACATCTTAACAAAATACGCTCAAAACCTAAACGTAAAGGACTATGATCCCCCCACACTTAGATTCAAGCTACAATCAGAAATACAAACGCGACAACAATAATCACCAAACGACAACCAAAATGTGAGCTCAAATCCTGAAGGATCTCAAAGGAGTTGAACTCACTCCAACGCCACCATCAAAATGACAACTCGCCTAAAACCTCAAAAGACAAGCTACTACTACTACAACTAAACTAGATAAGCAAGCTATGGAACAAAGACAAAAAGGGATAAATTCCATGCTTACTCCCAAAAACAATCAACCAAAAGAAAGTGAAAGCCAAAACAAATCTCCGGCAAATGAGTCTTCAAAATACATAATTCTCTCTTAATCTCTCATTTTGCCTAGGAGCCCTTTCGGGTTTTCATCCTAGCTTCACACATTTCTTTTTGGTTGCACCTCACCATCTTACCCGCTCAATATAAGCCACTTTTTGCATAGGTTGCCCTTTCGGGTTTTCAACCTATCGGGCCCTAATTTTTGCCCGAGTCGCCCGCCCTTGCGGGTTTTCAACTCAGCGGGATTCATTTTCATTGTTTTTTTTTTATATTTTTTTCATTTTCATTTTTTTTTCATTTTTTTTTTTTTCAAATTGAAATAAATACAACATAAATACAACATAGATACATGAGAATGAGAATACCCTCCCCCCTACTTAAACTACACATTGTCCTCAATGTGTCGACAATTAGTAGAAAAAGTAAGGCGAAAAATGGGGGAGAAAATCGAAAATCGGGTAAATCGAAGATCGAATGCTCAAAACTCATGACATACAATCCGTCAAACTCAAATTTCTTAACAACACCATCTCAAATCTCCGAAATCAACTCACAACCCTCTCCCTCAAATCACTCAAACAAATGGCAAATTCAAAAGTTTTAAATTTTTGAGATTGACACCTAGCTCAAGAGATCGAAAAGATACAACAATCTCACTCCTCTAGTGTTACCAACTCCTAGCTATTGAACTCCTCCCAACGGGTTTTCTTTTGTGGACTTGGGCTCAAAGTGGATTAAGATTTGTTGTGGTTCTTTTGAGTGGGTGGGCAGTGGTGAAAGAAATTTTGTTGTGGTGGTGGAAATTTGATGAGAAATAAAGGAAAAGAAAGAAAATAAGAAGGGGTCTCGGGTTGCCTCCCGAGAAGCGCTGTTGTTTAAAGTCGTTAGCTCGACTTAGTACCTTAAGCTCAATCATTGGGATTGTGCTCCATGTGTGATAATGGTGGTTCCATGTCAATCTCCACTTCAAGTACCTGCAAAACTGATTGACAAGAACTCTTGCAATGCATCGTTTGTACCTAGCTTACTACATCATGGTTGAGCATATAACATCAGATTATATCCAAAACCTAGCATTAAGTCAACGACAAACATCAACTAGTAGTACTCCTAGCTAATCCAAGTCATGACCATTACTATAAATGTTTAAAGCTAGACAATAACCAAGATATAGAGTAAATCATACCATAAACCGTCAAAAGCTTCAATCAACCATTCTCAAGAGAGTGGCCAACCAAAAACAAAGAGCACAAGCAATACCATCCAAAAATCACGCTAAATACAAACAAGTAACACCGTTTCCCCGGCAACGGCGCCAAAATTTGGGCGGGCGCGGATATGTCGTCGTTGTATGCACCGCACCCGGCCAAAGATAAAATTTCTCCTACTCTCTTCTACACTAAGGTAGTATAGTGGAAGTAGGGGTCGTATCCACAGGGAAACAGGGACGAGTTTAGTACTTAGCGTGATTCGAAACCTAGATTAAGCTAAGGGCCGAGAAACCTAATAATAATTACAAAGGGGGGTTTCGAGTAGATTTACTAACAAACTACAACTAACTAGCATATAAACAAAATGAGAAATCAATATGGAAAGATCTAGAATCCGATTAACATCCACTTCAATTCATTATCGATCCTCGAACCTCCACTCTAATTATTTCCATAATTATCTATTGTTGAGAATTAATCTCGCATTCTCCTTATTCTTAGTTGAATAGCACGATCAGCGTGACTATAAAACCCTAACTAAAGGATAACCTAGTCCGATCTGCGTCTAAGTTCAATCCAATAGCAGCAATAAACACAGAGAACCAATAGACCCGCTAATGTCATACACGCGATAAACATTCAACGAGTTGATTCAATTTCCCTAAGAAATAACCAAGATGATCGGCATCTAAATTACTCCCTAGTTTGCTACCAATTGATAAAAGAATAAAACAATCCGATTCTATTCTTAAATCTAGCATTAGATTAACTACACAATCAAACTAGTAACGTTCCTAGCATAATTATGCAATAATCATGGAAAGCAAGCATAGAAATTGAACCATAATCAAGGAAAAGAGAAAGAGAGGAAAGATCTCACAATAACGGTTGAAGCTTCATGTTAATTGATCCAAGAACAGTTCAAGCTACAATCCGATAGCAAAAACCAAATCCATAATTGAAATCCCTAAAAACTAAACTAAGAATTGAAAACTAAAACTAAGAAATGAAAAACAAAGAAAAGAGAAATGAAGAACAAAGAGGAACGAAGAAGGAAAGATGAAAAGAGAATCGTGAAGAAGGAAGGATGAGGAGAGGAGCTCTCCCCTCAAACTTGCCACTCCAAGATCTACATTTCGTTCTCCTCTTCGTACTTCTCTTCGTCTCTCCCAAAAATTAGGTTTTAGGAAGCATTTAAACCCCGCACAAAATCGTGGCCCCAAGCCGACTTAAGCGTCGCGAGTCGCGACACTGATCGCGAGTCGCGAAGGGGACTCTGCCATCCCGCACAAAATGGCTGCACGCAGGTCGCGAGCCGCGACAGGTATCGCGAGTCGCGAGGGGCAGGGGGTCGCGAGGTGCGACAGTCCTCGCGAGTCGCGAGCTTGTCTTGGGCATGCGCGCTGCTGTGCGAGCGCCGGGCGATGGGTCTTTGGGGCTGTGGCCCGGGCGGCTCGGCTTTCGAGCTTGCGGGTGTGCGGGCGCTTGGTGGGCGAGGCTTGGGCTTGCGGTGGAGCTTGGCTTGGCGAGCTTGTGGCTTGCGATGCTCGGCTCAAATGCATTTCACCTTGGAAGCTCGGAATGCATGACATTAACACAACTTATATCGCAAAACTCCGAACTTCCGCTAAGGATGATTTATATGCAAACCTTAACAATTACGAACAAATCCCTTAGCAATGTGCACCTAAAATGCCACAAGAACATCGTATAACTTGAGCGTATCACTATTACATAATTAATATTAATGAAATTTTATACTTATAATTTAAGATGAGTGGACGAGACAAGGTCAAAGCTAAGTCATCTTTGCCTCTTGCCGGGTCATCGTCATCCTCATCGAGAGGAGTGACGATCTCATCGAGGAAGGCTAGAGATGACCTTTTGAGGAGCACTCAGTCTTCATCAGGCGCGAAAAAGGAGGAGGTACCGGAAATTCCTCCTTTGTCCATTGCAATGCCTACTCCGATCATTATGAATGTTGGGGCGTGGATACCTTACCCACCTTGGACAGGGGATCCGATGGCGGGGAACGAGCAGCAAGAGGCAGGTGATTATTATGATAGTCGGGAGGAGCATCCATCGACGGGCCCAGAGGAGGGTCGTGCTTCTAGGGGATGCAGACCACGTACCTCTCGTGGTCGGTTTGCACGTTCTTCAGATGGAGCATCGTGCAATGCTGAGGGTTCCGGGAGTAGTAGGACGGCCAAGAGGAAGGTGACGGAGGATGACACTACATGGCTAGTACGTGACGCTAGGCCCGGGTGGGCCGGTGGATGGTAGTGTCATACCGAGTTTTGGAGGGCACATAGCGGCACGTATTTGGGCTGGAGAGGACGAGAGGACTATGTTGAAGTGTCATAACCGGGAGAAGACGTGCAAGAAGCTTCAAGCATGGTACGCTAGTATGAGTTCCGAGCTTCTGGGGATGACACAGGCTACTGGATTGAGTCACTTGCCTGATATTATGTTTGATCATTTGGATCAGCCGTTGATATGTGCGTTTGTCGAGAGGTGGCAGCCGGATACAAACTCTTTCCACCTCCCTTTCGGAGAGATGAGTATCTTGCTCCACGATGTGAGTTCTATTCTCCATATCCCATCAGATGGATTGATTGCAGGTGACTTTGGTACATGGGATGACGTGAAGAGTTCATGTGCAGAGCTCTTTGGGATGGAGAGGAGCGCCTTTTTGAAGGCGCATTGGGCCGGTGGTGGTGTATACATTGATTCTTTGATTCAGAGATGTTCTGCTGCGGATCGGAGTCCGACCCACCAGTATCGAGGTTATATGCTGACCCTCCTTGGTGCCACTCTATTCGTTGATAAGAGTGGCAACCGAGTCCGTCCGTTACCACTATCGTTTTTGTCATGTATCCCGAGGGATGTGAGTGGGTATTCTTGGGGTGCGGCTACATTAGCGTACCTATATAGGCAGCTTGGTATAGCTAGTCGTGCTGATTCAGCACAGATATGTGGTTGCCTCACGCTTTTGCAGGCATGGATTTACGAGTATTTTCCTATGTTCCGACCGAATCGGACTAGGAGGATGGTTCCTGTAGGATCTGCTTCCGCAGTTTGTTGGGATGTTCGGCATGGGAGCAGGGGGATTGACCGCCTACTGATTATTCGACAGGCATTGGATGGAATGAATGCCATGCAGGTTGATTGGTTACCATATGGTATATGTCCGGTATCGGCTTATCCTCGGAGCACGTACTACGGGTGGCTGCGATACTTGGATATTGTTGAGCCGTATATGTCCGACCGAACTATACGCCAGCTTGGATTCATTCAAGAGATCCCTCACACCATCTTAGAGCCGGAGTCTTGCTATAGGCCTTCTGCAGGTGATAGGTACAGGGTCGATTTCTCATTTGTAGCGCAGCGACAGACGTGGTCGATATTTCCCCGTTCTTCACAGCTTATGTTGGGTGCTCTGACGAAGGCGGCAGATCCATCCCTCTCGACAGATGCTTTCTTGCAGTGGTATATCACCTACTCCCATCCTTACATCATTAACCCGACTGAGTTGCCTGATGGTGATGTTGATGGTGGACACGCATCACAGTATGAGGCGGGTTTGGTGCCAGATCGGGTATGTTATATTCTAAAGTTGATTGGAATTAAGTGTTTACAAATTATATATTAAATTCTAATTGTGTTGTTATCTACTAATATATGCAGGTGTTGACTGAGATGTTCCTGTTGATGGAGCCGTTTATTGAACGGGACACTAGCCATCTACCTGCTGATTTTCGAGGCTTATTTGACGGTCTGTTGGGGTGGTATGATACATGGAACTGTACACGTGGTGTGGCCCCACGCCGCAACCCTCACCCATTTCCACCCCCCTAGTCCATCTATGTAGTTTCGACGATTTGTATTCTTATCTTCATTTGAACTATTTTTCAATGTAATGGGATTTGTATTTATATTTTCATGTAACATGGATGATGTAGTTATAGTTATGCCTATGATGTGTAGTTTGAATTTCATTGTTTTTTCTACTATTACATGATTTAGTTATATTTATGCAAATGATATGTCGTTTGAATTTCATTGTTTTTTCTATTATTACACATAATTACATTTCGAGTATATAAATTCGGTGTTCCTTTAGAATTGCTTATTGATTAAGTAGAATTATACATTGACATTAAGTAGATCATAATAAACAACTTTAATAGATAGGACAAATTTATAACATAATAATACGTACATTAATATTTAGAACTTATTTACGTGTTCCCATAATGAACATTCCATGAATGAATCTGTGATGTGTAACGATGCTCCCATCCAATTACAGTATCATCTCTCAAATTATACCACTGTGCAGCAATTGGGGGCATCGGGAAATCAGGAGCCAAGTGTAGGCGGATGTAGTGCTGATGAAACGCTCCTAGGTGCAGCATAACGAACTCATAACACGGTCGATCCACATTTGTTGGTGCAGTCAATGGTAGAACAGTGCAGCAACCCCACAAATTACCTCCCGGCCCCACTGTATAATACATCACAGCGCAGTTGTACAACGTAGCAATGGCATACAAATCTGCAACGGACTCTAACCAATGATCTCTACCGCAAGGACCTTGGGTGTGCATGATACGGTATCTCGCCAAGTCCACGTAGTCTCGTCCTCCATAAATATCCTCATAAACGTTTCTCATAGAAATCTCGTTATAAAGGTGTTGACGAGCGTGTGGCCAACGATCTTGCCCACCATTGAAAGCGTCAGCTACACACCTGAATCCGCAATTCCCATCACCTACGACGTCGTTCCATGAGACTAGAAATGGGAGGATGGCATTGGGTATGTTATCCTTGTAAGGAAAAGGTCCTGGTTGCGTTTCAAATATCTCCGCTGCAAATGTATCTGTTGCACTTGAATCTGGTATATAAATAAGAGTTAGTTAGGCACTTCACACTAGAAATGGTAAATAACATAGCAAATAAATCTTCACATAACTTAAAAAGTAAATATATGTACCTCCATCTCTAGTAGATTGAGTCGTCGTAGTTGTACGAGTACGACTACTAGACCGTGATCTATCCCGAAACTGGCGCTGCACATGTTCGAACAAGCTCGGGTCACGTCTAGTAGATGATGAGCCACGAGGTCTACCTCTCTTGGTAGTAACTACATGAGGCTCCTGAACTCCCTCATCCTCTGGGTGTAACTGCTGACGAATAAGGTCAACTATACCTCTCCTAATTGCCGGATCGCACTCAGAAAGTTCGGCAAGTAATCCCTGAAGGTATTCAACATCCTGATCACACTGACTAACATAATCTATTGCATTTACACCATCTCCCATGACCAAAGTCTTGAAGGAAGGATGAATATGGTCAAGATACAAACCTCCGTATTCGTTAATAGCCAACTGTATCGCACATGCGCATGGGATAGCAAAAGTAGACGAGCCGACAACCACAATAATCAAACACCCCATCTCCTAAGTTGAGGCGTTTAGTGTTTTCCAACTTAAGCAAATTCAAACAGTAATGTGAGACATGACCAACCACATGAGAAAAAGGTTGTACCATATGTTGCCTACCAATCTCGCCCCTAGATTTCTCTAAGCCATCCCTGATCTTGATCATTTGGCTATCAACGAACAAATTTACACGTGACCAAAGTGTATCCAATGCACAAGTGGAAGTTTGGAGCCAGGCTTTGAGAGCTGCATGTGCACTCTCTACTCTACATGTCGTTGTGTTCCCAAAATGAAGCACGTTGTTGGTCCATGCTTTCACAAACTTGGTCTTATGGGGATTCAACCACGTTGTCTCAACATAAGTAATAACGGGTTGCTTCCACGCCCAAGCGTCCTTCAAATTTTTCAATGCAACCTCATATTCATCCTCTGTGTTTGCATTTAGCACATTCCACCAATGACCAAAGACGAAAACGCTCTCCAAATGACTTGGCCCCACATATAGTGGTAACTCGTGCCTCCACATCTTTGTTAATATGCCATGTACAAAGAAGATGGACAGTATTTGGAAAAACTATACGAATGGGGCTAACTAAACCCAACTCACGATCAGTAAATATGACATTGGGGCTCACATGATGCCCAAGTACATTACGTAGGCACTCTAACACCCAACGGTAACTCTGTGCAGTCTCATCCTTCACTATGGCATAGGCGATGAGGAAGTTCATATTTGTCGGTGCCACACCAACCAACTCAATGCAAGGCATACCGTATCGATTCGTCTTATACGTTGAATCGATGCCAACAACCCAAGGATATGTACGAAATGCGTTCGTACCACCAGGATGAGACATGAATGCATGAGTAATAACTCCATCATCATCTCGTAATGACCATGACACATAGTTTTTCAAGCTAGCAAGGTGCAGAAAATTTTCAGCTGAAGTCCGCTCTTCACGGCCTTCCATCTTGTAAAAATACCTTTCGTTGTATATATGCTTTATCGTTTGGTGAAGATGGGGGTATGCCTCCGTTACAAGGCTTGAATGTTTCTCGGTGCCGTCTCAGCATCACTCATTTGTCGAACCATCCGCCTAGCATCATCATCGAGCCCACTTGTCCGTCTGTGGCCCTCCGCATATACTATGAATGCGTGGTTGTGAAACCCATATTGACTTTTGGGAATCCGCACACGCCATTGCTCCCCCAAAACCAAGTTAATCCTAAATGGACATCCACAATACTTTGTCGATGTATTAGGCCGTTTCACCTTTCTTGGGTCTACCTTATCTCCCTTGTATCTCGTCCCCCGAAAACATTTCAAATAGCAAACACGGGGACCATTAGCATTCTTCTTATACGAGTCAATAACCAATTCAAAGCCTATGGGAACTGCTATTTCATTAAGACGATCAGACGCCTCTTTAACCATATTGAATCTATCACTTATCATAAATCTATTATGATAATTAACCCCGTCTCCATCATTGCTCGAGTATGGAACCTATTAAAGACCATAGAAGTCATAATTCAGCAACAAACTGCAAAATAACACTGGCAATTACTTGGACATGCGCCCTAATAAGACGCCTGCTAATACTTTTTAAGCAAAAAATATATAACGCCTATATTTTCATGCATTTTTAATTTAAGGTGAGTTTAATAATTATTCTTATATGCAAAATAATATTATTTACTTGTAGTTTTCACTATTTAAATCATTTATGTCTAGTATATTATAACTACTCTAGTATGCTAAAAATCTAAATGTAACTACTCTAATATGCTAAAAATGTAGATATATATCATGTTCCTACTACATAAGAACGTAGTCAATTCTATCATGTAAATTTTACATATATTCTACATTTCTACTTCATATGAACATAGTTAATATCATGTAAACATATTATTCAAAATGTACATGTCATTTAGCAAATGAACCATGCTAAAACTACATATATTAAAAATTTACACCTACAATCTTTCAATAAAAACTATATTAACCATGGTTTTACAAAAGAAAAATATCAGATCTTTCACCAGTTGGTCAGGCGCCTAAATTAGGCGGTTGACCAGCTGGTCAGGCGCCTAAATTAGGCGTTTGACCAGGCGCCTCTTGATGACCTTTTAACGGCAAAAAAATTACATCCTAAAAAACTAAATATAACTACTCTAATATGCTAAAAATGTAGATATATATCATGTTCCTACTACATATGAACGTAGTCAATTCTATCATGTAAATTTTACATATATTTTAGCTTTCTACTTCATATGAACATAGTTAATATCATGTAAACATATTATTCAAAATGTACATGTCATTTAGCAAATGAGTTTATTAACCATGCTAAAACTACATATATTACAAATTTAAACCTATAATCTTTCAGTAAAAACTATATTAACCATGCTTTTACAAAAGACAAATATCAGATCGTTTGACCTGCAGGTTAACCGCCTAAATTAGGCGGTTGACCAGCTGGTCAGGCGCCTAAATTAGGCGGTTAACCACCTGGTGAAGCGCCTAAATTAGTCGGTTAACCACCTGGTGAAGCGCCTAAATTAGGCGGGCGACCACCGGTCAACCGCCTAATTTAGGCGCCTCACCTGCTGGTCAACCGCCTAATTTAGGCGCCTGACCACCTGGTAACGGCAAAAAAAAAACTTACATTGTCTGCCATGAAGCCGGAGTATGTTTTTCTTCTTGGTCACCGCCGGTCAAAGTTGGTCAACGTCGGTATTTCGGTGGTCAAAACCGGAAATATTGAGAGACCATGAAAGTGAATAAAAAATTTTAGAATGTGTGGATGTGTGGAAATGAGAAACATATGTGAGTAAATAAAGTAAGGGAAAGAGGAAAGGTTTGTTTACAAACTATGTATAATGTACAAAAATACATGTATTATACATGTATAAATGGCGTTAGGTATAAAAATTCGCCAATTTTTAATGCACGTCTTTAACATTCGTATCATTTGAAAACACTTGGTTGAAAAATAATCTCTCCGTCCATATTATAAGTCTTCTTTCCTTTTAAGTTTCTTGTTTCCATTTTTATTTCACACCTTTTCTGATTTTCCTGAAAAATTGTGCCACCATTATTTTTTAATGCACGTCTTTAACATTCGTATCATTTGAAAACACTTGGTTGAAACAGTGAATTATATTTCTTAAGACGACTCAACCTGAAGGACGCCCATAAAACTTCTTGGGTCTTTAATCACATCCTAAATATCTCTTTTGGTCGATCAACCCTACTTCTTGCAAGTTGACATGTCCTTCTCAGTTCCCTCGAAGTTCCCGCTTCTTTCAAGCTGAACTATGTCTTGGTTCCATTAAAACCACGTCGTTTACTTTACTTTCTTCAGATAATATGTAGTATGTATTATATATATGCATTTTTATCTCTTCAAAATCTCTATAAATTTAACTTAATACTTTAAATTATGACCTGACATGTTAATTTTGATTGCTCTATACTTCCAAAGAAGTTATATATATATATATATTTATATATATGTAATGAAATTTATTGTTTAATTGTATATATATGTACATATGTATATATATATGTATATATATATATATGTATATGTATATATATGTATATGTATATATATGTGTATATATATATGTATATATATATATATATATATATATATATATATATATATATATATATATATATATATATGTGTGTGTATATATGTGTATATATGTGTATATATGTATATATATGTGTTATGTTATATATGTGTGTATGTATTGTTTTTTATATTGTGTTATATTTTTGTTATATATGTTTATATGTATATATTATATATATGTATATATACTATATATGTGTATATATGTGTATATATGTATATATATCTGTATATATATGTATATATATGTGTATATATGTATATATGTATATATATGTATATATATGTGTATATATGTATATATGTGTATATGTATATATGTATATATATATATATGTATATATATGTATATATATATATATATATATATGTATATATGTATATGTATGTATATATATGTATATATGTATATATGTATATGTGTGTGGGGGGGGGTGAGAATTGTGAGAACCACTAAAAATAAGCAAAAAGAATAAAAATTGAGCAAAAACGTAAAATGAGTAAAAATGTAAAATGAGAAAGACGTAAAATAAGCATAATAAAGTTAAATCAGCAAAAACGTAAAATGAGCAAAACGTAAAATAAGCAAAAAAACGTTGTGAAATGAGCATAAGAATGTTAAATGAGCAAAAATAAAAAAATCAGCAAAACATAAAATGAGCAAAAACGTTGTGAAATCAAGACATCCTCAAACTTCAGATCTATAGTGTCATTCTTTTTTTTTTTCTATTATAAACTTGTCATGATAACAAGCATTATATTTTATTTATGTTGTTGGGGTATGTGTTTCTATACTTTAGTTTTATAATTCAACTTTGTTCTGATATATAGATTTTTGTTAAAATAACCACATAAAATGTCAACCTTACCGGCCTACCCCCTCAAATTTTACGGATAGTGTCTGGTATCTAAAGAAGCTTCTTGGCCTATTAAAAGAAAATTCATACAGCACAAGTCTATTGATTTAGCTCTAATTACTTCCCTAAAAAGGTTAACTGGCCGCAACTTTTTATGTCATAAGCAACATTGATACAATAAATCATAATTGTTGTCTTCACAAGTCAAAATATACAAGCTATAATGCCTAATCATCTATATACTATGAGAGTCCGCATGAAAGACTTAAAAGAAAAGGTTCAACCATATTTGATTTTACTTTGATTTTTAACTTATACTATAAGAATGGAGGCGCCAATATATGCACTCCCGTTTAGAAAATGATAGATATTGCCCATATTCGAGGTACTATATCATGTCGATTAAATCTAATTGTACGTGTACCTCATTTTGCATGATGCACCGCATTTGTTATGCACATGTCGTCGATCTATGACAAATGTGAATACATGTTGTCGGGTGTAATTTATTTGTATACTTCTATGTGCTTGAATTAATTATGTGGCATTAAGCATATGTTTCTTCATGCTCAACATTACTTTTGTGGAATTCAAGTGACAAATGATGCGATATTATTTTTCGGTGAGCAATAAACATTATTTGGATACATCTTATACATTACATGCAACCTCGATTCTAGATGATAGGCCATAGTTATAAGGTTTTTTTTATATATATAGAAGTATTAGGGCTGTATTATAAGATTGAGTTAAAAAATTATAATTATTCTTCAAATTTGCATTTTGTAAGTTACGAACTATAAAGTAATCATTTATAAAAAAATTAATCAGTAAAATCATCAAGGATGATATGTGTATAAATCATCTTACTTGAGGTATGACTTACGATGTAAAAAGTGGTCTATGATCTTCGGACAACTCAAATCATTAATCAAAATCGTGACAAAATAATTATTGCTTTTATACAGTATAATATAAAAATTATTTTGTTATTAACACGATAATAATGTTACGATCCAAGAAAAGAGGAAAGCATGCGTTTCATGGAAATTTAGGATATTGGCTTAAGTCTCTTGAGTATTTCTGAAACATGTTAGGGTGATTATTAAAAAAAATCCTTTTTAAATATTTTCTCAAGGGAATCGCTAGCTGCTCGATATCAATTATAGAAAAACTTTTGTAGCCTTCTTCATTTCTTATTTAATTTGCTAGTATCTTTCACTATGAAATGTGTTAAAGGGTAAAGTAGGAAATATACATTGCCTATTTATATCTTAATTTTAGATGATGAATAGCCACACTCTAATTACACACAAGATGCGATAATATAAATGACAGCTAGCCCTACAAATTACAATGAGATTCTAGAAAGCTATGGTAAAAGTAAAACCAAGTCCAAATGCAATGTGCTTCTGGTCTTCTAGAGAGGATGTATCATGTATGCCACACTTGAGTTGGGACTAAAAGGGTAAAATCTTGATGGTAAATTTTTAGCCGCCACCTCCATTCGCTCCCTTTCATAATTCATACTATACTTTAAGCCCTTCGTTGTTTTCTTAGCGCATGTGCTTTCAGAGTTTGATGAATGTAAATTGTAATATAACCACTAAGTCAAAGATGCTGAAGTTGGTTCTGACAAACTCCTCATTGTTCTCCTTTATAGGTTTTGTGCTACACCTTGACACGAGGGTATGTATTATCAATTATGTATGTTTGTTTGTTAGGCTTGCTCATTCTTCCATTCTTCCCGTCTTTTAAAAGACAAGAGAAAGTTTCAACAAAAAGAAGATGTTGTTTGGTAGGAGGCTTTTTATTGTGAACCTAAACCTATGTGTAACGTAAATATCTAAGTTGTGACTTGTTAGAATAATGGTTTTTAAAGTTATCTTCGTCAGTTAGTAATAAGTGGTATCGGACCGTGCTTATAACATAGGTACCTCAAAAAGTTTAATTAGTGTTAGAAAAAGAGAAAAGGAGATGAGCAGGGAGTGGTACAGAGGACTTGCGCTAGTGATATATATTAGGGGAATAATACTTTCTAATTTACTCGTTAAAGCTAAATTAACTTGTTAATGAGATTCTTATTTATCAAATTAAAGTAATTCATTTGTCATATTATACAATTTAACAACTCTTTTATCTCTTAGCTCTTTTATTACATTAATATGCACATGCATGGAGGAAAGTAACATATGCAAAGAAATATAAAAAGGAAAAATAGCTTACTAATTCTAAATGCCCACTTAATTACTTATTCTCGATCCTGATCTTTTGCATTTTTCACTCGCTGATTTCTTTCAATGGACCTCACTCCACTTTGTCCTTATATAATTTAAAAAGTCTAACAAACATTGTCTGTAAATACTTTAACCTACCTATGACCTAAATGAAAGATACTTATCTATCAATCTTATTACAAATATTGTCAAAAATAAAAGTGATATCATCAGCCTTTAATGGTAATCAAGGTTTTAAATTACAATCTTTTATATGCATTATATGATAGTAATTTGGAGCTTTCCAAACTCAACCTGTAAAATCGACAACTCACCTTCCCGAATAGGTATAATATTAATCATGGTCACTTTTTCAACAAAAGCTCCATGAAAATGAATCCTAAAAGCAGCATAGGAGGGCAGAAAATCCTCTAATATGAGCATCACACGTAGTATAAATATATGGAGGGGTAGACTTCCTTGGACCAATCTGATTATCTGAACACTGCAGTATTCCCAGAGAAAAGAGAAAGAGAAAGAGAAAGGTCTTATTTTGATGACTTTATGTGATCATTTTTTATTTTTTGCCCCATTGTTAGGTCACTTTCTTAAGGAACTTCATAATGTAAGGACACTTGAAAAATGATGGGTTTTTAAGAATAGTTGTCAAGTATTTATAGGATTGTAGGAGAAATGCCCAATCTCCAACTTTGTGAGGCTACAGGCAACTCTTTGCCATTTGCACATTCTCTGCTTGATAATAACATATCATCTCTAATGGGATTGTAATTAGTTAGTTGCATCGCTCTATTAGTTCCCATTTTGTCGGTGCATGCATCTGTGGTTCAATATAGATTATTAAATGTTAGGAAAATTGTTTTCTCCTTAGTTGTTTTCAAATCGAGTTATCAATTCAATATATTATTTTCACTACACAATCACATGCAATTTGTGCAGCCGATGTCGACTGACTTAGTTGGTCATGAAAATGTGCTTAAAATTTGAGATAGAATTCAATCTATATAACTATCCTTTGTGGCTTTCTATACACCGAAAATATTTCATATAACCAATGCCATTTAATTCAGCTTGTTAAATCCTGCTATCCGGCCTCTTTATTTCATCCTTGTACTCCCTTAATTTTTATATTTTTGACCATGAATACCTTATAATAATATTGCAATTTATATTGGGACACAAGGAGTAGTTTAGATTATTGTTAGATTTGGGTAAACTCACTAAGTTGGGAGGGTTCCATTATTGATAATATATTTATATAGTTACAAAACAATAATCCTAATTATATTAGGAGTTCCTTCCTAATGTGATTGGACTTTACAAAATAATATCCTAAACCAATGTGGAGAATTACATTCTCTATCACACCCCCGCAGTCATAGACGGAGGAGGACGAGTGTTAAGGCTAGAACGAAACTCCAAAATATATAATTGGCGAGGCAGGCCTTTAGTCAAAATGTCAGCAAACTGATATCGCGTGGGAATATGTAGAACCTGAATTTGTCTGATTCCAACGCAACATTTTCTCGTACAAAATGAATATTTATTTTTACATGTTTGGTGTTTTGGTGTTGAATCGGGTTACTAGAAATGGCATTGATATATCACAATAAGCAAGTGTAGCCTGATAAATACACGTCGAGACAAATCTAGTAAGTTTAAGTCTATTCTTTTATTACATATTGGTCCACAAAAGTAAAACATGGGAGAATAATTGATTATATGGATGTATAGTTGATACATTGAGACTTGACCTAATTAGATTCTAAAAGTAGAATCGAACTACTATATTTAGTGGATTCCTTAGACATGAGTATATCTTAATAACCACAACATAATTAGTTTAACTTTGACACTGTTAAACGCCGTGCCGTAAAAGGAGGTTATAAAGGCAGTGATCAGGTGGGCTAAGAATTGAGTGGGAGTTATGGTCATACAAGAGTGGATAAGTCCTCCTATTAAATAGGAATGGTGTCTGGGCCTCTTGATGAGCGAGAACTGGAAAATTGCATGGCCATGCGGAATAGGATTAAAGAGTTAATCCTTGTTTGAGCAGTTCGAACTCAGCGATCAAGGAACATAAATTTGAGAATAACATTGTGTTATCAAATTTGACATTAAGTGACTTAAGGAATTTAACATTGCGCTCTTGTCTTCGGACAAGTGGGAGATTGAAGGAATATGTCCTTAGACATCCCGGCAATTACTAAATATAAATAGGAATAATATTATGAAGATAATAAAGTTAATTATTTTAGTAATCTTATTTTCTTGCTAGAGAATAAATATGATTAATAGGACAATATTGATTGGGCCTATAACTAAAATATATTAATCCTATGAGGTCACACATTGTAGCACAAGTTGGACAAAGCAATCCGAATCCATTTAGGATTAGGGTTGGGCCGGTCTAAAGGGGAATATGAGGAGAATTAGTTCTCCTAACTAACCTATGACTCTTCTATTATATATAGGATATAATATTAGAGTTTAGGTGATCAATTGATTAATCAGTTTCTTTTCACAAGAGAGAGAGAATTGAAACCCAAATCTATTCCCTCAAAACCGGCGCCTATACCACCAAAAGCAAGGGATCTTTTCTCTTCCGTTCTAGCAGACGTTGGTGTTCAACTGGTGCTCGTGGACTGATTAGAGGAGCAACACTTGGGGCTCTCGGATCTTCAAAGCTTGCATACAACAGGGAAATTACGCTACAAAGGTTTGATATTTAATCCCTATTGAATGATTCATGTGTTTGATTATGTCTGCGATCCTATGATAGATGTTAGGAAATTGTTTCCTGAAATTCCACTATATGCATCTATATATTCCTACAGTGGTATCAGAGTTGCCTAATTCATAATATTCATATGATCATGTTATTGTATGCAAAGTTCTTATTTTATTCAATTAAGGGAGGATTTATTTATGGCTTAAATTTGCATAATTGATATTCGATATTAATTGATTGGAAATTGTAAATAATTGGTTTATTTGTGATTTATGCTCAAATAATTTTATAAAGTTTCGAAATTTTTATATTAGGGACGAAATAAATTGGTTTATTCACTCTAAAATTTTCGGATTTTTATAAATATTTTGGATAGATTTAAAATTATTTATGTTTAATTCGATTAATCATTGAAATAATTTGTTAACAATTAAAGATTTGATTTTTTATTTGTTAAATAAATCTAATGTTCATCACCCACATAGATCTAGAATAATATGATGGATGAAAATAATTTGATTATTTTTCCCACTAATTTTCGAATTTTATCATATTATTAATGAATTTTGGTTAAATTTTATGTTTAATTTGATTATTCAAAGAATTTAAGGATAACAATTAAAATATTGGATTTTATTTGTTAAGATAATTCAGTAGATCACCCTAAAAGTAATTTTCGAATTTTTTGAAATTTAATTGTTAATTTTCTGAATTTTTTGGATATAATTGGAGTTTTTGCCCTAATTTTGAATTCTTGTTAGATTTAATGTTTAATGGAGATTATTCATTCAAATCTAATCTCAACAATTCTAAAAATTTGTTTAAGATTTTTTGTTTGATTCAAAATTTCTGCCATAATTTTTCGGATTTTATAACCTAATTATCTCCTAAATCTTTAATTAATTGTTAAATAAAGATATCTTTAATTTAAAAGTAATTGTTACAAAATTAAAGAGGAAGCCATGGCTGGGTGGCCCACCACTATCGGTGGAGCCACGGTGGCTGGAGGTGTGCCGGAATATGGCGGGGCAAGAGGTGGCACAGGTGGGGTGGGCGGCGCACGTGCGACGTGCGCAACCCCTCCCTCCTTGCGTGGCTGCTGGCGCGCGCTAGCAGGGGTGATGGTGGTTACTGGGCTGGCCGGCAACTTCCGGCGTGTCTGCCGGAGTCGGGTTGTGCAGTGTGTGCAGTGCCGGCGTGTGCGTGGCAGTGTGGTGGCTCGTTGGTTTCAGCGTGCTGTGTGTGATGTTGGTGAGTTGGTCGACTCCTGCGTGAGGATGATGAGTTTTAAAAACTCATGTGTCTTTGGCTGTTGACTGGCAGCCTTCAGCTGCTGGTCAACGGTCAAAGTCAATTTTTTAAAAAAAAAAAAAAAACTTTTTTTTAAGGAAAATTTTATTTTCCAAGGTTGAGCATAAATCCCAAAAGTTTCCTATTTTGCAAATTTGTGAATAATAACGATTATTACCATATTTAAATAAGTAATTGAATGAAAATAATAAAGTGTCCTAAATAATTTCTAGCTTAAATTTGTTAAGTTTATTATGGAAAGTTTTATTTGCTTATTAATTGTTAATAACTAAATAGTTTGTGTTTATTTTATTTTGATATTATAAATGCATGGATGTTTAATATAATATGTGTATGATATTATGTTTTGCATGATATGACTAGTATGGCCCAAATTAGGATAGTAATTACGATCTGGGAATCGTTAAATTTGAATGTAAAATTAAATACGATCTGCGAATCGTTATATTTGAATGTAATTTAAATACGATCTACGAATCGTTTGTAACTTTAAATTTTCGTTATTTATATATTTAATTCAAATTATGTAATCAAGCATGAGGATCCAAGGAGTTTCAAGGATGGTGATCCATGGAGATTCAAGGGAGGATTCATGAAGATTAGTTATTTTCCTAAGTATAGGGGCCATACTAGCTCATTTTAATTATTGCTTATAGTAATCTCTTGCATTTATTTTGTTTAAATGCTTGCTTCTAAGTTTGTTTTGTGGTTAATTGATTCATGTGTTCACTATTAATTGACCATATTAGTAAACTTAGGTCCCCAAAAGTAATATTGAGTTTAACTGCTTTCCCAAACAACGCCTATAAAGCCTTAGATCATGAGTAATAGGTTCTGCCAAAGCAGGGTGTTGCTCATAGTTCCGGGGATAGTAGGGTAGGTTTTTGAAACTTACATGTTAATGTTTGGTTTAACTCAACAAAATCATCAAAAGACAAAGTTTTGGGTTTTGAAGCTAAGAGATAGGAGTAAACAAGGAGTTGTTAACCTGTCAACCAAGAATTATAATTAGTTATAATTAGTAAAGTGTTTACTTACCTCAACTACTATAAATTGAAGGCAGGGCCAAAGTCCGTTTGATTGTAGTGGGAGGGGATCTTGGTTATTTCTTTATTCAATAGGGGACTTTCATTTTGAATAAAGGGTAGTAGTAATTAAAATTTGTTTAATTATTGCTTTCTTGATAAACATTGATTGAATCTTGCTTAATTATTCTTTTGTTATAGTTATCATGTCTCGTTCAACCAACAACAACACTCCCGGTTTTAATTTGCGCTATTTACTCGAAAAGGACAAACTGAATGCACATAACTTTCTAGAATGGGAAATGGTCATGTGAGAATCGTTCTCGTGAGCGAAGGAAGAGAAAAAGTTCTTGACAATCCTCTCCCTGAACCCCTGCCAGAAAATGCTACTATAGCTGAACAGAGAACAAGGCAAACCCTAGAGGCTGATTCTGTGCAAGTAACATGTCTGATGCTTGCTTACATGGAGCCAGACTTTCAAAAGCGTTTTGATGGTCCGGATGCCTACTCCATCCTCCAAAGAATTGAAAACTATGTTTCGAAGAATGCTAGATTGGAGAGGTTTGAAGCTCACTTGTAAGTTATTGGAGTGCAAGTTGGGAAAAGGAAAACCCGTTGGTCCGCATGTGTTCAATATGATTGGACATTTTCGGATCATGGAAAAATTGGGCTTCCCTTACCCTCCGAGCGGCAAGCGATATTGTGATCAAATCCTTGCCCGAAAATTTTCAAAATTTTCGGTTGAATTTTTACATGCAAGGAGGGGAGGCTACCTTGCAAGAGCCGCATGGTATGCTAACTCAAGTGAAAGGAGCTTGCTCGCCGAACCCGAACATAAGGATGTTCTCATGGTTAGGAAGGGCAAGCAATTCAAGAAGAAAGGGGCTCCTAATAAGAAGAACAAGGGCAAGGTAGTTGCCACCGATGATACTTCTAAGCCACAAACCACTCCTAAGGCAAAAGTAGCAGCACTACATGAGTGCTACCACTCGCCACAAGATTGGTCACTTTGGAAAAGGAAGCGCCCCAAGTATCGGAAGATAAGAAGGCGGCGCTTCGACTTCGGGTATTTATGTTATAGAGATTAACTTATCTACTTCTACATCATGGGTATTTGATATCGCATGTGGAACTCACATTATTTGTAATGTGCGAGGCACTAAAAAGAAGTAGAATGTTGAGCAAAGGAAAAGTGGACCTCCACGTGGGCATTTAAGCACGAGTTCTTCGATTTGGTTGTGGGGATTGTAGTCTACTTTTGCCTTCTTGTTTAGTTTAGAACTCCATAATTGTTATTATGTTCCAACTATTACTAAGAATATTGTTTCGATTCCGGTTTTGGATTCGGAAAGTTTTTCATTTCAAATAAAGAATAATTGTTGTTCTCGCTTTATTTAAATGATTTATTCTATGTCTCAACCAAGTTATCAAATGGTTTATATGTGCTAGACTTAGAAACCCACATCTATAACATAGACAAAGAAGAAACATAAAGCAAATGATTCAAACCCTACATACCTATGGCATTGTCGATTAGGCCACATAAGCTCAAAGCGCATTGAGAAACTTCATAAAGATGGAATTCTCAAATCATTTGATTTTGAATCATTTGACACTAGTGAGTTTTGCTTGATGGGAAAAATGACAAAATCTCCTTTCACAGGTTTTAGTGAAAGGGCCAATGACCTTTTAGCCCTCATACATACGGATGTGTGTGGACCTATGAGTACATTGGCTAGGGAAGGGTACAGTTATTTCATTACTTTTACCGATGATGTGAGCAGATTTGGATTTGTTTACCTCATGCGGCATAAGTCGGAATCCTTTGAAAAATTTAAGGAATTCCAGAATGAAGTACAAAACCAACTTGGGAAGAAAATTAAGGCATTACGATCCGATCGTAGTGGTGAATATTTATCTCAAGAATTTGGTGATCATTTGAAGGATTGTGGAATACTTTCACAATGGACTCTGCCAGGAACACCACAGTTAAATGGCGTTTCTGAAAGAAGGAATCGAACTCTACTTGATATGGTTCGATCCATGATGAGTCTTGCTGATCTTCCTATGTCATTCTGGGGATTTGCGCTTGAAACGGCGGCATTCACACTTACATGAGCACCATCCAAAGTAGTGGAAAAGACACCATATGAAATGTGGACAGGAAACGTTCCAAAATTGTCTTTTCTAAGGATATGGAGTTGTGAAGCTTATGTAAAACGTTTACTTTCTGATAAGCTTTCACCCAAATCCGATAAATGTCTTTTTGTGGGTTACCCAAAAGAGACTAAGGGATACTACTTCTACAACAAAAGCGAAAACAAAGTGTTTGTTGCTCGTAATGGTGTCTTTCTGGAAAAGGAGTTTATTTCCAGAATAACAAGTGGGAGAAATGTATATCTCGAAGAAGTTCGAGATGAACAACAAATGGATGAGGTTAACACCTCATCAGAGGCGGCCCGGCATGAAAATGCTCAGGAGGTGGTGCATTCAATTCACGTACCTCCTACCGTCCCACTTGGAGATACTCCATGCGAAGTCACTCAACCTAGTGAGGTAGAAACTTCTTCTGTTGTTCCCCAACGTAGAACTAGTAGGATCATCATTCCGTCAAAGAGATATATTGATTTCCTTTTGACTGAAAGTTCTGAAATAACGATTTTAGAATCAGAAGAACCTACTAGCTACAAAGATGCTTTGGATAGTCAAGACTCCGAAAGATGGCTTGAGGCCATGAAATTTGAAATGGATTCCAAATTTGGCTTTTCTCAGAAATGAAGAGGAATCTTGTGTATACAAGAAGTTAAGTGGGAGTAGTATTACTTTTCTGGTCTTGTATGTGGATGACATACTTCTCATAGGAAATGATAAGACCATACTTGAGTCAGTCAAAGAATGGCTTAAAAATCGTTTCTCTATGAAAGACCAAGGAGAGGTAGATTACATATTGGGAATTAAGATCTATGGAGATAGGTCGAAAAGGCTGATTGGACTTAGTCAAGAGACTTATATTGATAAGGTTCTTGCAAGGTTCAAGCTGGAAAACTACAAGAGAGGATATGATAGTAAGCAAGGTTCATAATGAGGATCACGTAGCAGATTCTCTGACTAAACCGCTTGTTCAACCTAAGCATGAGTGTCATACTAGGTCTATGGGCTTAAGCATATGGGAGAATGGCTTTAGGTTGTTTACTTCATGTTTACAATTGTAAAGACATTTATTATGCTTTGAATGTTTATCAATAAAAAAAAAAAATTCTTTTCTTATTTAATCGCTTGGTTTAGTATTAAATAAAATGTCCAAATAATTTGTGTTTTCAAATAGGATATTATCGAAAACGTTTTGATAATGGAACCCTATAAAGTGAACAGAAATCACAATTTATTTAAAGTCCCTAGTCTAAATCACTAAATTGGACATAAGTGATTTATTTGAAAGACTAGTATATAATTAATTGATAGCGCAGTTCCATGGGCTATGGAGACATAGAGATGTCTAATTGATTATATGGATGTATAGTTGATACATTGAGACTTGACCTAATTAGATTCTAAAAGTAGAATCGAACTACTATATTTAGTGGATTCCTTAGACATGAGTATATCTTAATAACCACAACATAATTAGTTTAACTTTGACACTGTTAAACGCTGTGCCGTAAAAGGAGGTTATAAAGGCAGTGATCAGGTGGGCTAAGAATTGAGTGGGAGTTATGGTCATACAAGAGTGGATAAGTCCTCCTATTAAATAGGAATGGTGTCTGGGCCTCTTGATGAGCGAGAGCTGGAAAATTGCATGGCCATGCGGAATAGGATTAAAGAGTTAATCCTTGTTTGAGCAGTTCGAACTCAGCGATCAAGGAACATAAATTTGAGAATAACATTGTGTTATCAAATTTGACATTAAGTGACTTAAGGAATTTAATATTGCGCTCTTGTCTTCGGACAAGTGGGAGATTGAAGGAATATGTCCTTAGACATCCCGGCAATTACTAAATATAAATAGGAATAATATTATGAAGATAATAAAGTTAATTATTTTAGTAATCTTATTTTCTTGCTAGAGAATAAATATGATTAATAGGACAATATTGATTGGGCCTATAACTAAAATATATTAATCCTATGGTCACACATTGTAGACAAGTTGGACAAAGCAATCCGAATCCATTTAGGATTAGGGTTGGGCCGGCCAAAAGGGAATATGAGGAGAATTAGTTCTCCTAACTAACCTATGACTCTTCTATTATATATAGGATATAATATTAGAGTTTAGGTGATCAATTGATTAATCAGTTTCTTTTCACAAGAGAGAGAGAATTGAAACCCAAATCTATTCCCTCAAAACCGGCGCCTATACCACCAAAAGCAAGGGATCTTTTCTCTTCCGTTACAGCAGACGTTGGTGTTCAACCGGTGCTCGTGGGATCGATTAGAGGAAAGAACACTGCAGGCCCGGATCTTCAAAGCTGCATCTAACAAGGGAAATTACGCTACAAAGGTTTGATATTTAATCCCTATTGAATGATTCATGTGTTTGATTATGTCTGCGATCCTATGATAGATGTTAGGAAATTGTTTCCCGAAATTCCGCTATATGCATCTATATATTCCTACACTGCGAACAAGCTAAGCTTGGCAAATCAAAGCTTAATTAGTCAAAGTTCATTCTTCAATTGAACGAATAACTCACGTGAACACCTTTCTTAAGCTCGTTGTATACTTATATAATTGAATGGAGTATATCATTGAATGGAGCGTGAACATCATATTGCTTCCCTCACTTATGTTCAATAATAATTCAACTATACAGATTCCATAAATTGTTACATGTGGGGGCTTTATCCCTCATGTCCACCAAAATAAAAATCTAATTTTACATGTAATAGTAAGTATAGTTTTGCTATACAAAAATATCAAAAGTTTACATGTAATGGAAAGGGATATACATATGTCTCAAATGATTTTCGTCAAAAAAGTAAAACCAATATCAATTGGTTGATATAGGTATTGATATTGAAAGATGGTGACTTAATGCAACTAGTTCTTGGATTTGAATTTCAGAATCTTTTGTCTTTTTTAATATCAAGTGCAACAAGAATGTATACTAATAGCTTTATGGCATCTCCTTTTCTCTCTCTTTTTCCTCTCTTCTCTCTTCATCCCTCAAAAGCCTAGTACTTTATTTACTTAGGGGCTACCACCAACTTTTGGTTGATGGTAAGCCTTCATTATTTTTTTTTTACTAGTTATTGTTTTATGTTCACGATGAATCTTCATTCTCTCTCTATTCGAGAGTTTTCCTAGCCGATTATATATTGAGTTATTTAAAATTACAATAGATCGAAGATCCCCTCGTAAAAGTTGTACCAGCAATGTGAAACATGGTATACAGAATTGTTAGATTTTATTTGCAATTATCGTAATTTTGCCAATTTTAGAATTTTATTTGATCAAAATTGCTATGTATTTGCT
Organism: Beta corolliflora; assembly: GCA_947648045.1. Classification (NCBI taxonomy): domain Eukaryota; kingdom Viridiplantae; phylum Streptophyta; class Magnoliopsida; order Caryophyllales; family Amaranthaceae; genus Beta; species Beta corolliflora. The sequence continues at coordinate 56,737 of CANSZD010000435.1, forward strand.
AGTTTTTTATTAATTATGAATATTGTATGACTCTTTCATATATGAATTATTATTACATTAAATAAAATGTGCAACAAGAATATTTTTCATTTAGTAAAGAATAGAAAGCCACTAGTGCTCTCCTTTTTGTTTAACTAGTTCTATTATCTTTAGGGGGGAAATTGAAAGAGAAGGATCATTTGAATTCTTTAAAATTTACAAATATCAATATTTTTTTATATTAAAAGGTGTTAGTTATCTTGAACATTTTGCCATGTGATACCCTCTTCATTTTGTTTGATTGTTTTTATTTATTTATAAACAGACGACTAAGCGCAGTGTTGTAGATGAGACTTGATTTCAGGTCTTGGGTATCACCTCTACAAGACGTTACCAACTAAGTTAACTGGCAGCCACATTTCATTTGATTGTGAGAGTACATATGTCGTATCCTGGACTATTTTACTCAAACTTAAAAAGGCTAGAAGTTAAATTATAAACCCTATATATTTTGGCAAGAATTAAACTCTATCATTAGTACAATGGTTGAACTGGTGTCACAAACAGTAAATAATTGACAACAGTCGAGGCACAATAAGTAAAGGGATAATAAATTACTATTTTGACCAACATAAAATTCATAGTATAATTAATCTCAATTTTTTAAAATTTTAAATCATAATAATTAAGCAACTTTGTTTTTTTTCCGTACTCTACCGTTTCATGTTACTATATTTTTTAATTTCCAAAATTTTCTCCTTCAAACTTTTACTTATTTTAACACTTAGCACCCCTCAAAAAAAAAATTAACACTTAGCATGCTAACGTCTCAGACATTATGTGGGACCTAAAACTAGTTTGATTACAAAAGGTAGGTGCCAACATACCACCTATACAAGGTGGATAAGCATGCAAATTTACATTGATCATTTCTCTTTCAAGACTCATATGTCTTTGATATATTCATATTAAAAAAAAATTGGGAAAGAAAAATTAAGCTAATTCTTAAAAAATATCAACCTAACTTATCCTTGAAAATGATCAAGGTGTAAAACCAATATGAAAGAATAGGATTTTGGTGCCCAAGCTAGAATGGCAAAATTAGTTTTTTTTGGAGAAACTTAGGTCTGCCTCATTACCTCTAAATCATAAAAAGTGTCGATACCCCTCCAACTTAATTATATAGATTTCATTTCCTACTTTCAGTTCTTTATTTTTACTCTAAATCTTTGTATGTGTTTTATTTTTTTGGAGTGGCTAAGAGAAGTAAATAGACGAAATTTGATTTAAAATCTTAAATAACCTTCAAAGACTTTTGTTTTTAAGGGAAATAACCTTCAAAAACTTTACAAACTAAGTTAGCTAACGAAAAAAAGCCATTGCATTGCCTCTCGATAACTTAAATTTATACTCCATTTAAGTGTGTAATATAAGTACAAATCAGTTTCAATGATTTCATATTAGTTTCAAAGAGGCTTTATAAGTTCAAATAGTTCATATAAAAGTTCTGATAGTTCCTTACAAATTTAAATTAGTAATAAATTGATATAATTAAGCTCAGATAAGTGAATTCCAAATGAAAAGAGCAAATCCTATACTATTTTTTTTAATACATTGATATTGAATTTGGGTTTTAAGAATAAAACAACATTTTATGAGAGTTTTTTTTTTTGGATTGGTGAGAAAAAGTGGCTTAATCGAATTAAAATTTAACAGATGTTAATTTAATAATAGATAAGCCCTTATAAGAAGGGAGGGAAATGATAAGAAAGATCGCAACTTCCAAAGCATTTTTAGTTAGGTTTGATACCATAAATCCACAATTAAAGTTAGTGAAATACAAACACTGCACCATTAGACTAAATTTAGTTGGTAATAATGGACATACTCCTGACTCCTGAGGGCGTGATCACACCAAGTATAAGGTGACAGCCACTAAGATCGATCCACATTAGTTCTTGGTGGAAGACAAAAAAAAGGACTTGCAAAAGGCTGTTGCTACGGATTTATCATTTTTCCAACCAACCAACGATCATTCCTGTTTGATATCCCAACACCATGTGCAACAGAAAAAAAAGTTATTCTATGTACTTCTGCAGCTAAGAAAAGGACCAATCATATATGGCATCAAATATATAGCAACTTAAATTCCATTATTATGATAGCAAAATTTTACCATCCAAAATTCATTAGGCAATTTTGTTAAAGCAATTTTTTCTCAGCTACTTGGAATTGGATTGCATAATGTTGATTATTTGTCTTTAGTGTTGCCTTTAGTTATCTTAACTTTACCATCCAAAATTCATAAGGCAATTTTGTTAAAGCAATTGTTTTTCTCAGGCTACTTGGATTTAGATTGCATAACGCTGATTATTTGTGTTTAACTTTGCCTTTAGTTCCCCTCAAAAAAAAAAAAAACTTTGCCTTTAGTTATCTTTTTTTTTTTTGAATAAAGCCTTTAGTTATCTTTTGGATAGTTTGTGTTTAATGTTGTTTTAAATTATTTGTTTTCTTGACATTGAAAGAAAAAAAATCTTGTATGTTGCTAATTGGTTTTATAAGGTTACCGCATCAATTCACGAGATTAATTCAAGATATTGATCTACTTCTTTATCAAATTTCCATGATGTATCAAATTTATTTTGGTAAGGCTAAGGGCGATATATTACATTCCATATTGTGCTCACTTGATTTCCTTTAATATACTCTTATAGATATTATTGACATCTCATTTGATTAAGAAGTGAAATCTTATATTTCTCCTTACCTTTTACGGAAAAAAGAAAGAAGGAAAAGTTCATGTAGCCAAAAAGAGAAAGAACAAAATGAAAGGGGAACAAAGTCCTTATCCTATAATTGATTTTTCCCTTAAAAAAAGTATTATGATTGATTCTTAAGTGCCTTTTAATTCTCTTTCATCGGATACATCAAATAATATTAAGAATTTTTAGATGATATTGGAAAGGCAATAAAAGAAACAAGAAGTTTTAGACTTCATATTATTAAGGCCCTGTTCTATTGGACTTATTTTCAGTTCAGTTCAGTAAAGTTCCAGTTCAGCTCAATTCAGTTAATCTCTGCAATTCAGTTTCTCTCAGTTCGGATCGGTTCAGTTTCAGTTTCTCTCAGTCCAAAAGAACAGGGCCTAAGTTTAATGAAAAAACTATCATCTTTTTCTCTACTAATCTCATATTTATTTCGAAGGTTATACAAAGATACCAATGTTATATTTCTATGAAACTCTTAAAATTTTTTTACGAAATATTTTAACTCTTACGTTCATATTTAACCCTTATATTTTTTAAAGTTTCCAAATTAGTATTTATGTTTTTTGGGAAAAGTGCGTATAAACTCTAGCCTTGCTCCACATATTTCAACTTTCAATTATTTTAGCAAAATCCATTCATGAGCACAATCCAAATACATATAGACTACCCCTAGGCTCAAATTTAGGACCTCCAAGTTATCAAATGGAGTTGTAATTACTAGATTAAACAAAATATCTCTTTTATATTATGAGTATAATTATATGAAGTAAAGAAAAATATATGAGGATTGATTGACATGTGTAAATTTGGAAAATCCCTCAAGTACAAGGCAAGAAAAGATATGTTGTCTCATGAAGAAAAAATAAGAAGAAAAGCTTGACTTAATTTGTCAAAACTTATGCTTAGCTTTAGTCAGTCATTTAATCAGTTTGTCTCAGACCATATTGATATTGATCTTTTCGCGATAGGAAGGAGGGAGAGGGGGGGGCTGACAGAGTGACATAACACCTCCTTCGTCAAGCTGCCACGTGCCCAACAAGAGAGCGTGCTTGGACTTTGGAGTTCGTCAGTTGGTGTTTTTATCTTATCTTATCTGAAAAAGGTTGCTCCATTATTATATGCTACTGAAAAGTTTTAAACTGGTGCAAATCACAACTCACAAGAGAGAACTACTACGACCTTGAGTGGGATTATTATGGTACTAGAAGGTTCCATTGGTGCAGAATTTTCTAATACTAGTGCGAGAATTTATTGGAACTTATCTGAATTCATTTGCAACTATTTACACGTATTAAACTTAATGATGTTTTCTAACCGTAAGAATAGAAATGAATTATTATTATGTGATATAGGAGATAAATTAGCATGTCAATACACCATCACTCTCTGACACAAATCCGTAAGGAGGAGGATTATGGTAGGTGACAACTAGCATGAAATCGAGTTACATCTCTCGACACGAGCTACTGAATATGATATTTTTATAGGGACGTTTTCTACTCAGCGACACATACTTTGTATAGACATCTATATCTATACTAATATATTAAAAGACGTACGCTCTCCCTTAGGGCGTTTTACTCCATGTGATCCACATATAATAAAAAAAATTAGAAATTACATAGTATAAGGTTTGATCCCGCGACTTCAAGTTTATATACTAAAGTTTTAACCACTAGACCAAATAATATTTAGTGTTATCATCTTAATTATAATATCAATAAATGAAAATTTTCCTTACCCGGGGCATAATCCGGACCTAATAACTAGTTCATATCTATACTATGCATCTAATAACAGTTCTAAGACAAACACAAGCCCCATCTCAAATATCACAAGTCCTTCATGGACTTGTTTTTTCGACTTCTACCTCTAACTTATTTTATACATTTATTTCTATTCCTTAGTTACTCACACTTAGAAATTATTAGAAATTGAAATGTATTTGGCATAATATAATATACTCCTTCTGTTTCTTTTTAGCTGTTCCACTTTCCGTTTTATGGTACTTAAAAATAGTTCCATTTCATTTTTAAAGTAACTTGTTATTCTTTTAATATTTAATAAATAAAAAAATCAACCAACCCCAAGAAACGCATATTAAAAGACTAATTCTTATACCAAAATGTCTAGAATATTCATGTTTTTGAGAATTTTCTAAATGTGAATAAACGAGGTTGACAGGTCGGTTTCATTAATCATCATATAGTAAGTGTCAAGTCTCATATTGGTTATACTTCTTAATTTTTCGCCAATCTCCTTTTTTTCTCATGGTAAAAACAGTTAGGTATGATTTTGTTTTGGTAATGCATAAACCTAACTTTTAAATGAAAAATTAAAAAAGATTCATTAATGTGAAATCATACTATATTTATCTCTCGTAAAACTTTATTTGTTTTAAAATTATGACATGACACAAATAGATGGTGGCTCTAAACTCTCCAAAAATTCCCCTTTTATATATGTACAAATTATTTTACTTTCAAAAAAAAAAAAATTTTTTACACAGGCATCGCCCAAGATACCCACAAAAGGGTAACAAAGAAAACTAGACTTGTGGTGCATAGGGGGAGTTGGGTTTTGGGTAATTGGATATGGTCGTTGCTGGGTTGGGACTTGGGGGAGTGGTATGTTGGCAGAGAGTTGTGCTAAGATTATGGTTATTAATGGTTAATTAAGAGGATTGTGGTGGTTGTTAATGGTTAATTAAGAGGATTGTGGTGGTTGTCAATGGTTAAATAAGAGGATTGGGTTTGAGATTTAGAGATCACTAGAGTTAACAATGATTATGGGTCAGTTTAGGTATGTAATTAGTGCGTGCGTGCGGCCATGTCAATGTTTTTCAATGAAGGGCATTATAAAGATTTGGCATCTGGTTATTAATCCAAAAATATATCACAAAAAGACTTTTTCATATCGCCTTTTCCAAAACATATCTAAAAAAATTCAGAAATTGACGAATTTGAGGAACAAGAAGATACTGTAATTTCATTTTATGTATACAAAGTGTAAGCATTTACCCAATCCAAAAAAAAAGAGTAAGCATTCAAGGTACTGCATTCAGCAAGGACGAGGGGTTCCTTACACATATAATGATGGTGTTAGCTACGGATTCATAACTATAGACAGACAAAACCCAAAATTATTTGGTTGTACTATGCGACTGTCATAGCCAATACTCGTTAAACTCAAACTCCGATATAACACACACATTGATCATAGATGTGATCATGTGAATGAGCGAGACACACGTCAATTCTGGCACCAACAAAAACATCATGTAATTTCTATCCATATGCAATTGTCGTGCTCGCAAAGAATGTGTCTTCCACTTCACCACATTACCAAAAAGAGGCAAGCCAGCCCAAAACTTAGCAAACCACTGCCCACAATCACATCACATGTAATCATGTATGCCCTACTATTAATAGATGATTTCCATACCAAAGTAGTAGTACTTGTACTAAAAAGGGGCTCCTATAGTACTTCAACAAGAATTACTATCAGATATCTAGGCAACTTAATGTGATCTGGAACATAAGTGGACGGCTTCTTATTAAAGAATCAATCCAATTCACAACTTGGAAACTTCTGTAATTCAATCATGATTCAGTAGATATAAAGTCTAAATAAGGGTGTATTCACTTCACCTGAATTCTCATGATCGTATCTAAACTGTACTTAAGTTTATTTTATAAGGGTGAACTTGACTGAACTAAATATATTGTTTAAAGGTGAAGAGAATGCACACTAAATCTTAGCTACTCCTCTTACCAACAAAAGAGGATTCTCATTTCTCATGAAAGCTCATATGCCAAGCTCTCTCAACCATTGTCACTGCCTCCTAACCTTGAATTCCACCAATCTATAAAATGAAAACCTTACCTCCACGGATTTCTGGTATCCTCTCATTGCAGCTCAGTGTACCTAAATCCTTTCGGCTAATCCAAAACGTTGAAGTGAAGAGCAATAAGCTAATAAGTAGAACTGCCCATGATGGGCAGGCATCAGTATGGTAGTAAATTGATGCTCATGTTCATGCTGAGCCAGATCTAGTGTATATCACTCCATTACCATATTAAAGAACTCCAATTATTCAATACATACAGGTAATTTCGTATAAACAATATTAGCCACAAGCTCTCCAGCTAAACTAAACTCATATTTTGAGATTTTCTCGCATGGTATGCCATCAAGGCAGGATGAAATATTCTATTGTGTGAAAATTCGGAGCAGAAACACATCCTCACTATCAAAAGGAACAATCTGACCTTGGAAATGCTTCATTATGATGCAGCTTCAGCAGCAGTTTTCAACTTCTTTGGGGGCGGATTTCCTCCAGATATTACCACGTAAGAATAAAATAACAGCATTGCAGCACTGTGAAGGGCATAAGTAAACAAGGAATCAGCATTAAAAGCATTAATTTACCAATCGAAAGTGAAAAATAACACTATTATACCTCACTAAAGCATAAAGTCCTGATGGAAACAGTTTCTTTGACTGCAGAGAGAGAGAAGTTCCAAGTTAATAGTTGAAAAGGACCAGCCAATACACATCAAACAGCACTCATAAAAGCTAACATACCACTGAGTAGGTCTGGAAGTTCTTCCATAACAAAGTGACTGCAAGAACTGGACACAAAGTGGAGAAGATACAAAAGTCAAACTTATTGAAATTTTACAAAGATGCCTAATATCTGATACAGAATGCTACATGCAGATGTAATAAGTTTGGTAGCCTAGTAGCAAAAGAATGAAAAGAACAGTGTCAATGACTACCAAGTTTTATCGGTTAGCAAAGAAGACAGTAGTTTGGCTGTACCACTACCACCTCATTGAATACAATGTCTAAGTAGTTTTCCTAGAGCCGTATAGTTACCAAAATGACCATTTGACGGTCCTCAAGGGGCAAAATCCCAAAAGGTCATATTTGTTGCTGAGTTTATCTTCCTAAAGAATTTTTTTAATTCTCCTCTTAAGGTTTTCTCAAACCCCCATTTGTTTTTCTTCATATTTGTTTTTTTTCCTCTACCCTCTTCTACAAAACTTTCTCAAATTTTATTTCTATATCCTCATATTTTGGTTTTCTCTTTACACGTCATTCAATTTCTTGGTCCTTTATGCTTTCTTACTTTCCTCACTTTCATTGTCTCACGTTTCTTTGTTTACTTCAACTGATTCCTTTATTTCTATTGTATCATTTGTCACGGAAACAATTTCTGATGACAGTTCATGTTCGCCGACCCCAAATCGTTTTGGGACTAAGGCTTTGTTGTTGTTGTTGTAATAGCAACTAAAACTTCTCCAGAAGACCACCAAAAGAAGCCTAGCCATAGTTAGATAATGACTCTAAGCTAACTAATCTCAGGTTCCGTCTCCTCTAGTTCTTCCCAGTTCCTGCTTTGCTACTTAGGGTCTTAAATTCATTACGCTTTAAAATTTAATATATGAGTCTGAAATCATAAATTTCCATGACATTCATACAAGATTGGAGTTTCAAACAAACAAAACAAAAGCTTCAATAACATTCTATTCATCACACACACAGAGAGCAAAAGATTAAGCCAGAACTTTGCTTTTAGTGAAATCCCAACCTGCATATGTCATATCCAACATATCCTATAGAAATTTCACTCACTTTATTAGAGGTAAGGCTAGGCTACATCATCATGACCTTTACAAATCGCACCAAATAAAATCGTTATTGGTGCAAGATGTTGCAGTTTTTCTTATTGTCTTATACCAGATGCACTCCAAAAGGCTATCAAGCAATAAAAAAGACCTTCACGCAAACAAAAATAAGGCAACTACCATGATAGCTAAAAGCGATAAAGAAATGCCTTCTGAACATACAGCCCCAAGAGCCCATGATGGGGAAAAGGGTAGCCGGAAGTGAGACTCTCCAATGGAGAGCCGGATGAAGATGGTGCTTCACCTCCAAATCAATGGATTGACATGTCGTGACCTTTTTTTGTTGAACTAATGAGTGGGTTGAGAAGTTCCTGAATTTCATGAAAGTTTAGGAGATAGGATTTCTTCATATTATTTTCCTTTAAGTTTGAAGTTCAAAATGATTGCATGGTTTCAAGACTCCCATGCCTTGCTTGGCAAGGCCAGCCCAACCTATGACTTTCGACAAGTCTTTCTTCGTAAGTCGAACTAGAAGAATGGACTGAATATATACTTCCTTTGTTCCATGTAAATTGCAACATGGGGAGAGGTTGTCATCTTTAGAGCAGATTGTTTGAGATTATGAAGTATGGTGAATCCGCTAAACTAGGCACCATCTATTCTGTCCCAGTCATATCTACATAATTCTTATGTGAGATTTAAGGAACTAAAGAAGGAAATGTTCAAAAAGATTAGGATGTTTGCCTTTTCTTTAAGACTTTTTAATTATTACAGATATGTAGAAACTTTGCAGCATAGTCACGAGTTCAGTGGTTTCATCGGATGAAGTTATATAGTCAACATCCCTTTGGTGCTACCCTGTACAGCTTCTGAGGTTGCTTTCACTAATGTGGAGCAAGCCTCACATGCTACTCTTTCCCACTGACCTCCTTCCTAGACTCCCCCTCCTCCTCTACTTTCAATATCCCAGTTTGTCTGTCACTTTGGTTTAGCTTTACATGCCTATAATTTTGATCACTTTGATCAAAAAAATAATTCACAATTGAATTACATATGTATAAATAAATAAAAAAACCGAATCCTACATTATTGATTTGAACATTAAATTAACCCATCAATTACGTATTCCAAGTGTCATAATAATGCCTACCTGCTTGTCCAACAATCAAAGGGAAACTTGATTTGCCTTCCTTCCAGACCTTTAAACTAATTGTGCTAAAAGCTAGAATAGCACCTCCAAAAAGAACACCCGTGCCTAGAGGAGCCAAGTTCCTCGAAAAAATAGAACCAAGGAGTCCACCGGTCAAAACAAAACCACCTGTCACCAAGTCAAACAATCAACTTGCAGTTTATTCTGCTGCTTTAAGATAAGGATAAGCAGTAATTCTTGCCTTTTTTTAGTTATAAGAGAATCAGAAGTCCACAACGCACACCTATTCCCATCTATGGAATCCTTAAATAATCATTATCTGAGACAACTCACTCTAACAGATATGCATTACATGTATCACTTGACCAATACATGACTATACATCTGTAGATAGCATTTTAAGAAATGTACAACTTATTGGCAGCTCTTCAAATTGTAGTTTTCACTGTCTTCTAGCATCTAAGAGTACTAGAATTCACCTATATGTACACAATCTGCTTGCACCGGAGTGGTAGATGATGATTGTACATGTATATCGAGCAGATGTTGTGATCAAACAGTCACAATATGAAATTTCCAAACACACGCACTTACCAAAAGGGATGCCCAAACAGAAGTCATGGATCTTTGCTGTCTTCTTCTCAACAACAACTGGATTTGGAGGTCCATTGCCGCCAATCTTTCCGTTAACATGTCCCTCCGTCCCAAGATAGGACTTCTCCACCGCTTCTACACTTGAACTCGATAAATCAGCAGCATAGCTTAGCTTAGGCATGTTGCCTGAACTAGAGGTTTCAGCATCATGTCCTTCAAGGCTCATAGCAATTGAAAACTATAAAAGAAAGCCTTCCACCGTCAGTACCATCTCAAAACGGAATCCGAGAAAACACAACCACGTTTCTAATATAAAACTAGCAACTCGGAACATGAATTTATAACACCAAGACTGATAAGCTAGTAAATTATTAACACTAATAGCATTTAGAAATTCTAAGTGAATGAATATTGTATCATTTGCAAATATTAGCATCAGCATCAACTTTTCCTACTTTAACTAAAAAACTTTGGAATATTAAAAATCCAAATTTCAATATCAGTTGCTAAGAAACAAAATTTATCAATTACATTTATTTCTCTGAAGTGCTACAAGTTATTGATAAGCATCAACTTTTTCTACTAAGTCAACAAATTCAGAATCATAAAATCCTAGCTCTGAAACAAAATTAATCAATTTCTATGTATAATTGATCTAAAGCGCTACAAGTTAGTGAATTCCGATTGCATCAAACTGCAGAAATGCAAGCTTTATTCGAATATTCATAATTGCTACCAAATTATAGGGTTTACAGAAAGATTAACGAAAAAAAAGGTGAAATATTGCGTAAAAAATCCACAATTATACTGTTTTACCAAAAAAAATACGAGCAATTGAAATGCTGAAAAGTTAGGGTTTCAATGGAGTGTAAGATACCTTTGAGCGATGATTGAGGAAAGGCGATGATCGCCGTTGCTGAAAATGGAGATTGCGACTGACGTAAGAGAAGCATGATAACTGAGAAATTGTCGCTGGCATTTTTGCGACCTTGATTCGATGAATCGATCGAGAAATTTGTGATTGAATTTGCAGTGAAATGTAATTGAGATGATTATTTTCTGATGAAATCGGAAATCGGTGTGTGAATAAAGATGAGTTTTTGAGTTTTGACCAAAATCAGTAAATTGTTGTTTAACGGGATTGAATATTGCTTTCAAGTTCAGCTACTACTACAAGTCTACAAGAGTACAAGTCAACGGAATTGGACATGTTTGGTGAGGGTACTAAATGATGTTATGGTGAAAAGTCGATGAAATATGTAATTTGCAACGAGATTAGGTTGCTCGTTGTCCTAATAATGGAATCTCATCTTTAGATATAGGATAATCCTCACAATTTTTCATTCTTGCTCAATATTAAATTTAAAGTAATAATAGTTTATTGACGGTAATACAGATTTATAGAGAAAAATATATGTTTAAAAAACTAGGGACACTAACATAAGTTATTACTAAGGACACTAACATAAGTTATTTTCTTACAAAACTAGACGAAAATTTATTAACATTTATTACTACCTACTAGGGATCACAATGGGTCGGGTCTGTGGCGGGTTCAGCTAGACATAGACCCGGATTTTTTGAAGTGGACCCAGACCCATTGGGTCTAAAAATTTCAGGCCCTTACTCAGACCCCCTGGGTCTAGCAGATACTGGGTCCAAAACGAGTCCGAAATGGGTCTTTAAAATATTTATTTTATCGTCAATATCATTTAATATACATTTATTTCATAAAACTTTATTTTACATATTACGATGCTAGCGCTAAGTTTTTTTGAGGGAAAACGCGAGAAACCGTTTTATTAAGTTATATCAATTTCCACCAAAGTTGCAATACTTTGGGGAAAAGAGTTCGTACAGATAAATTCAGCATTCACATCAACATTCCACCGTGCCATAAGGTGACCAACTGTGTTTCACGCTCTCCTAACATGACTATAATTAAAAGCCTCAAATGCACTACTAAGTGAGATAACATCCTCAAGCAAAGAGAAAAATAGGGACACATCTCATTTGGTTCTTCATAAGTGTTGTCGTGATTGTCAAAGCATCTCCTTCCAATTAAACATACCTTCGAGAAACCCATGCGTCGTGCAATAATAACTCCATACCGAGCTGCTACCGCCTCAGCCATACGAGCCTCCCACGCCACGTTTAGTCTCGTGGCTGCAGCTACCAACAAAGCCCCCTGGTAGTCACGTATAATCACACCTAGCCCAACACCACGTTCAGCCATTACATGGGCATCCATGTTCACCTTAACCCAGCCCACATTATGCTTTCTCCACCCCGCAGCTGAAAAGATTGAGAGAGACGAGCTGACCTGAGAAGATGTGGACTTCGAGAAGGCACGGACATCCTCAGCAAACTTGCAAAATCCAGCGCTAAGCTCGACTATTAGTACTTAGTGAACAATAAAGTAATAAAATTATAACTCAAGAAAATACTATTTAATCCTATTTTAATTAAAAAGTTTGGTATACAAGACTATTAAAAATACAAAATATCAAAGATGCCTACATAAGTATCATATATTCAATAAATAACATTAATATAAAAAAAATTCATTTGCTAATTCTCCTCCATTTCATCATTAATTTTATTTTTAGAGTATAAAGACTTAATGTAAAGCATATAAATTGTATTTTGCAATTTAAATATAATTATTTTTTATAAAAATTATAAATGGATCCATGGGTCGGATCTGGGGTGGGTCTAGGTCCAGGCCGTCCAGCATCATTGAATCTGGGCTCAGACTCGACCCGATAACTTTTAGACCCAGACTTGTTGGGCATGAAAAAACTTGAACCCGAACCTTTAAAAATGGGGCAGGGCCAACAAGGTTTAGCTCGAGTCTTGGACTTACTGCCATCCATACTATGCTACTACCTACCATATAATTGTAAAGGAATTTGGTGGTTTTAAAAAGTTTTGTTCCATTTATCATTTTGTTGGTTATGTTTTGTTACAAAAAATATAGTATTATGCATGTTATATTGAAAACATATGTAATTAGTTTAAATGTAATATTGTTATTAAGTGAGATTTTGAGTTTAAGGTAATCTTTTCCAACTTTATAATAAGATACTAACCTCCGTTTTTAAATAAGTGCAACAATTTGACTTTCACGCTTGTTAACGCACAACTTTGACTATTAATATATCTAATTATGTATTTGTAAAAGTTATAAAAAGTTGATATCATGAAAATATTTACTGAAACAAATCCAACAACATTTTATAAGATCATTTTTGTTTTTATATGTTAGTAAAAAATATACGATCAAAATGAGGTGTGTAAATAGTGCAAAAGTCAAAGTGTTGCACTTAAAAAGAAACAGAAGGAGTATTTAGGTATTAAATCACTTTCATTTAAGAGCGAGCAAAACAATAAGGTGTTGGTTAGAGTTTTTCAAATTGTTGGGTTCGAGAAATTAGTTGAAGAGCCCACTTTGTAGTACCCAAAACTTCATACAAAGACTTTGTTCATGTTCATAGGAAATTGTAGGGTTAGAAGGTAGGATTACTTGGCTTAGTCTTCCACCTTTTTGCTTTCCCATTTTCTTATCAATCCTCCAAATATTTCTTTTTTGCAAATGGGTTCTTGCTAGTGGTTTCAAAGCCACTAGTTGCTAGTGTTTTATCATGGCTCTGTATAAATAGTAACAATAGTCAAAACGGATTGAGTTGGTGGATTAAGGGATGGGGCATCCCATTTCCCTATGATTCCAATGAAATTGCTCGAAATCCTCATTGTCTCGACTGGAATCCATTCTCTTCTACTCCCCAGCCGATTTCATCCTTGGCTAAGCAAAACGATTGGGTCCCTCCTCCGCCCAACGCTGTAAAATGAAATGTGGATGCCTCCTTGAAGATCTCGGATTCAAAATCCACCATCGGAGGGGTCCTTCGAAATCAATTTGGGGATTTTCTATGCCTATTCTCAAGTCCAATTCCGTTTCTAGAAATAAATCATGGCGAGGTTTTTGTTATTCATCGAGCTCTCAAAATTTCATCCTCCCTTGATTGTTGTCTTCATAGCCATATCATTGTGGAATCAGATTCGACAAACGCAGTAAAATGGTGCAATGGTGTCACTGATGGGCCTTGGAATCTCAATTTCATTAAGATCTCTTTGGTGAGCAACAAAAACATTGAAATTGTTTACAGAATCCAATGCAGTGACAGATTCGCTTGTCAAGCAAGGACTTTCAAGAAGAGACGAGTTCATTGCGTGGCTCTAAGGAGCTTGGGATCCCATAATTTTGTTTTTTTTTTCATTTGTAATACTGGAAGTTTGATGCCATGTAACTGATGCTTAGCTTCAATGCTTTTGCATTGATTGCCTTCTGATTAATAATATGATCCCAACTTATAAAAAAAAAAACAATAGTCAAAACGGGTAAAAGCGGGGGAAGTATTTCAGTATTTGCGTGTGTTTCCAAACCCGTGGAGCCGTTTAGCCATGTACGTGCGGTAAGATTGCGCCTTTTGTGGGTATCCGCAATAAATAAACCCCATTTTGAAATTCCACATTCTCCTCCAAAAAAATACTCCAGAGAACCCTAGATTGTACAATTAGAAGGAGCATGAGCTTCCTCAAAACTCTTCAATTGTTTCGGTCTTTTCGCTTCAGCAGCTTCGCCATTCACGGCAGCTTATCTTCCTCAATCTCGGTATCTTTCTCTCTCTCTCTCTATTTCTGCTTTTTACAGACTCTGATTTTGCTCAAACTTATTCGATGTTGCACAATTAGCTATTTTTGTGTTTTAGTCTCTGCTCGTTTAAACTAAATTTTCAACTACTTTAGAGGACATTATGACTTTGACATTTCGAAATTAATTATCAGAACTGCTAGAATCGAGCGGTTTTTAAGCTTATTGGTACGCAAAACGAATAGCCCTATTGCCATATATTATACTAAACGGTGGTCGCTAATGCAGGGTTTACTTCCGAAATACCTCATCGGTTTTTTGTACGCATTGATACTAATCTAATAAAATCTTACACAATGTGGTCAAAATGTGGTTATTTTTTGTTAAAGTATGACCTTCAGAAAACAAATATTGTAACTAACAAGAAACGGAGGAAGTATATGTAATAGAATAGTTAGTTGCACTTCGAAGTAAGTGGAAGAAGAGGATTTAGCAGAGGGATAATAGATTGTTAGATGCAGTCAGATTATCGTTGCAATCTGGCTGAGTTACTCCTCAAAGAAGTCACTCAGAAAGAAAGACAGACAAAAACTGAATTTCTAGGAGGGTTTCTTTCTTAAACACACCACCTTTTTTATACACGATTCTCATCACTCCCCATCTCTAACTAACTTCTAAACCTTCTTCCAATTACTCCCCTACTTTTTTTCAAGGTAAATTCTAACAAAAGATTATGATTTTGTGTTCCCCGTCTCCCCCTTGTTACGCTTTGCGTGAGTGAAATGGATGGGTGGCTAGGACTAGGTATGTGAATTTATGACAAATGTCTTCGTCAAATGCTTGGATTGGAATATAGAATTTAGCTTATTAATGCCTTTTTTTTATCCCTTCTACAAACAAATAATTTATCTTAAAACTGATCGTGGCGCATGTACTACCTAGTTAAAGTACAAAAAACTGAGTTGGCGATAGATTCACAAATGCTATAGTGGTTAATAGCAAAGTTGGCTCGTGAAGACGATCAATGGATCAAGTTAGGTGGTTTGTTTCTTCATGTTGAGGAAAGCTATAGGCGAGAAGGATTCAAATGTGTGTGCACTGTGCACACACATACTCATGGGTTATGACATCATAGTTTATGAGCTTTAGGTTACCACAAATAGACGAGCATAAGAGAAAGAAGAACAAAATGATCCTAAGTTTCCACCAATCAAGGTTTAGTGGGTGGTAATCCGATTACATTTTTGGTGGGAGGATTCACCATATCATCCATGCAAATATTGGTTCCTATGCGAGTTGGCAACATTTGTCCCATACAAAGTTACCACTAATGTTTAATCACTAAGTATACTACTTGTTTGTGGAGGTCCAAATCATAATTTTTTTCCTTATTGTCTAGGATGTTATTCACATGAATAAATGTCATACATAGGCTTTTTTTTATAACTTTACTTTCTCCATAGTAAGTGTAGGTGACTTGGCGTTATCTCTAACATAAAGATACCTAGCTCCTTCCGTTTTTTAGCAGAGAGTTTGCATTTTGAATAAATAAAGGAAAGTCTTCCTCAAAACATTTTTAACAACAATTAGCTGCTTAGTTTTGGGCTATGAACCACGGGGACAGCATTGGAGTAATGTCTCATATCCTTGGTACGGCGAGGGTACTGGTTCTGTACGGTGAGGACGTCCCAAAAATACTGGGTACTGCTGAAACGGTTCGGCAATGATATGTATGGGGATGTTTCGAGTATGGAAAGCCTTCATTACACATGTCCCCAAGGCTGAAAACCCAGATCTAAGTAAATAAAGTTGGAGGGGGAGGGACTGGCTGGGAGATCGGTGGCTGGTCGGCTGTGGCCTATATCGACAGTTACTTGCCCAAGCTATCAGTGCTTATACTTTCTTTTTTCAAAGAATAAGAAAAAATTAAATATCATGAAGATTGTTTTAGGAAGGTAATTTCTTTCTCCTAAATCTGTTTCGAATTAGGTATTATTGGTCGTATGATTATTTTTTTGGCTCCTTCATTCATATCCTTTATCTCAAAAATTTCTTCTCTTGCTTGGGTGTTTGATTTTTTCTTTTTGTTGGGACATAAACCATGCAATTCATGATGCTATCATATAGATGATTTCAACACCTCAGCTCTATATCCCCAACATTTATGATTTCACCATGTTGATTACTACACAAGAATTGACATCACCCTTTTACTGTCACTTTTTGCAATATGTCCATCACCTTTTCCCTGATTGGTTTGTCTCTAAGACTTTAATACATCTTACATGATTTAATTTCTGATTCATTGTCTGAGTTTATGTTATACATATTGTAGATTGTTAGATATGTAATACTGATACATACTCTATTTTTTTCAGCACTTTGAGACCGATTGCTTTACTCATTCTAGTGGTTTACGGACCTGCCTTTTATCTACTGTTGGTAATGTGCCTTAACCTCCTTCAAATGTTTTTGGTTATAAATCGGGATGGGTTATGAGCATCTTGCATTGTCAGATGACTCAGATCTTGATAGTATGTTGATTTGTGTTTAAAGGCTGAAATAATGTCCTTTCTTCCTCACATAAGTAGGACTTTAAAGTTCCTTTGTTTATTTATTTATTTTAAGTTTGCGTCTTGTATGCTGTAACTCATATTTGAGGCCAATTTGAGCTGTAGAGATAAGTAATTAGATACTTGGCTTCTTCAGTTGGATCTTATGTTAATTGGTCATGGGTAATATCCGGAATTCCGGATGTATGTGGACACAATATTGGATGGATTGGGTATGAAATCAGTATGAGACACTCTGTCTTGAACTTGAAAACCTAGTAAAGAGAGGAAATAGGGAAAAGAGGGGGAGAAGCATGTTAGAAAGTTGTATTTAATGTCTTTAATAATGTCTTTAAGCCATGCCGAATGATTGATTTCCACGAGAGGTGCTACAAATAGAAGAACTTTCAGATTTAGTGTCTTAGGTGGAAATTCTTAGGTCTGGTGATGTTTGAATTTTTTATGGGAGGGTTAGCTGAATCAATTGGTTTATTAATCATTGTCAGATTACGTTTAGTGCTTTGATGGTCTTCTGTGATAATTGTACTTTCTTATTTTTCCTTATTGTCTTGTCAGATGGCTATGCAGTTGTACTCCCCCCCTCCTTTCCTTGCTTCTATGCTGACTGTCAAAGTGTGGGGTTAAGAGGCAGTTATATAGGCGTTTGGGCTTTGGGTAAGACCCATATTATTAGCTATCTTTTTGGGCAAAAAATTGTCTAGCTCTTTTTTCTTTTCGCCTTTTGGCTGGATATAATATACTAGTCTCTATTTTCTAGATAGTCTTAATTAGAATCAAAAGTATACTCCCTCCGTCCCCCAACAGACTTCCCATTTCTCCTTTTTACGCTTTTTGCCAATGCACATTTTGTATCATTAATGTCTTAAGTTATATATTAGTAAAAATTATAAAATTTTGATTTTCGTAAATGTATATAATGAGACAAATCAAACAAGACCCCACATGACTACGTTTTTTCTTATATATTGGAAATTTTTTGGGAGGATTTTCCTTACTTATAAATAGTGCCAAATTTAGAAATGGGAAGTCTATTTAAGTCGGAGGGAGTATTTCAAATAATTTGCTCATAAGGAAGGGGATACGTTCACACACATATTCATGTATAGGTGCATATTGCTATATGCATAATTGCATTTATACTCTCTCATATTAAACAAAAGTATTGTTTAATCCTTTTGTACATCTTAGAAGTCCTACAAGGTGATCCAAATACCCTTGTTAATAATGATGGTAGTGGATACCTTGGAGTACCTCTAAGGTTAATATGCTTATGAAAGTTGTGTGTTAAAATTGGAAAATGACTCATATTTTGGAACTTAAGATAAGAAACAACTCTAATGCAACACTTATTTTAGATTGGAGGGAGTATATGCATACATATACATATATGAGGTTATTGGGGATGTTAAGATAAATTCTCAAATAAATGAAGCGTCTCTGTACTTGAATCTAAGGATAAGAGCAAATTACTCATATTTTGAAAATTTTAGATAAGAAACAACTCTAATGCAAGACTTATCACAGATTGGAGGGAGTATATGCATACATATACATATTTGACGTTAATGGGAATGTTAAGCTAAATTCTTAACTAAATGAAGTGTCGCTGTACTTGAATCTAAGGATAAGGGAGGTTTCTTTTGTAGGTTAGATTTAATATTTCTTGAGGTCATATTCATACTTATCTTCTGGTTGCTTGCTGTAGTTCCTATTAGATGCCCGAAAAGAGAAGCAACATGCTTTGATACAATTACTTTTGCTTGTGATTACGATTTGGGAGCTGGGAATGTAGGGTATGAGACACATTGCTTAACCTAAGGACAATTTGCTTAGTTTTAATGTGAAAAGTACTTCACTATAAGGAAGATAATTACCGTTGGAAACTACTAGCCTACTAGGTATAACAATGACTTCCTAAGGCATAGATGCTATATGTTTAAGTGTTGACCTTTGAGGAGGAAGGAAAATAGATGTCATTTTTCTTTATTTTTCCTAAGAAACATCACTCGCACTGTAAGGTAAAATGAGTAAGAACTTATGTTAAGCTCATGTATGGAGGTATGTGTTGAGGAACTTGTCCATTTGAATATTTCTTCTACGTCTTCGTTTGCTGATATATGAAGAATTTACCCACTACGGCTATTATACATTTCAAGTGTATAGGTATGTTCATCCCTATAGGGAAAGAAAACCTAATTAGATGGGGAAGTAGGAAAGAAGAAGACAAAAGAGAGACATCTTGACTCATTCGTGATCAGACATGACTTGTTGAGATCTGAATAATTCAATTCAACACATCTTGTTGTGTACTATGCTACAATATTTTTTGCTTATGATAGAAGTATATTATTTCAGTATTCTTTCATACTTAACAGTCTTCCTCATCATCATCGGGATAAATATTGCTACCTCATTTTAGCACTTCATTCAAGACTTCTGCAAAATCAATCTAACTGGTGATTTTCCCTATCTAGTATCTCTTAATATGAAAATAATTGTAGGAAGCTCATTAATAGAGGACGTCTAATTTTTAAACTCCTTGTAACCTATTAACTTTGAAAGTTATTGGATGCAGTTGATACATCAGAAATCGAATGTGATAAACTTGTCGATGATGGAGCAGCCAAGGACAAACATACTGCCTTGTATGTCGCTCTGACACCACTTGCGAGTGGATTTGAGAAAGTGTCTATGTTGTCTTTGTCAAACTTCTTTGTTCCTCGTAGTGCTTCAGTAATATCTACAGGATCCTTAAAGCTTGACTTGGCACTTGGAATAGGAGGTTTACCAAAGGTATTGAGCTACATGGCTGTGTCACTCTTCGACAATTCTTCATCTTTAGATATATAAGACTGTTCATGGCTTCATGCAAGTTAGTATGATCTACAAGACGGAATTGGACCTAGATCTGGACAAAAATGACCCTTACCCATTACTTGATTTGAATTTTTGAATTAAACTGAATGTCACATTCCCACCAGATATTATATAACCGGATTGTGACCTGACTTAAAATTGTTCTAATCTCAATTAAACATGTCAAAATTTTAATATGATTTAGATTTATTTTTCCATAGTAAATTTAATTGATGAGAGATCCTAATAGGAGTCGAACCAAAGTAACCTGAACCAATCTGAATTTCTTGTCGATTGAATACAACTTAAATTTGGTTTACTCACACTTATGATGGTAGAAGTGTTACCCAGGTTGGATGATACCACGAGATGCTTATGGTGCATCTTGCAGAAATTTTTTGGGAATTAGACAACTAGATGCTTGTTTCTTTGTGACATCAACAATGTAACTACATTGGATCTTTCTTGCTTGACCTGGCCTTGTTCAATAATGCATCTTTGATGGAATGTGTTGCCTAGTTTGCTCCTGCACTATGATTTTCACTTGCTGGCTGATATTTTTTGTGGAAAGAACAGTACATTGCCACTTGCAAGGCGACAAACTGCAAAGGAAAGGTTTCAATTGACTTTTGGCTCAATAATAATGGCAGCAATGCTTACCTGTTTTATGTCATTAATGCATAGTACACCTTCCTATCTTGAGCCCTGAATCTTTGACAAAATGGATAAGAAGCATTACATGGCACTTGGTATCAGGAGGATGGTAACACATATTGGTGTTCCTGAAGTGCATTTATCAACACAATTAATGGAGGGGAGGATTATCTCAAAGGTGAGAAGAGTTCGAGCTGGAGGAAAATGGTTAGCATGGAGGTCTTTGAGAGGATTATATCGACTGTTTTTGTGACCACATCCCGCCTTTTTGGCCCTTGTTCAATGAGATGGGTTGTGATGGTGGCTTGGGGAGAGCAAGAAAGATTGGTGATGAGGGGTATTGAGTTTGGTCTAACAAGGAAGGTGCAGATTCGTATCCTAAGTTCTTGGTGCCGAGCTGTTCCATTTGGTTGTGTTGCAGACTTGCAGGGAAAGGTGTTGGACGAAAGAGAGTTTTATTGTGGTTGAACAAATTATTGATAATATAAGTCTGTCAAAAGGGGATGATGCTTTATGGGAAGGAAAACCGCCCATAAAGTTGTTGATGATCACAATTTCTCATCCAATATATTCCTGACACAAGAAAATATAATTGTTGGGGGTGATTATACTTTTTTTTTTTATGATATTATAGGCGAAGCAAAATTTATCGCTGAAATTGGGGTGTTGGCCTTGAATTTTTGACATAGATAAGCAATTATTACTTGAATAAATGATTCAAAATATTGAGATGTGCTTGTTGGAGGAGAAAGACGCAGATATAGTCTCTAGCATGATAAGTTGGACGCTTAGAGTAGGATCTACTATTGTAATGCAAAGCTGGCCTGGAGACTCAGGTTCTCTTCTTTTTTTTGAAGAGAGGAATGAAGATATGTCTCTAAGCTTTCCTCTTTTATGCCTTTTGTCTTCTTTTGGCTATGTGCTTGTGGTGTTAGTATTCATTTGATGGGGATTTTAATGTCACGAGACAGTAGTTGAGACGGAACTGATAGCCTGTTGTCAATGTTCAACTTCTTGGCTCCTTCGTTTAAATTGAGACGAGAATCTAAACCATTGATAGATTTGTTCACTTTTCCTGTAAGTTCTTTTATAATGCTTTCACCAACGAACTTCATGTGGAAGGCTGAGGCAAATCATGCGATTGCAGAGGAGAATGTGGGGGTATGTCTTTGGATACTGGCACCTAGTGCGCTTGTGATCTGGAGATATATGGCCCTAGATTCAGCATTTCCCATGTATTCGGTGCATTTAGGCAGGCTTTCTTAGGTGTCGGGAGAAAGATGCTTTAGCCTTCGGTTTGCCATTATAGTTATTGACTTATTGGGACTTTATGACAAATGAGTTTAGGGATCTTTGGAAGTTTGTGGTGTTTACTGATATATGATGTCTTCTTTCTGTGTGTTTGTTTTGGAACAAAGTGTTATTGCTGGTAATTGGTATTGGTTTGTATTCATGCAAGGGCGTTATCTTGAAAGACCTGAAATGGGATTGAAAGGCTCTTTCCTATTCTTGACTGGCTTTGTTTGTTAATTCTTTCTTTTGCAAGTACACATGATTTTTCTTTTGTAGGCTGCTTCTCCAGAAAAATATCCTCTTCTGTCTTTAAAACAGTTCCACATGGTGTAGGGGAGAATTGTTGAGATTTATGGAAAGGAAGCCTCCGGGAAATCAACACTTGCCCTCCATGTGATTAAGGAAGCCCAGAAGTTTGGGGGTAAGAAATGTTTCTCGTCTTTCCATTCATTATTTCTTGTTGGCAATAAGTCATTTTACGTTTCTCATGTTCACATTTATACCTGACAATTTATCATGCTTGTGCACATGTTCTACTTTATAAAATTTTGAACGATTTTTGTGCAAAATTCAGTAGTGCTTGTGTGTGTATATGACGTGCTTACCCTGTTTTAATGTTGTGAGTTCTGACATGGATCAATTATGAAAGTGTTTATTCAAACTAAATAAGAATGAAATTTCGCCCCCCTTCGAAACAATGAATCCTTACAGAAAAAGATAAAAAGCAAAATCTAACTTAGTAAATCTGTCTGGCTGAGATGATCTGTAGCAATATCTTAATACCAGAGTTTCTAGCTTGTTTTCATTACAATTGTGTTTGGAAATCGCCATCTTGTCTTTGGTATCCCCTCTCCTGTAAGTTCACCCTATGTGACCCTAATTATTGCCCTTTTGTTATTAGTCTGTGTTGCACTATGATATCATCAAAAGCACAATTTTGTTCATCTTTTATGCAGAGACATGTTTCAGGTTGCTCTAATTTGTGCCTACTCTTTGGAGTCTTCCTGATAGCACTTCTTCTTCTTCATTTTTCCCAGGGCTTTTCTTTTCGCTTTTTTCTTTTTTTGGGGGGAGGGGGGGTCACTTGTTTGTGTGCTGTTTACCTTCTTAGTACTACCTTCGTTCAATAATTCATCAACACTTGTAATCTCACGGTTTGCGGTGCACTACATTGACCATTAATATCTCCAATTATGTATAGGTAAAAATTATGAAAATTCGATTTTAGAAAACAGCACATGGAGAATTGGAGATGAATCTAACAAGATCTCACAAGGCAATCTTTTTCCCTATAATGATAATTTGTGGTCAAGTTTATATAGTCTGACTTTAAAATAGTAAATGTTACATTAATTATGGATCGGAGGAAGTAATTATTGTACTTTGAGATGCGAGTTCAATTGCTTTGTTTAGCAATAGGCATGATCACTAGAATCCCCCCATGTACCATTACCCCAGACCAAATGAATCTTCCACTTTGGATTGGGTAGGTTGATAGCTTGGGAGCGGTTCAATTATTTGCATGTGCAATTACTATCGGAAAAGGCTCTTTAACTTTGCCACTAATATTGCAACTTGGCTTGTTTGTGATAGGCTCTTGATCCATAAAGCAACAAATTGACCCATGACTTGACGATGTTTATGTAATCCGTCTATTTTGTTTGTTCAACTATGGAATGTGCTGTCGTCAGTGCATGGACCAAACTATCTTTTATTCCATATTAGTAATAATAATGAAGATATGATTGTTGATAACACACATTGCATCATACCTAGCAAGATCCTATATGAATTTTTGTTCTTGTATACAAAATACTTCGTCCGATTTTTTATTTATTCCGTATTGACTTTTGACACTATTCATCTAATGTAGTTTGACCGTCTTTGGTTATTTTTTCTTAAGGAAAAATATAGTCAAGTGGAATCTTGTTAGATTCATCTCAATATATACTTTCCAAATATCAACTTTTTATAATAGTTATGCGTAATTAGAGATATTAAAGGTCTAAGTTGTGCTTTGGCAAACGTGTAAAGGAGAAATGGAACTACTAAAAGGGGCGGAGGAAGTACTAATTATGGTCATAGTTCTCCAACTTTTGACTTTCAAATAGGCATTGTAATCGAAAAATAATATGAAGTCCAGAGGGAGTAAATGATAGTGCAGTGTTGCTTTGTTATTGTACATATGATTATTAGCAAAACTTGCCTGCCAGAGACTTTCAACTTCATCAGCTGCTCTTCTGCAAATTTATCGTTTTTGGGTATATCTGAAACAGGTCCTTGATCCCAAGGCCTAGTAATACTGCCTTACATCTCTTTGTAAAATTGTAATGCTATGAATTCAGAACTAGCCAATAACTAATAAGGTAAGAGAAACCAAAGAACATAGGTTGGGCAGTTGCACTCTATATTGTTTTGGTGAAGAATAGATCAACATTCTCAAAAAGTGACCTCAGAGCTATAGGTGGCAAGAAGAGAAGGGATTCTTCATTTTGTTTTTTGGGGATAAGATGAATTTCATTAATTGAAAGCCATACGACATTTACAATAGGTATTAGAGAAAAACGAAATACTATCTAACTTGATCAAATAAAATTATTTTGTTGTGACTAAGATGACGATGAACCACATCTGACAATTAAAGTATACACCCTGTTTGTTCGCTGAATCATGGAGCTTCTGTGAGAAAATCTATCATTCTGATAACAATCAATGAACTCCGTCTTGAATACCAAACTCTAAAGTCCCACAAGGGGAAAGGAAGAAACCCAACTCCAAACTCCCACTAGAGGAGACATAGAATCCAAAAATTGGGGATAAAACTCTCAAAAAGAGAGGAGAATTATTAATGGCGAAGCAAGAAAAACCTAATAAATAATAGAAATTGGGGCTTACCACCATCAAAAAAGATGGTGGCAGCCCCGATCTGGTTGAAAGAAGACTAGGGATTTTTTAGAGGAGAGAGAGGCAGCTAGAGGTTACATTGCTTTGCCACAAGGCAACAGGTCTAAAATCTGGAACGACAAGTCATATATACACGAAAGATAAAGTTGATGGTACTTTTTGATGCATGTTCTTCATGATTTTGTGCAAGAAACATTATGGTCCATACTAATTTAAGTGTTGTAGCTTCTGGTTTGATTTTCGGGGGAGAACTGCAAATGCGGACTTTCTAATAATACTCACGCTAGTACGTATTTTCTTTTATCAACTGCTAACTTTTGTCTTATTGATTTCTTGTGTTTGGTAGTGAAGGTAAATTCTTCTTTGTTCTTTTTTTAGCCAGGTGAAACTAATGATGAGTAATTATTCATGTTGAACTTTAAATTGTGCCATCATCTTTGAAATAACTGATGGTAGAAAACGGGTGACCAGCCAATGCTCATGGTGTTGCCACTTTTGTTATTTTTGACTAATAGCACACTTGGGGTGAACCTGGCCCAAACAACATGAGACTAAGGTCAGCCTTACGTGGTGGTAGAAAATAGTTTCTTCTTTTCCAGTGCACTATCTGTTTGCCTCATTTCTTGCATACTGACAATATATTGAAAGGAAAATTAGCTGTGGTAGTCAAACATTCTACCACTATAATTTCCTTTCCAGTTTCTTCTCATGTATCTGACATTCTTACTTTGTACTTGCTGATTTTGTTTGTATGTCCTGTGAACTCAGTGATTTGTCTCCATTTTTTTGAGTCCAATGGATATCATTCATACAAAGTCTTTCCCTGACAGGGTATTGCGCATATCTTGATGCTGAAAATGCTATGGATCCCATGCTTGCTGAAGCCATTGGTGTCGATACAAAAAACCTGCTTGTATCATGTCCAGATTCAGCCGAGAATATGCTCAGTGTAGTTGATAAATTGACCCAAAGTGGGTCATTAGATGTAATTGTGATTGATAGTGTAAGTGATAATATTCTGCTTGAATATCTTCTTACTCGCATGAATCTTTCTGCTTTTCATGTAATGAGGACTGCTTTTTTTTTTTTTTTTTCATTTTTACTGAATGTGGTGCTTATATCTGATTTTAGGATTATGCAGGTAGCGGCTCTTGTACCCCAATGTGAGATTGATGGTGATATTGGAACTGGTGAACCTGGTGTCCTGTCAAAAATAATGACCAAAGCACTTAGAAGAATCCACTATTCTTTATGTCGATCAAAAACACTAATCATATTTCTTAATCAGGTTCGTTTTTACTTGACTTCCAGATTTCAATTACCTTGTACGCCTCCAAATAAAATGTACTCTTCATCTTGTACAAAGACTGGGTGTAGTTGTTCTAGGTGAATAAATGTGGAAGTGGGTAACCAGACAATAGTGCAAGATAGTGTTGAATTGTAGTTAGAGAAAGTGAACGTGGATAAAGATTAGAGAGGGAAGATAAGTTAAGTAAAAGTGACTTGAGAGAAGAAACCCATCAGAAGAAATGTGCAACTTATTCTGGGATATTCAGATATAGGAAAGTTTGCAATTTATTTGGGGACAGTCGGACAGAGATAGTAATGTTTCATTATTTCCACATTTTTCTTATGTCTGCTATTTCTTGATATTATATCATTGGGCCAGGTAAGATACAGTCCAGGATCTAATCATGGCTTTGGTAAGAAGGAAGAGGTAACTTGTGGCGGGAATGCCTTGGGATTCTATGCTGGTGTGCGTTTGAGAATTTCAAGAACTGGATTGTCGAAAATGAAGGATGAGGTTAGATGACTAGGCCTAGAACAATTTTTTCTGCTGTTTTGACATTGTGTATTGTCATGAGGTATTTCCATATTTTGTTTCTTACTGCTTAATGTCAAGTTTTCTCTTTTAACTTTTTTAATCCATTCATAACCTGAAGCAACTTTATTAGGGCGAGGAAAACGAGACTATTCTGATGTTAGAAAGTTCTCTCTGTCCTCAAAACTTCCTCTCAAAGCAACTCAAGCAGAAAACTGATTATCTTATGTGGTCAAACTTCCAATGTGACTTCCCCCCCTCCCCCAAAAAAAGAGGGAGTATCTGACAGCATCTCACGTCAGTTGTTAGAGCTACGATAGATTTGGGTGTTATATAGTTTCAATCTCTCTTTCTACTGGTGCGGCAGCTAAATACATACTTCATTTCCAAAGGTTTACCCTTGAAGCTGTGCTTAAAAAAATGCAGGACACTCAGGACAGGCTACTCACCTTAACAAATGTTTACAGAGTGAAAGGGGGTCTTTTGGAGCCCTTCACCCTGCACTTGAAATGGTCCACTATCTCCCAGTTTGACTTAGGAAAATTTACGAGAATAGCCCTACTGTTGGCTGGACTTCTCAGTATAATTTCAACAATGAGTATTCATAATAATCCCAGCTGTGGAAGGTGTCTTCTCCAAATGATCTACTGAACTGATAAAACCGATTTAGAAGGTTAAATGATGGAAGTATATGATGAAGATTCAAGCTCTAGGATGCTAGGTGGGGGGTTGGAATAAGAGAGGGGAAGAAAAAAAAATAGAAAAAGAAAAAAGATTCAACCAGTTAAACAAGTTATTAGTCACCTCAGATCACAAGGTACACCACCCATAGTTGATATTATTCTAGAATAACTGATGACTGAGATTATAATGAGAAGACCACCCATGTATCTTTTTTCTTTTTGACTATGGTTTGTTTCTTGACATCTAGTCAAGGAGTCTTATCAAGTCATGCGTATAGAAGCACTAAAACAGGCACCTTATAACTCAGATATGTCATTTTGATTACAAACCTACCTTTGAGATGTTTGGCATTACAAGTTTTCTGGTTTTGTAAACGTCTATTTGTACCAACTCCCTCCTAGTCCTTTATGATCAAAGATTTCCCACATTTGTTACTGAATTGGTTTATCTGGTATTGCTGAAGGCGACAGGCATCGAGATCTGTGTCCAAGTGATGAAAAATAAATTAGCACCTGGAACTAAGAGTGCTAATTTGGGAATAGATTTCGGAAGAGGATTACGCTTTGAGCCCGAGGTCTTAGAGTTGGCGCTTGAACATGGACTGATCTTAAACGAAGGAAATAATTACTTTATCGAAGGGGAAGTCATCAACAGTAGGCAGGGTGCTGAAAGATATTTGGCAGAGAATGAGGTAGTTTTGGAAAAAGTAGTCATGGACTTGAGAAGTCGGTTATTTTGACAGGAACTCTTGATTTTCATGTATCATTAATTTCCTGATCTTCACTAGTCCTGGGAATCTTTCTGTGAAGAGTCTGGTCTTCCATGGAAACACAGCTGCCTCGAGAATCCATGAAGAGTATTTGTGGATCACAAACTCGGAAGTATGGTAGATTCTGGAGAAATTCAATGCCTCAATCTTTACCATCGTATGTCGTATACTTGGACACCGTTGCAGATTAATCAATTCAGTTTAGTAGGCTGGATCATTTGGAAGTAGGAGGGAGTGGATAAGAGAATCTCCATCCGCAAAGACCCACTATGTAACACCCCGACAATTCTCTCTTTTCTAAAATACCTTTTTAATCTAAAACATAGAGAATTATCAAAGGATTATCGCCCGTGTGAAAACGTATCGGCTTATTCAGAATTTTGCAAAACATAATAAATAAACTTTATAAATCAAACTTAGTCAACTACAAAGTCACCTCCAAAAGTCAAACCAACAAAATCAAAGTCAACTACGAAAAGCATAAACTTAAAGTATGATAAATCTTCTAACAAGCTCTTCAATCCCGAACCTAATGATGCATCATCCTCAAACCTGTAGATGGACAATGCACTATTGATCCCTAGAGACTGCTCACCAAAATGGGTCATCACATGATCAATAAGGCAAAGCCATGATCAACATACACAATAAAAACACGTAATCAGCAAAGCTGAGTACTACATACTAAACAAGTAAACAATTCTAACATGATACTAATAAATAATAGGCAGGAATAAATAATAGTATAATAACTCGCAGATAACTTTTACTGAACTAAACTTTAACAACATTCTTATTACTTTAAATGGAATAGTCAATGGACCGAGTTGTCTAACTAAAACCAGCCTTCCCTTTGGAAGACGAAATACGGGCGCGACTCCGTATTCCCATAACCTACGATATCGAGGAACCTTTGAAATAAAAATAGGACACGGTGATCAATCCGGCCCCAGAAAAAGCCATGGCCCGCTAGAGATGGCAATTATCCATGAGTGAGTGGATTATCCACTCATCCGTCCCGAATAAATGGGTGATCACCCGCGCTGAAGCGGGTGACTGGCGGGTGATGGATGGATCGGGTGGTGGGTCGGGTCGGATCGGATATGGATGATATTTTTTGGCCCCAGCACCCGCTTCATCCATCTATCCATTAATATATCCATCCATCCATCCAAATATAAAGTATAATATAAAAAAAAAAATTACTGACACGTGTCATTTAAGGTAATTAAAAAAAATACTTAATTTTTTTTAAGGGATAAAAAAATACTTATAATTACTTTTCGGTGTGTAATAAGATTGATATTTTGTCACTTTATTATTAACCTATGAGACTATGATTAATTTTTCATATATCAATTTCTTTAAAATTGTTAAGTCTAAAAAATAGTTTTTGTTCCTAGTATCACCCTTTTCCCACCCGCTCCACCAGCCCCACCCGCGGATGATGGGTGGAGCGGATATGGATGAAATTTTTGGCGGGTGATGGATGGTGTGGATGGAGTTTTGGGTAGCGGGTGATGGGGCGGATGGAGCTCCACCCGACCCATCTCCGATCCATTGCCATCCCTAGGCCCGCTCACCATGTACCCCAACTCCTAATTTTCCAACACTTCATACGTGCACCAGTCTAAAGCTATTGCTATCCAGTTTCACTTTACATGATTTACCAGTTATTACTTGTTATGACTCACAAGTACAACAAACATCATAATCAATCAACAATTGCAAACTTCCACTTTTATTCTAGGATTAGATAAGTGATCACACAACTTAACAATCCAATATTACTTTCAACTTTAATCCAATCCTTCTTATTTGGTGAACCTAGCCAACAACCAAATTACCTTTCATAGGTATAAAATATCAACTTACCAAATAAGGCCCTTGGTCCTTATAAAGCAGTGAAATACTCAAAAGGGAACAATGATCAATCATGATCCACTAGTGGAAAAAACCTTATCTGTCACTTAGTAGCAGATTCGGTTTTTAGAAAACCGCATCCGAAAACCAATGGAAAAATGGGAGGGGAAAAAAAGCAAAAAATATGATATGGTCTTTTATAGAACCGGATCAGATTACATAATCTGTTGCGGTTTTTTGTAATCTGATCCGGTTCGTAGGACCGAATCAAATTTTTTCTTTTTTTCCCAGCAAAACAGCCCGTGTTTTTCTTCCCTCCTTAATTCACCCATTTCAATTCCTTCCTCCCAATTTCAATTCATCCCTCCTTCAATTCAGCGACGTAGTGACGCACCACCACACCTCACCGCCGCCACCACCTCTTCCACCACACCTCACCGCCGCCACAATATCACGTACTGCTGCCCTAAGCTTGCGCACATATCCACCTCGATCGACTCCTCTGCGAAAAATCGCACCTCCACCTCGAGTCCTCTGCGATTTTTTGGCACACCTCCACCTTCCTCCTCCTAAACAACTATATTCGTCCTCTACCCCACCCTAAACAACTACATTCCTCCTCCACCTCTTCCTAGGTAACTAAAAGTTCAGAACTTTTATTTTAATCTCATATTGAAACTTCAAGTTTATATAATTCATTGTAGTTTTATGAATAATTGTTAGTGAAATTAGGTTGTATAATAGTTAAAGGGTGGTTCAAAGTTGATTGATTTGAGTTAATTTGATTTTAGTTTAAGTAGTTAGTGTGATTTTTAGGTTAAAAAACTAGGGTTTTGGTGGGGTTGTTGTTGTTGTGGTTGTTGTAGTGGTTGTTGTGTTGTTGTTGTACTTAATTAGTTTAGGGCCCGTTCGTTATCGTTTTTTGTTTTCAGTTTTCAGTTTTTTTGAAAACTAAAAACCAAAAACAGGAAACCAGAAAAAGTGGTTTTCACTTTTTAGTTGTCAGTTTTCAAAATCATCATGTTCCCAATAAATTTGACTAATTTTTTATTTATTATAGGACATATATCATATGACTTTGAAAATTAAAAAACCAAAAAACAGAAAACCACAGTAATACCGAACGGACCCTTAGTTTTGTTTTGTTTAGTTTTGTTTTGTTTAGTTTAGTTTGGTTTAGTTTAGTTTAGTTTAGTTTAGTTTTGTTTAGTTTAGTTTTGTTTTGTTTTGTTTGATTTGCTAATTTATACTAATGTTAACTTTAACTTTGTTGTTGATTGAAGCTAGCTAGTGACGGAGTGTTGAGTTCGATTTTCCTATTTACAACCTTGATATTGGTATGTTATCATTCATATTTAACTTTCTTGCTTTCATATATAGTAAATTGGTTTATACGTGAAAAAATGTATATATTTTTCGTTGAATTGAGATTAGATGTAAAATGTTTTGTTGTTTAAAAACCCATGTATGCATCATCATATCATATGCCTAGATACCCGTTCGAGACTTACTCATTAGGAGTAAGTCTTGAATAGTTCCCGGTTTGGGACTGTTCTTTGATGTTTAATCTCACTTAGGTGGTGAATGTATGCCTTTATTTCGATTCTAGAGGAAAATCTTGGCTCGTCGTTTCCCTACTTTTGTTCTTTGGGTACATATGTAGATATAAGTAACTATATATCTACATCGTGTACTTGGAGAACTGTAGGGAAATGTTGCCGGATTTTCCGTAGAATCGAAAAGAAGGCATACATTCACTAGTGAGATTAGACATCTAAGGATGGGTTAGGTTGGAGTGATATGGACCCTTGGAAAACATGCCTAATTTCATTAAATATATATATGGTTCATAAACTCTAATCATGTAATGAAGTTCGTCATTGACATGAGGTACTTGTTGGTTGTGTTTAATTAGAGGTCTGATTGAAATGAATCGTGCATGGATGTACGGTAGTCGCGACACGTGTGAATTCGTGGATGGGGTCTATGAATTTTGTGATGCTGCATTAAGTCATCAGGCTGCAACGAGAACCGAGGGGTTTTATTGTCCTTGTGTTGATTGTAGTAATGTGGGCATGGTTGGTAGCATTGGGTCGCTTAGGGAGCATATCTTTCGTCGCGGGTTTAGGCAAGACTACCATGTATGGGTTTGGCACGGTGATGAGGGTATATATGATGGTGGGAATGCCATTGTTAACGATGTGCGTGAAGGAGGTGAGTTTGATGTCATTGAGAATGACAAGAACATCGAGGACAAATATGAGGACCATGAAGTAGAGGATGATGATGATGAAAGGGACTATATAGAGGAGATGATGGAGGGGGTGGATGAATATGAGGATCGTGCGTGATACTTTTTTCCAATTATAACAGGTTTAAATATAAGCTTCATATAAATATAATAATATATAAATATTATATATATATATATATAATATTTAAATATATATATAACAATCTGATCCGATTTTCCTAAATAACCGGATCAGATTGTGTGCTTTGCATACACCAAATTGGCGCCAAGTACATTTTCTGATCCGGTTTTTTAGGAAAACCGGATCAGATAATATAACTATCTGATCCGGTTTTCCTAAAAAACCGGATCAGAAAATCATTTACTGATTCGGTTTAGGACCGGATCAGTAAATAATTGATATCGGCTGCGAGCCCACCTGATGCGGCCCAAAACCGCAGCAGTAAGCCCGGTTTTGACCGCATCAGATGGACTTTTTTCCACTAGTGATCCAATACTAATAAATATATTAATTCCCCCATGTGAATTAATAAAATAAAGTTCCCAACCAACATGCTTGCATCAATCTTCCATACAAACATGATATAAATCTCATAATATAAATCTCATAATCAACATGTTTACACAACAGCATAAAACATGCAAAATCCAACATAATAAATATCATATATGAACTCAACATAGTTCCTATACATGATACTACATAATTCTCCTTCTTAAAATCATGATACTACTTCAATCAACACATAGGTATGTACGTACCTTGTGTAGACAAACTTCGAGGCTACTTTAACAACTTTAAAAGTCGCCTACAGATAATTTTCCGCCTAAAATAACCAATATAAATTCATAATCAAACCTTCATGAATTTACAGCAACAATAAAATACTTTAAAATTTTCTTAAACATGTTTAAAACCTTTCCCAATACTAAAACTTGATTACTTAACCTCCTAGCATAATACATACTACACTAGTGGTCAAAATCCATCATAAAACACCTTAAAAATTCTTCCTTTAAATTTCAGCAATACAACATGAATTAAAACTCCCTTAAAACATATTCAAACATGCTTAGAAACATAAAGGTAATAACTTTCATAACTTATAATAATCTACTATGTTTTTCTAACTTTCAAAACCCTAAAAATTCATGCTTTGATAATTAAAATCTACTTTAAACTCAAATATGCAAATCTGAATTTTATTTCTTCAATACATAAATTATATAACTTGAATTCAATAATAAATCATTAAACTATAACTTTTAAACATGAATAAATCAATACAAAACTTTAAAGATACAAACTTTGAATAAAACTTGAGGAGGAAGGAAAGTAATCAAACCAAAGCAAAGGAAAGACGAGGAAGAAACTCCGACGCAAATCAGCGACGGCTTCCGGGAATCAGCGACTGCTTCAGGTGGTCGTTGAAAGTTCGACGGGACGGCAGACCGACGAAGCAAAGAAGTGAAGGCCGAAAGAGAGTTAGGACGAAAACCGAAGAGAGAAAAATAAATAGGTGGCCGAAAATTTGGGAGGAAAGGAGGAGGGAGAAAATAACTTGTGTGGGGAAAAATTGGGGTTTATATAGATTTTCCCTTGTGGGCTTAGGAAAAGGTAATTGGGCTTGAATTATAAATCCTTTTCCAAACCTAAGAGTGTTTGGGTTTCTTAAACCCATTTAAGAGTCATTTTCCAAATCCAAAAAGTATTTCAAACATTTCAAATACTTTTCAAAGCATGACTTTGATAAAATATTTAACTTGCATAAATCATTAAAATAATTTCTTTGACTTTAAATAATCAACCTTTGAAGAAATAAATCATTAAAATACTAAAATATATTTAAATATAAATAACTATACATTAAATTATATTTATAAAATCTATAAATTTACGGGGGATTACACACTAGGTTGAGCTATATGGACCTTGATGTTGTTGTATATTTGTGGATCACAAACTAGGTATTCTTGTAGTTTTAAGAGAGATTTAATGCCTCAAACTCGGAATTATTGCATAAGAGAATCTTCACCACCAAAGAGCCACTAATAAGGTTTGATCTTATCACCTTACGGTTATAAGGACATCCCTTCCTACTAGATCGAGTACTATTAGTAACATCTTTGTACTTGGTTTTCCTCTATCGTAGTGTTTTGGAACTTTGACCATACATTACCTATAAACAAGAATAATTTTATTATGTGAATTGTCGTTAGATTTGTATATTTTTTTATGTATATTTAATAATGTACACTCTCATAGGATTTATTAATACATAATTAAAGATATTAATGGTCAACGATGTGCATTGTAGATCAGGACAGGCCAATTGGAAGTACTTAGTGGGATGGATGGTGTAGGTTCTAATCTAAAAGAAAATATTTGAACTCTTGTTAGTAAAAAATTGCCAAATAATACAGTGTAATTGTCACGTGTTCTATCTTGTGCAGGGAAAATAATTTCTTTTTGCAACAAAATTTGTATCCACAACCTTGTATTAAAAATATGGAGTTTATTCGTGATTCAGACAGTCTTTTGCAACTTCCTCTTGCTCCCAATAATGAAAATCTAAGAATCACACACCTTTCTTCTCTCTCTAAAATTCTCCCAGCCAAACCCTAAAACACACGCCCTCTACAGCCGCCTCCCTAGGCTCGTTGGTGGCTGGCTTCTCAGCCTCGTCGGCGAGCCTAGCCCCATAGTAGTTTATTCAACGTCCCCGTCGTCCCCTTTCCCGTCGTTCCCATCCCCAGTTTCTTTATCATCGTTTTCTTGTTGTTCTTCGTCGTCGCAGGGTAGGTAGGATTCCCTTTCCAGATCTCCGCCCTCCCTCCATCCTTGTTAGGTCGTCGGCCTCCCCTTCCCCCTCCCTTGTTGCGTGTATCGGGCTCCCCTCTCCCCCTCCCCTATTGTGTTCGTGGGCCTCCCCTTCCCCTCCCCTGTCGAGTTCGTCGTAGTGGCTGGTATCCCGTTGAGTCCCCCTCCCCCGTTAGGTTATTGCGTTCGTTAAGTCTACTCCCCCTCTCCGTGTTCCCAGCCCGTTCCCCTTCCCTGTCTTGGTCGAATTCCCCTTCCCTCTCCCCTGTTTTGGTCAAGTTTCCCCTTCCCCCTCCCTGCTTGCGTCGTTGTCAAGTCCTAATATGAATTTAGTATGTGCGTTTTTACTTTGTCTAATGTTCGGTTTATGTTTAAGTTTTAATTCTGTATCTTCCAGATCCAATAACCCTTGCCTTTTTTAGTATGCGTGTGCTTGGGTGTTTGTTAGCAGTGATCGCTGGGTAGTAAAAGGTTATTGGTTTCCTATGACACAGAAAGATCTAGGAAACCTGTTGAGTAGAACTAATGATCCTGGAGTTGGCCGTAGGGTTTATGCCGCTTTAGGAATTCGAGTGTTGGTTAAAAGGAGAGGAGATTATCAAGTCAGATCTGTTGTGCGTCGATCTTCTAGGTTTGGGATTGTGAGGTTGGATCTTCGGATCCATAAGTGGGGCGAAGTTCATCAATCTAACTCGCCCCAATTTCTCGTGATGGCTTCAGATGTCATCACACCTAAAAAATGCATCTTGTGGGAGGCCCTCCAATTTAATTTGGAGCAAGTTTCGACCTCCACATCTTTCGAGTTTTAGTCGAATGAGACTAAATCCCATGAGGATGTTTCTTTTCAAGGACCTTGGGATTTAGTGCCTAGTGGACATTGGGGTCTAGCTGTAGTGCGGCAGTCTCTCTTTGAAGATCGTCAGAGTTTCGTATCACAACAGACTCCCTCTCATATTAGGTCTTTTTCAGCAAGACATATAACTCAACCTAATCTATCGTCGCTCAAGACAAACTCTGACGATCATCCTAAACAGCTAAACTATTGTAATTTCCAAAATTTTGTGTTTAGTTTCTAAAAAGGAAACTTGTGAAAGTCAAAACTCACAATGATATTGAACAGACTCTTATTAATCTCTTTTTGACATGTTTTTTTTGGTTTGCATTATATTATAATGGAAAAAAAAAGTATTAAATTTATAACAAACTGTAATAAAAAGTAGCAATTTTAAAGAATTTGCACAAACTTTAACTAAGCGGAGTCTACATTACGAAACTTTGGCTTTTGTACTTTCCAAAATATATAAAACAAAAAAAATGAAATTTTCTTTCGCAAGGCTTTAAGTGAATAACAAATGACTTGATGTCCTGGCAATTAAGAGTTTCCATAGACAAATTACATCTTAAACCGTATGTTTATTTTTCAAAATGACTAAAAAAACATGTTTTCTATTCCTAGATCATCTGCGTCTACTTCTATATGTTGCTTTCATTTGTTGTAGATTAAGACAATCTAAGATATCATATAACTGAATCTTAGGACAGCTGAAAATAGCATCATATTGTTACCATGTGTTAAAACCTATTAATAGTAAATTTTAGTTGTGTGGCTATGATTTGCATTGTTTTTACATGGTAAAACTGTAGCCATTACCTTGTGTTTGTATTTAAGGGAAGCTCAACTCCTATCTACATTGTGCCAAAAAAAAAAAGTAGCCTTACTTTTTTCACCTCAGGATTTCGAGTTTTACCCTCGAATCCTGTTGAAAGAGAGGGGTGCCTTAGGGAACGCGGACATAGGGGGGAGTCCTCGGCTGGTTATTAACTTAACCATGCTACCTTTGCTTATCATTGGGCTTCTATTAGCCTTTAATCTACAACAATCAGGTCAGTTTTATAATTGTCATTGATTATTATTCTTGGGTAGTATAGTTGATCAATTTTTGACGGAGCACAAAATTTAACCACACCCAAGAGCAGATTGGTAATTAGCACATAATATTAAATTTTATCACAATTTGATGACATGAAGCACTAAAGTTAACCTATTCTGACCCGAAATTGGAATGACCAACCTGAAATAGCTTTTTTTATTTTTATTTTTGGTTAACGCTCTCCCAACAAGTGCTTTTTCATTCGCATGGCTCGAATTTGTGCTGAAACAACCCCTTTACGAACTAATCCAAGTACTTATTGGTAACCTGAAATAGTACTTGATGAACCAAATTTGACAGGGCATGTTTTGTATTGTTTATGATATTTAAATTTATCTAGTTAGTTATTTATTCATGTATATTTCTGAGAAATGCAGAGGCTCATATTGGAGTTTGCTACAAAACACTAGAAAAGAATGTACCACCCCCAAAAGAAGTTGTAGCTCTCTTGGAAAAACACAACATAACACGAATTCGACTCTATGAACCAAACCAAGAGATCTTAACAGCCCTTAAGGGAAAAAACATTGAAGTTTTGCTTGGTGTACCAAACACTGATATCATTCCCCTTACAATTGACCCTGCAAGAGCTGCATCATGGGTGAGAACTAATGTCAAGGCTTATATCCCTGATGTCAAAATCAAGTACCTTGTTGTTGGAAATGATATAAGTCCTAACAATGATAACAGTGGTTTTTCCTTTTTTCTCTTTAGCACCTTACAAAACATCCAACTTGCATTATCTAATGAGGGAATAAAGGATATCAAGTTAACATCCTCTTTTGACACCTCAATCCTTAGGAATCCATATGTAGATACGCCATCGAACATCAGTTTTGTGGCTGAGTCTCTCATCTTCCTCGAACCCATCCTAAAACTCATAACGAGCAATGGCGCTCCTTTCATGGTTAATCTTTATCCTTACTATGGCCATATTCTCAATCCAAAGGGTTTGACACTTGACTATGCCCTTTTTAAGGCCTCGAATGGGAACTTGTTCGAAGCCATGTTGGAATCTATGTACTCAGCTTTAGAGAAGGTGGGTTATAAATCGATCGACATTGTTGTAGGAGAAACCGGTTGGCCTTCAGCAGGTGGTGATGCTGCTAATGTCGAGAACCAAAAGGCTTACATCACAAAGTTGCTTGAGCAAGTGAAGAAAGTTACTTCAAACAAGTCTAACAAACCTATTGAAACTTACTTGTATAGTGTGTTTGATGAAGATGTTAAGGGAGCACCCGAGGTTGAGAAACATTTTGGCTTGTTTACTCCAAACAAAGAATTGAAGTTCGAGTTCTCTGGGGCATTCTAACTCCGCATAACCAAGGCTTTTCATGTTCCATGCATGTACATGTACATGTACAAAATCTATACGTACACACATATGTTCTGTTTGATCGTTGATGTAGCACAACATATATAGATTTGTTTATCATGTATCACTATTGGAATATATGAGTTAAACGACTTTCTCTGTCCAAAATTAATTGTCACTTTGATACTGTAATTTTAAATTAGTGATTGACAACTAAATTAAGACGGAGGTTGTATTTACTAGAATCTAAACTTACATAGGAATCCATAAAGAGAAGTGTAAATCTAATCTAAACAAGAAGTAGTATGGTATTGATTATTGAATCCTTTCATCAAAAAAGAAGAAACACACAAATGAATCAGTGGAAAGAAAAACAAGAAAAATTCAACATAAAGATGTCCATGCCACCCCCAGGAAGCTTATCAACCCATATTGAAACTCTCAGCTTAAATTACCTATCTATATGTTAGTTAATATAGGATTTTCACTCTTTTGTTTTATCAAATCTCAAAAGGAAAAAAAAAACGAATCCAGTAACCAAAATTTACACCAGGAGAATCGAGAAAGAAAAGAGAAAAAAGGAAAAACCCATCAATTCCCAAGCTTAGAGACAAAGGTTAAAATTAATTACACATATTGCTCGAAGCAAGTTTCGAGATACCCGAGTCCTTGCCTTGGTGTACTCATTGATCTCATCTTTGCCTTGGCTGATTCAGTCACAGCCATGTAAGTAGGAAACATAGAAGAGGTGGATAAGTGACAGTCATCAGTGCCTTGTTTTAGCCTCATGTGAGAAAATGATCTTCTTGGTTGTAAAAATGGTGAACTCACTTCCTCTGTAAAATTCTGTTTTGCATGATTCATAGCTCTTGGTTTAATCCTTAAGTTTGGCTCTAAGTCCCAGCTCCTCATACTCGGATGTAACTCTAAGATTGCGCCTTTCGAATATGCATTGTTACGAATTTGCTCGTCAGTCCATTGTTTTCTTATGCAGGTTTGTCCTTGATCAATGTACCTGAGTGGCATTGTTTCTTCTAGCATTTGAGAACATTGCCTCTCCTGCAAAATGTCCTTGGAACTTCAGATGATTTCTTTTCGCATTTGCATTTTAGTATTGATGAACATAAAGATAGACATTGTGTATCAAATTTTCCACAAACTAATTAATTTCATATTCTTCGTTCTTTAGTACCTAACAAACAAGTCGTTACACACATAAGAGAAGTTAACTACCAATTACCCGATGTGAGAATGAGTATTGCTTCATCCGTTCTCTTCTAAACATGGCCTCTCGCTTTCGCAAGTATATGGACTCGATCTCGTCCTTAGAGAACAAGCCGTCAGTCCATTGTCTCTGGCTCTTGCATTCAAGCTGTTTAATGAGTATATTCTTAGCATAGAGAAAAAAAGCCATGCTTATTGCTATTATTGATTATATCCGCAAAAAGTTGCATTACCTTCGATCTTTCACTTATGTGGCTCCTTTTGCTTGGAGATTGATCATTTACGCTTGAAACTCTTCTTGTATGAACTTCTTGTGTGGAATTAATACACTTGAACTGCTCAAATTCTGTGCTCATTCGACGTCTTACTGCTCGTCCTCGTGCTATTGCTTGTATTCTTACCACTCCTTTTAGTGCTCTCAGTGCCTTTCTTGCCTGAAATTTTTGCCAAAATCAAGCTCAAAGTTAGCCATTTCATGTACAGATTAAAACTAATGGTAATTGATCAAATCTATCTTTGTTAATTCACTAGTGTTTATGTCATATACCGTTACTAATGCTTACGGATTAAAGTAGATTTTTTCATCGATCAAGAAGTGACTAAATTTAACATAACTTGGGGGTGTTCAGCAACTGGTTATTGGTTGTTTTACTTAACCGCTTTAAGGAGTTGTTTTTATTTTACTCATTAGCTATTGGATATCGGTTGTTTTATGCTAGCTGATGTTTCAAGACATTATTGGGATTGAGAAAGAGGACTACAAAGCTAATTTTGGAAAAGAAAAACACTAATTAAGATGAAGGGATAGATTAGTGTATAGTTTGATATCAAAAAGCTATTTACTAAACTTTTTTTTCACCGTTTGACCATATGAGAAAAAAAAAACTGATCCAAAAGCCAACAAAAAAAACCATTTATCAATACCACTAAGTCAAAACTGATATTTACTCCTAAGTTAAATAGAACAAGGACATACTAAGATGCCACTAGCCTGTAGGATTTGATTGATCATATCCTTAAGGAAATGAAATAAAGTGATGACAAGTAAAAATTCTCCCTACTTTTGGGATCATATATCATGTGAAATTCTTATGAATGACACTTTGCTACCTAAGTGGTTTAGTTTTTTTTTTGGTATAATCGGTGATATACTTCTATAGTGTTAAATTTTGAGTTTGAAAAAGCAGTTTAGAGGTCTTACAAGATATGCCCTGAAAGCAGTTTGTATCTTGATAGCAGCCAACTTGTGAATCCCTTGGTCCTTCAGTCGTAACGATGAATGCCGTGACAAGCCCGTTAGCCGGACTACCTCTGCAGCCGCCTGAGCTGCTGCCACTGCAGCGTCAGCAGCCGCGGCAGTCACTCGAGCAACATGCAATGCAGTCTTTCTCTGTTCTTCTCTGGCTTTACTTAGTGACTTTTCTTGTAATGTTGTAGATGTTGTAGGGAGTTGTTTGAGCCTAAACCTATCAAAAATCCACCTCCAACGCTTTGTTTTGTCCTGAAAAAGT
Source organism: Beta corolliflora (assembly GCA_947648045.1). Lineage (NCBI taxonomy): Eukaryota > Viridiplantae > Streptophyta > Magnoliopsida > Caryophyllales > Amaranthaceae > Beta > Beta corolliflora. The sequence continues at coordinate 97,989 of CANSZD010000435.1, forward strand.
CAAAATGTACTTTAATCAATTACTTATAAACATATACCCACAAATGAAAATGATCAAATGGTTGGTGGGAAAGGAGGGAAATGAAAGAATATTTGAACCTTCTCTGCTTTTGGTTTGGACTCACAGGAGATTAGATTCTTGAGAAGCTGAAACCACCAATTTTTCTTAGCCATCACAACAACTAGTTTCCTGAAATATTGGGAAAAAAAATATTCATGCCCATTTGCCATTTAGTAGAGGATTAATCGAAATCTTTAGAGTAAAAAGATTTGGAAAAAATAGCAAGTCAAATTTGATCTAAATTTCATCAAAGAGGGAAGTTGAGGAGAGTATATAAGATGAAAACTTTATGAATACAAATGTTTTCAATAAACGAGACTTTAAGATAGCAACAAGTATTTGGATCAGCTGGTAAAAAGTTGTTCCAACTTAATTAAAAGTCTCGAGTTTAAACCCATGAATGCAACAACACTTGTTGTGAGAGCTCTGCACCAATTGCGCCTTCCTAGCTTGAACCCGCAATAGTCCGAGTTTTATAAGCTCTTGATTACTAGGTGGTTTTCATCCAATAAAAGAATTAAAGAAGACTTGAAGGCAATTAGGAGCTAGTGGATTGCATATAACAAACGTACCTCAAAATCTACTATACAAAGTATATAGTAATAATAAAGGTTATAACATGTTATAACCTATGATCTTGGAGCAAGCTTCAAAGTTGTGTTATTCTTGGTTTCTTCATAGAAGATGTGAAAAAAATGCCAAAAAAAGAGGCACAGAAGTGAGATTGAGAAAAGGAAAGAAGTGATGAATTGTTTGGTTAGGAGTCGTAGGACAAAGACTTAAGAGTGAGAGGGAAAGCAAGCAAAGGGGCAAAAGGGGAATTTCCTTATAACTCTCTCTTTCAGTGTGTGTCCTACTTATAAGTGCTGATGACTACTTCAACATTTCTGTTTGAGAAATAGTCTATTACCTACGGCGGACCACTGTACTTTCCAGTCAATCATATAGGAGTAATTCATTGCTGCCACTGTGTCTCTTTATGTGAAATATTTTTATGAAAATTGTTAAAAATATGGTATATAGTAGTAGTATAATTAAATATATATCATAATGATGTGCAAGGAAAAAATTGTGGGCTCAGTGGTACTAACTACGTACTATTGCATATATTTGGTATGAAGTCTAACGATAGTTACTTCATCTTTAGGAATTTTTCTGTTAACTCTCAGTCTCAGACCTTGATTTAACTAGTTAAAATAATGCAAATTCCAGAATTTGGACTTAATTTCAAACGTTGATTTCTTATCACAATTATTTATGTGGTACCACAATTGTATTTTGAACTAATGAAAGAGAAATCTCAACGTTTATCGACTTTTACTTTATTGCCAAAGGTTCCTTTTATTAAAATAAAGATCACAAGAAAGAACTATACAAAGTTTTTATTAAATTGATCATTTTTTCCGCGACTTTTTGTTTTGATGAGTGGTTAGAGACGAGAGAGTGTAAACAAGGAATGAGGTATGCATAAAAGTAGGGTAAGGGGTGAGGAGGCAGGGGTACAAAGGAAGATTAATATGTATTTACGGTGAATATTAGTAAATATAGAGCGACTTTTAACAATACTTTTTTTATAGGCCATAAGAGAGAATTGTAAAAACTATGGTGGTAATTCCGAACCAGATATCACGAGTCGGATCTATGATTTCTATCCGGATCTTCAGTAAGATCTTAGTGATTGTAGGATCTTACTGATGTGAAAGTTTATAGTACTAGGATCTTAATACGATTTTACGATCTTACGATCCGCTAGCTCCATCATGATCAATGATAATTTGAGATAATTATTCATGCGTTTGTGTAAAATATAATAATTGTTAGCTTCGAGATTATTAAGTAAAGTCTTAGAAAGTCATATAATTTTATCAATTCCAACATAAAATCAATGATCAAAACTAAAGTCTTAATTAGTTTAACAACCTTTCACATAATTATTAATTAAAACTTTGTGTTTTGGCTTTTTAATACTTGTAGACTTGAAACTACACTTAGGTATCGATCTTATGTGACAAAAAATGATACTTTTAGGTATGTTGGTTGCTTAAAAGACATGGATTTTTTCGCTTATATTTAAATATTAGTGTTGGTTTACCAATTACGACTAGAGCCTTCCCAAATAGTAATATTTAATTTGACCATATGTATGAAAATATAATATAAAAATACTTTCTTTTGGACAAATATTTGAATTCAAAACACATAATCTTATAAGTTAAAAAGATTTCTAATGTGTCTTTATAGGCGCACACAACAACAAAAACTAGATTTTATTTGTATAATTAATCTTATTTAACCAACAAAAAAATGAATCTTTGCATACTTAACTAATGTGAATATTACAAAATTAATAATTTTTTAAAAAGAAGTTACTATACCTTTAATTAGATACTATATTTTTCGGGTTTTCGTTGTCAAAACTAAATTATATTTATAAATTTTTTTTTAGGGGAAAATTATATTTATAGCTTAGTATCTGCCCATGAGCGTGCATTAGACAAACTATAAGCCAAAAATAGATATGTAGTATTTTAATTTAGATTAGATTGGGAATATGGAATTGACAACTAGATTGTAACAAAAATTAATGAGGTCTCTTGAAATTAGGACAAACCAATTACTCTATATATTTACTACAAATGAAAATTAAAAGAAGTAATTATATACTCGTAGGAGTATAAGATAAGGAAGTTGCAATAATTTAGAAGGTGGTGTCAGTTGCAGATATATATCGGGAAAAGTTAAGCATGTGGGTGTAGAGCAAAGTGATGTAATGTCTTTAAGCCTGTAAAACATTCAGCCAAAAGACTATTATTGGCTGCTGACCAAATTTATTCAGTGTGATGTAACTTCCTTCGACTAACATTTCAGTGAATAGATAGCGGCCAAAATGCATTTGCATGGTGCTTTGAGGTTCTTTATTAAACAACGTATCTCCCATCACTATTGAGTATGGCTAAACGGTTGGTAGTAGAGTGCCTCTACTTATTATTTCATCGTATTGTGCATTTTCATAGGGATGTGATTATCCAATATTTCTAGAATATAAATGAAGAAATATGTGAAAAATAATATGGAATAATCTGATTGTTTCTAAAATTACAACATTTGTGAAAAACATCAACACGGCGGGTATCAGTGGCACACATTAAAAGATCTCATTTATTACAATATTAATAAGGCTAACATGAAAAAGAAAAAGTGAAATGGAGAAGTATGGATCTCGAATCAAACAATTGCCGGGTTGTTGTCTTTTTTTTTTTTACAGCAGGTTAAAATATAGGAAGAAACTAATTACCCTCCCTAGTGCTATTTGCCAGCACATGTGCTTTTTGAACTTCGGATCTTGGCACTTTTATACACTTGAAACTGACCTGGAAGGTATGTGCTATATTCTTTTTTTTTGAGGGAAATATGTGCTATATTCTTAATATCCTTTATTATTGACGAGATTTCCTTATTGCACTTTCGATCATTTCTCACATCTATTGCATATCTTGAATTGCTTTCAGAACCGCTTTTGCTTCAGTTTGTAGAGGAGAAGTAGCGAAGATTCTTGTGCTTTGGCTTTCCGTTGGTGGGTCTTCCTCTGTAATCCACGCTATACCAGCTTGCCATTCCTTTCCTTTGCATTTTGGTTTCCAAGAACCGTCATCGAGAAGATTCTGAGGGTTTTGGGCTGTTTGTCTACCAATTGACCAGACTTCAGGGATTGCTAACTTTGGCTATATGGTTAGTGAAATGGATTGTGTTTCCGTTTTTTCCCATAGTTTGTAGCTTGTATATGTCTTCTTTTATTCTCTTGAATGATTTCCAGAATTTTATTTGGGTTTGGCTTTTCGTTCCTGAAGACTATTTCAATTCGGTGTAACCATATTCCCCAGAGAGTAGCTATAAAGTCCCTTCTTTGTTGTCTTAAAGATTGCTTTTAGTGCGCGTTGCATGCTCTGTGAAAAAATTGAACTTGTGAATATAACGCTTTCTATTTCATGAAATGTCTGTCTATCTTATCACATAAATATCCAAAATGTCTCGTTAATAACGCAACTTGTAAGTGTAGGCATTCCCAAAAAAAAAGTCCAAGCCTCTTTACTATTTATTCCAATGTCCAATACTACAATTTTTAATACATAGCATCAATAGGATTATTAGGCTTTTAGCCTTGGGATATCATGATCTTCTTCTAGATTTCGCCTACAAAGAGCGAGATACAATCTATCTTTATTTTTGTTATATGCTATAATAATATTGTTGTTAATTTGCTACTTTGATTTTCATAATTTAATAGAACTTTAGAAGAAACATTTTCTTAATATGAAGGCTCAACCCTCGTTAAAATAGACTTTTTTCTTCGTCCTCAATCAAAGTGAATTGGATAAAACTCCATCTAAATTGATTATATGAATTCTTAAAAGTGATTGTAGTAGCCGTGATCGATTTGGAAAATTGCGAAATGAAAATTTTGCTTACTTGATTACATATTTAATTTGGGGAGAGGGGAAACAATCCTGTCCTAAATTTTCTTTTCCAAGAATAAAGAAAAAACCATGGCCAACCTTTACTGGTCCTATGAAGATAGCAAAGGGAAAGGAGTAAGCTTCCAACTCAATAAGACTTGATGATATAATTATGAGTTCCTTGAAAGAGAATTTTAATTTCATCCAATGATCAAGGCCTTCTAAAATTGTGGGGCACAAACAGAATACTTGAAAATTGAAAGAAACTTTTTAATACTTTTTTAAGAAAAAAAGAAAATCAAGACACGTGAATGTCTATCCCAGCATTTGACCCACATTCTGATTTTAGACATTAATTGTTGATTAAGATAAGTTGAAAGTGAGACTTGACTTTAGCTGTTTAACAGCATAATAATGTTGCACTAAAAGTTTTAGAGTATTTTTATTTGTAGGTGAATTTAATTCTGGTTTTATTTTTCAATAATTAAGCCAATTCTATATTTGAGCAAATGATGTGATATCTATCAATAGATTATGGTCTAATCAATGTCTTTTGAGCTGTACCAATTGCTGCTCATCCCAAAAGTCCTTCGCATTAAAGCATGGGATGTTTTTTTCTTGCAAGTATGACTACTAATTTCATGGTTTCTAATTTTCTGTCATGTGGCACCAATGTAAAGTTGATGCAAGGACCCAATTTGATAAGAAAATTAGTATCTCGTGACAAGAAATTTTAGAACATTGAATTGAGATGTGAATAGTGTATAGTTGCACATAACAACTAAAGGAATTTGGAGAATTGAAAAGGTCAACTAAAGAGAAACTCGTCTTTAATCGGGCAAAGTTATATCTTCTACTTGGTTTGTTATTGAACTAAACTGATTGTGATTGATTAAAGTTTATTTTTGCTTATCAAAACTGATTTGTAATGGCATAAATTAATTTTGCATATCCATGAGTGTTGTTGTCATATGTAATTGTTAATTTTAGTGTTTAAAACTACTTTATGCTTTCACTCCAAAAAAAAACTAAAAACTAATTTACTTAGCAAAAAGTTAAAATTAAAAAATGTCTAACTCACATTCTCGAAAGATCTTTCTTTCGATAATATTCAAAATTACAGGTTATCCCAAAGTCATTTATGTTATTATACTGAGGTATAATCATGTTCAACTCACATTAAGGTTGTTAATATTTGGGTTATATGTCGGTATGGTCAATTAAGATGTAAATTATTAGTGGATCTGGTCAGTTTTAGAGCATGTTCAAATTAGTTTGATCTAATTGTCATCTTTAGGATTAGATCTCATTAGACTAGATGGAGATAGGTCGATTTATACTAGGTCTAATTCAATTTTCAAGAGAAACTTAGCTAAAAACATACCATCCTATAATTGGTGATACTATTAACTAACTTAAACACTAGCAACTAGTATCTCATTCAACCTTGTTTTTTGTTTCCATACTTGTATACCAAATCTTAGGGGGGAGACTAGTCTACAAGAATCTAAGGTGAGAACAACATTGAGGTTGATTCGAATAAACACCAATCGTACATTTGGATGCATTCAAAAGTAGGGCAATCAATGCATAAGAAATTTAAATCTAAACCCTAGAAAAAAAATAGTACTATTACATATAAAAGGTTAGGTAAGTGCCTTTTGTTTCAAGGAATTAAGTAGCTAGTAGCTAGTAGCTAGTAGCTAGCTAGGCTAAGATGATCAAGAGCAGTGTCATCATCATTTGGAGCTCATGATCATATGGACCCCAAAAAAATGGGAAAGAAATATTGCGAGATGCATGCAGTCAGAAATCAATGTCATTAATCTTCATAATTACATACACTTCTCCTCATCATTAAGAATTATTAGTTTGTTACTCATACAAAAGAACATTCTAAATCTAATTATTAAATAAAGAAGCTCCTAGTTTATATTATGTTCAAAATGTCCCTCAGGGCCAGGGTGGATCTAATGACTTGGAGCCGAAAGATGATTTCCACTCCCCAAAGCTACATTCATGTTTCAAGTCTTTACATTAGTATTTCACTCATCTTATTATAGCTAAATATTTTGAAGAAAAAATGGTTGCAACTTTTTCTAGCTCTTTCATTCATGGATATTTCTTCCAGCTACGTGTTTAACACATTTTTTGAATAATTTCATGTCGACTTTTTATAATAATATGATTGGGTTACACGATATAATTAACTATTAAAATACAAAAAGAGAACCATTAATTTAGGTTCTACTTCTAAACAAATCTACCAAAAATTTGTTTAATGTGTTTGTCAAGACACAATGAAACAAAGCAATAGAGCTACTTTATTTCTAAAAAATAGGTTGATCTTTATTTACATATGTCTCATACTCTCTAATTACAGAAAACTAGTGTTTTAGCTAATGTGATGTTCGAGATGTCAATTAGTCGATCGATATAAATCAAAACCGATGAAAAGAAAGATGATTTCCTTTTTTTACTTTTGATGATTTGCAATAAATTATTGAGGATCATCGAATTGATAGATATTAGATAAAATTGATAAGTTGAAGCGGTAGTACACAAAAGAACTTCTCGCAGCCATAGGATTTGATTTAAATGTGTACGTCCTCTGCTTCAATAGCTTGTAATAGTGGATACCTAAGGTGTTGGAGTTATCTCCAACATAAATTGTACTCAATTATGCCATGGTCCCATATTGAAAGAAAAAGGAATTGTTGTGTTTATAATGTCAACCATTTGCATGTAATTGAGTATATGGGCCTATTTATGGGCTTGGAGCTAATTATTTAAGTGGGCTAAACTTACGTTCATGTTCATGAACATTGCATATCAAAAATTTTACAAATAGTAAGTGTTGCAATCAAATTAGAAATAAGGGAGTAGTTATTTTATAATTGTGATATTGTACCACCAATGCTTTTTAGTATAATGAACCAGAGCGAAATAAGCAACATCAAGAACTCAAGCGTATTTGACTATGCACAGCACCATCCTCCATCGTAATCCATGATTTGAGAGAGAATGGCCGCTCGGTGATCTCGAGTACTCTAGCTCCTCTAGTCCAACTTCCATAACCACCATAACCAGAGTGCCGCGCAAAGCAAAGCCAAAACTTTTTGTAAGGACAACACCAGTCCAGTCCATGGTTGTGACCCACAAACACCGCCTGTATATGAACAAACAGCAAACCATGTATAATGTTATGTAGTAAGTCACTTAATTTCCTAAAGTACGTACAAAAGATTTGAACACCAAACTTTTATATCATCTAGCTTGTTCCAATAATCACATTCCATTTATTCTTTATGTCGTTTTTGGCCCATTTGGCTAGTCGTTAGGCTCAAACGCCTAAATGATTGTGTTGGACAGTAGGTATATAAGTTCGGTTTTCAGTTTGAATTTAACATAAAAGTTCAGTATATATATTACTATGTAATTTCTCATTTTTGTGGGCCCAATTATTAACATTAGTATAGAGCCACCAAAAATTTTAGACGGCCCTGTTGATATGGTCAACTTGTTCAAATTGTTGAATTACCTTTGTAATTGGACAGATTAATTTCGTAGCTGAAGATCGATTACTGGCTATTTTAACCTGAATTTACAAGATAGATTGTAGTTGACGGTGCATACCTGAACTGAAGGCCGAGCTTCTAAGGCCTTCATGATTCCGAGCTCAGCATCTTGAGGAGCCACACTCTCTTTGTTTATTGATCCTACACAAGGTTTATTTATCACACCAGATGGTGCCACAGTTTCATAAGCTCTGCTAGGAATGTGCCAAAAGATTATCTCAGGCACCCTGTATGAAAGTGTTACATGTCTGTCATCATCTTAGCTACTGGCTAAAACATAAATAATGAAAAAAATCATCAGCACACAAATATTTTATGTACCTTGAGTCAGGGTTGATTTCCTGAGATGTGCTATTAAACCAAATTGCTTGTGCATTTGATATGACTTCCGGATAAGACCCTCCTCCAGAATCTAGGAAGTATAGGTAAGCTACTGGTGATGATTCTGAGTCATTCGACGATGAAACTTTGAGAACGTAATTAGACACACTAGGCCATAGATTTCTTGGACCATTCTCGGAGAATGATAACGCATTGTTTCTAATGTCGCAATCCATCAACTGCAAACGTGTTGTACCCATGAAGCTGCAATTATCCTCCCCTACAAAGATGAATCACAAACAGTGATGTTTCTTGCTTAATTATAGCAAGACTAAGCCTTTGCTCTTTACACATTGTAAAAATAAGTTTCCATAAGGGTTATCCAAGCTTAATTCACGACTAAGGTAGTGGTATGTTCAACTTATTCTGACTTCAGAAAACACAAGTTCAGATTAGTTATTAGTAAGTCAAAATCTGTTCAATTAATTAAAGCACGTAGGTTCATATAAGGTTTTATTTGTTCATATATACAAGGAAATATAAGCTCATGTAAAAGCCAATGAAAAATTATTGAAGTAAAAAGCATGAAAACACAAAGCAAGTGAAAAATGTTACTACAATAACAAAGTGGTCAGTAAATGAAAGAGTAAAAATGACATTTCTATGAAAAATATAGGTAGTTATCTAAAAAGATTGGTCACCTGAAGATGGTGAACTCACTGACGAGCACTTCAGAGGGGGAATCCCACTATCTGAAAACCAATCTGTTGGCCACACGAAATGAGCATCATCATGGTTACCAAAAACACTAGCCCAAGGAATGCACCTATCTTTGGTTGGTGTGAGCGCTTGATCCCAGTAACGACTTGCATTTTGTATCGGTATGTTATCAGCTGTGATGACATCTCCTAGATAAACAATAAAGTCTGCATCCACATTCTTAGATTAGAAAAAGAAGATCACAAAGTGATCACAACAAATTCTGAAATTAACTAGATCAGTAGCATATGCATTAACTAGACTTTGTTTTTGAATCAATAGCGGCCACCTTAATTAGCCAAGCTGAGCCGACCCATGCAGGTTGTGGATCGTTAGCAGGCAGACCGATAGATTAGCAATGAGAGATAGACATGAGCACATGAAAAACTCAACCATACGAACATCTTTTAACCTTGTCGTTTCTCTTCTACTAAAATTTTAGCCTATCATTTTGGCCTTGTATAGTTACACTGTCCCCAGTCATAAAGGTTTTGTCCAATCCAAGCGTTTTTAACTTGACCTACCGGTCATTCCGACTACCTCATCCATAAACGAGGCTAATACTGACTCATGAGTCCTGATGACTTCTAGATCTAATCACAGTAATGCTTCCACCAACAAAACAATTTGATTATGAGAGCATAAAAGTGGTAATGCATACAGGTTTCACCAAGGTACAAGTCTACAAGACTATTATTATGAACGATTAGCTAGTAATAGTTTCTTTTGGCTGAGCAACTACATAGTAGAGTACTACCTCCGTTCTTCTTTTATCTACATATTTTCTGTTTTAGGCCGTTTCTTTTTAATCTACACACTCTCAATTTATCTAAAATGATAACTTTTTCCATATCTTTCCCCACCTTTTCAACCCATCACCACATCATATACTCTCTCTCCTCAAATATTTTTCTATTAGTTTTGTACTTTTCAGAAGTAGCTTTCACCATTTTGACTTTCTCTCTTACTTTTGGGGAATTGTCTTGGTTATCTCCAAAGCAAAGTGTTAGGAACGGAGGTAGTATACTACTATTAGTATTAGCTAGATGAAAATTGGAAAGCTTCGATTACCATATTCTCTATTGTAGTAGAGGAAGGCCTACTTTGCAGCCCAGCTAACTAAACACTATACTGACTATTACTGGGACAAGGATTGATGCTCAGGAGACAAATATATTGGCATTGGGCCAAGCAGCAAGTAATGAAATAACCAACAATACACCCCACCAAAATTTAGTGGTCTGATAATCCTAGCAAAAATTGACTTGTACCCAATTACCCAATTTAAGTTACATCAGTCTGATTTTAACAACGTTTGAATATTTGATACCCGATTCAGACCAAATCAGATGAGAACTTAAAATTGTGATTTTTTGTAATAAGCTAATCAACTATAGAGAGAAATATGGCTCGAACCGATGGCACTAGAAGTAAACCGAAACTACAAATAATTTGTTAGCAAATTTGGTAGAGACAGAATTAATCTCAATTAAACCTGATCCAAACAATCTATATTGCCTGTAATCCTCATCTAAATTTAACAATGAATAGAAGTATATATGTCAGATCATTTAATTTGTAGTGCCCTACTCGCCATTCGGATCCCATTCTAGGCCCGGAAGCCCAGTAATGTCTTGTCCCTTTAATAGGCGTCTTTATGATGAGTTCACATCCATATAAGATTGGGTATTGAGTTAGGTTGAACAAATATGAGTACGGATATAACTACAGCATGAAATCCAATCCGACGATCCGATCCAAAATTTCAGATATTCGATCCGAATTTTGAGGTTTCAGATTTTTCAGATCGGATATCGGGAAAAAATCTGATAGGATACGGATCGGAATATCCTAAATATCTGATTTTTTTTTTTTTTGAAATACTAAATTTTTCTTTTTAATAAGAAAATTGGTACTTATAAGACCCCATTCTTTTGGACTGTGAGAAACTGAACTGAACCAAACTGCAAATAACTACGGGAAAGTTAAACATGAGATAGTGTTTGAACTGAACTGAACCGCGAGAACCTGAAAATAAGTCCAAAATTCTGACCTAACGTTCCCAGACCACCCCCACTTCTCCATCCCCCGCCGCCCACTTCCCCAGTCTCACGCAACCCTCTTCAGTCTTGACGGCGCCGGAGACCACCAGCCCACGGGCCACTGTCAAAGCAACTCCTCTCTTCCTCAAGTTGCATCAATGTCAAATCTTATGAATTTCCTCTTCAGTGTTTCACTATAGTTTTCTTTTATTTTTCTGAAGGATTTCAGTAGTGTTTCATCTTAAAACTTATAGAATAAATGTATGGTAGGCTAAAGACGAAGCCATATTATAGGGAAGATTGAGAAATATATTTGAATGTAATTAAAGCTGGGAATTGAAGGACTTGTTTGTTGTTTGACAGGTAAGAATCCACTAAGAAGCTACTCCATTTACATTTCAAGTTTTCTAGCACCTAATTGTAGTTGTAGAGGCCACTAGATTTGACGAAACTTCTGTGTTCCTCTGCTTGCTTGAGAAAAAAAATCTACTGTATATGATTTTTTTCAAATAAGATATGGATGTATTTTTTAAGTTTTGGATCGGATCGGATTATCCGATATGAACAGCTCTATAGAACACGTGTGTTAAGATAAAAACAGGACATGTGTATGGTAAAATGAACATATTTTTACAGTAGGAGTAAAATTTAGTTTGTCGTTTCATAGATGGAGGATGGATCGAATTTCGTTTATATCAATTATTTTTGTGACTTTGTACACACCATGCACAAGAATAAACATAAAGTTCGCAACATCTTCGTTACGCCGTATTTTAAACTTTAAACTTCTAACATGAGGTCAAATGTTCCCTACTAGGACAATCAATTCTATTAGATTTCGTACTCCAAACAATTTTTCAGAACTTCTCTATCTTGCATTCTTAAATCAACGGGTCCATCCTTCTAGGAATAATAATGTCTCATGTTACATTACATTTACATATATATCATGATCAAACACATGCTTAGAAACCTTTGGAAAAACAACCAACAACAACAAAATCTAACACAAAAATAATAAATGGAGGAAATTCAAGAGCATTAACTAGAAGAGATGTACAAACACAAACATGTAGGATCATCACCTCACCTGGTTTCTCTTGATCAAGGATTGAAGCCATAACTTTGGTAGAATGAACATCTTGAAGAGGGCCCCACTTTGTCCACGCGTCCTCACCAAAATGCAAGTCTGCAAACAGTACAATCTTGAATGGTAAGTTTTTCTGCACCTGAAGATTTTTTACTGTCCTTAGCTCAGCCACCACCACCCAAACAAAACATAACATTGTATGCAAGAAGAGGAAGAGGTAGAGGAGAGAGAATATTTTGCATGGTTTCCCATTTTGCCCCTCCATACTCATTACATTATTATTCTGAGAATATATCATATGTTATATATAGGGGAATTGCTAAATGACGCCATTTTTTTGCTTACTAACGCCATTTATACATGTATAATACATGTATTTTTGTACATTATACATAGTTTGTAAACAAACCTTTCCTCTTTCCCTTACTTTATTTACTCACATATGTTTCTCATTTCCACACATCCACACATTCTAAATTTTTTTATTCAGTTTCACGGTCTCTCAATATTTCCGGTTTTGACCACCGAAATACCGACGTTGACCAACTTTGACCGGCGGTGACCAAGAAGAAAAACATACTCCGACTTCATGGCAGACAATGTAAGTATTTTTTTTGCCGTTACCAGGTGGTCAACCGCCTAATTTAGGCGCCTCACCAGCTGGTCAACCGCCTAATTTAGGCGGTTAACCTGGAGGTGAAACGATCTGATATTTTTCTTTTGTAAAACCATGGTTAATAAAGTTTTTATTGAAAGATTGTAGGTGTAAATTTTTAATATATGTAGTTTTAGCATGGTTCATTTGCTAAATGACATGTACATTTTGAATAATATGTTTACATGATATTAACTATGTTCATATGAAGTAGAAATGTTGAATATATGTAAAATTTACATGATAGAATTGACTACGTTCATATGTAGTAGGAACATGATATATTATATGCATTTTACCTACATTTTTAGCATATTAGAGTAGTTATATTTAGATTTTTAGCATATTAGAGTAGTTATAATATACTAGATATAAATGATTTAAATAGTGAAAACTACAAGTAAATAATATTATTTTGCATATAAGAATAATTATTAAACTCACCTTAAATTAAAAATGCATGAAAATATAGGCGTTATATATTTTTTGCTTAAAAAGTATTAGCAGGCGTCTTATTAGGGCGCATGTCCAAGTAATTGCCAGTGTTATTTTGCAGTTTGTTGATGAATTATGACTTCTATGGTCTTTAATAGGTTCCATACTCGAGCAATGATGGAGACGGGGTTAATTATCATAATAGATTTATGATAAGTGATAGATTCAATATGGTTAAAGAGGCGTCTGATCGTCTTAATGAAATAGCAGTTCCCATAGGCTTTGAATTGGTTATTGACTCGTATAAGAAGAATGCTAATGGTCGTCGTGTTTGCTATTTGAAATGTTTTCGGGGGACGAGATACAAGGGAGATAAGGTAGACCCAAGAAAGGTGAAACGGCCTAATACATCGACAAAGTATTGTGGATGTCCATTTAGGATTAACTTGGTTTTGGGGGAGCAATGGCGTGTGTGGATTCCCAAAAGTCAATATGGGTTTCACAACCACGCATTCATAGTATATGCGGAGGGCCACAGACGGACAAGTGGGCTCGATGATGATGCTAGGCGGATGGTTCGACAAATGAGTGATGCCTGAGACGCACCGCAGAAACATTCAATTTGCCAATGTCAGAGGCATACCCCCATCTTCACCAAACGATAAAACATATATACAACGAAAGGTATTTTTACAAGATGGAAGGTCGTGAAGAGCGGACTTCAGCTGAAAATTTTGCTAGCTTGAAAAACTATGTGTCATGGTCATTACGAGATGATGATGGAGTTATTACTCATGCATTCATGTCTCATCCTGGTGGTACAAACGCATTTCGTACATATCCTTGGGTTGTTGGCATCGATTCAACGTATAAGACGAATCGATACGGTATGCCTTGCATTGAGTTGGTTGGTGTGGCACCGACAAATATGAACTTCCTCATCGCCTATGCCATAGTGAAGGATGAGAGCGCACGAGTTACCGTTGGGTGTTAGAGTGCCTACGTAATGTACTTGGGCATCATGTGAGCCCCAATGTCATATTTATCGATCGTGAGTTGGGTTTAGTTAGCCCCATTCGTATAGTTTTTCCAAATCTTGTCCATCTTCTTTGTACATGGCATATTAACAAAGATGTGGAGGCACGAGTTACCACTATATGTGGGGCCAAGTCTTTTGGAGAGCGTTTTCGTCTTTGGTCATTGGTGGAATGTGCTAAATTCAAACACGAGAGGATGAATATGAGGTTGCATTGAGAAATTTGAAGGACGCTTGGGCGTGGAAGCAACCCGTTATTACTTATGTTGAGACAACGTGGTTGAATCCCCATAAGACCAAGTTTGTGAAAGCATGGACGAACAACGTGCTTCATTTTGGGAACACAACGACATGTAGAGTAGAGAGTGCACATGCAGCTCTCAAAGCCTGGCTCCAAACTTCCACTTGTGCATTGGATACACTTTGGTCACGTGTAAATTTGTTCGTTGATAGCCAAATGATCAAGATCAGGGATGGCTTAGAGAAATCTAGGGGCAGAATTGGTAGGCAACATATGGTACAACCTTTTTCTCATGTGGTTGGTCATGTCTCACATTCTTGTTTGAATTTGCTTAAGTTGGAAAACACTAAACGCCTCAACTTAGGAGATGAGGTGTTTGATTATTGTGGTTGTCGGCTTCTGTCTACTTTTGCTATCCCATGCGCATGTGCGATACAATTGGCTATTAACGAATACGGAGGTTTGTATCTTAACCATATTCATCCTTTCTTCAAGACTTTGGTCATGGGAGATGGTGTAAATGCAACAGATTATGTTAGTCAGTGTGATCAGGATGTTGAATACCTTCAGGGATTACTTGCCGAACTTTCTGAGTGCGATCCGGCAATTAGGAGAGGTATAGTTGACCTTATTCGTCAACAGTTACACCCAGAGGATGAGGGAGTTCAGGAGCCTCATGTAGTTACTACCAGGAGAGGAAGACCTCGTGGCTCATCATCTACTAGACGTGACCCGAGCTTGTTCGAACATGTGCAGCGCCAGTTTCGGGATAGATCACGGTCTAGTAGTCGTACTCGTACAACTACGACGACTCAATCTACTAGAGATGGAGGTACATATATTTACTTTTTAAGTTATGTGAAGATTTATTTGCTATGTTATTTACCATTTCTAGTGTGAAGTGCCTAACTAACTCTTATTTATATACCAGATTCAAGTGCAACAGATACATTTGCAGCGGAGATATTTGAAACGCAACCAGGACCTTTTCCTTACAAGGATAACATACCCAATGCCATCCTCCCATTTCTAGTCTCATGGAACGACGTCATAGGTGATGGGAATTGCGGATTCAGGTGTGTAGCTGACGCTTTCAATGGTGGGCAAGATCGTTGGCCACACGCTCGTCAACACCTTTATAACGAGATTTCTATGAGAAACGTTTATGAGGATATTTATGGAGGACGAGACTACGTGGACTTGGCGAGATACCGTATCATGCACACCCAAGGTCCTTGCGGTAGAGATCATTGGTTAGAGTCCGTTGCAGATTTGTATGCCATTGCTACGTTGTGAAGAACGGGGAAATATCGACCACGTCTGTCGCTGCGCTACAAATGAGAAATCGACCCTGTACCTATCCCCTGCAGAAGGCCTATAGCAAGACTCCGGCTCCAAGATGGCGTGAGGGATCTCCTGAATGAATCCAAGCTGGCGTATAGTTCGGTCGGACATATACGGCTCAACAATATCCAAGTATCGCAGCCACCCGTAGTACGTGCTCCGAGGATAAGCCGATACCGGACATATACCATATGGTAACCAATCAACCTGCATGGCATTCATTCCATCCAATGCCTGTCGAATAATCAGTAGGCGGTCAATCCCCCTGCTCTCATGCCGAACATCCCAACAAACTGCCGAAGCAGATCCTACAGGAACCATCCTCCTAGTCCGATTCGGTCGGAACATAGGAAAATACTCGTAAATCCATGCCTGCAAAAGGGTGAGGCAACCACATATCTGTGCTGAATCAGCACGACTAGCTATACCAAGCTGCCTATATAGGTACGCTAATGTAGCCGCACCCCAAGAATACCCACTCACATCCCTCGGGATACATGACAAAAACGATAGTGGTAACGGACGGACTCGGTTGCCACTCTTATCAACGAATAGAGTGGCACCAAGGAGGGTCAGCATATAACCTCGATACTGGTGGGTCGGACTCCGATCCGCAGCAGAACATCTCTGAATCAAAGAATCAATGTATACACCACCACCGGCCCAATGCGCCTTCAAAAAGGCGCTCCTCTCCATCCCAAAGAGCTCTGCACATGAACTCTTCACTTCATCCCATGTACCAAAGTCACCTGCAATCAATCCATCTGATGGGATATGGAGAATAGAACTCACATCGTGGAGCAAGATACTCATCTCTCCGAAAGGGAGGTGGAAAGAGTTTGTATCCGGCTGCCACCTCTCGACAAACGCACATATCAACGGCTGATCCAAATGATCAAACATAATATCAGGTAAGTGACTCAATCCAGTAGCCTGTATCATCCCCTGAAGCTCGGAAGTCATACCAGCGTACCATGCTTGAAGCTTCTTGCACGTCTTCTCCCGGTTATGACACTTCAACATAGTCCTCTCGTCCTCTCCAGCCCAAATACGTGCCGCTATGTGCCCTCCAAAACTCGGTATGACACTACCATCCACCGGCCCACCTGGCCTAGCGTCACGTACTAGCCATGTAGTGTCATCCTCCGTCACCTTCCTCTTGGCCGTCCTACTACTCCCGGAACCCTCAGCATTGCACGATGCTCCATCTGAAGAACGTGCAAACCGACCACGAGAGGTACGTGGTCTGCATCCCCTAGAAGCACGACCCTCCTCTGGGCCCGTCGATGGATGCTCCTCCCGACTATCATAATAATCACCCGCCTCTTGCTGCTCGTTCCCCGCCATCGGATCCCCTGTCCAAGGTGGGTGAGGTATCCACGCCCCAACATTCATAATGATCGGAGTAGGCATTGCAATGGACAAAGGAGGAATTTCCTGTACCTCCTCTGTTTCTGCGCCTGATGAAGACTGAGTGCTCCTCAAAAGGTCATCTCTAGCCTTCCTCGATGAGATCGTCACTCCTCTCTGATGAGGATGACAATGACCCGAAGCAGTAGGCAAAGATGACTTAGCTTTGCCCTTGTCTCGTCCACTCATCTTAAATTATAAGTATAAAATTTCATTAATATTAATTATGTAATAATATGAAAAATCACTTACATACACTAATTTTATGCGTGTAAAGATTTCTAATTATTTTTCTAAAGTTCATTAACTATCTATTATATTTCATTAATTTTTCGCAGTTACACATTTTTCTACTTTAATACACCATAATTAATAAAATGTCATAATAATAATTTCCTAAACTAAAGAAATTACAATTTTATTTTTTTAATAATTAAACTAAATTAGGCGCCTTACATTAACCACACGTAAGGTGAGGCGCCTAATTTAGGTGCCTAAACCAACGGTGAGGCGCCTAATTTAGGCGCTTTCACCAGTGGTTGGGCGCCTAAATTAGGCTCCTCCACCACTGGTCGGGCGTTTAATTTAGGCGCCCAACCACTGGTGAAGGCGTCTAAATTAGGCGCCCCACCAAAGGTTGAGGCGCCTAAATTAGGCGCCCCCCTACCCAATTTCATTTCAAATTTGCCATTTTCAGCACTACACAAACCCATTTCTAGTCTAACATATGCAATTTTCTACTATAAAACACCATAATTAACAAAGTTTTTTAATTATTAATTTCTAAAGTAAACATATTTTCATAAACAACATTTTTATTTCCAGAAATTACAACCTCAAAAAAAAAAAATTAGAACTTCGCCGCCTAAAATAGGCGCCCCCTCCCCCATGCAATTTCCTTTCATTAATTTTTAAACTAAAAATATTTTCATAAACAACATTTTTATTTCCAGAAATTACAACCCAAAAAAAATAAAAATTATTACTTCGCCGCCTAAAATAGGCGCCCCCTCCCCCATGCAATTTCCTTTCAATTTTAACATTTTCAGCATTACACAAACCAATTTCTACTCTAGCATATGCAATTTTCTACTATAAAACAACATAATTAACAAAGTTTTATAATTAATAATTTCTAAACAACACATTTTTTTTTTCAGAAATTAAAACAAAAAAAAACTATTAATTTGGGCGCCTAAAAATGGCCCTTGCACCTCTGGTAGCCCGCCTAAATTAGGCGCCTAACCACGGGTGTCAGGCGCCTTTTTTAGGCGCCCCATATTTTTTTTCGCATTTGCACACTAACCTTTCGCCGGAAGTTCCTCGTTACCGGTGTTGCCGGAGTTTTTGCCGTCTCCTCCGTCCCCCAATTCTCGTCGGAGCCGAACTTTGTTGCCGCCGGAGCCGATTTCGCCGGAGTCCACCGGGACTAGTTACCGACGCCGGAGTTAGCCCAGCTTCGTCGCCGCCGCCTGAGATAATTCGTCGCCGCCGCCTGAGATAATTCGCCCCGCCGGATTGTTGTTCTTGAGATAGATCTAGTGAGAGAGTGAAGGAGTGAAGGAGAAGGAGAGTGAAGGAGAAGGAGAGTGAAGAGAGTGAAAGAGTAGGAGAGTGAGAGAGAGGAGTTTGAATAGTGAGTACATGAATAGTGATGTACATGTATAATACATGTATAAATGGCGTTAATAAGAAAAAAAATGGCGTCATTTAGCAAATGAGTATAGTTTTGGTTAAGTTTACTAGCTAGAGTACATTATTCTGAGAGTAACGGTAACCCCATAACGGGCCAAAATGACAATGTAAGTATATGGTATGTTATGGCCCCTAGGTAAAATTGGTTGTTGCCTATGTTTAATAGGGGTAGAATAGTAAAAGCACTAGAGTATACTTCCAAAGGATTAATTCTTGTTTCTTTTTTCTTTCCCAATTTGTTAAGGCAAGCATGAGATATGTTGGGATATTCTTTGGTATATGTTTTATGTAATTTGATTGACAAAGAGAGCCCAGCTAACAGAAAATGTTGGTGTTTGATTGCTTCATAGAATTTGATCTGCATTTATTTGAAGGCAACTGGAACCAGCTTTGTTTCTTACTATTTATGGGTTCGAAAGTAATGGCAAAGATGAAATAAACATGTCTTAAAAGAGATATAGGTTACCGAAATTTATCTTTTGGATTAATAGTAAGACTTTTTCAACTATATTGATCTTTAAATAATTATTATGTTTTGTTTCCCTTCAAAAAAAATTATTATGTTTGATTTTTATAGTGTCTGATGTACCTATTTTAGTTTACGAGATTCAATGCATTACTTTTGAGTCTTTAACCATTGATATTTTAACTTTAATTATGATTAAAATTCGTCAAACTTTTGTTCCATGGTTTTCAATGCACTACTTAAATTAATACTTTTAAATAAACATTAGTAAAAGTAGATGAAAGTCAAAAAATGATGAGACTAAAAAAAAGTTACTGTTAAACTAATATAACATCCCTCATAATCATTTTCAAGCTCTCACTACGCTCGTTTGAAGGTCCCAAATGAACAAATGAACAAATGAGCAAAAATTAACCTTGATGGTACATCCAGATGTATGATGAACACTTGATAAAAAGGCCAACAGTCAAAAACCAAAAAAAAAAGTCATTTGCTAAACATCTTCCATAACCAATATCTGAGGCTGACAAAAGAAACTCATCCACATATTATACATCACGCAAAACACAGTAAGGTTACCAAGTTGGTTGCCATCGAGATGCAAAGAACCTCCTACTAGAAAATCGCATATGTACTACTCCATTTAGTATAATCATGTAGATCTACAATATTATGGTCCTAATAGATTACCCAACGAATTAATTATGTATTAACACTAAACCGCCGCGCTAATATAGCCTACTTCTCGCATAACTTTTACTTTCTGGACCATTTTGAACACCTGCAAAATTTGTTGTACAGTATACTCATTATCTACCATTGCCTTGAAACAGGTTTCCACTTGCTCAGAGGACGCTGAGCATTAGAAAAATTGCCTCTTTTGTTGCTTCCATAATCATCGATTGATGACTGATCGTTACGATTCTGGTGGAACCGAGATACCCTGAACCTTGATGTGTTCTGACCTCCATAATGATCTGCCTTCTTGTTGTAGCCATGAGTCTGCTGCTGCTTATTCCTGTAAACATTCCATGTCGATCCACCATTACATCTACTATAATTTTCTTCATGGTTAAACATATCATTAGTGACATAAGCATAACCATCCTCCCAACCATTATTCGAGCAACGTTGTTTATCGTCACCCCAATGGTCATACACATTACCGTCATGCCTTCCGGGAATTTTTAATTGTGGGTCCTCGTATTCGGCATACCCCCATCCGGTAGAGGGCAGTTTATATTGCCCGGTTACCACAGGAACTTCGCCATGATTCACACCGTTGTCACCCCAATGATCATACCCATCATCTTGCCTCTCCGTATTTTTAGATTGTGGGTCTCCCTGTTCGGCATCCCCCATCCCGTAGAGGGCAGTTCATATTGCTCAGGTACCACAGCCATCTCTTCAGCGTCCCTCCATCCCGTAGAGGGCAGTTTATATTGCTCGGGTACCACAGGCATCTCTTCAGCATCCCCCCATCCCGTAGAGGTGAAAGCATATTGCTCAGGTACCACTGGGATCCCGACAACTACACCACAGTTCTTCTGATCAATCTCCCCAGAGTCATCTCTCTTCTCCAAGTCCGATATGAGCTCGAGATCGACCTTGGAATCCCAGTCAATCTGGTCAATGAAGATATCAGGATCTGGAAGTTCTATGTCACAGGGATGGCCGAGCATCTTTGCCCAAAACCGGTTCTTGGCATTCCAAAAAGCCTCTTCCACTGCAGAGTCCTTCCAATGTAGCACCTTTTCGTCCTGGAACATGTACTTCTGTGTGTCCAACACCTTCTGCCATGAAACTCCCCCAACAACTAGACAGAATTTCTTCTCCAATGAAAGGGGAGATTGTTGCCGGCCACCTATACAAAGCAAATTGGAAAATTAGCAGTGTTTTCCCATAAAGAAGAAACAAACCAATATAGTAATCAGGCTGATAAACTTGATCAACTATTTCAAGTTAACTAATGAAGAAAGAATCCATAAAAGTGCTCCAAGTTCAGCCTCATTGGATATCAGATATCTACTTTCAGAGTCAAATATGGGATGCCAATTTTCTCTATTGGGAATTTATTTAGAGCATCTATATTCTAATGCATGACACTTGATTCAAGCAAACATAATTTCAACTGTACTTCTCTTGCCACACCAGTGTTGGAAACTCTAATATGATGTATGAAACTTTTGTTTTCATCATTAACAGCTCAAACAACTTAAAATTAGCTGAAAACAAGGTTTAGTATTGTCTCATCATCATAGAAATCATTTACTTTTGTTTTCATCATTAACAGCTCAAACAACTTAAAATTAGCTGAAAACAAGGTTTAGTATTGTCTCATCATCATAGAAATCATTTATTTCTGATATAAGTCTAAATACATTGAACAGAACACTACCTTAGAGGGTAAAACACGCGATCCCTCAAGATGATCATCCCTCAAAGGTTACCTTAAATAACAACAATTTTAATTGCCCTACAACAATATAGTGATAACTTTCTGAACAAATGCTTATTGCTTAGTATTCTCTATGACCATTGATACCGGAAACGTGGTACGTGGCCACGTTTCACGTTCCAGGGGACGCGTCCCGGAACGCGAAACGGGTACGTGGTACGTGGGACGTGGGCTAGGAGTCCATCTGAGGCTGCGTTCCGCGTTCCCGTTTCCGTACCACGTTCCGGAACGTTCTCCGTTCCTTGTAACAATGTCTATGACTAATGCCCAACTATGCTAGGGTTTCCAAAAAGATGATTTATGATGGTACAAATCATGCTCCTTTTTCTTTTCCCAAATTATAGTGGAGTGATTGCAAAGACTGATATTACATATCATAAATTTACCCTTCTCACTCAATCATAAAAGTTATATACTTGATTTCACAAGTCACAAGTATTTTTAGTATTCACCACTTTATAGAACAGACAAAACTAGGTGTTTGCAAGAAATTAAACAACAAATATACCAAAAATAGTGTATAAAAAGATTCTAATCAATTCATTCCTAGCTCTTTCAACAACCAAAAAATTAAGAAAAAAAAAGTAATGCATAAATCAGGAAAATTCTACCTCATATATCAAAGTCAGATGCTCCAAAACAATATATTATTCCTAATTTCTAACCAAGAAAACAAAAAAGTGTGATTTTACTCGAATTTGCACAGTTCCTAATTTCAGTATACATTAACTTAAATTGTTAACCATCAAAATCATGAAAAAATTCAGACAACACACATCCAATTTTTTTGGGCAATTTTGATATTACAGTTATAACACCCAAAAAAAGTAATTAATTGAAAGATATAGAAAAATTCTGTAAAAAGAGACAGAATTAAAAAAAGAGAGGAAAAATAGAAAGTCTGACAAATTACCGTTGCTAAAAGAAGACTTCCTGTTGTTCTGTGATCTCTGCCTTGAACCACCATTGAAATTCTTCTCCTTTGGTTTCTTCCAGTAACTATAATTATTATCCATAAACCAACCAACAAATTCTTCCCAAAAAAACAAAACCCAGAATTTTTTTGCAAAAAATAAACCGACCCAGAAAATTTGTTGCAAGAAATTAAACAAAAATTAAAGGGGTTGGATTAATTTGAGAGGAAAAGTTAGTGATAATCAGTGATCACCAGTCTTCCTCTTTTTTTTTTTCAGGGGAGAGAGAATAAAATCAAATACAAAGCCGAGGTTTTTGTGTTTTTTGTTTTGAACCAAATACTATGATCAAGCGAAAAGGTTGGGGGGTTATTTATAGTGCCAAAAGGAATTACGTAATTTTGGTCGGTTGGCAAATTGTAAAGCTTTGAGTAAAATGAGGAAGCCAGGCATTGCTTGGTGTAGGCTATGTTTAGTTCACCTGAAATTTTCTGATCTGAACTTATCTGATCTGATCTGATCTGATCTGATCTGATCTGAACTTATTTTTTCTGATCTGATCTGATCTGAACTTATTTTTTCGATCGATCGATCGATCGATCCGATACGATCGGGCGATCGATCCGATCCGATCCGATCTTATCTTATCTTATCTTATCTTATCTTATCTTTTAAAAAACATATTATTACTAATATTATTATTACTTTGTATTTCATTACTAGTATTTCTATTATTATCATTTTATTAGTATGCACAACTTTCAATAATAATAATAATAATAATAATAATAATAATAATAATAATATAAATAATATTATAATAATGAAATAGAATGATAATAACAATAATAATAATAATAATAATAATAATAATAATAATTATAATAATAATAATAATAATAATAATAATAATAATAATAATAATAATTATTATTATTATTATTATTATTATTATTATAGCATAATTAGTTTTTTTTTTTTTTTTGAAAAAGAGCACATTAGTATATGAACACACAATTACAAAATAAAAGACTAAGGGCTCTTGGGTCCGATGGCATGGCTTCTTTACCTCCCCACATGGGAGGCCAAGGGTTCAAATCTTGGTGGAAGCATATATTATAATATTGTTGTGGGTGGGGGAGGGGGTTGGGGCTTGTGGGGTCTTTAGGTGAGTGCCCCTTGTGCGAGCCCTGCAGAAAATTCATCTTACCACGGGATTCCCGAAAGGGGCTCAAAAAAATTAAAAATAAAAGAACACTCATGTTTAAGGTCCGTTAATAATAAGAATTTAGGTAGTAATGAAAAGAACATATAATGATAATAAAAAAAAGAACATATACTGAAAGAGCATACAAGATCTATTTAAAGAACACATTTTAAAAATAAAAGATAGATGTTATTTTTATATTGATCACATGTTTGGATCTAACTAACAACATGTTATTTGTTATATAAATAAAGTGTTCTTTTTTATCATAAATAAACCTATAAATATATATATATAATCATATGATCTTGAACAAAATGGTTAAATATTCTTCTTATATCGTTGTCTTGTTCTATATAAACTTTGTATTTAAAGATAAGTTGAAATCCTTTGTAGGGAAAATTTTAAACGTGATGACAACACCATTAGGTTATCCCATACTACTCATATTTTATATAAACTAGTAATATATAATTTATATTATTCTACCAAAATTCTTTTAAAAAATAAACATCATTTACTATTGTCATGTTCGTTACATGTACAACATCAAAAAGAACATCACATATCAAAATTATTAATTAGAATAAATATAAAAAAGAACACTTATAAATGCCAAAAGAACATCTTTCTTCTTGAACACAAATAGCTTCAAATAGTGATATCAATGACATTTATAATAATAGCAACGACATTAATAATAATTACCAATATTAATATTTAATAATTACAACAAGGACAATAATAATAATCTTTTTGACAAATGTACTAGTAAATAGTAATATTAATAGTAATAGTAATAATAATAATAATAATAATAATAATAATAATAATAATAATAATAATAATAATAATAATAATAATAATAATAATAATAATAATAATAATAATAATAATAATAATAATAATAATAATAATAATAATAATAATAATAACAACAACAATAATAATTATTACAATAACAATAATAGCATTAGTAATACTAATAATCATAATAATCATGATGATAATAATAATAAGTTTTTAAATATAAGCATAATCTGAACTTATCTGATCTGATCTGATCTGAACTTATCCGATCCGATTCGATCCGATCGATCTCGATCCGAACTTATTTTTTCTGATCTGATCTGATCTGAACTTATTTTTTCTGATCTGATCTGATCTGATCTGATCTGGTCTGATCTGATCTGATCTGATCTGAAATAAGCAAAAATAAGGTGAACTGAACATAGCCGTAGTGGTAAAGGTTTATATCGCGTAATGTTGGATTTGTAGAAAACAAATATTATAGAGAGGTATATTCGGGATGGATTTATCCACTTATCCTTCTGTTACTTGGCACCTATTAAGATTATTTTGAGATTTTGATTTCGTATGACACTTCATCTTAATTCTAAAAAAGAAGAAAAAGAAGATGGGTAAAAACATGAATAGTTCATTTAGCTAGCTTTATTGATACTAGATGTGGATACGTTACAAGATTTTAATGGGTATTGGAGTTTTTTTATATATAGAATTTGAGAAGCACATGCAATCCGTGAGCAATAAGAATAATATGAAATTCATACTCAGTATTTTTATTAGGAAAAATGGACTGGAATAATCCCACCTTTGGTCGATTTTCCAATAATAATCCCACCTTAGGATTATTCTGGAATAATCCTACCTTTGCTTACTAAATCGATTTTTTGGTCCCAACAACCTATAACTTGGCAAACCGGTAACTCCAAGTTAATTTTCCCTCCTAAACCCCGCCCCAGCCACCGGACCCCTCCCCAGCAACCAGGCCCCTCCCCAGCCACCAGGCCCCCAACCCTCTTTCTCCCCGTCGTCGCTTCTCTCTTCCTCCTGTCTCTCTCCTCTTTCTGCGTCTCTCTTTGCGGATTTCAAGGTGGTGCGAATGGTGGAGATGATAGTGCGAATGGTGAGATGATGGTGGTGAGATGGTGCGAATGGGAGGGGGTGGGGGTTGCGAATGGTTGAGATGATGGTGCGAATGGTGAGATGATGGTGCGAATGGTGAGATGATGGTGGTGAGATGGTGCGAATGGGAGGGGGGGGGGGCTGCGACAGGGGGAGGGGAGGGGGAGGGGAGGGGAGGGGGGCTGCGACGGGGGGAGGGGGGGGGGGTGGGGCAGCGGGGAATAGCAATGGTGGGGGTGGGGATGATGGTGGGGGTGGCGGTGGGGTGGGGCAACAGGGAAATGGGGCTGGTAACTTGTTGTTACCGGTCACTTTGTTCTTGGGACCAAAAAAACGATTTACTAACCAAAGGTGGGATTATTCCAGAATAATCCAAAGGTGGGATTATTATTGGAAAATCGGCCAAAGGTGGGATTATTCCAGTCCATTTTCCCTTTTTATTATTGAAATAATGAAAATGGTGTTTATTCAATTTTAAGGTTTACAGAAAAAAAATATTGGCTAGTTTTTTAGGAATGAAATCACCTCCTGTATCACTGATCGGCCAATTAGGGGCCTTAGCTGGTAACGGTTTCTCAAGTTGAAATCCTCTTCTTTTTTAAAAAAAAAAAGACTTGTGTAGGGTATTAATCTATTAGCTACTATTTTCGGATGTAATTACACAATTAATTTTACTTTCTATATGTTTTCGCACGCATGCATAGAATGCATATAAGGCTAGTCTATTATGTTGTATGCTTGAAGGAGATTAAAGAAGTTAATGGGGATATACTGAGCAAGCGAAATTTATACTACCAAAAGGGGTGTTGGCTTTGTATTAAACGTAGATTATATAATACTCCCTTGTTCCATATTAACCGCAACATTTTTCATTTTCGTCTATCTCATATTAATTGCAACATTTCCACTTCAGACATGGACCTACTATTTTTCTCTAATCTCTCACCCCACAACTATATTCTACATCTTTATTAAAGATGATTTGAAACAATAATAAAATAATAAAGTAGAATCATACCGGATACATCAACATTATAATAAATTTTCCCAAAAAAATATAAATATGGCACTATATTATAAGAATATTCTTTCATCAATGAACCCCATATTATTTTTGCACAATTAAGTGTCAAGTTCCTATCTATACAAATATATTAAAAGGTGTGCTTGTCAAAGTTTATGTGCCACGTGGAACCCTCCCTCTTGCATTAGAATTTTGTCAAGTGTGCAATTTAGGGATGACAATTGGGCGGGGCGGGTGCGGAGGATGGTACCTCCACATCCGCACCCGCATAAAATTCTCATCCCTATCCCCGCCCCACCACCCATTGCGGGGGAAATTTTCAGACCCATCCCCACCCCACCATGTACTTATTTATACCCATCCCTGCCCCACCACCCGCATGGGTACCCGCACCCGCGTCGTACCCACTTCATCCCCACTCCACCACCCGCATGGGTATCCGAACCCGCGTCAAACCCACATATTTATATTTTGCAAGATAAAATTATTAATAATATAAGTATATAAATAGAATTTTAATAATAAATATGCGGGCGCGGGCGGGGGTGGGGCGGGGCGGGCGGGGATGGAGCGGGTATAGCATAAAATCCACACTCGCTCCACCACCCATTGCGGGTACGATTTTAATCCCCATCCCCGCCCCATCCCCGCCAAACGTAGACCCATCCCCGCCCCACTTGGGCGGGGATGGGGCGGGTCTCCTACTTGACCCGCTCCACTGCCATCCCTAGTGCAATTGAACAAGAGTTACACGTCATCATGATTTTTGGAAAATATGTTGATGTCCTAAGTGGAACCCCTGACCTTTTAGTAAGAATTACTATACATTTACCATCTGAACTAATATTTCTTTATTGATTCCTTATGTCCACAAATCCCTTATATGTCCTATAAATCATTTTGTAAAGTGGCGGTCATCCCATTTGTCCAGCCATGAACTTAGAGTATTCTCTTAGGCCTTTTTTTTCTCCATGTAATCTACATACTATTAAGAAATTAATAAATGCATTGCATATTGATTTGATCCCATGACTTCAAGCTATACTAAAGTCTTAACCAATAAAACAAGTGATATTTGGCGTAATAACCATTCTAAAGTAAAATATTAATAAATGAAAATATAAGTACATGGGCGTAGCCCGAGCCTAAAAGCTAGTTATTACTAACAAATACTAGTTCAGTTTTTATTATTTTGCACATGTTATTCATAGCCAATTTTCCTATTAATTATAGCTTGATATGATGTCATCTTATATTTTTAATACAATCATTTGCTAACATTTAATGCAATGGTATTAAAATCCCGATTCGGATCTTACAATCCTACGATTCTTCAATCCGAAAGGACATATTCGATCCCGATCCTACGTAAAATCTTAAATCAATAGAATCTTTAATTTCGATCCTACCCAACTACCAAAATTCACATGGCAGGATCATAACACAATTCCACGATCCTACGATTCTACGATCTGATTCTATCATAAAATAATTACAAATATTATCTTTCTCCTATTATATTTTAATCACATATTACTTCAATAGTTGAGTATTGAACTACTATCACCATTTGAGAATGAAAAACATCATTATTAATGTGTGTAAAGTCTTAACATGAGTCTTTTTACAACATTATAACATAATCACTAATTTACCCTATGTTGTAGGATCTTACAATCCTATGATTCGATCCTGTCGATACGATCCTACCAACCCTTATGATCTAAAGTAGGATCCCGATTATGATAACATTAATTTAATGGTTCTTGGTTGACATAAGAAAAAATAGGGATTGTACTTTAGAGGAAATCACACAAAAGTTGATAACTTACCATGTAGAGGCCTCTTTTTCACGTTTTTCCTCCATTGCGGATTTTCACCTAAAAATAAAAGGAACTTTTCAACTACCTCCCAAAAGAAAATATGCCACTAAGAGCACAACAATAAGCGTGCTATTTTATAACGTTTATCATATATTTGGGTGTATATCATGAGTATGGTATGTACATTATGAACTCAAAACGATTAATTTACTTGCTCATTGCTAATTTTGAGGGTTGGTAAAGGTACACTTAGCATAATGCACTCGTGTTATTTACTTGTCGAGATCTCTCAAGTGTAAATATTAGAGCACTAGGCCATGCAATGGAACTTGTTTAAGTCATGTTTGGGCTATGGAATGGAACATCTACGGTTTATATGTGGATGTCATATATCTTAGTTGGTAAAGTCTTGTGGAGATGATACCCAAGACCTCAGAACATATTTCGTCTACATCACTGCGCTTTGTTGCTCATTTGGTTTTAAAAACATCTATTGTCCACATGCCCGATTTGATAATTTAATGGTGCAGTGCTTTTATAGGAATTTCAACATATTTTAATACATAATTTAAGACCCACTCCATATGAGTTATGATTAATTTATGTCACAACTATAATAGATTTTAGAAAAGTGGAACTTAGTTGTATACTTCTTAACTATAATAGCACACATTTTAAGTAAATCTAAAATCTAATTATATACTTCTTGTAAGTAAAATATTAACCTACTCAAATTATATATATATATATATATATATATATATATATATATATATATATATATATATATATATATATATATATATATATATATATATAGGGGCAAGATCACATGAGAATGCTCCTTACATGAGAAATGAGAATGAATCTCAACCACATGATTGGATTAGAGTTACAACACTTCTTCATTAGAGTTATACCTCCGAAAGAATTTTGAGCCCAAAAATTATTATTATTTTTTTGAATTTTTTTTTCTAATATTCTTTTTTTTGGAGTTACATCACTTTTTCATTAGAGTTACATCACTTGTTCATTAGAATTATAGCGCGTAAAATCCATTCTCATTTCTCATGTAAGTATGCATTCTCATATATATAATTCTGTTCAAATCAAACGACAAGATCTTTTGGAAATAGACTTAAAGGAAATGTAAAAATATTTTTAATTAATAGAGTAATAGGACTAAGAGTCTAATGATAATTACATAAATCAAATTCATATTGCTTAATAACATTAAAAACATCACAAATTATGTTTAATAAGATTCAGATTTCTTCTTATAAGACATATACAAATAAGGAAGGTTTTTGAGTGGCTACACCACTATAATTTCTTAAATATCAGCTCTTTATTATTATTTATTCATCTTATCCATTAATTTAGTTGACCTTTACTGTCTAAAAAAACAATAAGAAGGCTGACTTTGGGAAAAGAAATTCAAATAGTTGTTGAATATGTTCTTGTTCCAACAGATCCATCATTTCCATCTTCTTCTTTCTAGAGTTCTGCTTCTTCCACTTTTAAATTTTATTTGTCATCAAATCTCTATTATATAAGCCAAGGGGGAGCAATGGTGTCCTCCTTGGAATTTACTTAATTGCCCCTCCACAACATAAATATTAGATTCCAAATTTCCACACATAAACTTACCAAAAAAAAAAACTAATTTCTATTAAACCCAATCAACTCATATAAAAGTTCAATCACATAAACTTGCCAATAAAAAAGATTCAATCAAAAAGATTCTTGATCAAGAACTTACCAAACATTAATACCACAGACAATAACAAAAAAAAAATAGACGGCGTTCTCATTACATAGACAACTTAAATTCAAACTCAAAATAATTTTTCCATAACACAAACTCCAAACAAAAAAAAAAATCAGTTCTCTTCATAGATTGAAGTTTCACGACATTCTCAAATACGACGTTCTCAAATTTGCGAATTCTTTACTGTTAATCAGGTATGCAGTTCATTATTGAACATAAAAGTATGTGTAATGTTCTATGTTCAGTAAATCGTAAGAATTAATATATCTAAATTTATTTACAAATAATTAACATTAAAAATCCCTCACAACCTTTGTTAGTTTTTTACATTAGCGAATTAATATATCTAAATTCATCTAACTATTAATTACATTTTAAGAGTAATCATAACTATAATACGGATGGAGTATATAATAACAAGTTTTGAAATTAGCGCACGCGATGTAAGACTAGTCTGCTTTGAGTCAAAGTCTTATCTCAACCGATACTCGTTAACAAATTTATTCAATTCAACTTATTGATGTTCCTAGTTTGACTTGTACATATACTAATGCATATCTTTAACTATAAATATTTGTTTTTTTGGCAACGGACTAAACCCATCAAACAACTATAGATATTTGTCATTTCGTATTTGTAATACTTATAAAAATTTGATATGATTAAAGTACTAATTGTGACAAATCAAATAAGTATATTGAGAAAAATTTATAAAATTCTATGTTATTCCAAATAGTGCCAAGATTCCTATTAAACATATCAATAAGGAATGGAAGGAATACAAATATCCATATAAAAATCAATTTTCAAAAGTTGATAAGGATGCTAAATAAAGTAAAAATTAAACTTTCATTAAAAACTTTCATTTTTTTGGGTCTTATTAAATAAAGTATGTTATAATCTATACCCTTGTGTTCTTCCATTTTTTACATTGTGCCTCAGCCTTATTAAAATTCCACACAACGCCCCTAATTAAACTTACCTTTTTTAATGCAAAATGCCCTCGCGTACATTTAGACGTTATTAATTTCGTCTACCTTCTGTAATCAAGTGGTACTAATCTAACTCATACATACTACTTTCATTTCTTTTTAATATACACACTTTCCTTGTTGGTTTGTTTCTTTTTAATATACACGTTGTTGCCTTTTCTATTTTTTGTAACATGTCCCACCTATTTTTGACCTCCTTTTTCCACCCATGTGGTCAGGGGCGGGGCAAATATAACGGTGGCCCTATTCACTTTCTTAAAATTGGGCCTTTAATTCATAGTTCAAAACAAATATAATATTCTTAATTTTGACAAAAAAACTACTTTTATATTTTAAATAATGCCAAATTACATCATATTAGAAAAAAAAATTATCAACTTAAAAAGTATGGAATAGTTAAATAACAAAAATTTCTTATTTGTATTTTATTAGATGTTTTTCAAATACCATAAGCTGGTTTTTTTCATTAACAAAATTTAAACTAAAATTATATAAAAAAAGGCATAGTTCAGAATATTGAGAAGTGGGTAGTGTTTAAACTTGAAAGGTATTTAAAAAGGTAGTAGTATACTCTTATATGTAATGCAGCAATTAAATTTTAGAATTGGGAAAATGATAGTCATTAATGAGATGAAGTTTCTAGTAGAGAAGTCATTAATGCCGCAGCCCGCAAGCGTGTTGTTTCACACGCTAGCTGTCATGGACAGCTTATTAATTTCCCAAAAAGCAAAAATTTAATGGGTTTACGAGGATTCGATCTCCATACCTGGCATTCATTAGGTGAGTGGTCTTACCACTGCTCCAAACATTTTCCTTCTGTCAATTATTCAATCAACAAACTAAAATATATTTGGGGCCCCTGTCTTTTTGGGGCCCTATGCGGTTGCCCATATTGCATGGGCCAAGAACCGCCCATGCATGTGGTCACTTTTATTTTTATAATAACACATTAGATTTTCTCTCTCCACCTTTTTAGTTTATCTCTCTCACCATTCAGTTTATCTCTTTCACTTTTGGACTTCCTCCTTAGTTATCCCCTAAAGTAAAGTTAGTAGATCGAAAAGAAATATGGACGGAGTAGTTTTGATCTTGCAGAGAATATTTATATGTCAGATTAGTTCCCCTAAATAAGAATAAATAAATGAAATAAATAACGCATAGTTAGCGGCGGCGGCATTGCATGTTTAGATTAAAAGGTAAGTTCGAGGAGTATTATGTGGAACTTTAAAGAGGTTAGAGACCTGTAGTATAACGAAAAATCAAAGAAACACAAGGTATAGACTATACACAAATTCTTGTATGAAACTGTACAGTACTCCCTCCGTCTCAAAAAGATCCGAGCACTTGTTGGGACACATAGTTTAAGGTGATAAGTTGTAGTGTGATTATCAAATGTTATTTTATTTAAAAAGTAGATGTGATAGGAGCTGGTGATGTATTTTTTATTGAAGGAGAGAGAAAGTTGGGTAGCTTTTTATTGATAAAAGGTAGAGTGTGGGCCAAAGATGTGTAAAAGAAATAATAATATATTAATAGTGAGACCATGCCAAAAATGGAAGTGTTCAAACTAATTTGGGACAAACATAAAAGAAAAGTGTTCAGACTATTCTGGGACGGAGGGAGTAATTGATTGTATAACAGGGGTGACTTTTTGCCCTAAATCGTTCACTTATATAAAAGTGATCCTTCAAGGTAGAAAAAATTACCCGTCACACGGGGGTAACGTTGTCTTAAATGAGTCACTTTACTATCCTCCCAATTATAATTTGAAGTATGAATTTTGGGATGAATTAATTGATTTTATTAGAATGCTTGAAAGCCCTTTCATTATATTAGGTGACTTCAATGAGTTAAGTTCCCATTTAGATAAATTAGGTGGGGCTGAATTTAGATTTTCCAGATTAGCTATTATGAATTATTTCTACTCTGCTATCGAATGCATAGAACTCCCTTTTGAAGGGAATCCATATACTTGGCGAAAAACAAGAAGTGGTTCAAATAATATTTTGGAAAGGTTAGATAAGGGGGCTGCGAGTATAAGTTGGCTAAATGCCTTCCCAAATGCAAAAATTATCCATCATCTTTTCACTTCTTCTGATCACTGCCCTATATCATTGGAAATCAAAACCTATAGTAATCTAAAAGCTCCCCCATTTAAATTTGATAAATTATGGTCAACCCGAAAGGATTTTGATGTTTTAATCAAGAAAACTTGGTGTCAAAAATTTCAAGGTTCAAACATGTATTGTTTAACAAGGAAGTGCAAACTCTTAAAGGAAAAGGCTAAATCTTGGGTCACTACCAGATTTGGCAATATAGCTAGACAATTAAGTAACGTCGAAGGAAAGCTGGCTAAAATTCAAAATCAATTACTAGAGCATAATGATTGCCCTCAACTAATTAGACAACAAAATTTATTTTTGGCTAAGCAAACAAAATTGTTAGATTTTCAAGACTCTTATTGGAAAATCAAGGCTAAGTCTAATAATTTAAAATTTGGGGATGCAAACACAAAGTATTATCATGCGTGTGCTTCGATTAGACGAAATCGTAATTTAATCACTTCTATTAAAGATCCGTCTGATCATTTAGTTTCTCAACCAAAATTAGTAGAAGAATGTATTACTAATGCGTTTAAGAAAAGATTTACTAAGAATATGGATTGTTGTTTTAATTATGACTCTGATCTTTCTTTATTAGAGTGTATAATTTCTGAAAATGATAATATAGACTTATGTGCTGATATATCGATAGAAGAAGTCAAATCTGCTCTATTTGATCTAGCACCGGATAAATCCCCAGGTCCAGATGGTTTTACTCCTCTTTTCTATCAAACGTATTGGACTCTTGTGGGAAACTCAGTGTACAGGGCTATTAAAGCCTTTTTTCACTCAGGAAAAATTTTAAAAGAAATTAATCATACTTTTATCACTCTAATTCCTAAAATTGAATCACTCTAATTCCTAAAATTGAAGCTCCTTCTAACCCAAGACATTTTCGACCTATTAGTCTTTGCTCAACTATTTCAAAAATTATTTCAAAAATTATGGCTAATAGATTGAAAGTAGTTTTGGGTCGGATTATTCATCCTTTACAAGGGGCTTTTGTCCCTGAAAGACTAATTCAAGATAATATTTTATTAGCTCATGAAGTATTTCACTCCTTTAAGAATAAAAAAGGAAGAGAAGGGTGGTTAGCTATTAAATTAGATATGAAAAAAGCTTATGATAGACTAGAGTGGAGCTTTATTTTTGCAATTTTTAAGAAATTGGGCTTTTGTGAGAAATGGATTAATTGGCTCCATCAATGCATTACGACTGTGTCCTTTTCTGTTTTGGTAAATGGTATTCCTGGAGATATGTTCTTTCCTTCTAGAGGTATTCGTCAAGGAGATCCTCTTTCTCCGTACATTTTTATTTTATGTGCAGAAATTTTAGCTCGTCAATTGTTTCAAGCTAGTTCTGTAGATTCTGGATTGATAGGGGTCACTCTTGGTCATTCTAGAATTAACATTCCTTTTTTAACTTTTGCGGATGGTACAATGATTTTTGCAAAAGCTAAAGTAGAAAGTTGTCATGCTATAAAATCTATTCTTAACAAGTACTGCTCAATGTCAGGCCAACTTGTCAATTTTCATAAGTCTGTTTTTCAATGTACTACAAATACCCCAGCAGAATTATTGAGTGTTTTTCAGAATATTCTCTAGATGGATGATTCTCTATCACTAGGTAACTATTTGGGTGGCCCAATCATTAGTAGCAAGGTCACAAATGCAACTTTTAGTTCTATTCAAGAAAAAGTCTCCTCTCAGCTTACCAAGTGGAGAGCCAATTCTCTATCTCAAGCAGGTAGAGCTATTTTAATTCAGTCTAATTTGGCTTCTAAAGCTAGCTTCCAAATGCAAAGTTTTACTCTCCCTCCTTATATCCTCTCTTCTTTGGATAAAAACTATAGGAATTTTCTTTGGAATAAAGATCCGAATTCTAAAGCTCCTAACTTGATAGGTTGGGATAAGATTTGTAAACCTAAAAAATTTGGTGGACTGGGGTTGAGAAAAGCTAAAATTAATAACTTAGCTCTTCAGTTTAAACTTCTTTGGAAAATAATTAGGATGCCTAATAATTTATGGGTCAAACTTGTTAAGCAAATATATTTAAAACAAGACAACTTATTCTCTTATAAAACTAAAGCTAATGTCTCTTGGCAATGGCGTAAACTAATGACGCTTCGTACACCTTTTAAGCAAGGTCTTAGATGGATGGTGGGGAATGGGGAGAATATCTCGTTTTGGAATGACAATTGGGTGTTTAATCACCCTATTAACAAGAAGTACTCCCCTATTATTAGGTCAGAGGAGTTGATGGTTAATTTTTTCATAACAGATGCTGCTTAATGGAATAAAGAACTTCTCTTAAATTATGTTCCGATTAATGTAGTGGATGATATTCTAAAAAATTTTATCCCTTCTAATGAAATGGCAGATAGGATTTTTTGGGGTCTTACTGCAGATGGAGAATATTCGGTTAAATCAGGTGCTGCACTGCTTCAAGGGTATGGCTTAGATCCGCCCAACCAGGTTAATTTTGCTTGGATTTGGGGTTTGTCTATTCCACCCAAGATTAAATTCTTTTTGTGGAAAATTTGTCAGAATGGTCTTCCTACTAAAAAGAGGTTAGAAATGAGTCATATTTTCCTTCCTTTAGAGTGTGTTTTTTGTAATTTCCACACTGAAGATGACCATCACTTATTTCTTGACTGTCCTTTTATGCATGATGTTTTAGAAATAGTTAATGTCATGGGAATTTCCCCCCTTCCTATTGATAATAATGATCTCTCTTTCATTGAGTACTTTTGCAATCTTAAGTCTTGTTTGACTCTTAAGAATCTCAATTTCTATGCTATTGTTTGGTGGTTCATTTGGTATGCTAGAAATAGTGTCACATTTCGTCAGGAAAGCTTTTCTCCAGCCAATCTAGGGGCTATGATTAAAGCTTATATGCATAATTTAAATTGTTCCTATTCTAATTTTTCCAATTTGGGATTTAGTCAACAAGTTGCTAAAGAATCTAAAAAGCCTAGGCCTAACATTATTTGGCCCCCCCCTCCTCTTGATTTTGTTAAACTTAATTTTGATGGTTCCAAGTTGCAGAATGGTAGCACAGCGTATGACTTTGTTATTAGAGATGATGTGGGGAATCTTTTGCTTAGTGGTGCTAACGCTATTGCTGATAATAATTCTATTTTAGTTGCTGAGGCCTGGGGTCTAAGAGAAGGTATTAGGGGAGCTCTCTTTCTGGGGCTAATAATATTACCTATTGAGGGTGATAATCTCTCGGTTATTCAAGCTATTAAAAGAATCTGGAAAATTCCCTGGTCTATTAATGCTCTTATTAATGATGCAGCGGAGGATCTGAGAAAATTTGATAATTATAATATTCAGCATGTTTTTAGAGAAGCTAATTATGCTGCCGACTGGATGGCAAATCGTGGCCATTCCACTACTAATCTCTGTTATTGGTTTGAATCTCCTGATATTGCTTTTTCCAAGATCATCCGTAAGGATGCTTTAGGGTGGCCTGTTAATTGGGTTCCTCCCTAGTTTCTTTCTTTCTGGCTAAAAAATAAAAATAAAAAACCTATTTAAGGTTAAAAGTTACTCTGTATTCTAAAGTGACCCGCCCCTTAAAGTGAACTGGTGTGACCATAAATTTAGGGCATGTGCTGTTCACCTTATTTTGATTCTTTATCGACAAAAATAAGTTTAGATAATTTCAGTAAGTTCATATAAGGTCTAATAAGGACTAATAAGGTCTAATAAGTTCAGTTTAGCAAAAATAAGGTTTGATACTCTCACATGATAAAGTCTAATAAGTTCATATAAATTCTAATAAGGACTAATAAGTAGGGATGTCAATTAATTGGGCGGGGCAGGTGTAGGGGATGTTCCTTCTACATCCGC
Source organism: Beta corolliflora (assembly GCA_947648045.1). Classification (NCBI taxonomy): domain Eukaryota; kingdom Viridiplantae; phylum Streptophyta; class Magnoliopsida; order Caryophyllales; family Amaranthaceae; genus Beta; species Beta corolliflora. The sequence continues at coordinate 135,649 of CANSZD010000435.1, forward strand.
ACCTGCCTAAAAATCCCATCCTCACTCCGGCCCCACCACCTATTGCGAGTGAAAATTTTCAAATCCATCCCCACCCCAGCAGGTACGTATTTAAATTTGTCCCCGTCCCACCACCCACAGGCCACACCTGCTTCATACTCTCCTCATCATCTCCCCAACTAAGCTCCCAAATTTTAAGAGTGCAAATCTTCCACCTCAAACACATTATGCCACAGTATAATATTAATAAAAGAAATTTAAAACTGATAAGTAATAAGTACCCCTCCTGTTTCAGAAACGCACCAAATGCCCTTGATGTTTTATGCATATGCACCAAATGTCAAAGTAAGTAACATCGCCATTTTGTTAAACCTCAGGGTATAGGATAGAGGAGAACATAAGATGTACACCCGCCCAACACCCATGGCGGGTACGATTTTCATCCCCATCACCGGCCAAACTTAGACCCATCCCCGCTCAATCGGGATGGAGACTGGGGATGGGCGGACTGTCCTACTGACATCCCTAGTTATTTGGCCATGTTTGGTAAATGGCTTTTTCATTGGCTTTTGGCTTTTGGCTTTTCAATTTGGTCAAACAGCCAAAAAAAATGTTTGGTTATTGGCTTTTTGGTTGGCTGAAAAGCTGGCTTTTAAGCCAAAATGAAAAAGCTGCCTGGAGCAGCTTTTTAGATTGGCTTTTGGCTTGTTGGCCCACAAACTCTCTAATAAACAATACAATGACCACAATTAATTTTGCCAAACACTTTTGCAAACAGTTGAACTAAATGTACCAACTTAAAAAGCCCAATACATACACTAACACTTCCGGTAGGTCAAACAAAGCCAACTAAACCAAATAAAAGCCAACAAACGGTAGATTCACAAACAACCCCAAAATCTAATAAATTTAGATAAGTTTAGTTAAATTCAAATAAGTAAAAGAAGTTGTTCCCATCGAAAAGTAAAAAGAAGTTGAATAGAATGACCTTTCATGGATACAATGCAATAGTTTTTGTAAATTGTGGAAGTATAATGTAGGAAAACGCTGTTCTTTTGGGATAAAGAAAAAAGAAGGAAGAAAAAAAGAAAAGAAAAGAAAAGAAGAGACAAGAAGAAGAAGTTTCTAACTCACTAACCCTAACTCTCCAAATTCCAATTCCTAGAATTTGCTGCGAATTACAAGGGAAATTCCATTTCTTTCTACAAATTACAGATTTCGATCGAGTTTTATTTTCTATCTAAAAAGTTCGATTTCCAGCATCAATCCAAGTTACTTTTCGAGGAAAGAAATTGAAGGATTTTTCCCACCATTCTAAGAAATTGAAGGTTTGTTTCGGACTAGTTTTACTGTATATTGTAACTTTTAAGATTTTAAGTTTGTTGTTTAGCATTAAATATTTGATAAGAAATCTTCAATCTCGGACTAATTCTACTATGTATTGTAAGCTATAAGATTTTTAAGTTTGTAGTTTAGCATTAAATATTTGATTAAAAAATTTCAATTTCGGACTAATTTTACTATATATTGTACTAAGTTGTAAGATTATAAGTTTGTAGTTTAGCGTTAAAGATTTGAGTATGAAGTTTTCAGTTTCGGACCAACTTTACTATTTATTGTAAGTGATAATTTAAAGTTTGGGTAAGAAATATTGAATTTGATTGAGTACTATGCGATGCTAGCTAAAATGTGAATAGTAAGTTAATCAGATAGCTGCAACCTTGATAAGATTGGCTAAGTGGTTATTAAATTTGCTGGATAGGCGGCAAAATGGAGGTAGATGAAGAGAATCCTTGTTCTGCTCCTGGTTCAGCCGCGGAATCAACTCCTGCGGTGGCTGATACTGAGATGCTGGATACTGTGGGTATTCCAGCGCCAGCTACTGCAATCGAGAGTCATTCGTTGGCGTCTGTAATTCCACCTGCAGCACCGCCGTTAGTCATCCCTCCATCAGTTCCTCCTCCCACGGTTGCCCCTTTATCAGCTCCACCTCCTGTTCTTGTTCCGTCAATGGCTCCTCTACCTGCTGTACCTTCTACAATTCCTAGACCATTAGCACCTCTTCCTGTGCGGCCACCTGTGCTTAAACCACCTGTTGCACAGAATGGTGAGGTTAATGCAAGTGAATCAGACTCTGACCATGATGATCATGGTAACCATGGTTCAACTGCTGAGTATGAAATTACAGAGGAAAGTCGACAGGTAAGGGAACGTCAGGAGAAAGCAATGCGGGATCTTTTGATGAAGCGCCGAGCTGCTGCTTTAGCGGTACCCACTAATGATATGGCTGTGCGCACTCGGCTTCGCCGTCTTGGTGAGCCTATCACTTTCTTTGGGGAAAGAGAGATGGAAAGGCGGGATAGGCTCCGGATGCTGATGGCCAAGCTTGATGCTGAAGGACAGTTGGAAATGCTGATGAAAGCGCATGAGGAAGAGGAGGAAGCCGCTTCAGCCAGGGATGAAGTTGATGAACAAGTCATTCAGTATCCATTTTATACTGAAGGGACACAGGAATTGTTGGAGGCTCGAAAGTTTATTGCTAAGTTTTCCATTGTCAAAGCATCTCAACGTCTGCAGCGTGCCAGGAGGAAAAGGGACGATCCAGATGAAGACGAAGATGCAGAGGTAGATTGGGCTCTTAGACAGGCAAAAACGTTTGCTCTTGCTTCCAGTGAATATGGTGATGACCGTCCACTTTGGGGGTGTTCGTTCTCAAGAGATGGAAATCTGCTTGCTACCTGGTATGTTCACTAGCTCAGTATTTTTTCACTTTTACTAGTAGTTGGATATTAAGCTGTTGCAAATCCTTCTCATTTCCATATTTTGAGTGATTGGTGCTCAAAGTTGTAGGAAAGGATTATCATATTTTCTGTAGCTTATGAAATTAGCCCATTGAAACATCATGTGGAAGTTGTGACTTTGAATGTGTATGGTTTTTGGTAAAATTTGTGTCTATCTGCCATGTAAGGTTTGCTGAAAATACTTAATTTTTAGTTTTCTTCCAAGATAGTTTATTCTTAACGGATAACCTCCTCATCTACAATTTTGTTTTTTTTTAAAAAGGCATCATCATTCATCCAGAACTTCCAACCCTCAGTCTTCTTGTTCTCTGTTTTTTTCGGGAAGAGGGGGGAGGGCTGAGTTTCGTTTCAAATAGATGACGGAAGTACTAATGAAATATCTCAAGCACTATGTTTTTTGTTCTTTCTCCCCTTTCCATTTGATTACTTAACTGTCCAAATGCCTGTGATAAGTGCTTGCTCTATTGTCATTGCTGTTGGAACTGGCTACCTTTATGATTCTTTTTAATGCTATGTTATCTTTATGTTCTAAATCTCCCCCGCTGAAGTCTGCTCTCTTGTTCTAGAAAGGAAAGATACTGAAAAAAATTGACATTTCTTGCTACTATCTGTGATTTGTTATGTTTGAATACAAAATTTTTCTGGGAGGGAACACATCTTTTGTTCTTGAAGAGAAGAAACTTGCAGTTGCAGGTAGTTGGTAACTGCTACTGTCTGCTTCTTGTTAATGAGTGAATTAGAATAAGAAATGACATTATAAGAAACGACTGTTCACTTGTGAATTGGTAATGGGTACTGTCTGGCTGTCTACTTTGTCAGTTATAAGAAACGTGCAACATGTAGGTCACAGATAAGGCTCTGACAAACAGTGGGTTAAGACTGTTTTAAGGAACTAGCATTAAAGGAAAGTTTTTTTGGGCGTTGTGTTTCTGGAAATAGTATTATGGAGTTAGTTTTACCCATTTATTTGCTTAAATTTTTTTTGTTACGAGTGTTTTTTTGTTGGAAGGGAAGGAAGTCTGGTCAAAATAGGGGTTTTATTTACTTGTCTAACTTAATTTATCAACCTTGAGTAGAGTTGGCTTTGTTGATTGACAATTGACAAAGATATGAACTTCCTAATTTGTTATCTCTTTCATGACATGGAGAGCAATGATTCTTAGATGTGTGTTTAAGTAGCCTATATGACTAGAAGTGCATTACCCTAAATTTTGAGACTGATAAATATTACCTTTTTTTTAATGTCAAATAAATATTACAATTGATGAGAGCAAAATACTGATGTTCAGTTCATTTCTTGTTTTGCTTCTTTAGTTCATCGAATGGAGTTGCCAAGATATGGAGTATGCCTCAGGTGACGAGGGTCGCTACCTTAAGGGGACATACTGAGCATGTTACTGATATTGCATTTTCTCCTGTAAGTGACTATGTGGCAACTTCCTCAGTTGATCGTACTGCAAGGTTGTGGAACTCAGAGGGTACTCTATTAAGAAAATTTGAGGGTCATCTAAAACGTCTAGCTCGTATTGCATTCCATCCATCAGGGAAGTACTTGGGCACTGCAAGTTTTGATAAAACTTGGCGTCTATGGGACATTGAAACTGGTGCAGAGTTGCTTCTTCAGGAAGGCCATAGCAGAGACGTTTATGGCATATCTTTCCATCCCGATGGATCATTGGCAGCATCGTGTGGACTGGATTCTCTTGCACGTGTCTGGGATCTCCGAACAGGAAGAAGTGTTCTTGCTTTGGAAGGGCACGTGAACCCTGTAATTTTCTTCTGTTGTTATGTTTGTCATTTTTTTAGTGCTATTCAAATTTTGGTTGTTGACTTGTGTGGTGTTTCCTTACTCAGGTTTTTGGAGTTGATTTCTCCCCTAATGGATATCATTTGGCAACCGGTTCTGAGGATAATACTTGCAGGATTTGGGACTTGAGAAAGAAAAAGTCCTTTTACGTTATTCCAGCCCATTCAAAACAGCTTTCACGGGTTAAATTTGAACCTCAAGACGGATATTATTTGGTTACTGCCTCTTATGATACAACTGCTAAGGTATGAGATTTGACACTTAATTTCCTTTGGCTGAACAAACAAACATAAAAAGTTTTCTGTGCTGTCACCGCTCATGAGGAGATTTTTTCTCACTTTTATTTCGTCAGGTATGGTCATCTCGAGACTTCAAGCCTATCAAGATATTGTCAGGGCATGAATCAAGAGTTGCATCCTTGGATATTACAGGAGGTAAGATCTTTCTCTTTGTAACTTCTCAGAGTGAAAGTGATGCATTATTGGGAAGTTGTAGCAGCATCTCACGAGTCATGATAACTAAAAGTCATCATTTGCTGTTACTTATAAATCAAAATTCGTTTTACTTCTTTCTTGCGAAAACAGGGATAAAACAAATGTATTTTGTGCCTTAAAATCTTACTGGTCATGTTGGAATGGTTCAAAAATCATAAGAACATTCGTGTTGATCGGGCATCGGCCGTGTTGTACTGCCCCATGTGCCGCAATGGGCCAAGGATAGCTCCTCGTGGTGATTTTCCAAAAGAGGGGTCTGTGCACGTGCAACTGACGTGGCACGCTGACAGTCCCCTTGTAAAATTTACGTTAGTTTTCTACTCTTGGTTAAAAATGAGTGGGGCGAAATGTGGGCCAGCCCATCGTGTTTGTGATGTCCATGCACGGCCCACCACTGTGTTAGGCCGGTAGTGGCCTTGTAAGTGTTCATCCCTAATTTCTCATGTATGTTTGTAGAGTAAATCATAGTCAATTTACATGCATGGTGTCTAACTTTGCATCTTTTTTTAACAGTCAGCTGAGTTTATTGCACTCAGGCAAGTATAAAATTGAACTATATAATTAAGATTTGGGTTTTAGAGTGAGCGATAGCTTAGTGGATAGAGTCTCCCTTCTTGTTTCACGGGGTCCCTAGGATTGATTCTCATTTATACCCTGGCAAGTTGGGATTCCTAATTACTCCCGCAACTTACCAAGGGTTCTCCTTACCAAAAAGATGAAATTAAGAAGTTAAATTTTATAAGCTTAAAACTGAAAGATATAGTACATGCTTTTTCTTAAAGAATTCAGATTTTGCGGGACCCTTATATCTTCACTGTTTATTGTGTTGATACAGATGGACAATGCATTGCAACCGTTGCGCATGATAGGACGATCAAACTATGGTCTAGCAGTGTCCCTTCAGAAGACAAGTCAATGGACGTAGACTAGACCTTGTTTTGGCAATCAGTTGACAATTGATAGCAAATTGTATTAGTTGATTTGTTTTAGCTAATTGGCCCATTTGATTGTATTAGTTGTTTGTACGGAATATTTTTCCTAAATATAGGCGTGGGCGATTATCAGTTCACAAATCACAACATGTCCATCTTTGCATGGTTATTCTGCAGGAGGTCCTTTTAGCTACTTAACTAGTTTTTAGGTCCGGGTTATGCCTAGGGTACTTATATATTTCATTTATTAGTATATTACATTGAAATTATAACACCAAATATTATTTGGTTTAGTGGTTAAGACATTAGTACAGAAGCTTGAGGTCATGGGATCAAATCTTATACCATGCATAATCTAATTTTTTTTATTGTATGTGGAGTACATGAAGTTAAAACTCTAATGGATACCGTCACGTGACAGTTGGCACATTCCTTGTTGAGGAGCACCTTTTAATATATTAGTACTAGCATTTTTTGCATGCTATGCGTGCGTGTCATATTAACGTTTTTTTTCTCAATTAGTTATTCATTAGTGTTACAAAAAAAATTAATTAGGACAGACATCTATAATTATTTTTAAATTTTAAAAAATATTTTTTAAATCAATGTTTCGTTTGTTTTTTTAGTCACTTGTTGATCATTATTCAAATATAGTATTGAGAGAAGGAAATATAAAGCAGAAAAAAGCTTATGCTCAAATAAAGTGGAAGTATTTGTGTATCAGATTAAATCTTTTAATATTAATAAAGTGGAAGAATTTGATTTATATAACAGATAGTGCTGAATAATAATCAACATTTAGGTTTTAAAATATTATTAGTATAATTATTAATATGAAATTCAAGTTTTTTTTTACTATTTTTTCTTCTGATTGTGTCAATCAAGTTATATTGTCAATTTAATTTTTGATCAAAGTTTTTCACACATATGTAATGTAAGAAGAGGAAATCATTCTTCTTAATTTAATATTTAATTGAAATTTCAAATTCAATTTCATTGTTAACTTGTTTAATATACTCCCTCCGGTTCCTAAAGATCTTCCCTCTTTCCGTTTTAGTGCGTTTCCAAAAGATCTTTCTTCTTTTACTTTATTCCTTATTTGGCAAATTTTTTCTCTTTTTTACCCTCTCATGTCCCTATCATATGGTCCACCATTACACTATTAATTCAATTTTACTCCATTTCTCTCTCCTACTTTACCCCTTTTTATTTGTTTATTTTCCTTAACCCCCTTTATCTCTCATACTTTACCCACCCAAGACCCCACACAAATTGATCCTCCTTGGTATCTGTAGTAACAGTAACAAGGAAGATCTTTCGGAACCGGAGGGAGTATATGACAAGTAGGAATAAGAAAAAATTATTTAATATATATGTCAATTTAAATTCATTAAGGGTATATCAAACTTTTTGTAAGGGGACACCATATTCCTCCCCCTTCACTTATATAATAGAGATAGACAGATAGATAGATGTAACAAATGTCTTTTTTTAAAGAAAAGGATATACTTTGAAAAATTGACTTCTATTTACTATTTATTGTCATGTGAGAAGAGATAGTCACTACAAAACTAGATTAAAAATCATTCTACTTTAATTTATTATTTATTACTTCCTCTGGTTCTTTATTAGTTCATCTCATTTATCTATCTACCCACTTTTGCTTTTTCTGTATTTTGAGTGATTCTACCAATTTTATATTATTATCTTTACGATAAAGTTTTCCCTTCTATGATCCACATACCTTCTTTACAATATATTAATATTTTCTATTTCCTTTTATGACCCCAAATCGCGACAAGCCGACATCATGGTATGTTGTAAAACATACTACAACCCCGGATCGCGAAGAGCCGACATTATTATCTTAGAACATACTACAACCCCGGATCGCGAAGAGCCAACATCAAGGTGCCAAACATACTACAGCCCCATGTAGCGAAGAGACCAACCTCCTAGAAATATTAAAACAATCTCATGATCTGAACTCTTGGTGTTTGGTATATTAACGCGAATGCGCAATTATTCAATAATGTCATGATCATAATGATATCTCCTTTCAGAAAAGGGTTGGCTAATTCTCTTATTTGTATAGCTTAAAATAACATAATTAAAGTGCATTATCAGCTCTGCACAAGAATCTTGTTAAGTGAACAGACGAATTTATCAAGAAGCTGGTCATTCAACTATTTAACAACAGAAGATGGTAAAAGAAAAGAGACCAACTCCTAGAAATATTAAAACATATAAATTCGACAATGAAATTCTCATTAAATTTCTGAGCAATGAGCAACATGTCTATATGAAGGCTTTTTCCCTGGGTACAAAAATATCAGCTTCAAAAAACTGAATTTCAACCTGCCTGTAATTTATGTTACAATGGATGGTGAACGCTGACGAAACTCGAAGACTAAGATTATAAAGCTGTCAGCCCTTTTCTTACTGATTCTTACCAAAATTCTCCTGTCAGAGATTTCTCTAAGCGCGAGTTACAGACAAGTTCACCGTCTCTTTGTGCAGTACACAATGCTGATAATCCATCTACCCATTTCAAATCTTTCACTAGTCTCAAGATCTTACTTGTACCAGCCAGCAAGGAGCCACCGCAGCAAGAAACAAAAACCGCAAGCAATAGCCTGTGGGAAGGGACAGATCATCAACTGTTTCTTTGATATTGGTGGACAGCAATGTAATACTTTGTTGAAATAGTCTCCTAAATGTAGTACGAATTTTCAGGATGACATAACTATTGGAACAAATTTATTAACCCCACGATATAACTTTCATGCACATCAATAACTTCACATAATCACAATTTCCTTCCCCCCTTTTCTTTTTCTTTTTTTTTTTTTGGGGGGGGGTAGATGGAGGAAATAGGAATGAGAATGGGGTTCTAGAGGAGCTAGCAGGATCACCTGGATAGAGAGAAGAACAATGCAGATCGATTGCTCAGACATCCTTCCAAATAGTCTTAATGAGAAGTTGACAAGTGTCCCATCCTTTGTCCCCATCAGAAGTCCTGTTTGAGGGTCAAATCTGCAATTCAAGACAGCATTGGATGAGGCTGGAAGACTATGAATCCATGGTTGAAAAAAAAAATGAGATTACCTCGGGAGACGATGCCGGGGACAAGGAATGATTCCAGCAAGCTGGTAAGAAGACGGAAGATACATTAGCAATGCTTAAGGGCAGCTGAGGGAAGGGAAGGAGAGGAGAAAAGAATCTAACCTGAGGAAGTGACAAGAGGAAATTCAAGACTTGAGGGGCAAAGAAAATCAATAGTGTTTCACTGCAAAATCCAGAGAAATTCAGGAAAGATCAGCAAAAGGGGAATACAGAAATTCTACTTTTTCCAAGCGTGCATATGCACAATAACATATTCTGACTTCTGAGGTGATATGACTAGTTGGAAAATGTATGATTGCTTATGCATATGTAAAATGACTTTCATATGCATATTTATATTTCTTGTCACGAGCATCAGATAGAATAGTAAACAGATTTACCATGGCAGATAAAGCAAAGCCCATACGGGAAGGATAGAGTGAAAAGCTATGAAATGCAGAGCTTGTGCAACACATTGACCATGTTAGGGCAGGCACTATTACACAATATCACAATACAACAAATCAAGACACAAGGAACATTGCTCTCCTTAAATACAATCTAGAAGTGTGAACTCTTACATGGATACATGCATGTCCAAACTTGAAAGAAACTCCAAAGTTATGTAACTATGGTTTGGACTAGAAAACTAAAAGTCACCATGATAAAATAACACAAATGAGATGGTGCAGCAATTAAAAAAAAAAAAGCAAGAAATTTTACCTATAGTGACCCAGAATGCCAACTACAGCCATTGTCATCCCAGCAAAGTATGTATATGTATCCCCAACAAACACTGAAGAAGGATACCTAGAAAAATGAAAAAAAAAATTCACTAACAAGTAAGACAAAAGAGAGAGCACAAGACATACCACAATAAAATGCAAATATTCAGAAAATAATAGAATTACCAGTTGTAAGAGAGTAAAGCCAAAGAAGTAGCAAATAAAGGTTGAACAAGATAAATAGAGAATGCATGAGCTTGCTGATACTCAGAATTGTCCTTGGATGCTCCAATTTGCATAATATTATGTATCAGAATCTGTAAAGCACTCAAAATGATCAGATTTTATGAAACCTCACAATGCAGTAGATTTAAAAGTTCATAGGCTTACAGCAGATGCAATGACAACCGTCTGTCCAACTTCAAGACCATTTATACCAGCATGAATATTGATAGAATTGGTGCAAAATACTGCCAGAAGGCCCATATACAATTTGTACATCCATCCTGCGTATATTGAAAGGTGGCAATGTCAAATTTCAAAAAGGATGTCAGAAGCCGCTGCAATGACATAACAGGAAACATCAAGATGCTCAACATCCGATTTTACACAACAAAATTAAAATCTTCCGCAAACAAAAACCACCTGTTATATCTGAACAAAGAAAAATGATGAAAACCCACGGTTTTCACAGATGAAACGGAAATTAATGAGCACAATGCCAGATATGAAATCATAACAGAAATCATTACATGGAAATAGGGACGGCCACCTCAAGTACACTCTCCATATAAGCAGGCTCTTAGCTTGACTTAGGCTATGTTTTCTTCAACTTATTTCATGAGCTTATTAATGTAATCAATTGAATCAATATACAAAATGTCACAGGCCCAAGCATTGATGCAGTCAATAGATGATGAAACAGTCAAACAGACCCCATGCTTTCTCTCTTAAGTTCATAAGACCCAAAAGTTGCCAAGTTTCTATTGTCACATGCCAACATTGATGCAATTGATTAAATCAATATACATAGGTTACACAAGCATTTTACCTAGATCCAACACCTCAAGCCCAACATACGGAATGAGAGGCTTTGGAACTACGATGGTTGTATGGCCAGCATAAGCCATCAACAGAGGAAGAGCAGCAATTGAAGGTAAGACCAGTTTCCTGCACATGGCATATTCAATTAAAATTGCCTCAATAAGAATTTACTCCCGAATTAACATTAAAAGGGTCATTTCGAAAACACTATACTTACACTCTCCAAGGAACATCAAGAACATCGTCAACAAATCCAAGCAAGATCATGAAACAGATGGATGCCAAAGCTGCATTGTACTCAACTAGCCACTACAAAGATAATTTATGAGCACCATAAATATCTGTCTTCATAACATGGCAAGATAGTTTGTCAATAATAAATAATGCAAAATGGACACAATAAACTATTCACGAAGGACTATTGCAAATAATGCAGAATAGGTTGTTAATTTCTGATTGAACAGCCTAACCATATGAAAGATGCATATACAACCAGAAAGAAGTTCCTGTTCTCAATCTCTAATCAAGTGCATCACAGCACCAATATATACAAACAAGAGAGACAAAAGCAGTTGTGTAAATTGGTTCAGATAACCAGCTGGCAAGAAGCTTTCAAGTCTTTTCCATCAGCACACAAGTCCCTCTCCCTTCCATTTAGATGCCTGATGTCTATTGTAAGATGCTATTCTCTCCTTAACAGCAAAGACTTGTTTTTCATTAGCTAATTTGCTCTCTCAAATCAGGATCTGCGTACTGGTCGCATATGGGCATACAGGCCTTATAAGCTTAGTAGTTTTGCTTGACTATGGTGATAAAAATTATACAGTCTAGACCTAGATTCCTTTGTAACATATAAGATTCTAAAAGGAGCTTGAATTACCACAGAATATATACAACCAGCATGTGACCCTTTTTCTCATACAACTAGTATACCTCACCTCTCCCTACCATCTGCAACTATTTGGGGTACTTATAAATTTATAATAAGTAAAACTCCTCAGGGCAGAGATGAAATAAACATCATGATATAGAAGCTCATCGAGCAGGAATTCAAGATTTCAATCACACTCTAGATATGATAAAAACAATCCCGAAGAAAAGCTCAAGGCCTGAGAGCAAGGAGAGGCTGGAAGACCACTCTATCACACAAAGGAAACAGATGAGCAACCCCAGATCGATAGATTAAGGCAATCCTCTCCAGCCACATCGACAAAATAGTAAAATACAGTAACAGCATAGATATTTGCAGGACTTATCCTACCAAAACCATTACAGGAACTTGAAGGTATAAAAGAGCTACCAAAGGAGCTCGTGCCAAACTAATTTAGCAAGCAACAATGCAACAAATAGGTGATTTCAGTCTTACTATTACAACTTAAAAAAAACATGACGCATACATTGAGAGAAAGTTATTATTTGGTTTACAAATGCAGCATATTATCAGTATTGAGTTTTATTCAAAAAAATTCAAAGCCTTTACCCTCTTTGGGACTTTTGTCGCTAGAATACAGGTTGAAGAACGATGCAAATTTATGTAAATGCAAGTTTGTAGAAACAGTTACAAGAAATGAAGAAAACACTTCATATCAAGAATGAGTCACAAAAGATATGTCATTTACTATTTGCCTAACTCGGTTAACGATCTAACTACTCCCACATTCATTGTCTTTGTCTCCATAGTCCAACATAAGAAGCTGCGCTTAAAACCGACATTACTCAGAAGAATCAGTAACATGCCACTGCATCCAGTAACCACTAAAATTCGCCATTAAGATCCCCTATACAGAGTCTCATTTTCACGAAAAAGCCATTGCTTCTAAGACCTAGAGAATTCCACAATTCAAATACTAACATCCTTATCTCTACTACAATAGTACCTATTAATCTATACCCTCCTTTCACATTCAAAAGAAGTGAATGTTTGATTCAAAAACCAAGTTTTGACCTTTCCACACCCTCTACAATTCTAAAACTGCATAACCACCGTAAGTAATTGACTTGCACCAATTTGCACGGACTCCCATGACTTGATCACCATACTTAGACAAGCCAGTCCACTCAACATACATTATCTACTGGACTATAAGGGAGATTAAAATAGATTTCCAACACATCAAATTCGTGCATTATTTCAGAAAGTAAATCTTCAGCAAATCACTCAACCTCATATAATAGCTTTTTTTGGTCATCTATCTATCTATCTATCTATCTATCTATCTATCTATCTATCTATCTATCTATCTATCTATCTTCTCTTTTAATAATATGTAATTCTCTTGTACTTAGCCAATATCTTACAAAAAAAAAGCATTTGGAGAGCTTGTCCTAAATTATCACAGTAATTTCGAATACTAGCATATCACAAGGATATCCTAAAAATCAAAAGTTTGTCATTGCGATATGCACTATTCACATATCGGATAAAGTCGGAATTAAAAAACTTACAATGGAGTCAGCCGAGAAGTTAAAATGCTGAAACAAAATTGCCACCACAAGAAACACAATCCCAACAACAATTCCCAAAGACTCAGGTCTGCAAAATCAATACACCACAAAAATCACATAAAAATTAATGATCTAACAACGAAAAATCAACCACAACCAATTCAAAATTCACAAATTCAAAGAGACTAACACTTTGATGTTTCCCTGAGGAGTTCCCTTCTTATTAATATCAAAACCAAACAAATTCCGGCGAATTACGTAACGAGAAGCGACGGGAATCAATCTTAGGGTTAGAAAAAAGCCTGCGAAGCTAAGCGCGGCATTAATGAGGATAGATCGCTTGAGTTCTCCGTCGATTTTGAAGTGAATCAAGAGAAGATACGCGTAAGGGAGCAACAAAAGTGAGGAGAGAGAAAGTATTTTGGTCCATGTAGAAGGTGAAATTGTGATCTTTGGATTTTCCGGCGAAGTTTCCGGCGAAGATTGTGGTGGAGGTGACGGAATTAGGGTTTTTTTCGCCGGAGTTATTGCGCCGTTCGCCGACGGAGCTCGTCGCCGGGAAGTCATAATATTTTTCGCGTCTAAACGTTTACACTACGGTGTGAGTAAAGTCTTTATTTTTGTTGGAGTTGAAGGGGAAGTGTAAGAAATAAGGTGTCCTAGTCAGCAGTGGGATTTACAGTTGTAGGGTGGAGATTTGTGAAATCGGATGGTGGTGAATTAACCACATAATTGGACCAATGAGAACTGAGAAGTGGGGTCCACTTTAAAGAACTAAGATATTCTTTTTTCTACTAAAAAAGAACTAGGAGTACAAACAGCTAGTGTGGTGCGAGAATTAGGCGTTCTCTTCACTTGAAAACCCTTGAACTTATCTAAACATAAGGATTTTAGTGAGCCTAGATGGTTTGTGACTTTTTAAGTTTGTCTTGGTTGAACTTATCTGAGTATAAGGATTTTAGTGAGCCTAAATGGTTTGTGATTTTTTAAGTTTGTCTTGATTGAACTTATCTGAGTATAAGGATTGTAGTGAGCTTAGATGGTTTGTGACTTTTCAAGTTTGTCTTGATGTTTTTATGAGATGACTTTAACTAAGTTTAACTTGAGAAGTGTATTAACAGGTTTAGATATTTTATAATTATCTAGATATTATTACCTAATTGTCAAGCGCCAATATATCTATTCTGTTTCTAATTACACTTGGAGCTAGGTATATCCCACTCTTAGTTGGTGCATTGTGTTTATTCATTGAAGCCATCTAAATGAGAGAAAATAAATAAATTAGCATAAGGTAGACCTAGCTCTAGGTGTACATAAGAGAACCTAAAAAGATTATATGTAATTGAGCAAATTTGACAAAGTGCTCATTTAGTTCAACTAAAAGAAATGTATTTGTTTACGTAAAAAAATGAATACCACACATATTTAGGAACGGATGAAGTACATAACAATAACTAGATGAGGACTTTGCACTTTCAATTTTTTGACGAATCAAACAACTTCACATTTTCTTCATTTCCTAAAAACTTCTACTTTCTTTTTATTTATTGTCAACCAAATATGTTATTACATTATCGTACACTAATTAATATATTAGCTGACTACTTTTCCCAAACAGAACCTAAAAAATTAGGATATGAATTTCTATCTAAATCCATCAATACTTTAACAAGAATTTGACTAACAATTATGAGTAGCAAATTCTTAATTCATTTGCATCAACAAAATCGCTTGGATCAAAACTTTATATACATAAATGTTATGATCTTACAGGCGAGATTCGACCAACGGGTGTAAAAAAGGCACAGTTTACAAAATTTGAACCAACCCGAGATAACTTTGTAATGACACCTTCCATGATCAAGCCAACTTTAATAATATCTTCAAAATGCCGTGAAAAAATAAATAAAGAAGGCCTCAAAAATCACGAATGCTTCCATCAAAGCTCAGGAACCATTGCTTGGTTCTCTCATCGATAGCTCGGCTGTTTAAACACTTTAACATTAGTACACAAAAGGCTTGCAGAGTTTCAGGACAAGATGCCATCATCGTAGCATCAATATAATGCATTCTCTCATCGCAATCCTAAATGTTGATCCTGGCTGAAAAAATTAGGCTTGGGTGTTAGACTAGCACTTGAGCACGAGGCCAATGGGACAGTGATCACTGCCATTGACATCTGGGAGAATGTAAGAGTCATGAACTTTGTCGGTTAATTGTTCCGAGACTAGAAAGTAGTCAAGCCGCCATCCTGCATGGTGCGCAAAACTTATCAGCAAAATGAATCAGAAATTTCTTTTGTTTTTGTTTTAAAGTTTTGATTTCGTAAAGTGGGCATGCATAACAGACAAGTATAATCCTACAAATCACATTAGCTTATTTTCTTCTTGTTTCTTTCCTTTTTTTTTTTGTTTCCCCAAACTATATTATTAAGAAACTAACTTGGATCCTAATTGAGTGTCTTGCTTTATTTCTGAAATCATTGAACAAGATAAGATAATTTTCAGCATTACCTACAAGGTTGGCCTGATGATCAAAAAGTATTAAGACTTTCATTCTAGCCAATTGGCTTTATGTATGACCAACATGAATTATCTACAAAATGCATAAAGCAACACAATGTCATACCTCTGTTTAGTTTACGTCCACCATGCCTGTAACCCCAGTAAGTATAGCCCACCACATCAGGGTGTTGCTTTCTGAAAGTATCAACAAATCCCTCCGACAGGAAATTTTTCTCAAATGATTCCCTTTCTTCGATTGTGAATCCAGCACTTCTTTTATTTCCCTGAGGGTTCGGAAGCGAGTGTGTCAGCAGAGAAATCTAGTACAGGGACAAACGAAGCTGGAACTAAAAGAGGTGTCTTTTCTTTTTTCTTTTTTTTGTTGGGGGTGGGGGGAGGTAATATATATCTCAGTCCGAGCAAGTTTAGTAAAATTTCTGGTCCAACCACAACCATCTTGTCTCCTATCCCTGGCCAAACAAATCAGCATGAAGAGAAGCCAACAGGCATTTTCACATGATGAAGTATGCCCACCGAATAACGATATTCAAGCAGAGACTACCATTTACCTCATATAATCGGCTAAAGAACCCTACTAAATTTTCTACCGGCAACACCAGCTTTACAAAAGAGTTTCCTCTTTTGCAGCCAAGACATATAGTAAGCATGGGGATATCAGTGACGGTGAGCATCAGAAAATGAGGAAGCATGTAAACTGTAGCGATACTTGAGAAACTATCCTTTTGCCTAATCCTTAGTATTGTCACCACTCACCAGTACAACGCAGTTGAGGTCAAATTCACATCACCTTATTAACTCTACATAACAATCTGCCACAATCAAGCAATCAAATAATAATTTCAACCACCTGCAGTCACACCAGGCTGCATGAAATTATACAGCAGCCTGTACATATACAAGAAATTTGCCAAAGCAAGGAAATTCAACATCATATAAAAACTTTTGTTAACCATTCGCATAGACTGAAAGATTTATCAAAATTGTCATGACTTACTGCAGGGTTATAAATGTCGATCTCTTGATGTGCACAGTTCAAGTCACCAGTCAAAATTACAGGCTTTGATTTTTCTAGTTCCTGTAAGATACAATGAAACAGCACTGTAAAGGATCTGGAATTTGATATTATCTACTCAATGATACTTAAACACTTTCACCATACAACAATGCAAACAAAAAATAAAGCCATTATACTAAAAGCAAGCAGGAGCACAAGAGAGACAATCACCAAATACAGCAACCCCCTTGCTAGCTAAAACCAGCACGTGGATCTTACAACAAACAGTTCTCAACCCAATGATACAAATCAAATACTATTTCTGCCTGACATTTAACAATTTACCAGCATTTCATAATCAAAATACATAGGAATCTTTCATCGGGAAATGATGATATAGGATGCATAACAATTCAAGTTAACGCTAAGCCAACCAAATAATCAGAGCTCACATACAACGATACACTTGTCAATGAGTACCTAATGTTCTGAATACCCTCATATGTGTCTACTCAAGGGTAACTTATTGACCATTTTACTAAATCAGTTCACGAACAACAACTCGTCTTTCTTCTTCGCAAAATTGTTTGTGATATCCATGCTCGAAGAACTTGTGGGAAGGGAATATTGGAATATTTGTATGACTCACTTCATTTATTTAAGTTATTGTAGAGGGAACGTGGGAAGATTTTGGGAATCTCTCTTACCTTTTGGAACATCTCTCTTACATTTGTTGTGCAAATAAGGAAATATTGCCAATAGGAACAACTTTCTAAAACATCTATATAGGGAAACCAAGAACAACATTTGGAGTATTAGCCTAGTTTATTTCTGGTGGTAGTTACTTTACCCAACTTTTTTTAAATCGGCTTTATTTAGACTAATTAGATCAAAGATGAGCCTTCTCTAGCCCCACTTTCTCTACACCCTTAGGATGTATATATATATATATATATATATATATATATATATATATTCCATTGTACACAATGAAAAGAGCGAGATATAATTTTCTCACTTAAAACCTTAAATAAATATAGCATACTTTTAGAAAAACAGTTGATGATAGATTATCTTGTTTTAGTATAATCCTAAATATTAGTAAGTATGCTTAACCATTATTAAGTATGCACACTATAAATAAAATATTTGTGCATTGACCCATAGATGGGATTATTATGAGAAGACCATCCATAGTTAGTTATATTGTGAATTTTATGAAAATCAAAACCATAAACACCAAGGAATAAATTAAAGTACCACAATTTTTTTTAAAAAGAGGTCCAAATCTAAGACCCTTGAAACTCTTCTCTTATCTTGAACAAGTGCCTTGACAATTCAAACCTAAATTTTGCAAGATTTCTTGATAAAATATTAGAAATTGGCTATCTCCCTTGCAATAAATCAACTTGACCAACTTCCACAAACTTTAACAAAAGCCAATCCAAGGGTAAATTTAAATTGTTAAGCCACATGCTCGCAATGACAGAAAGAAGTTCTAAGTAAGGAGTGCTAAATTAGAACCTCTTCTTCCTTAGAACTTGTGTGGTATCTTATTCTATTCCTTAAATTTTGGACCTCAGTCCAAAGTGTTTTTTGATACATTATTCTTAAACTAGAAAATTGTGATTGTGATAATAACAATAACAGAACCAGTACCACCAACAGCAACAAGAAAAACAGATTGGAGGAGCAACAGCAAAGACCATGAAGTTGCAGCCAAAGCACGTAAACAAAGTGTAGCTAAAACGTTACAGGAACACAAAAAAGTAGAAAAAACCTACTTCTGAAAATAGCATATTTATTCCAAAATTATAAAATTCATTCTTACTTTGATGTACTGGCTGAGAGATGGGTCCCATTCTGTAATCCTGTATGACTAATATCAAAAGCACTCATTATTTTCAATTTATAAGATTATACAGACCTGACTAAAAAATCAAGGTATTGATATTAAGAAATGAGATAGAACTAATTACCAGTCTCTTTAGACCATCTCCTGAATTGGGAACATATACGCACAATACATAGAATGAATCGAACTCTGCTGTCACCACACGCCCTTCAGTATCATGGTCTGATATCCCAAGGCCATATCGCACGGACAGAGGTTTCATCTAGCAGACAGATCAAGAAATCAACAATAAAATGTTTGTACAAAACTAATTACCAAAAGTTAAAATTGTCTCTGTATTGTTTGTCTTAAACCCTTTCACTTACCTTATGAACTAAACATGAAACTTTTGATAGCTAAGCCTTCTATTCAATATTAATTTTGGACTTGCTTACAATATTTCAACTTTAGGTCTTTAACATCATTGTCTGACATCTGAACGTTACAACTCTTTATAATTTCAGAGGCAGACAGAAATCGAGAGCCTTACAATGAATTTTACAATTTTAGATGCAATAAACCATATGTACACTAGATCATGAAGGAGACTTAAGGTATATATACCAGCTTTCGCAAAGATATGGACAAAATTATTCCTTTCAGGAGCAGCAAAATTATCAGCACCTCATTGAATATCCTCCTGAGATTTATTAATATATCAATGACTACCAAGATCATACCCGCGAGATAATTGCAGTACCAGAGTATCCAGCTTTTGCTACACTGCACGTCCAAAAACTATTTTCATAGCCTTCCAAAAGATCTCTAACCGTTTCAACATCCTTCTCCTGGTCAAGGCACAAAATAGTTCAGATATCAATTAATAGAAGGTATGTCTTTCTCATCATATAGAGAAGTTCCTAACAGTTAATACTTAAGATAAAGTACTGAGGATGATTCTTTTAAGCAATCATCTGACTCTAAACCTCAATTCACCAAAAAGTTCCTTACAGTTGCACATACGCTCCTCTTCTAGGAGCTAAACACTCAATTCAATTAGCAGAAGGTAATTAAAAGCAAAATTTGGTTTATGCATCTTCTTCTCAGGTGCTTTTTCTTTCTCACTATCATATAGCAATACACAGCATTGAACTTGCAACGTTACATAGATGAGGCTGGCGATATCTACAGCTATTATTTCACTTGCGTGCTATGGACCACTCTAATCCACCCTTACTGCTGACTTACAAAAGGATGGCTAAGGAGAAAAAGGGAAATGCTGAGAAGAATATTATAGAGAATGAAAATATCTTAGTAGTATCTAGAAGAGGTAAGTCTGTCCTTTCCTAATAATTCTGTTAATAGTGGGTACGATGTGTAATAAAAAGGGAGCTGTAGTGAGAGAAAGGAATCCTTGGGAGAGCTCTCAACCTCTCGAATGTTGAGAATTGTATTGAGTTGGTTACTTGATCAATTGTAATACAATCTTATACCCTTGCTCCAAAATTGCTTGTTTTTAGTCTTAATTTATCTGAATTCCTAGTAATACGTTCAATCCCCCCCCCCAAACTCTCTCAAGAAAACAAAACAAAATGTTGGTTATCCTAATTGGACATCTATATGGGGTGGTGAAATGAAGGGTTCAAGTTGCATTGGGCACACAATACATAACCATGGATATAGATGAGGACAAAACATTGCAGCATTCCCCACAAAGATGCACTTCAGCTGGAATAACTATAAGCAATTTAAAAAATCTCAGTGTCTCACTAATTCTTTAAAATTCATTGATGTAATAGTAGGATAGCTTATAATTAAGTCAGAAACATCATTTCTCCCAAATCAGAAGAGTAAGGTTGAGTACACGAAATCCCCTGCCTCCAATCCCTTTAGCTGGTCGGGCAGACAGGAGCCTTATTCGAGGCTCAGCAGTTAAGATAATAATAATGGTAATGGAAACGAGAAAAATCACAAAGAACCCTAAAATTATAATCACTTCAGCATGAACAAAGAAACTTAAAAAGCTCTAGGTGCTTCCATGTTAAATTATTCAATGTTAGCACTGTATGCAACTGGAACTGGCAATCCAAAGACTCCTGCATGATTATTTTCTCAGTAAATCCAGACAACAGACGATATTCATAGCAAATGCCAAGAATACATTTATAAGACACTTGCCTGTAATTTGGTTTCCTGCAAGCACAAAACATCGAAATCCTCTCTTTGTGCAAGCTCAAGTGCAGAGAATCCCTCTAATTTTAATAATGCCCTCAAACCATTTACATTCCAAGACATCAGCTTCACAAAGTCTGTATCACGTGTAAGAGGAGGTGGCCTCATAGTTCTTGGATTATAAACAACCCAGCCTTTTTGTGGCCTTTTGTGGGCGAACCTTGTCCATGGTTCCTTTTCATAAGCAGATTCATCGACCTCTTGAGATACTTCTACGTGAATGCTAGCAGCTTTTGCAGCTACTTTTCTTTTAATAGTACGCTTTTTCCCTGCAGCAACGAAACACTTAGAAATACCAGAAATATCAATGTGGACTAATTATGGTCATCAGTCATCACAGCATGCATATTAGCCGAGTTCATGAGCTCATGTGTGTACAAACGCAAGTGTGCATATTCTAAGGACAAGGTTGGGTAAATGCAGAAAAACTGCCCAATTTTAAAGAAACGATACACCTGAGAGAAGTAATAACTAACAAGATGACATACCAGATGTATCACTAGATTCTACTGATGAATTCTGCTTTACTGTCTTGATATTTATATCAACCTCCAAAATCTCACCAACAACATTTTTTTCTTTTGCTCTACTCCGTTTACGTTTTGGTGAGCTGATTTGGTTCAATTGCTGCTCCTCTGAAGACTCTTTCTCACTTACTAGAGGACTTTCATCTGCCCAACAATACATCCACAACTTCATCAGAGAATGCACTTATATGACAAAGATGTAGAGTTAACGGCTAAAATTCATACCATCAAATCCATCCAAAGCACTTTTCAAAGCCGAAACAAGCTCCTGCTTACGTCCTTTGCTAGACGCCCCAACATTTCTAGCCATTCATAGAATAAACAAAAGCACCACCAGTTAACATGCTTAACACATTCAGACATCAACTTTAAGCACATCAACTTTCCAATCACAAAATCTAATATGAGGTGACCTGGATAACTTTTCTAAATTCAAGGAGTTATTCGTCACTAATAAAGACAACTTTTAACTGTCTTACATTAAGTTATTATAAGTCCGCCTCACCTAAGATTTATCAATTTTCAAAGTAGAAAAATTGCCAGACAAAACAAAACACCACGTTCCTAACATATACAATCTAATAAACTAACAATGCATCTAATATAAACAATTCAAGTCAAAAAAAGATTCCAAATTTCTGGTTTTTAAAGAATGAAAGAGGAGTTTAATGTTCAAAAAAATCACCTTAATGCTGTTCTAAGTTCCTGAACTGTCATTTTCTCCAGTTTCCCAGGATCATCTTTCATACTTAGGATTTCAGCTAATTTATTGCCTACAATATTCTCCTGCACAGAAAGAAACATATATATGTATTAAAAATAAAAATAAAAAACAACTATAACCCAACATTTAAAATGAAAAAAGACCCAACATTTCTGACAGTTTTCTGAGAAATTGGACTAACACTAGCTGATAAATTTGCCATTTTCTCCTTATTATCAGAGCCAAAAGCTCGAAGTTGAATTGCAAAAATTCCTCGATGAATGTTCAAACTCTTCTGGAACCCTGCACAACTGCAACTGCAACTGCAACTGCTGATATCAAAGAAAATTGGACATGGAATTCATTGATGAAGTTACATTTGACATAATAATTGTGAAAAGATGTGCGAAATAAGGAAAGGAAATGACCTAAAATTGATGAAACTTCGAAACCCTAGTAACATATTGTAGGACAAGAAAATGAAAAAGAAGGTTGGTACATTGTAGAGAGAGTGAGAATGAATGGTGCGGTGATTAAGCCGTCAGTGTGAAGAAAATTAACTCAGAAACGTTGAAACTCGAATGCTCTATATTCTTTGCCGCCACATTCTGCTTATGGGTTGCACTTACAAGATTCGAACTCGGGAAGTTTAACCGAGGGCTTTGTCCTTTCCACCTTTTTTTTTGGTTCCCCACTGGGGACTCCATGGTAAGATGAAGGACCCTGCTAGACCGGCACATCTCGCAGGTTAACCCGGCCTGGGTTTGCGGGCAGACACTTTGAGATTGGGGGGATGGTAAGGGGAAACCCTCTCCCAAAGTGCCCCTAGTGGGGATCGAACCCCTAACATTGAGGTTGGAAGGTTCTTTCCTTACCACTATGCCAAGCTTAGCTTGGTTACTTTGTCCTTTTTACGTGAATAAGGTGATTTAGGGTGTATTCTCTTCCCTAGAAAAAAGATGAGAGAGAAAGATAGAAAGAGAAAGAGAAGGAAAAGGGGAAAAAGCCTAAATTGAACCCCCGAGAAACCCTAGCCCATTTGAAAATTTCGCTCAAATTAATTCACTATATTAGAGATCTCTGCCAATTCTCTTTAATATCTGAAATTTGTAGCTCTCGTCGTTTTCACAGTACAATTAAGTTTGCTTGTTGGCTTTGCTTTATCCCCTTTTGGTGTGCTGGGGGAAGATTAAGAGTTTTTAGATTATTCCTCTCTATGCTATGTCTATAGGGTTAGTTTTCAATTAAAGCTATTCAATTACTTGTTGGATGGTAATTTACAGGCTGGTATCCATAATTTAGGCCAGCTATTCCAATTAATCATCCTTAAGCTAGGGTTTCAAAATCGAATTGGGTTTTTTTATTAGATTAGTCCCTTTCCTTCATTTAATGCTTTGTAGAGTGTTAAAGTGAGGTGTGCGAAGTTGGTTGGAGTTATTGTGATGTCTTTCGTTCTCAGTGAGAGTTTAACTCAAGCACACCAAAAGGGGATAAAGCACACCAAAAGCCACCACTAGGGTGTATTCTCTTTAATATCTTAAGTTTACCTGTTTTTAGATTACTGATAAACCACCACTTATCAGTAAGGAACTTAAAAGCCTGTTGACTACCAGCTGCAACTGTGTGATCTTGTGCCTTCTCTACCATAACCACTAGAACTTGAAATTAGCCTAACTCAAAGGCAATTTATTTCCCTATATATACACATCTACTATTATAGATGTACTTAGCCCTGCATCCCAGCCTCTACTCAATCATCAGCAACATCGAGATTGAGGATACGGCGAAGTGTCTTAGTAGCGGAATCATCATCACGAAGGAAACTGAAGGGTGATCGAGTAGATTCACGAGTCGGGGAAGCAGGGGCCGACTTAGGCTTTGGCTGCAAGTTCAGATCAGACTCTAAAACAGGCAGCTCAAGTGACACAGTTCTTTTTGGTTTCACAGAGAACTTGGGCATCCTCACTCTTCGCTTTCCCACCACTCTTAGCACATGGCGTTAGCACTTTCGGCGACACGAAACCCCGGTTCATCACCGGAGTGCCGTAACTCTTACAAGGGCTAGGAAGTAAGCCCATCCCAGATTCAAAAGTCCTACAATTAATATCCCTAAATCCATCAGTAGGTGATGAACCAAACCTCATTGGACTGTTACCCTTTCCTCTACCACTGTAATATTGGTTCCTGTGGTGTGCAACAACTACTAGGGTTTCCATCTCAAACAGCAGAAAATTCACACAAATTTCACCAAATTACTGACAAATTTCACCAAATCACTGACAAATTTCCTCCTCTTTCTCAAGTTGTGACTTCATAATTTAACCGTTGTACTTATTCAACATATGTCTAGTTCATTTTTAATAGTTAGTTCCTTTAACTTATCATGACAGTGCTAGTTCGTCTGTTCCTTTCAAAGGAACCGACACTCATTCTCTTTTTAAATTGTCAGTGTTCCTTATCATGTTTTACTCGTTTCTTTACATTGGAACTAGAAACAAAAAGCATCGCTTAGATTCCCTTGCTCCAATGCTTCTACAGTATCAGTTCCTTGAGCATCTTCACTTAGCCTTCAAAATCCAAACTTGATTTCTTCTTCTGACTTAATATTCTCTTTGCTTATTTCATTGATACATTGTAAAATCCATTCACTTAACAACTTGTTAGATCATTACTTAGTCTGTATCTTTGTTTAATTGTCATCATCAAAACTAGGGCTCAACAATTTCCCCCTTTTGATGATGACAACAAAGTTACAAACGAAGAAAAATAAAAAAAAACAAATAACATAAGAGAATGAAAGAAAAAATAATAATACTTTATATTTTTATTAAGGCAGATTAATGATTTAAATTTTGTAACTTGTTTAATTTGTTTCAATTTTTCAACTTAATTTGTTCCTGGTGATTTTGGGAAGACTGATATTCGCAAGACCTTTAGACCATTAACAAGCACCAAAAAGAACTGGTTAAGTTAGGAATTGCAAAGGGTAGACTTGCTCAAACATCAATCACATAATACTAGCCATTCCATGTAAGAAATTATGCAATGAAATAAAAAACAAAGACAATTTAGCAAAAGCCATTATATTTATAGCACTTGTTCCACAAAAGTACAAAAAATAAAAAGGAAGAAAAGAAAAGAAAAGGAACAAAAGCTAAGAGTTTATGTTCCTTTAAGAGAAACAGGAACTTAGACATTATGAAGGGAAGGGGAGTTGAATTCCTCTATTACTTCTTCTTCTACCACTTCTTCCACCTTCTTTATCACCTCCTCGTGATGACCATCCAGTTGCTTCTTCATGGAGTTCATTGCTTGAACCATCATCTCCATGTTCTTCTGTTGCTCGATCACCGTATCACTAAGAACCTTAATTATCCCCATCATCTTATCAGTTTTGTCATCTAAGGTCCAATGAAGGTGATTGTAGAATTTATCATGTGTTGAGCAGGAAGACATACTTCATTTACCCACCCATATTCATTCGAAGGAACTTGTTCCTTTCCCTTGGAACCAGAGTCAGTAGGGGGTTTGGGAGAAGGAACAGGGATGTTTTCTTATGATGGTCCTGCTGTTCCTGTGAGAGGAACAGAAGAAGAAGAAGTGGTGTATAGAGGAGGGAGATACGAAGGTGTAGGTGGTAATGTAGCAGAGGTAGAAGCAAAAGGATTGGGCTCGTTTATTACAACCTTCATCTGTTCATAGCTTGAAGGAACAGAGAAGGAAGAAGGAAAGATGGAAGGGATAATTATGAGGGTAATCGACATTTTTGGTGAAGAAGGAAGAGTAGGAACAGTGGGTACCTTAGGAGAGAGTTCATGTTGTTCTTCTTCATTAGAGAGGGCCAGTGGTGCATCCTCATTTGAATGAACTTGTACTTTTTTAGCAATTCTCACCCTAGCACTCTTCCTTAGGGAAGGTGTTTTCTTAGGAACAGGTTTGGTAGGCTTTTTGGATACGGTTTTGCATTTCTTGGCAGGCTGTTCCTTTGGTTCAGCAAGTTTAGGAACTTGTTCCTCCAAAATAACTTCAACTGGTTCCTCCTCCACTACCATAGGCAGTTTTCTCTTTTGAGAGGAACTTGAAGCTATCCTTCCTTGAGTCAATACTCCTTCTTGGACAGAGAGGTCCAAGCTATACAACGTCTTCTCATTCAATATATTACCTTACTTAATTCCCAAGGTAGGCTAACTTTGAAATGGGAGAGAAGAGAGGTGATGAGGGCTCCATAACCAACAACACAATGATTTTCGATGTAATGTGTGAGGTGTTGGATAAAGAGAGAGAGGAAGTTGATTTGAATGTGGTGGTCTAGGCAAAACATGTAGCACAGAAGACCAACCTCATTCCTCTTTTCTGTTCGAGGAATGAGTGCTCTCCAAACAAGGTTAAATAAAATTTTGTGAAGTGAGTTAGGAGATTGTGGTTGATTTTTGTTTGTCCAGCAGTTTCTCCAAAAGATTGAACAATATCATCTTGGGAAAAATTAGGAAAGGTGACAATTCATTTCCTTTTAACATATAAATCGGTTCCTTTGCAAGGAACTTCACAAATTTTGCCTAAGGTCTCTTGGGAGAATTTAATTTTCTTCCCCTTACTTTAGTAGTGCATACTCCATCAGTGTTGATAGAATTTGCACAAAATTCATCCATGGATAAAGGAATTAAGGCATTATTAAATGCTGTTTCAAAAAGGTATTCCATATCTTGTTCCTTTAGGATTTCTATGCGTTCAGTGAATTGAACCTTCTTAGCCCATTCTAAATCCATACAAAAACCAAGAACATACCTAGAATTGCTTCTTTCCACTCGTTTCTTTGAGGAAGTAGAAGCAGTTCCTTTGGGAGGAACAGGTGTTGCTTCTTCTTCCCCCTCAATTGATTCGGGGATTTCTTCTTCATCATCTTCCCCAATCAGTTTCCTTCTTCTAATACTTCTCCTTGGTGACTCCAATTTTTGCTCTTCTACCTCCATATATGTTTCTTAGAGATTTTAGATTTTTAGGGTTTTGGATGGAGAAGAGGGGTTTTCCATTTGAGAGCTTTTGGGAGTTTTTGCTTGTGGAAAAGGTGAATTGAGAGAGGTTTTTTCCATTTGATGATGAAAGATCGGGGTTTTATGTGGTGGGAAGAGGTGAGATGGAGATGAACAATGGTGAAGATGAAGCGATTAAAGGAACACAGTTTTGGAAGGGAAGAAAGAGAAAGAAAGTAGATGCATGTAACATAATTCAAAGGGTCACACGCGTAAAATTAATGAGATAAAAAATAATATAAAAGAAAAGAAAAGATAAAAATTGAATCAAGACTTGATAAATCTTATTCCTATATTTTTGGAATTTTCTGATTTTTTGATTTTTATGGAATTTTTAATTTATGAAAAGAAAAAGAAAAGTAAGGAACTTGTGCAGTTGTGCTATAGGAACACCTTATACTAATTATCAACATTCATCAAATCATGCATGTTTCTATTACTTAGGAACAATAAGGGGAATATTATGTGACATTTGTGAGAGGCTTTATTCCTTTGAATCCAAGTTTATGTTTTGAACTTTTTAATTTGCAATGGTCTTAGGCATTTAATCACAGTCATTTAATATCACATAGAGTAAGACAAATCAATTCAGACATGGGGGATTAGAACAAGAACAATTAGTTTAGTTTTATTAAACCTAACTCAAGCCTTAATTTTTCATATATTATCTCTTTGTAGAGACTTGGTTTGTATATCAGCTATTTGATTTTCAGTTTGACAAAACTCAAGTTTAATCAAACCTTTTTCCACATTCTCTTTTAGAAAGTGATGTCTGATATGTATATGTTTAACTCTTGAATGATGCATTGGATCTTTAGAAATACTAATGGCACTAGTATTATCACAATAAATAGGAACACAATTAAAGTTTATTCCATAGTCACAAAGTTGTTGTTTTATCTAAAACATTTGAGAACAACATGCATCAGGAGCTACATATTCTGCTTCAGCAGTATATAAAGCAACTGAGTTTTGTTTCTTGGTGCTTCAAGAAACTAAACTATGACTAAGAAATTGAATCATACCTGAGGTGTTTTTCCTATTTACAATATCTCCAGCATAGTCAGCATCAACATATTCTCTTAACTCAAATGTGTCACTTCTTGGATAGAAAAGTCCAAGATCATATGTTCTTTTGAGATATCTAAGAATTCTCTTTACTGCTGTTTGATGAGACTCGTTGGGATTTGCTTGAAATCTAGCACACAAACCAACACTAAAAGCTATGTCTGGAGGACTAGCAGTTAGATACAAAAGAGAACCAATCATGCCTCTATATTTTGTTTGATCAATACTTGTTCCTATGGAATCTTCATCTAATCTAGTTGAAGTTCCCATAGGCGTGTGATTAATCTTTGAATTTTCAAGGCCATATTTCTTTAGCAGTTCCTTTATGTATTATTGTTGGTGAATAATTATTCTTCTTTCAGTTCGCTTAATTTGTAACCCAAGAAAGAAATTTAACTCACCCATCAAACTCATTTCAAATTCATTACTCATAAGCTTAGATAATTCTTTGCATAATGACCCATTAGTTGCTCCAAAGATAATGTCATCAACATATATTTGAACAAGAAGTATATCAGTTCCTTTCGATTTTAGAAACAAAGTTTTATCAACTTTTCCTCTTTTGAAACTGTTTTCTAAAAGAAACTTAGATAATCTCTCATACCATGACCTAGGTGCTTGCTTTAACCCATAAATAGCCTTGTCAAGCTTGTAGACATGGTTTAGGAAATCATTATTTTCAAATACAGGGGTTGTTCAACATATACATTTTCATTTAAATAACCATTTAGAAACGCACATTTGATACAATTTGAATCCCATATATGCATCAAATGCAATTAGTATTCTAATGGCCTCAAGTCTAGCAACAGGAGCAAAGTTTTCTTCATAGTCAATTCCTCCTTGTTGATTATAACCTTTTACTACAAGTCTAGCTTTGTTCCTTACAATTGTTCCATACTTATCTAGTTTGTTTCTAAACATCCATTTTAATCCAATCACTTTTTGTTGTTTAGAAGAGGGGACTAGATGTCATACCTTGTTTCTTTGAAACTCATTTAATGCATAGCAGTGATCCAATCATAATCAGTAAATGCTTCTTCATGATTTCTTGGTTCCATCATTGATGGGAATGCATGAAATGCACATAAATTCCTTAACTGGGATATAGTTTGCGTACCTTTGGATATGTCACTTATTATGAGTTCCATTGGATGTGATTTTTGTTGTCTCCAAGGTTTCGGTTGAAATCTCTTATAGGAACAGGTTGTTCCTCTTGAGTTTCTTAAGAAGATGATGAGCCTTGTTCATTTGTTCCTCTTTCAGCCACTGTTGAATCAGTTCCTTCAAGATTTTCATTCTTAGTAGGAACATGAACAACTCCATCATCTTGAGGAACATGAACAACTCCATCATCTTGAGGAACATGAGCAACATTGTTATGAAGATTTTCATCTTCTTTGTTCATTTCCTAATAATAATAATAATAATAACGGTTTTTTCACCATATACCCCCGACAAATCACGAAATTCACCATATACCCTTAATGTTTCAGATATTCACCATGTACCCCTGAGTTTTCAAAACTGTTCACCATATACCCTTTTTCTAATGGACGTTAAGTCACCGTTAGCTTTATTTACCATTTTACCATTATTAACCCCTAACCCTAACTCCTAAACCTAATCCCTAACCCTAATCTAAACCCTAACCCCTAATCCTAATCTAACCCCTAACCCTAACCCACCCCTCCACCCCAGCCCCCAGCCCCCCCCCCTCCCCCACCCCCTCCACCCCAGCCCAGCCCCCTCCACCCCAGCCCCGCCCCCACTGCCCAACCACCTCGGCCCCCACTGCCCACCAACCCGCAGCCCCCCTGCCCCACCAACCCGCAAACCCCCCCCCATCGGACCACAACCCCCCTCCCTCCCAACCCCGTGCCCCACAACCCTCTCCATCGCAAACCCCGGTACTTTTCATGAGTTAAACATAGATTTGTAATGTTCTTTGGAATTTATGCCGAAAATGTAGCTTAATTTGAGCGAAGATGTTGATGAATTGCGCAATTTGAGCGAAGATGTTGATGAATTGCGCGAAAATGCGAGTTGCAAGGATTGGGGGTGGGTAAATTATCGAAAACGAAGAGGGAGAAAACGCGAAACTGCAGGGGAAGGGTGGGGTTCTCGCGACGGCGCAGGGGTGGAGTGGGGTTCTCGCGACGGCCGCGGGAGTGGAGTGGGGTTCTCGCGACGGTGCGGGGACGGGTGGGGTTCTCGCGACGGTGCAGGGGAGGAGTGGGGTTCTCGCGACGGTGCAGGGGACGAGTGGGGTTCACGTGACGGTGCAGGAGACGTGTGGGGTTCTCGCGATGGTGTAGGGCGGGGGGTGGGGTTCTCGCGACGGTGCGGGGAGGGGGTGGGGTTCTCGCAACGGTGCGGGGAGGGGTGGGGTTCTCGCGACGGGGTGGGGGAAGGGGCTGCGCGGGGTGGGGGAGGGGGGAGGGTGGGGGGAGAGGGTGGTGGGAGGGTGGTGGGAGTTTAGGGTTAAGGTTAGGGATTAGGGTTGGGGTTAGGGGTTAGGATTAGTGTTAGGGTTTAGGGGGTTAGGATTTAGGGGGTTAGGGTTAGGGTTAGTGTTAGGGTGGCAAAATTGTAAATAACTCTAACGGTGACTTAACGTCCGTTACCAAAAAGGGCATTTGGTGAACAATTTTGAAAAGTCAGGGGTATATGGTGAATTTGTGAAACATTGAGGGTATATGGTGAATTTCTTGATTTGTCAGGGGTATATGGTGAAATAACCGTAATAATAATAATAATAATAATAATAATAATAATAATAATAATAATATAATAATAATAATGATAATGATAATAATAATAATAATAATAATAATAATAATAATTATTTATCGATTCTCTTCCGTAGTAAAAATACGAAGATGATATTCGTATGTCATTTGTAGTATTTTCTTAGAGTTTATAACAACGTACGGAGTATAAATTTTACGAAATATGAATGACTTTTTTTCAATAAATATTATTCCCTCCGTCTCTAAATAGAGTTCCCATTTTTCCATTTATATGTCTGTCCCAAATGGATTTTTCATCTCCTTATTTGGTATGGATCCATCAATTAAAATATTATTCAGCTTTCACTTTTTATTATATTACCCACTTTTCGATAAATAATATGATTTTGTAAAGTGACCCACATTCTCTCTCCTCAATAAACTATTGATGAATAGTGTACCAACTTCAATGTTTAATTCGAATTTAATATTATACAGCTAAGGACCCACTTATGATTTCTCTTTAATACTTGTGCCCAAAAGAAATGGAAACTCTATTTAGGGGCGGGATAATGATTATCTATTATCATCATGATGTAATTACGGTGACTCATAATTTTCATAATATTAATTACATGTATTACTTACTGTAAAATAAGGGGAAAAACTTTGTCTACCCACCATTAATAAAGACTTGTTGAGGGTTGTGGCAATGGAATCCAACTCAACATAATTACTATTTTTTTTAATGCTCTATTAGTAGTGGGTTGTCTACCCGATGGATAGGTATATCAATGTCCTAAAATAAGGTACCTTTTGGAAAATTTATCTACCACTTGGCAACTATAAAAGTTAGGATAATAATATTTGAATTCAATATATGTTTGTTATGTCTTTCAGAATGATTATGTAATATATCATAAACGTATAACGCTAATAATAATACCAAGCTAAGCTTTGCCTAGTGGTTAGAATTGTGCTTTCCAACCTTGAGTTTGGGGGGGTTCAATTTCCACTAGGGGAACTTTGAGGGTAAGGATTTCGCTTATCCTCCTCCCTACCTTGAGAGTATCTGGTAGGGCAATGCATCTCCGAATCCAAAAATAAAAATAAAAATAAAAATGTAAGGCTAATAATAATTTAAATATCATGTAATTATATCATGTATATATAACGCTAATAATAAAATAATATCATGTAATTTTATCTTTTCAATACATCTTGGGTGGACCGGATTAACAATTATTTATTGTGCACCCAAACTGAATTTATCACACAAGAACTGACTATATTAGAAAAAAACCCAACTATATCATAAGAAAACTGACTATGTTAGAAAATTGACTATATCATTACAAAAAATGACTATATAAAAGGTGATTATATCATATAAAAACTGACCATATCAAATGAATATTGACTATATTGAACAAAAACAGACTATATTATATGATTTCCGGTGCACAGAAGTATTATAAACCTGGTCCATTCAAGTTTTTTTTAATCTTTTGGAGTGTTACATTTTCGGGTCTTTTGCATCAAAAAAATCTTAAACAACATAGGTATAACCGTATAGTATAGTATACAACACCCTCACACCTTTAAAACCGTACCTCTCAGCTTCCCTCACTCATATGTAAATTCCTCACTCAAAAGCAAATTTCGAGGCTCGAATTGCAGAAGCTCGTTCCAGGTTCTTGTTTTGTTCCTTAGATGAATATACTTGTTTAGACGATTTTTGTTGCGAAGTTTGGTGTGAAATTACGATTTTTAAGATCTACTTCATGTGATTATTCATGCGATTGGTTTTATGCGGTTGTTATTGATTGTTTCATGAATTCAACTTATTTTTATGGAACTAAATGATAAGAAAATTTATGTTACAATTTGTAGATGCGCATATTTTTGATCACTTGATTGTTCTTGTTTAATTTCATGGATCAATTTTTCAAGTGTTGTGGCTGGAAATCAGGAATGAATGACCTGTCATCCATGGGCCCAGGGCGGCCGCCCCTCCTGCTCGACGGGCCTGAATAGCAATAATAACAATAATAACAACAACAACAACAACAACAACAACAACAACAATAACAACAACAACAACAACAATAATAATAGTAATAGTAATAATAATAATAATAATAATAATAATAATAATAATAACAATAACAATAATAATAATAATAATAATAATAATAATAATAATAATAATAATAATAATAATAATAATAATAATAATAATAAATGGGTTAAACGGGTTATGCAGTAACTTGTTTAATAAGCGGGTCTGGTCAGAGTTGAATTTTCCAACTCGTTTATTAAAAGTGGATAGATCTATAGGTAGGTCGAGAGATTTTCGACCTATATGTTATTGACCAGAATTCGAACTCCAACTTGTTTAACAATCTAAATTAAAGCTTTCATTTTACCCTTTAAACTATTTTTAAAAAGATCTTCTAATTTTCTCTATAAAATATTTCCCATCATTTTCTAAAATTCTTTCTTGCATGATTTTCTTTTTGAATCATTGCAACACTTCTCTTTTCACGATTTAATGTGTTAACTAGTATTTTGGCTCGGCGATGCCTCGGGTTAGTTACAAAAAAATAATATGTTATAATTCTTAAATTTCATAATTTATTTTGCCACTTTTCGTATTTTTTGTCCATTAAGAAATTGAAAAGTTTACGTCATGACGTGATAAGTAAAAAAATCTAAAAGTTTAAGTTTGAAAATAATAGCTTAAAAGTAATAGTGGTAAGAGAATATGACATCAATAGTCTCTTGTTAGTTACGTAATAAGAGTGCTAGAGATGTATATACTTGTTTAAGTCTTTTTAGTCAAGTATATTTATTATGAGACTTTATCATATTTTATTTCAAACATTAGACAATAAAGTCATAGTCTTTTTAGCTACATAGACTTGCTTAGGCACGACTTTTAATATATTTGTATAGATTAAATTACTTTGACAGTTAATATCTATAAAAAAAAAAACAAAAAGTTGATATTCTAAAACGCCACATTGAGACAAATCAAAAAGTGATTCACACATTTATGTTTTTTCTTCAATGAAAATTCATGGTTTAAAAGTATTGCATTGTTAAAATACAATGGAGGGAGTATTGTTCTCTAACTTGCATATATTATACACATGATTATCTCATGTATCAAATCATCCTTTCAACTGAAAATTACCTTCTATTCCTTTTCCATTAATCTAAATTACATCCCATTACTTTTTCTAATTAATATCATACAACTAGTTGTACTACAATTTCAAGGCTATTTCATTGCTCATATATATAGCTCTACATGAGGAAAATATGAGTAATATATGAGCATAAAAATAGCCTTAGGTGTACCGTATACTATATAAGTTTTGATTATTATTTCTATAAGAAACGAACTAGCTACACTACAACAGAAAACCTTAACTGGTTAGAGAAAACCATAATGTGGTCCTCCATGTATATAATATCACTTTATCAAAATTTCTTTGTGAATTCTCAACTCACAATTTTCTCAATGCTTTAATTTCCTGAAGTTGAGACATTATTGATGCCTAGAGAAGACAAAGGTGGTCTTGCTTCAGAGTCAACATTCTTTTCCGTCAACATATTGTTTTCCATGTTTGATACTTTAGGAACATTTGATGAACCGGAGTGTATTGAAGCTACTAAAGAGGTAAAATACTCGGATTTCCTTAATTCTTGAATTATGACCTGTGTTAAGGAAATTAAGAGACATTATAATTCTAAGAAAATCTAGTAGAGGGATATAATTTGGACAAATAAAAGCCACTTGTCTATGTTTTGTAGAATTATAATTTGGACTTACCATGGGAGTATAAATCCTTGTCATAATACCATAATTCAATAGTTTGAGCTTCATTGTCTCATCACCCCACACCACATGATCTTGGTACCTATTATAAGAAGCAATGGGAGGGGTAAAGGGGTCAATGATAGGAAAAATACAAGACAATAATAATTAAATACACGGTAGCAAATTTGCCCATTAAATTTAGGATTAATTCACAAGAAAGAGCTCAACTATTCCCTATTTTCTTCTATAAGTCCCAATTATAGATTATTCCCTGCAGGTCCCATGTTTAACAGTTTGTGACTTTTATAAGTCCTCATTTACTTAGAACCGGTTAAGAAGGTTGATTTTTTTTTAAATGTGGAACCCACCCACCTTTTCTCCCTCTTTCCTTCTCCTCCTCTACACCACCACAACCCCCTCACCACGACCGACCCCCCTCCTCCACCCCTTTGACCTCCCCTCCCCCTCCCCTCCCCTTCCCCTTCCCCCTTCATCCGCCGACCCCCCATCCCCCTCCCCACTGTGTCGGCATGTCCCTTCCCCTCGCTCACCCTCCCCTTTCCCCGCAGTCCCATAACCCCCCCCCCTCCCCCTCCCCTTCTCCCACAACTCGGCGGCGCTCAAAAATTCGAGCCCGAAACTTGCCCGAAACTTCGAACTTCGACGGGGGATGCGAGGGGGTGGGAGGAGGGGATGCGAGGGGGTGGGAAGAGGGAGCGAAATTCGACGGGGGATGCGAGGGGGTGGGAGGAGGGGAGCGAAATTCGACGGGGATGCGAGGGGTTGGGGGGAGGCGGGATGCGAGGGGGTGGGGGAGGGGCTGCAGGGGAGTGGGGGAGGGGGGCTGCGGGGAAGGGGGAGGAAGGGAGGGGCTGCTGCTGCCGCCGGACTCGCTCCGTGACGCCGCCACCCTACTGCCCAGTCTCGTCGGTGCTCCATTACCACTCGCCGGAGCTCTACTTGTGCAGCCATGGTGAGATGAAGATGAGAGAAAGGAGAGGAAATAGGGAGGGGGGTGATATTTTAAAACTCACGTGCCATTCAACTTGCTGGGTCTTATAAAAATCACATTATGTGCAACTTGGGACCTACAGTGAATAATCCATAGTTGGGACTTATAAAAAAAGATGGGTAATAATTGAGCTCTATCTTGTGAATTAATCCTTAAATTTATATATTGTCGCAAACACTATAGTAGTATCAAATTTTTATTTTTTTGGTACATGAGGAAAGTTAGGACACCCTTCTCTCGAAGGAGACTCCTAACAAATCAAGAAGAGCAAATTTATACAACGAAGGTTCATTTGAAACATTCTCGTCAACCGAGGCAGCAAAACTGTTGTGACCTTTTTTTTGACAGAAGATCCGCTACCCGATTAGCTTCCCGAAAATTATGCTTAAAGGTGTAAAATCTAAACTAACGAAGCAGTTGCTAAATGTCATCAATGAGGGTTTGGATGGGCCAAGACCAAGGCCAAGCGTAATGCCCTTGTAAAACTCTTATAACCACTTGGTTATCGCCTTCAATATGTAGATCTTGAATATGCTAATGAATGGCAAGAATAAGTCCATTTCTTAACCCACAGGCTTCAGCAACAAGAGCTGAGGTTTGGCCAAAACAATTGTGCGGCTTATCAAATATTCTCTGCGTTTGTTGCATTATTGCATAGTATTTGATCCCATAACTTCAAGTTTATATACTAAAGTCTTTAACCAATAGACAAGTGATATTTGGTATTATTAATTTAAAGTATAGTATTAATAAATGAAAGTGTTCCTTATCCGGGGAATAGCCCGGGCCTAACAATTAATTTATTCCTAAACCAATACTATTTTCGATAATCGATATTCTCCCGTATTTCATAATACAACATTTTAAAAAAATGATTTCTTACCATTTGAGCATTTTTTCCTGCGATGCAGTCGAAGCAATAATAAATGCCTGCAAATTAAAAGCCAAGAATAAATATTAAGCCGATGAAAATGTCTTTCAAATAAAATCTTTATGTTCCTTCAAAAAAAAATTATCATGCTATGTTTTCAAATGTTTTTTTTTTGTTTCCACAAAGATTGCAGCCATTGCTAAAATTTAGATGTTTAGGAAAAAGAGTGTAAGAAGCAAGTGTAACTTACAGTTCTATCAAAATTCAAATAGAAGCATCTTTTAACATCCTCAATTGTAGGCTTGCATTTGCATCTATCACGCCTCGAAGTCAAGTCAGAATATCTTGTGTATGTGTAGTGCAAAACTACTGCCTCTTTGATTTGTACCTCTCTGTCAATGTTTATTAAGAAGCTCTATGTAAATATGTGTAGTAAAACTACTGGCAGTTGATTCTAGAGATCCGAGTTTTAGACTTGTAACTAGTTTTTGAACCCGAGTGATGCACTGATGCCTCGAGGTATTTCATGTGTTAACACTATTTAGTAGTTCAAGACAACTAATGTCATTCAGAGCGATGTCAGTAAAAATAAATTAGGATGTGCGAAGAAGGAAGTGAAAGCATACTTGGGCGCTTTCTTGTAGTTAAACCATCGATGAGCGCCATTGGGGCGAAGATGATCTTGAATTCTTGCAGCTGATTTTCCATTTGCATATGTTAGAAAAAAGTTTGGGTTACCGTGAAATGTCTTCTTGAAGAACTTAAAGTTTGAATAATTATGGATGGGAAGATCAGCCAAATTCCTTTTGAACAATGAAACCTGCATTATATGCATGTAAAAGTACTTGTTAGAGGAACCTTACTTTAATTTGGTATTAGTATGAAAATAACGAATTATATTCATGATGAAAAATACATGTTAAAATTACCTCACTGAAAGGTTCTCTAATGTTATCCCTCTCAACAGCAGCTTCCTGAAATGAGAACATATATACGCCAATTATGGTAAGAATAAGACAGTGAAAACGGACTTCTAATGCTAAAAAATCATGTCATGATAAATAATAAGGCATACGAAATATTTTGAGGTAATTAATAGCACGGCTCGGATTAGATAATGACTCATAAGGGAATAGATGAGGACTTTAGTGTCCCCGTGACATGCCTAAAATACTTCTATATAATTAACATTCTAATTGTCAAAATAATGTTATTGTTTAGGTGATGAAAATTAAAGCTATTTTTTCTACCAATTATATTTTTTTGTACATCAATGCACGCATGCATTACGTGCACATAAGAGTGGTGATAAATAATGCTAGGTTAAACACTTCAGAATAACACTAACAGAGTTGCCAATATAGTATATTTAGTGATTCAAGTTCTTCTAAATATAATAATATAATGCTCATTCAAGAACACTGAGTTATTGTAGCTCATTTGGTTGTCATGTGTCATGAGATAGTGATTCAAGGTATTTGTAGCTCCTTCAAGTTATTTGGTGTTGTCAATTGTCATGTGGCTGGTATCTTATTTTGTATAAACCGATCTGTTACTTTAAAAGAAGAAACAAACCAAAGAATTGTTAAAGATCATATAATCTTTAGGATATTATTTGATTCTCCATGATTTATACTATCAAGATTGAAATCTCTTAGTTATCTTCCTATATCTTAAATCTTTCTTATTCTTGTATATCTTTTAGATATTATGATTGTACTATACTACTATTAATAGGATGTATACCTTTACAATTAAGCTTTTTCATTAACTTTATCAAGAATAATTCACATTAACCAATAAGATTGAATGGCATTAGTTAATAATACACATAAGATTTTCGTGTGATAATGATGTAATGATCATGCTTTTGAACAATTGAACTCACATAATTAAGAAACACAACTAAATCAACATCACTTGGAACTTTGTTGAATAGCTCTCTCACGGAGTACTCTCGAGTGCCTGCAGGATGCAGGAGCTCATCGGTGTCAAGATGGAAAATCCACTCCATGCCGGCCTCCTATATACATTTATCACAAAAATTATAAGGTTAGTTGCTAGACATCGTGTAATGAAATGACGATTAACATTACTTAATTTGTTTATATATATTTATGAAACGGTCTTCATAATTTTTTTTTGAGGTGAGAAACGGGGAAGGGGAGTGTAATATTAGATCAAATCAAGCTCCGCCAAGGATAAAATACTTATCATACCGTCTTTATAATTAAGCATGCATTAATAACTCAATTTATTCCTTTCATGATGTTGGGATTAAAGTTGGAAAAAGGGGAAGAAAAGAGGCGCCCGATTGGATCGGGCGTAGGCCGCCCGACGGGCGAGCGACTTTCGTAGTCGCTGTTGGCGCCCGTTCGGGCGGGGTTCGCCCGATCGGGCGACCTTAGTGAGCCTTGGAGTTTTGGTCTCGGGCCCGATCGGGCGGGGCTCGCCCGACCCGATCGGGCGAAGGCCCTTTTTTCCGTTTTTCGATTTTTTCCTTTATTTCTTTGGATCCCTTTTGTAACCTCCCCTTAATTACGTGGTTTAAAGATGATGATCATCCTTTTATGGTGGTTTATTCTTTCCCATAATTCCTATTGATGATGGGAGTTTTATTCTCCATTATCTTGTGTTTATTTGGATTGATTATGATCATTGGATTCCTTGGAGTCCTTTGATTTCCTTGGAAGGTTACTTCTTCTCCTTCACTCCTATAAATATATTTCATTTTCTGATTTTGAGACCATCTTTTTCTTCTTTCTCTTCTTTTCTCTTCATCTCTTTTTGGGCATAAGTTCTAGTAACTCCATCAGAGTGCCATTGTCTGTTGAGAGTTGTGTAAACCTTAGGGAACGAATCGGTGAGTACAATTGTGCACCCCGGTTGCACTGAATCTCGTTTTCAAGGCAGTGGTTTGTTTACCACGGCACAAGTTCAAATTGTTTGTTCTTATCTTGTTCTTCATTTTAGCCTTGAAAATCTTTAAATTCAACAATTTGAAAACAAGATATTATGTCGATTGTTTTGGCTAATCCAATGTTGAACAAGACTCTTCCTGACATCTCTAAGTTGGAGCCTCTTGATGGCAAGAACTATAAGAGATGGTCACAAAAATTATTGATCTTTTTTGAGCAACTTGAAAATTGATTATGTCCTCTATGAGGATGTGATTGAAGCAAGCAAGGCGGTAGCCCCGGATGCCTCCCTTTAGGCGGAGGACCTTAAGAAAGCGGCCGATGCATTGACCAAGAAGGAGAAAGACAACAAGCTTGTTCGAGCTCATATCCTCCATCATGTGAGTGGAATTTTATTTGATCTCCTTATCACTAATCGATCAAGCAAGTCCATTTGGGACACTTTGCAAAAGAAGTATGGTGCCGATGATGCTGGTAAGAAGAAATATGTTGTTGGTAAGTGGATTAACTTCAAGATGACGGATGATAAATTCATCATGGATCAAGTTCATGACTATGAGAACATTGTCACCGATATCCTTGGTGAAGGGATGAAAATGTGTGAAACTCTTCAAGCCAATGTGCTTTTGGAGAAATTCCACCTTCATGGAATGACTACCGAAACTCTTTGAAGCACAAGAAGAAGGACATGAACCTTCAAGAGCTTATTGGTCACATGAGGACCGAGGAGGCCAACCGTCTCAAAGATAAGTTTGATTATCTCTCTTTGAATTCTTCTAAAGCTAACTTGGTTAAATCTAGTGATCCTATGGCTAGAAACAGGTTCAAAGGTAAGAAGAAGAATAATGGAAACAAAGCGAACTTCACTTTTAACAACAAGATTCAAAAGACCAAAGGAGCATGCTATGTGTGTGGAAAGATAGGACACACGGCCTATTAATGTGTCCACCGCAAGAACAACTCCAATGGTGCCTCCCAAGCCAATCTTGTTGAAAAGGATGATGTGATAGTCGCGGTGGTAGTTGAAGCCAACTTG
This sequence comes from Beta corolliflora, assembly GCA_947648045.1. Classification (NCBI taxonomy): domain Eukaryota; kingdom Viridiplantae; phylum Streptophyta; class Magnoliopsida; order Caryophyllales; family Amaranthaceae; genus Beta; species Beta corolliflora. The sequence continues at coordinate 176,292 of CANSZD010000435.1, forward strand.
GTGGAAAACAAGGTAGAGTGGATCTTGGACACGGGAGCATCAAGGCATATTTGTGCTAACAAGGCTCTCATGACCGACTTTGAAGATGCTACCGATGGAGACCATGTTTACATGGGAAATAGTAGCACTGCGGGAGTTCTTGGCAAAGGGAAGGTCCACCTTAAACTCACTTCCGAAAAAACTTTGTTTTTGAATAATGTCTTGTATGTTCCCTCCCTTAGGAGGAATCTTGTTTCGGGTGCCCTTCTCAACAAAGCCGGTTTAAAGCTTATCTTTGAGGCGGACAAGATTGTTATCACTAAGAATGGAGACTTTGTTGGAAAAGGTTACCTTAGTGGAGGATTGTTTGTGATGAATGTTTTGAATAATAATGAAAGTACTTCTTTTGCTTATATTGTTGAGTCTATTGATGTTTGGCACAATCGCTTAGGACGTTTAAATGTTTCTTACATGAAAAAACTAAAAGACATGGACTTAATTTCTTTTGATCAAATTGACAAAGCCTCTAAATGTCCTATTTGTGTTGAGGCCAAACATACTAAGAAACCTTTCAAGCAAGTTGTATCAAGAAGTACTAAATTGCTAGAGTTGATTCACTCGGATTTAGCGGACTTTAAAAATTGCACCACTAGTAAAGGAGGGAAAAATTATTACATAACTTTTGTTGATGATTTTTCAAGGTTCACTAAAGTTTATCTTTTGAAAACTCAGGATGAGGCCGAAAGTGCATTTTTAAAGTATAAAGCCGAGGTTGAAAATCAACTTGATCTTAAGATTAAAAGGGTTAGGACCGATAGAGGTGGTGAATATGGAAAATGGACTTTAAAGAATTTTGTGAAGCCAATGGAATCATCCATGAGCAAAGCTCCCCTTACACTCCACAACAAAATGGTATTGCCGAAAGAAAGAATAGATCTTTAAAAGAAACTATGAATGCAATGCTTTTAAGTTCCGGGTTATCTGACAACATGTGGGGAGAGGCGGTTCTATCCGCTTGTTATGTACTCAATAGAGTGCCCCATAAGAAATTGGATAAAACGCCTTATGAACTTTGGAAAGGTTATAAACCTAACATAAGTATTTTGAAAGTGTGGGGGTGCTTAGCTAAAGTTGCTTTTCCAGATTTTAAGAAAACCACTATTGGGTCTAAAACTTTTGATTGTGTGTTTATTGGTTATGCTCAGAATAGTGCCGCATATAGGTTCATGATTTTGAGTGATTATTCTATTTGTGAATCTAGAGATGCAATTTTCTTTGAGCATACTTTCCCTTTGAAATCATCATCATCTTCTTCTATGCATGTGAATGAGTCAAATATTGATGTGTCCTTGGATGTTTCTTTGCCTAGTTCTAGTGATCCTCCTCCTCCTCCTCCTTTGGTAGTAGAAGGAGTACAACCTAGGAAGAGTAAGAGGGTTAGAGTAGAGACTACCTTTGGACCGGATTTTTTGACTACTTTTCTTGTTGAGAATTTTGATGTGAATTGTTTGAGTGTCAATGTTGTTTCTTTATTTTTTTTAGAAGAAGATCCAAAGACTTATAGTGAAGCTATGAAATCCATAGATGTTAGTTTTTGAAAAGAGGCCATTAAAAGTGAATTAGATTCAATCATGTCTAATCATACTTGGGACTTATGTGATTTACCTAAAGGGTCTAAACCCATAAGTTGTAAATGGATCTTTACTAAGAAAAAGAAACTCGATGGCTCTATTGATAAGTTTAAGGCTAGACTTGTTATTAGAGGTTTCACTCAAAAAGAGGGTATAGACTTTTTTGATACCTACTCTCCCATAACTAAGATTGCCACCATTAGGATTTTGGTTGCTTTAGCGGCGATTCATGACTTAGTGGTTCATCAAATGGATGTTAAAACGGCTTTTCTTAATGGTGATCTTGATGAAAAGATTTATATGACTCAACCGGAAGGTTTTGTGGTTAAGGGTCAAGAACACAAGGTGTGTAGGCTTAGGAAGTCTTTGTATGGTTTGAAACAAGTTCCTAAGCAATGGTATGAAAAGTTTGATAGTACCTTTAGGAGTGATGGTTTTGTGACTAATTCTTCTGACTCTTGTGTATATTCTAAAGTTTTGGGTTCCTCTTGTGTTATTATTTGTCTTTATGTTGATGACATGCTTATTATTGGTTCTAACCTTGAGGTTGTAAATTTCACTAAGGACTTCCTCTCTACTAAGTTTGAAATGAAGGATTTAGGTGAAGCCGATGTGATCCTTGGTATCCGATTGACCAAGTTCAAGGATGGTTTCTCAATGAATCAATCTCACTATGTGGAGAAGATCTTGAAGAAGTTCAATTGCTATGATGTGGAGCCATGTGAGACTCCATATGATGCAAGTGTAAGACTCATGAAGAACAAGGGCCCTAGTGTGTCACAAGAGCAATATGCTAAGATAATAGGGAGTGTAATATTTTTGATGAATTGCACACGTCCCGACATTGCTTATGCGGTAAGTAGATTAAGTCGTTATACTCATAATCCTAGCAGTGAACATTGGAATGCACTTTATCGGTTACTAAGGTATCTTAAGAGCACCATGGAAATTGGTTTGCATTTTAATCGATTTCCTAATGTCTTGGAAGGTTTTTGTGATGCTAATTGGGTATCCGATAATGATGAAGTAGTCTCTACTAGTGGTTGTGTTTATGTTGGGTGGAGGTCCTATATCATGGAAGTCCTCAAAACAACCATGTTTAGCGCGCTCCACCATGGAATCTGAATTCATTGCTCTTGAGTTGGCAGGTCAAGAAGCGGATTGGCTAAGGAGTCTCCTTGTCGATATCCCATTGTGGGGGGAAAGATCTTCCCTGGTATCTTTGCATTGTGATTCTCAAGCTGCAATTGGTGTAGCTAACAATAGCAATTATAATGGTAAGAAGAGACACATACGCCTTAGACATAGTTCGGTGAGGTAACTACTCAATAATGGAGTCATTGCTTTGAACTATGTGAGGTCTGAAAGAAATTTGGCGGATCCTTTGACTAAGGGGTTGGCAAGGAACCAAGTTCTTGATTCGTCGAGGGGGATGGGGCTTAAGCCTATGAAGAGTATCTAATTAGCATTACTAATATTTCATCCCTATGGCATTTTGTGTTGTAATGCTTGTAGTAGGATGAATTCGTTGAGAATTCTTAATGGATTTATACTTACGTGGTAGGTGCTCTAGCTAAGCATTTGAGAAATCCACCGTTGTAATTTTAGTGGAGGTTGAGTTTGTTTAAACTCTTAATGAATCCAAAGAGATGTTTTTGTGCTATTGAGAAGCACAAGGGATTCACCTATATGGTTGTGAAGACTCGCCATCTTCTATGGAAACTTGAGTTTGTTTCCTAGAGCTTCCATGAAAACTAAGGTAAACGCATGGCTTAAAACGCGTTCACTTTGCGGAGTTAACTAGATTTTTGGAGTGATGTATGTGTTGTGGGGGGCGTGACTTAAATCTTAGAGTTTCAAGGTTAGTCCACTCTTTGATCAAAAGTTTGAGGATTTCAAGGTTCGTCCACCCTTGGACTTGTAAGTCATTGTACCACTTCACTAAACATTTGGTTTCAATTTACTTAAATGTAACACCGGATGTTATGTATTGATCTCCTCTTATGCCCGGAATTTCCTTTCTTTCGTTTGGTATCTTTTTCTCGTCTTTAGTGGGGGATCGTTGGGATTAAAGTTGGAAAAAGGGGAAGAAAAGAGGCGCCCGATTGGATCGGGCGGGCGACTTTCGTAGTCGCTGTTGGCGCCCGTTCGGGCGGGGTTCGCCCGATCGGGCGACCTTAGTGAGCCTTGGAGTTTTGGTCTCGGGCCCAATCGAGCGGGGCTCGCCCGACCCGATCGGGCGAAGGCCCTTTTTTCCGTTTTCCGATTTTTTCCTTTATTTCCTTGGATCCCTTTTGTAACCTCCCCTTAATTACGTGGTTTAAAGATGATGATCATCCTTTTATGGTGGTTTATTCTTTCCCATAATTCCTATTGATGATGGGAGTTTTATTCTCCATTATCTTGTGTTTATTTGGATTGATTATGATCATTGGATTCCTTGGAGTCCTTTGATTTCCTTGGAAGGTTACTTCTTCTCCTTCACTCCTATAAATATATTTCATTTTCTGATTTTGAGATCATCTTTTTCTTCTTTCTCTTCTTTTGTCTTCATCTCTTTTTGGGCATAAGTTCTAGTAACTCCATCTCACACCCAAGAGTGCCATTGTGTGTTGAGAGTTGTGTAAACCTTAGGGAACGAATCGGTGAGTACAATTGTGCACCCCGGTTGCACCGAATCTCGTTTTCAAGGTAGTGGTTTGTTTACCACGGCACAACAAGTTCAAATTATGTGTTCTTATCTTGTTCTTCATTTTAGCCTTGAAAACCTTTAAATTCAACACATGATACTAGTTGTTACTCCCTATGTATTTTTTTGTTCTTCCTACTCTAATTGTGCGCGTTTGTCAATTCACTTATTTGACCTTAAATATCTTTCATTACATATTAGTAAAAATTATAACGATTGAATATTCATAAAGTATTCATTAAGACACATTAAACAAAACCCCACATGACTATATATTTTCTTATATATTGAGAAGAATTTAGAATATTCTCTCTACTTATGAATAGTGTTAAGATTCCAAGTAAGAAGAACAAAAAAATACAGAGGAAGTACTTCTCATCTCATTGTAAAGTATGACGGATTTTTTCAGGCCTCCCATTATAATAAATGCTCTCTCCATCTGTAGACACATAATCGTGTATCCCATTTAAGTATCCAATGATGAAACATACCGCGGTATTAGTTGACGCGACCCAACGGAAGAGCAATTCAAAGAACCAATCCAAAATTGTGTTTTGAAATGATATTCTAAAGCCCAATTAATTGTTCATGATGATTAATTGTATTTTAAGCCCATAAAATGCTTGAAGTCCATTTAAGAGCCCAATTAAATATTTATAATTTTAATAAATATTTTTTATAAATATTTTTATTATCTTTGATAAATATTTTAAATACAAATCAGATTTTTATTCCGTGAAATTCAATCTCCGGATTTTAGGGATAAAAACTTATCTTCAAAAGACGTGTTTGATAAAAAGCCGGAATATGCTGGAATATGCGCCGGACGTGGGGGCTGCGCTCAGCGCGCCACGTGCATCCAACACATTGGCCAGAACGCGTTAGGCGCGCCAATGAGTGCGTGACACATGGACTTGTGACTCACACAGAGTCCTGCGTCTGACGCAAGTTCTGTGTGAGACTCAAGTTTCTTTATTATCTTTTTAAATATGCGTATACACGTGCACAAATTTGATTGGGTTGGCTGCGTCAGGCACACCAATGTGCGCCTGCCAAGTAGGCATGCGCCAGGCGCAGGTTGCCGCGTGAGGCGCACGCTCCTTTTCCCTATAAATACCTGTGATTTCCCGAATTACGGACGACTTTTCATTATTATTTTACGAACACAAATATACTTACGAATACTTCTAAATACTATTACGAACCTCAAAATACTTCAATCCTTTAAAATCAATTTCAATTACTGATCATACTATGTTTCTGGTTCCACAATTGCTCCGCCTAAAGATCGTTGCGCTCTTCAATCTAAATCGCATAGGTATAATTCCAGGAGATCCTTGAATAATCAATTATATTTATTGCCTTGAAGTTACTAACAATTTATTTCATGATGTAGATATTTAAGTAATAATCGTTCTACTGTATATTCTAACTCCTTTTCTATACTTTATTTTATATCCATATTATTATTCATGCCTTTGTATATTATATGCTTGCTTGATTATTCTATTCATCTTATATGATTGTCCTAATTTATTGCTTTAATCACCCACATGTTATAATTCCTAATCAAGACCTAAAGAATTGTTCTAATTTTAATCAGATTAATTTGGACAACCTGCTAGGTTCCCTGTAAATTGATTACATAATAACTTGTCACTAAAAATTAGTCTTTTTATGTGATTATTCTTGGGCATAAAATTTGTAATGAACCGATATTTAGTAGAGGCCAACTTTGGGCGAATGTTGTTCATTATGACCATATTCGTGCCCTCACCCCCGAATTCAATCTTTGGTTCATTTTGACCATCTATGGAGTCTAGACGGGGAAATCTACATTGGATAAGTCCCACAATTTGTCCCTACGGTTTCCCATATCCAATTAGGTTTATGATTCTTCCTAAAAAGAATTATTGGCGACTTCTTTCAAAATATTTTTCAACAAAACCTTTACAATGGGGTAGTCAAATCTAATACGCGCTCACATCGCGTAGGCAAAATAAATACACCATCCTTTTTTTTTATTACTTGTTATATTTTATTTTTGGCATAAGATTTTATGAGATATGCATGTGGTGGTGTTCAGGGGCATAACTTTATAGATAAATGACAAAAAGGTTAATAAAATAGGTAGAAATAGATGGGTAAATGATAAAAAGGGATAAATATAATAGCTAGGTAGAAAAATATGGGGAACGTATGCCAAAAGGCGAAATATAGCAAGTAATCTAGGAAATCAATTTAAATAAAAGTGTAGCAAGTAAAAAAAAAAAGACGGAAGGAATGTGTTAAAAATTATCTTGTTGATTGGTTACTTAACTAGTCCAGAGTTAAAAGTTGATGGTGCATACCCTTGCCATGACTATAGCCGTTTCCATATTGAGGGTTTGCTTCACAAACAAGGCGGCGTTGCATGGCCTGTGGAAGGCGTCTGAAAGCCAAGTCTCATTCCAAATTCGACTGATAACACACAGAATTTTGGAGCAAAGTAAATTATGTGAATTTTTTTTATTTGTAATGCTTGATGTGTACATAAATTGTTTCTCATGGGACATATGATAATGAAATGTGGAATACGTACGGATCGAGTGTGGATGAAATCAACATAAAGAAGAATTAGAGAAGAAGCTGCTCTATTTAATACTTCTCTATTTTTTTAGATAAATATGCATTTTGATTTTTGACACTATTTACATACATGACTTTGACTATCTCATGTGATTTATATTTAATGAAAAATATAGTCATGTGAGATCTTGTTAGATTCGTTTCAATGTATATTTTCCAAATATCAACTTTTTGTAATTTTTGCTTATTGATAATTAAAGATATAAATGTTCAAAATAGTGTCTCGGCAAGTGTGCTTAAAAGAAATGGGTCAATTGAAAGAACATAGGGAGTAAATTTTATATGAGAAAGGCTAACACGTGGTGGATAAACTCTATTATAAACGCTTTTTGATAATGGTTATTGATTTTGTTTGATGTAGTTTTATGTTGTAATATGGCAAGGGTGAGGATATAATTTCGCACCTTCTAGCTTGTTGTTCCTCTAACTCTCTTGTTCTTGGTATGGCTTTTACACCCTGTGAGAAAAAATCACAAATAAAATCAATTCATAATTAATCATCCTCTAAACACGAATAGTACCTAAATGAGTAAAAAGCTACTTAATTAAGAGGTAATTAAGCTTTTAAACTCACAGGAATAGACTCAAGGACTTCTGAAACGCTGGGGGTTGCAGCCTTTCCTTCAACAAAGAGAAAGAAGTTTGAAATGCCAACAACTCTATGATAGAAGATCCATGGTAGAATATCTTCTAGACCAGCTGAAGTTGTCGAAGTAATACATATCTAGTAACATATAGCAATTTCACAAGTGGATTAATTGGGTAGCATATATATATATTCACTTTTGTTTTCATATTAAAAACTATATAATTTTTTTTTTGCTAGAGAATGTCTAAACGCAGTGATGTAAATAGAATTCGATACCACATTTTAGGTGTAACGTTAACAAGACTTTACCAACTAAATTAATTGGCATCCACATACTTTTTTTTTCTTTAAAAATATGTAAGAATTAAGATAATAGAGAAGGATAGAATAGGTACTTATTACATATGATCCTACGTTCTATCAATAATAACTTTTAATTATTATAAGGGTTTTTCTAACCTATGCACCTAGTGCAAAGGTTAAGCCTTATCTATTAAACAAATTGATTAACTAAAATAGAATATCTTCCCTATAATTATGCTAAATAGTTAGTTTCCTTATTAATATATATTTTATCTTTTCTTTTAATCAAACCAAAATTGTCATTAATATATATTTAGCAGATAATATAAACTCCTCAATCTGGAGTGACTTCATTGATCAAATATATATAGGGTTACAATACTCCGAGTCCTAACATAATTAGGAAATCATGCAAAATATATCCTAAAGTAATGAGAAAATATTATCCTAATATTATTCTCTATCAGTTTCAATGAGTGTGTTATAAATATGATCAATTGTTATAATTTTTACTAATATGTAACCAAAGATATTCAACTTAAAGGAGTGCATTGGCAAAAGAGTACAATCAAAGTAGATAAGATAAAAACATACTGAGGGAGCTAGTAAGTATTTAATAGAAAGAGGTAACTTCTTTTTCATGTTGTGAATCTAGACACGATAAGACTGGGTGGATAGATAGATATATATATTTCAGCATTCAACTACTACATGTTGAGTGGGGCGGTAATATTTAAAGACTACCGATTGAGTTTGTCATTTTCATTTAGTGACTACGGATGAAGATCCTTTACAAGTGATGGGATATTCAGGGATATCACTTTGTAATATGCGAGAATAAACCCCCTATCATAAATTTGGGAGGAGTGATGCATAACTTAAGTACTTTAACGCATATGGAGAGTTGGATAGCTGAATTATTACACAAAAGATCCACCAAATGTGCCAATAATTCAAGAATGACCAAATATAAAGTACAGGTATCCCAAGCTAGGAGTGAAGACATCGTGGGTGGCATGAGATCTGGGTTAAGACACTTGGCAATTGCGGAAGGAGGAATATTTTATATTTTTCTATTGGTTGAGACTTCCTTCTATCGTCTCAAGTTCATTATGGTTTAGTTTAAGTATATAATTAGGTGTCAGCTCACAAACGAACAAAGATCCTAGCCAAATATTGTCGACTTGAGTCGTTTATAAGGGTGACTTTTATAATGTGATTACCAAAATATTTGGTGTCTCAGCATTGCCTTGATGAATGATGTGGCATTATTAATAACTCTATTTCAAATTATTTGTGAATTTGTATATGCATCAATAACAACCCTATTACAATTTTAGTAATTCTTATTAGTATTAACCGTGTATATCATAATTAGTCTCCAATATCATACCATTTATACTAATATATTAAAAAGCGTTCCTAAACAAATAACAATGCCACATGGCGCTATCCCTTAGAGTATTTATTTCATGTAAAGACACATACAATAAATAAATTAGAAAATGCATGTTGTAAGATTTGATGCCATGATTTCAAGTTTATACACTAAAGTCTTAACCACTAAACCAAATGGTATTTGGTGTTATAATTTTAAAGTAAAATATTAATATATGAAAATTATAATTAATCGTGATATAGCCGGGGCCAAAAAAACTAGTTAACTAATTGTATGTGTCACTTATAATATCTTGTATTTTGTCTAATTAATGGTATAAGACCTTTCCAAGCTTCCCTAAAATGGCTTTAAAAAAAACCTTTCCAAGCTAGGTTGGTTTCTAATGACATAAAGGTTAATGGATTTATGTGTAATTTTATAAGGAATATGTTATGTTGATGTAAATGATAATGGAACTCCATTTTTAAGCATGCGCTTATTTCATAATTTCATCATCTCATCAATTTATACTAGCTCTTCAAGTGAAGTATTCTCATTAAAATATGCCAAATTGCTCTAAAGTTAGGTTTTCAGTTCTCATAAGGTGTGTTAAACTAACTGTGTTTATCATAATTAAGGTGCCTTTAACTTCCAACTCTCATGAACTCTCATGGTGTGTTTCGCTTCTAACTTACATAAGACCAGCAAAATAGACTGTAATTACCTAAAGAAGGTGGAAGAAAATTTGATTAAACGAACCTAAAATAATGCCACCCTTTATGAAATCAATAATGTCATATTATTTTGGGATTTTGGTATTGACTTCTTTTAAAAACCCATATTAATATCCAGTAATTAAAAAAGCTAGAAATTTGGTCTAGCTATTATAATTGTTTGATGACAATGTTACTTCTGTCATGATACTCAATCAACCATTGATGCAAGAATATTTCTCTCTCAAGTTGTTGTCTCACTTTCATTCATTTCTGCCCTCTCTACAATGTAATGCAGTCACTATTTATGTGACAGCTGAGGTGAGAATCCCTAGGTCATTTAACACCTGACAACTTAGCAAAGGACACATGTTCTCACTAACGAGACAACGAGGCAATGAGAACCTTTTACATGGGCCAAAGACTAACACCCTAGCTACATTACTTAGCACTACTAACTGACACTACATAGCCTACATTCCTCTTCGAGATATCAGGCCTTCTCAACACTCCCCCTCAAGCTGAGAGTGAGGAGTATTCTGAACTCCCAACTTGTTAAGGAGGTAGTGATGTTGCTGAGTTGGAAGGAGCTTGGTAAACACATCTGCCAGCTGCTGTTGAGATGAGATGTAGGTTGGTTTAATCACACCATCTTCTGTCTTGTCTCTGATAAAATGACAGTCAATATCAACATGCTTTGTTCTCTCATGATGTACAGGATTGGCTGCAATTGCCAGAGCAGCTTGATTGTCACAGTGTACAGGAGTTGTACCAATGGACTTGAGGCCTAAGTCTTTTAGGAGTTGCTTCAACCACATGACTTCACAAATGGCAAGGGCCATTGACCAAGATTCGGCCTCTCGCACTGCTTCTAGCCACCACACGGTCTGTCTTTTTGCTTTCCAGGAGATAGGAGACCTCCCAAGAAGAATGCAAAAACCTGATGTGGACCTTCTTGTGGAAGCACAACCTCCCCAGTCACTGTCACAGTATGCTTGAAGCTGAGCACTTGAGTTGTTTGCTAGAAGAATACCTTGTCTAGGGCTCCCTGCTAGGTATCTAAGGACCCTTTTTGCAGCTTGCATATGAATGCTTGTAGGATGGTGCATAAACTTGCTGAGAACATGAACTGTAAAGGCTATATCAGGCCTAGTGAGAGTTAAGTAGATTAACTTCCCTACCAGCTTCTGATATGGTTCAGCATGAGCCATAGCTTCACCTGTCCCACTGCTGAGCTTCACATGAGAATCCATTGGAAGTTTAAGAGGCCTGCACTGCATCATGCCATATTCTTTTAACAAATCCATGATGTACTTCCTTTGAGATAAGAAAATGCCATCTCTACATTGGTCAACTTTTATCCCAAGGAAGTATCTAAGCACTCCCATGTCTTTCATGTGAAAGTGGCTACTTAGAAGAGCTTTAGTATCTTGAATAGCTTGAAAATTAGGACCAGCCAGGATTAAATCATCCACATACACCAGCACCACAAGAAGATTTGCTCCACTGCCTTTAACAAACATAGAGTAATCTGACTTTGACTGAATGAACTTGTGACTCTTAAGTGTATTGCTAAGCTTATCAAACCACTGTCTGGGTGCTTGCTTGAGCCCATACAGTGATTTTTTGAGCTTGCACACTTTGTCACTCATGCCTGTAAGCTTGCTGTCACCAGTTAAGTTCACTTTAAGCCTATGTCCTGCACCATGATATCCTGGGGGGAACTTCATGTACACATTTTCCTGCAAATCACCATGTAAGAAGGCATTTTTAACATCCATTTGATGTAGGTGCCAACTCTGAATAGAAGCTACAGCAAGCAAAGACCTCACAGTAGCCATTTTAGCTACTGGAGCAAAGGTTTGCTCATAGTCTATTCCATACTTTTGTCTATTTCCCATGATGACTAATCTTGCTTTGTATCTATTCACACTCCCATCCTTATTGTACTTTATTTTATATAGCTATTTGCAAGCTATGGCTTGCTTTCCAGGGGGCAAAGCACTGATGCTCCATGTATCATTCTCCTCCAGGGCACTCAGCTCTTCATTCATGGCCTGCACCCACTTGGCATCAGTGATGGCTTGGTTGTAGTTCCTAGGTTCATCATGATGGCTGGTGTGAGAGAAGAAACAGGAGAATGTGGGGCTGGTATTGGTTTGAATTGTGTTGTGAACTAGAGTGGGTTTTGTGTTTGCAAGAGAAGTGATGTCAGATGTTGATTTTGTGTTTGAAAGGGAGGTAGCATTGGCAGTTATGTAGTCTTGATGCCATCCTGGTGCTCTGTGGGCTCTACTGGATCTTCTCACTTCAGTCTGAGGTGCAGGTAAAGATTCATTTTCAGGTTCAGCATTCTCTTCACCATTCTCTTCACTCACCTCCTCATCATCACAAGTAGTGTTCACACTCACATCACTCACAGTTTCTCTTATTTTATTATTGTGAAATATCTTATATGGGAAGATAGTCTCATAGAATTTTACATCTCTACTAACAAAGATCACATTGTTAGTGAGATTAAGGAGTTTATACCCCTTTTGAGACTGAGGGTACCCTAAGAAGACACATGGTACACCCCTTGCAGTGAATTTGTCCTTTTTTCTAGTAGGATTACTAGCAAGTGCTAAACAACCAAATGACTTTAAGTGAGTGTAAAGAGGGGGAGTTTGATAAAGTACCTCATATGGAGTTTTGTCACCCAAGACCTTGCTAGGCAATCTGTTTGTTATATGCACAGCACACATAACACAATCACCCCAATATTGAAGAGGCAAACCACTCTGGAACCTGAGAGCTCTAGCCATATCCAGTATGTTCCTGTGCTTCCTCTCTGCTCTCCCATTTTGCTCAGGTCTATCTACACATGATGTTTGATGAGCAATCCCAAGCTTGCTGAAAAATGGCCTACATTGCTTGTCATCAAACTCTAGTGCATTATCTGATCTAAACACTTTCACCTGTCTTCCAAACTGAGTTCTGCTCAGTTTTCAATAGCACTGAAAGCATCTGACTTGTGTTTGAGCAGGTGTATCCAAGTCACCCTGCTGTGATCATCTACCAATGTGAGAAAAAACCTATGATTCATCCTGGTGGCCACCCTGTAGGGTCCCCAGATGTCCATGTGAATCATATCAAATGTCTTAGCCACCCTAGATTCACTCACATTGAATGGCAGTCTTGTGAACTTTGCAAGGGGACAGGTGATGCACACATCATCATTTTCACCTTTATACCCTTTCAAGTTCTTGATCTTGCCAATTTTCTTCAAAGGAGCATGTCTAAGCCTCCAGTGCCATAGAGTAGTTGTCTTGACACTTGGGACATTGCTCAGAGTTGCTGGAAGCTCAAATTCTGCATTCACATTCATTGCTGTCATCTTTTTCTCATCTCCCCCTGTCTTTATTCCGTCCATTTTGCTCATTCTTCTCCATTCATTTATCACCTTGCTCATTGGTAGATTTATCAAGTAATACAGACCATGTAATGCTCTTCCAACACCACAAATTTTTCCTGTTTTCTTCTCTTGCAAAACACAGAACTCAGAGTGAAACTCAATTTTTATATTGTGATCCTTAGAGAGTTTTTGAACTGAGAGAAGATTGTGTTTGAAACTAGGAATATACAAGACATTTTTCAGAAGAATTCCATTTCCCAGCTTCACATTTCCACTATGTGAAATGAGTGAGCTCTCACCAGTAGGCAGATTTATCTTTTGTTCCCTGGTGCACTCAACAACATCAACCATCACTTCCATGCATCCAGTCATATGATCTGATGCTCCTGAGTCTATTATCCACTCATTTCCCTCTATGTCAGCAAAATTACAGCTCACCATGACAGCATAGCTATACTCCATTTCATCTTCTGTATCAGATGTTGCAGCCTTGGAAGGAGTAGGTAGCATTTTCATCAACTGTTCTAGCTGTTGAGTAATGAAAGTAGTTCCACTTGCACTACTATTTTCACCACTAATTCTCACATTTGCAGCTGTTCTCCCACCTCTGCTGTTTCTGCCACCTCTATTCCACCTTCCTCCCCTATTGTTGTTTCCACTCTCGCTAAACTTCTCCCTCTGGTCTCTCTGAGCCTTTGGATGTCTAGGTGGATATCCAACTATTCTCCAGCACTTTTCTTTGTTGTGTCCAAATTTTCCACACTCAGCACATGTCACATCACTTCCTTTGCTCATCATAGCTGCTGATTCCATCTCTTCCTTGACAGGTTTGAGAACATCTCTCTGACTCTCTTCCTGATGTAAGTAACTGCAAGCAGTGTGCAATGTTGGAAGTGGATTCATCATGAGCAAGTGACTTCTCTGTACTGCATACCCTTCATCAAGACCATTAAAGAACTCAGTTCCTCCTGTTGGTCATTAAGAGCTTTGAGAAATGCACTTATCTCACTATTCACAGTGGTTATGGGAGGGAGTTCCTTCAAATTCTCTAACTCTTCCCACAACCCATTCATGTCTGTGTAATAGTCTGTGATGCTCCTTCCTTCTTGCTTCTTTTCATACAAATCTTTATTAAGTTTGTATTTTCTAGACCCATTTGCAACTGTAAACCTTTGTTCTAGCTGACTCCATATAAGGGAAGCAGTATTCAGGAACATTATAGACTTTTTAATGGACTCACTTACACTCCCTAATATCCATGATATCACCATGTTGTTACAGGTGTCCCAAGCCTCCTGTTTCACTGCATCTGAGGCATCTCTTTTAACTACTCCAGTCACAAACCCCAACTTTCTCTTAGAAGCTAGACCTATCTCTAAAGATCTCTTCCAGGATCTGTAGTTGGAAGCTCCTTCTAGCTTTTCCACACTTACATAGTTGCTTCCATCAGAAGGGTGAAGATATAAAGGACTGCTTGAATCTATCCCAGGAACCATCCTTATAATACTAGGTGAATTTTTTTACTGTACTCCAGGTGTTTTAAGGAAGCAAAGATACTATTTTTAATGCTAAAGACACAAACTTTAAGCACTAAAGACTCAAACTTTAATAGTTAAAAAATACATCAACTGGTACGATTACTTATAATAAATTTTGCTGTATGATTGAGTGAGTGAAGGACTGCTATATACTAACCTCGCTCTGATACCATGATGACAATGTTACTTCTGTCATGATACTCAATCAACCATTGATGCAAGAATATTTCTCTCTCAAGTTGTTGTCTCACTTTCATTTTATTTCTGCCCTCTCTACAATGTAATGCAGTCACTATTTATGTGACGGCTGAGGTGAGAATCCCTAGGTCATTTAACACCTGACCACTTAGCAAAGGACACATGTTCTCACTAACAGACAACACAGACAACAGACAGCATAACCTTTTACATGGGCCAAAGACTAACACCCTAGCTACATTACTTAGCACTACTAACAGCACTACATAGCCTACATTCCTACTAAGATATCAGGCCTTCTCAACATTGTTTTTAATTTACCTAGTTTGATTTTCACCTTTGCTAAAATGAAAATTCAATCATTAATATCTTTAATAATTAGTAACAAAACAATTATAAAAATATAATATTTATAAATATTTATCAAGACCAATCTAAGAAGAACCTAATTTACTTGACTATATCTTGCTTTCCGTATTTAAATTACCAATGATAATCAAAGTGAAGTACGGGAAAAATACAAAAATAGAAAGTTTCTAAATAAGATAAAAAGAAATAGAGGTAGTCCGTAAATCAGGTATAAAAAATAGATGTAGTATTATAATGAAATTTTAGTAGGATTTTGTTATATTATATCCTTAATTATGGAGTTAAAGACGACATGTGAAAATTATCTATGAAAAACTCTATTTGGAATAAATGTTCATTAGTGAATTAACAAGAGAGAAGAATGGACGTAGACCCCATTATAAGTAAATTAACCAAACTGCCCTACACTCAGATGTTTACTAGAAAACAATTTTCCTTTTAGCTTCACTCATGGTGTAACAAAAATGTACATAGAAACTAAAGAACTTTTTAGTGATCATCTAAATCACCTAAACTCGAAAAGAAATAGGCAACATGAAACTAACCTTGGGTCTAACAACAGAATCGTTCTTATCAAACTCCCAACCTCTAAGCTGTGAGAAAACAAAGGAGTTGCTATCCTTAATATTGGACAATGAGGAATTGACCTTCGCCTGAGCTTTGGAGGTGCATAAGATCGGACGATCAAAGGACAATCCTCTTAAAAGATCGCTCGAGCCGCCCGGCCGCCATTGGAGAAAGAAGGTCAACAAGAAGAAGGAGAGGGGGAGAAGAATGATAACTAAAAGGTATTTGTTGATGAAGTTTCTAATGGAACAAGAAGAAAATGTAGTTACAAAAGTTGAAGATGATGAAGAAGAAGAAATCTTGGGTCTTGGAGATTGGGAAATATGATTCACCATTATTGTAATAGAAGTTGATGTAACTTAGAAAATTTGATGAAAAGAGAAACCATACTATAAATTTAAGCTTGTTATTTAAAAATCATGTGTTGACATTGTCTTTAGATGAAGGAGAAGTGGTAAAGCATTGACCAATTTGAGTTTGAGGGAGGCAGGATTTGGACGTGATGTAATTTTTATTTAGATTAATAATGGAAGACCATGTTAGTATATGAGTTAGAAAGTAATTAAAGAACACTAGCTAGCTCTTGATTTGTTCATTCTTCCCGCTGTTTTAGCAACTTGTCTCTATTGTTTACTGTTTGTAATATGCTAAGAAACCTTTTTTTTAGTTTTCACCACTATGTGCGCGGGGTTGTATTCACCTTATTAAGATGAGATAATTAGTTTGAATTTATTACGATACTTAGGTGTAGTATAAATGTTTCAGATTTGATATATCTGATGGTTGAACTTTTGACCACATTCTTACGGTATACTTCATCCGTTCTGAAATAAGTGAAACACTTCTCTTAAAAAGCTCTCACATAAAGTAGATAAGTGTTTCACTTATTTCAGAACGGAGGAAGTGTATACCTCTATTTTTTTAGTTGCACCATTTGTTTTCTCACATTTGTCAAGACGCTTCTTTGGACATTAATATCTCTAATTGCGTATAGAATTTATAAAAAATTGATATTTGGAATCCTCACATTGAGATGAATCTAACGAGACCCCACTTGATTATGTTTTTTCTTATCTAATAATGCAACATAGCTTAACAAAGTTGGTTGATTAATAGTACCAAAAAGCAATTGGTGCAACTAAAAATAACGGAGGTAGTATAAGAATGAACATCATCGTATCATTGTGTAATAAACTAATAATGCTCATCTTTCTTAGTTCAATCTTTACTGTTGCTTGTATTGAGATACAAATATCTTTTATGATTTTGGCAAGTATCCAAGTATGCCAAGTATGCCAAGTATTATTAGTTTTCTAATAATTGTGCATTAATTATTTGGTGGATGTTAAATTTAGAAACAATACGAAACGGGCCTGGGTAATCCGAACAAAGAGGAGGAGAGATTTGACCCACTTTATAAGCCCAAAAGGAGGTTCCATACTAAAACCAATTGGTGATAGTAGGAGTAACCCCTCTACCTTATAAAGTGGAACAATCTTTCCTCTTTCTCCAATGTGAGACACTCACAAGTGGGATTTCAATGGGTTTCAACAGTGGACGTTCTCTCGATTATATTATCGGATTTCCACATTACAGTATTACACCATCCCCTATGTTAGTTATTATCGCTGTTTTTCTGTATGTTAGTTTTACGTTATTATACTTGCAAATACATAATCTGACAGGCAACTGAATTAACAGGTGCATCCTAAACCCACTACTTGAGCTTTGAGGCTTTTAGCTGATGTTGAACATCAGTTAACTTTTTTAGTTTGCTAGGGCTTGAAAATCTCTAGGCTCTTGTTACTATATTCCTTTATGATGATGTTTCTATTCTTCTTTTCCTTTACACTTTTTACTTTCTTCACCATGTTTGTTAGTCCATTTCCTTCAAAATTTGTATCTGGTTTGACACTGCTCTATTTAATTTTATTATAGTTCATTTTTGGCTCAAAAATACATATAACATCTAAAAAAAATGAATTAGTCTGTTATAAAGTTACATTTTAGTTTTTAGGCTCAGTTAAATAATTACAATAATTGTTTTGTTAATTGTGCAGACCCTGCATAAAATTTGTGGATCAAAACAGACGTAGCTAGCATAATACTACCTCGTGTATAATCAACCATTTAGAATCTAAATCTATATTAATAAACTTTTGCAACTCCCTATTTTTCTGGGATATAAGAAGGTTATAAATTTAGATGGTACAATGGTTATATAAGACTTTTTATCGCGTATAATGCAATAATTTTATTGAGACTAGTAGTTTCACAAGTCGAACGAGTGAAGTAGACCATTTGATTTGGGTGCGACAAAATTTTGAAATCGTATGGAAGTTACTTTAGATAGTTGTTCCCAAAAGATAAATAACTACTGTATTCTCTAACAAGTATGTATTGTAATTTGTACACGTATGCCTCGACTAGTCATGGGAGAAACCAGTGTTAATTCATCAAAATTTTATGCATCCCACACTCCCATTTTACTCTATGACTATTACAATATTGCTCTAATCTTCCTAATAAAAGAATATTAATGATACAATACAAGGGTTATAAGGTTGAGAATGACCAACGTTTAAGGCTAAGTCCCTTCTTTTTATGGATGTTATCTTTGCCACCAATCTTACTCGTAGAAAAATTTCCCCTGCTAGAAAATTTTCAGCACTTAGTCACTTTTTTTTACGAATAATGATTTAGGGAGAAGCAACCTCCACTGATGCGACAATAGAAGCAAAAATCCCCTGTTCTTTTAACTTCTGAATTATGACCTGCAAGAATAAATTTCAAAAGTGAGACATTTGTTGTAAAAATTAAATTAGTTCGAAAAAGGTGTGATAAAAATTGCTTCAAGCTATACTATAGTACATTAGTACGTGACAATTAATCGTGGACGCTCACCATGGGAGTGTAAATGCGAGTCAAAATGCCATACTTGAATAGTTTGAGGTTCATCTTTTTATTGTTCCACACCACATGGTCTCCGTACCTGCATAAGAAGCAAATTTAGTCTAAGAAACAAAGATTAAAAACCATGATGGTTTGTTCGTCATTTGCATAAGGCCAAAATTTTCATCCTACATGTGTGATTCTATGTAGCATGAAAATGATTCAGCTTTTGGGAAAACTAAATGTTTCAGAAATGGGGCAATTTTTAGTTCCGTCCATATTCGGGCTACATTAGCACGAAAGCGGTTAGGTTTTGAAAGGATAACGTTTTGGAAACAGGGAAATCTTATATTACAGAGGTTTTTACGCTGCAAATAGGTGTGAATATAATATATGTGGGTCTGTAATCTCACCATTGAAGCATTCTTTCCGGTGTTTCAGTAGAAGCTATAATAAATGCCTGCAATCCCAGCAAATCCATTTTAGTCCGAGGTAACAACAAATATTTAAGTGGAAATTATCAATTATAAGAGAAAATAAATTAGTTTAACATACTGATCTATCAAAATCCAACCAGAAGCATCTTTTCACATCCTCTTTTGTAGGTTGGCAATTACATCTATCGCGCCTTGAAGTCAAGTCGGAAAATCTTGCATATGTGTAGTGCAAAATTGCCGCCTCATCCACTTTGATCTCTCTGTCGATGATCATCAAAGAACACTTTTATTCACTTTGTGGCAATCCCATCATGTGGTAATTACGGCCACATCACATCCTATTTTGTGCAAAGAGTTGGAGGGAAAAGGTACCAACCAAACCAATGTTAAGGTCTTGTTTTTTGAAATTAATCAAAGGGAATAAACTATCTTGCTATTATTGAGTCGAGGATCAATAAATTTATAGGGTACAGCAGTGCAGATCCTAAGACAAACTAAAATATACTTGAGGAAAAAAATTAGAAAGGTCGAGAAGGCCAAATCTGATGATCTTCAGTTTGTCAAGGAATCAAGACAGAGTCGGTTAAGATCCTAATGTTGAGTTTGATGCAACAAAAAATTAATTGCCTAGCTCCATATGATAATTAGTGAAGTGGGATTTGTAGAATTGTAGTCAAACGAAGCTAGATTTCGATCAGCAGATGGACTTCATGTTTACTCGAATTCGGTGAAGCAAGTTCAAGGTTTAATAAACACAAGCTTTGAATTCAACATCTATTATCATATGGTAGACATAAAGTCATAAAGTTTAGATTGTTATTTTTCACCTTTAAATTTTTTTTTATAAAATAAGTTTCTCATGAAATATTGATATAAAATAAAGGAGAAAACTTATGAGCTAATTAATTCATCTAATCATATCAAGAAGATATTAATTAAGGATGAAACATACTTGGGCTCATTGACATAGTTATACCACCGATGAGCACCATTGGGGCGAAGGTGATCTTTGATTCTTGCAGCCGATTTTCCATTTCCATATGTTAGGAAATAGTTGGGATTACCTCGAGTTGCAATTTTGTATAGTTCAAAGTTTGAATCATTTGGAAGATGCTCATAATTTTTTTTGAACAATGTAACCTGAAATATATGTTAATAAAGACATCAGAGGAGCAAGTATCGTGATACAAAAGAAAAAGGCATCCAAAAATTTCATTGTGTCCTGTTGTTGCTAATCAGAACCAATTAGTTTAACTAACCTCACTAAAAGGTTCTTTAATGTCATCCCTCTCAACTGCACTCTCCTGAAATGCAAAATAAGCTGTTCATAATATAGTTATAAGACAAAGCAATGACTCAAATGGAGAAACAAAAATAAGGTTGACTATAGGAGCATGATTCTCCCATCTCCTTTTTGAGTGACCTGAGTTCCGAAGAAGCTCTATTAAAAAGAAGAATACACATTCAAAGTTTAGATTGTATATTCAACCATTATAACTTTATGTTTAAGAAAGAGAAATTCAGCTTTTATGAATTCCCTTTTCTTTCAAGGCTAGGATCCACATTTTTCATTTCATGCACTTTGCCATTATAATAAATAAATTTTTATTTCCGTACAAATAAAGATGGAGTTCCTTGTCCCCTTTTAAAAAATGGGTTCTATTTTGGTAGTTAGTCTATTGTTTTCCATATTTTTGGGTAGAAGTATAGTCTATTGTTGTTTTCTCCTTAATCTTTTGTTTTGACGAACACTTTTGTAGTATGTTCACATTTTGTCTTCTATGTGCTAAGAAGTATATTATGCTCATACTTTATCAGTTATCACGTGTTCTCGCTACTTTTTTTACCCCTTGTTCAGGAGTTACTAGCACTTTTAGCAACAAGCTCAATTGACCAAAAGGGATACATAAGCCCATTGACTACATTGAGACCCAAGATAAAGGGAAGCCATCTAAGAAGGCCAACTCTCACACTCTTTCTCTGCTCTACTTGTCAATTGATCTCTACAATATGATCTATGGTTACTGACTTGAGCTCCGAAGGATCCGACTCCTAGACTCACCCAAGCACTCTTAGTTCCCTTTGTGGACAAATCTTAAGACTTGGATTCAATTATCCTCGTACCATATTAGGTACCTTTACTCACCGCACAGGCGCACAACACGCCACCTAATAACTTCATCAATTATCAATTTTTCACAGCATGACTTTATCTTTAAGCATTTTAGTTGTCCTTCATACTTGAGCTAATCAAACTAGGAAGATGGAAAAGAAGTAAAAGGGGTATAAAGTTTAAAGTATGTCTAAAGAGTACTCACATAATTAGTAAATACAACTGCATCAACATCACTTGGAACTTTTGCTAGTATGTCTCTCACAGAGTAGTCTGGAGTCCCTGCAGGGTGCAGGAGCTCATCGGTATCAACATGGAGAATCCAATCCATGCCTGAATCCTACATATATAGGATAAAAGTTAGAGCTATACGTTTTAAGAGTTATTTTATAATTGGATTTATGAATCTATAAGATCAATACATCATACCAGTTAAGGTACTGAAGAGTTAAGATTGATAGTGCATACCCTTGCCATGGCTACAGCCATTTCCATGTTCAGATTTTGCTTCACAAATAACGCGCTGTTGCATGGCTTGTGGAAGGCGTCTGAAAGCCAAGTCTCGTTCCAAATTCGACTGTCAACCCAAAATTAGGAGCAAAGTTTGTTAGTATTTGTCTAGGACTTTGCATGCACATAGCAATTTCGTCCTCATCGAACCCAAATACATTCTTCTGTCGCATTTTCTATGTACCACTTTGTATGCCGCTCATCATTTGATTGGTTTCTTTTAAATATTTACAGTTTCAGAAAAAACAAGCAGTTTGGCCTCATAGTAGCGTGGACCAATAAGATTGATTGGCACAAATGTGGAACATAAAAAACAGGAGAGAGAAATGGGGTTTTGTTGAACTTAACCAAACCGTAGAACTTGGGGGATCCATGCACAAAATAAACAACAATAAGAAAATTTTGAAAAACAAACTTTACTAGGAATTTTTTTTTCCAAAATGGAGAATTCTATAGCCTTTCAGTCTCCGATCAAATTCATCATCTTAAATAGAGTATAGTTTTGTAGAGATTAGTGATGGAATATTATTCAATTTGAGTAAATCCTGTCTGGTTCATATTCCTTTGATGAGTAATTTGGTTTGATTCTTAACAATGTAGGTCGAACATATTCATATAATCAGATCTACTGATAAATTTAAGTGAGACATGAATAATTGGATTGGTTTAGGTGTTGTCCATTGAAAAATCTAAATCAGAATTATGATTTGGATAATTGGATACGAGTCAATTGTATCAAATCTAGTATAAAATTTTGCATATACGAAATCAAAACCAAACACCAACCTCTTAGCTTGTTGGTCCTCTAATTCTCTTGTTCTAGGTATAACTTTAACTCCCTGTGAGCAAGACAGACAAGAACTTATCAGTTCATAATAATCATGCAAAATTGCGAAACAAGCTATTAAAGGTAAGTTAATAAACTCACAGGAATAGACTCAAGGACTTTAGATACATTGGGGCTTGCAGCCTTCCCTTCCACGAAGAGGAAAAAGTTTGTAACACCGACAACCTTATGAAATAAGATCCACGGAAGAACTTCCTCTAACCCAGCTGAAGTGGTTGAAGTAATACATATCTAACACAAGTTGCATCAAGTCAAAATCAGTACTCTGTATAACTCCTTCATTTTCTTATTTGTGCTTCATGGATGAAATGTATTGATCGCAGAGCCAAACTTTGACTATAAATTCTCACCAATATATAGTTTCCACATCTAAGTTAAGTCTCGATCACACATGTGGGATCTTATCCAATTCGTTTCAATATGTATATTCAAAATATTCAACTTTTTACAATATGTACAATATGTGATTAAAAAGAAATGGTTATTGTTTGCATTAAAAATTGTGAAAAATTTGCCATCAAAAACAAAGAGAAATGGGAGTAGTATTTAGAAGTCTAAGAATGTACACCATTTTCGTCTACCATTCAATTACAAAGACAAGTAGCTTCTAAAGATGAATTTTTTTCACCTTAGAAGATTCATACTAAGGTATTATAATGTCAAATATTTGCCTATATTTTAGGGTCTTTAATGGTCAAGGGTGGTTAGTCTTGAATAATACTTCTACACTTTGACGATTTGCACTATTCATTTACTTAATTCAATCATTTTTTTTACTAGTATATAAATCAATAAAATGTTATTATGAAAACAAAGTTGCATATTTTCAAAATATTAACTTTTTATAACGTTTGCTAACGAACAACTCAAAGATATTAGTGTTCAAAGTTATGCATCGACACACACCACTCAAAATGCGTAAACTTTACTGGCACACAGGGAGTATAAACCTTAACAGTAAAAAATAACTACTAACAAAAACAGATTTGGGAGAGGGAGAGGGCAGTTTTCCGGTGGGCAGGGGTGGGGGAGGGGAAAGATGTTTCCGGTGGTGGTGGCGGTGGTCGGTGGTGGAGTTGTTGTGGTGGATGGCAGGTGGAAGGTGTTTGGATTATAAAGTTGTTGGGCAATTAGTTTAAGTGTTTTATTTGATTAAGTAGCCTAATCTTTCCTCTAAGTGTGGTCCTCAACTTTCTCCCTCTAGATGCCTTGGTATGTGTGTCGTTTCTCTATGTTACACTTATTCTGAAACGGAGGATAGTACTAGATATGAGTTAGCCACTGCCCATTAATTACTTCACTTACTCTTATTAATCTTACGGTTTTTTCACCATATACCCCTGATCAATTTTTGTATTCACCAGATACCTCTACTTTTTTCAGAATTCACCATATACCCTTGAGTTTGTTAAAAATACATTAGAATGCCCTTAATGACTAACGGCGGTTAACTCCGTTAGTCATTAACCCTAATTAACCCTAAAAACCCTAAGTTATTTATGACACACGACACTCTTTCGTCAGCCTTTATTTATCTCTATTATATAAGGAAAGTGGGGAGGACTTGATGTCCCTCAAATTCATTTTTACTAATTTCTAAAAAAAATAAAAAAAAACTTTGAAATAGATGTAATTACGCAATTTTGCACGTATATAATGCATATAAAGCTAGTTAAAGTAAGACAATGGGAGATTTTCATGTGTCACATTAATCGATTGTGTAGGTTAATTGAGGTAAATGACTAATTTGGGAAGAAGTTCCTCAATACTATAACCACTTTAAGATAATAAAAAGTGGAGGTATTTAAAGAAAACTGACTATAGTTAGAATTAGTAGAGTCGATTTTTCCAAATGAACATCCAATCAAACTAATGAACTCTAACACTATTTGTCGAAGACAATATATTCACACGTAATACTCCCTTCGTTCCTCAAGGATCTTCTATATATTTCCACTTTGCACATTTATCAATGCACGTTTTGTATAATTAACATTTTTGATTACATATTATTATAAATTACAAAATTTGTTATTCTTAATGTACTCATTTAGACCAATTCAAACAAGACTTCATATGACTATATATTTTCTTATATATTGGAAAAAATTTAGGAGATTTGTTTTACTTATAAATAGTGTCAAATTTGCAAATTCAAATATTTTAGAAGAACGAAGGGAGTAAGTGATAGTATAAGATCTTAATTCACGTTTACTGCCTCAAGAGTCGGCGGGATTGTTGCTGTATAGAATGTGCGAGGTGTGTCCTATAGAGTAGTACACTCCCATGAATGGAGTTAGACTAGTGAGAATTTTAGAATTTTGTAGTGTAAGCCTCCTATCTTTAGTGTATTGACTACTAAAATGTTTTTATTTCAGAGAGATGCTTCAGTCGTGGTCGACCAGACGACCACTTTTTTTCTAAAATCATGCAAATGCAAATGCAATGCCATCAAATGGGTCCTCGGGCCGGCCATCTGCCTGCATGCTTGCCCGTTGGAGAATATATAGAAACCATTAACCAAAGATTATACTACAATGGTGGTGTGTTTAATAAGTTCAGTTCAATAAAAATAAGTTTAGTTCATTAAGAAATGTTGAAGTGAATGAGGCCTCATTACAAAAATTTGTTTTTCGAATGAAATTATCATATATTTCCTCCGTTCCATAATAAGTGAAACACTTACTATTTTAGAACGTTTCAAAATAAGTGAAAAACATCTTTACTAAAATTGTGTAATGGTAATTTTTTAGTATATTTTAACGTTTCAAAATAACATTTTTAAAATTCATTACCTTAAGGTGGTATTAAGTGGTAATGACAATTTTGAAGAAGTTTTTTTTTTATTGGAAATATCTTCAAATTACACTAAAAAGCATTCTATTACATCACAAATTTGTGACAAAATAGCATTCGCAAATTTGTGTGGTTTACTTTTCTCTCTCCTCCTTTTGATAATGAAAAGGGTATTTAATGACTTTTTGGCTTTTGAATGTGATGTTTATTAAATCTTGTGCCCAATCCCTATGTTTCATTTATTATGGAACGGAGGAAGTATGAAATATCAAGCTCCTGGGGATTATAATAATGTATTGAATTTTGGATCATTCTAAATGGAGGATTCTATGTTATAGGTCACCTTGCACCCTATTAAACGCCCTTGTGTACGTCCTGCTTAATTTTGTAATTGTTACTATCGCTTTTAAAAAAACATATGTAGTTAGAATTTGTTTTTGGACCATGAAGCAACTTATTTGGACCACGCTCTCGGATGGTTCATTCCATCTACATTATGTGATCCATATACCCTCCTTACCCGCCTCTTAATTATCTCCGATGAAAATTGAAATCTTGAACATCAGCCTCGAACTCTCTTGCTTAGATGAAGATTCAAACCTTGAACATTGGCTAAGAAGTCGAGTTGTAAGCCTCTGTTCTTTTGGACTGAATAAATGGAAATTCGGTTCGGTTCGGTTCGAATCGATCGATCGGGATCGAGATCGATCGATTCGGTTCGGACTACTTATTGATTTATCGATTTTATTATTATTATTATTATTATTATTATTATTATTATTATTATTATTATTATTATTATTATTATTATTATTATTATTACTATTATTATTATTATTATTATATTATTATTATTATTATTATTATTATTATTATTATTATTATTATTATTATTATTATTATTATTATTATTATTATTATTAATTGTATTATTTTTGTTATTATTATTATTATTACTATTATTATTACTATTATTATTCTTATTATTATTTTTTTATTTTTTATTATTGTTATATTATTATTATTATTATTATTATTATTATTATTATTATTATTATTATTATTATTATTATTATTATTATTTATTATTATTATATTATATTATATTATATTATATTATATTCTCGTTGCTTAAAATTAGAATTACATGCATCGTTATTATTCTTATTCTACGGTATTAGGCGTGAAACATGCTTCTTTGGTTTTGTATATATTGACTTGCGAATAGCAATCTTGGAGAAAAATATTATATTAATAATATTATTACTTCATATCGTTATTATTCTACTTGTTATTATTAATATTACTCAATTCATAAGAATATTATTGTTATGCATATTATTAGTATTAGTATTAATATTATTATCATTATCATTAATATTATTAATTATTATCATTATCAATAATGATAAAAATATTACTCTACTTGTAATTATTAATAATACTCAGTTCAGATCAGTTCATTTCAGTTTATCGCCGGTTCGGTTGACTTATTCATTTCGGTTCGATTCGGTTCGACTTATTCAATTCGGTTCGGTTCGGTTCGGCTCGTACTTATTCAATTCGATTCGGTTCGACTTATTCGACCCAAAAGAACGAGCCCTAACTCTATTAATGCACCTCTAAAAACTACTACTACGAGTGTATTCAACCACTTCAACATCAAGATTACCTTACCAACAAAGGGTCCTAGTGGCAAAAAAAAAAAACTACAGGAGTTGGTATAAGTCATGGTCTGTCCTATGTTTTGAATATCTATTAAGAGTTGAAG
Organism: Beta corolliflora; assembly: GCA_947648045.1. Classification (NCBI taxonomy): domain Eukaryota; kingdom Viridiplantae; phylum Streptophyta; class Magnoliopsida; order Caryophyllales; family Amaranthaceae; genus Beta; species Beta corolliflora. The sequence continues at coordinate 203,634 of CANSZD010000435.1, forward strand.
GTGAAAGTTTTAGTTACATCATAGTTGGAATTGGTATTAGATATCACATCATAGTTGGAATTGGTATTAGATAGTCGAAGTTGTTCAAGACTCCATATTTTGTTCGAGCCTCCCAATATGCACTTTTTTGTTTCAATTTTCACCATTTTTGTCTCGTAACACAGGAATACAGGATATTTTGAATATTCATTTCCATTTTTAAATAGAAATTTACTCTAGAAATTTAGCCTCTCAAATAAAGAAATCTTGTTTTCGCCTCCAGAAGTCTAAAAGGTTGCAACCTCTTACAGCATGGCTCCCAATTGTTCGTTCAACTACATACATTATCTTTAATTTTATTACACATCATTAGCTATTGGCAATAATTAAAACTGAGAGACATACGAAAAAATCATCAATTTGTTTTACGTTTACGTATTATTTATTATACACAAATTTGGTATTTCTTTGTCAATAAATTGTATGCTTAAGGGCATGGATTAATTTATTTTCCGCTACATAATAGTAGTTCATTTTTGCTTACTATAGTAACCTGGAGAAAAAAGATATAGTCATGCACTCATGCTAGAACATTTTGTGAAATTACTTGGGTAAAGGTTCTTCAACTTTTAAAAACATAAAGAGCTCTAGCATATTAAAAGAAGTATGTAACACGAAAAACCTGAGGTCCCAAATAGTTTCGGCTTCATTTTATTTTTTTGTTGTAAATGAGCAATTAAGCGCGGTGATGTAGACGGGATTCGATCTCAAAGTCTCGGGTAGCACCTCACAAGGCCATAAGACTTACCAACTAAGAATAGATGGCATCCACAATAGTTTCGGTTTCATAGGTTGACTATGGACTTGTTTTGTACACCAATATCGTTACATCGTTGTAATTGTTTAGTTAAATTTCATCAACCCATTAACCAAATTCCTCTAGATGATGATTATGCATGAAAAATATGAACTAACCTTAGGTGTAACGTTAGATTGATTATAAAACTTCCAGCTTCTAAAATCAGAGGTAACAGAGGAGTTTTCACCCAAAACTTTGGTGGCGCACCCAAGAGTGGAAACAACCGGTTGATTAAGTGACCATTGGTTGATCGGGTCGATGTCGCCGCCGTGCCATTGAAGGAAGAAGGTCAATAAAGAAACAGAAAAGAGTAGGAAAACTAGAAGCCATGAAGGTCGTCTATACATGAAGTGTTTGGTGGAGTAAGAAGATAATGAAGAAGAAGATGTTGAAGAAGGAAGTCTAGGAGATGGGTTTATAATTAATCTTGGAGTTTTAATGAAAGTCGTCATTAATTATTGAAGTATGAAAACAAAATTGATGGGAAAATAAGAAGAAGAAAAAGATTTAGTCTTTGATTTTTGGTGTAAGATGATGAAGAGAAGAGAGTTGTTTAAACAATTGACCAATACAAGTTGAAGGAGGGAGAAGTATTTATAACTATGGGAGGGGAAAATAACAAAATGTAAGCCAATAGAGAAGAGACAAGTAACCGACTAACAATTGATCTCTGTTAATTTCTTTCTAGTTTTTATATTAGAAGTTTAAGTTATGGAAGAAGTCATTTTCCACGATTTTTTTCTTGACTATTTTTTTTTTTTGCAAAAGGTATCTTAAAAAATCATTAGCAACAAAAAGAACAAGTGAAACGTTTTTTTTAAAGTAAGTTAGTATTATGGAACAATCAAAGTGTATTTATTGTACATCCTAGTGTATCATGTGTATGGTGTATCCGAGCGTGTTTTTTGCTCATTTAGATCTCTCCCTATTGTGCAATTTTTGCATATTTGGAGGTTTCAAATGAGCGAAAAATTAGTTTTAGGTGTACCATACTCACGATGTACTTTGGTGTATGATAAAAGTTATAGAATAATCATGATCAAATTTTGGGACAAAAAGATTTAGGTAGCTAATTCTAGTTAATACTATAAGACTCGGGAGATGGTAATTTTAGCAGAGGTGAGATGTGAATTACGGAGTAATTTTTATAGTTATCATTTGAAATGTCTATGACATGTGGGGTTTTGGTGTAGATTAGTGGTTAGATTTGGTCAATAACATGTTAGCCTACCGTCAAAACAAAAAAAAAAAAAGAAAACTTATGCTACGTACGTCGTAAGAATGTAATTTTTCTAATCAGAATTTAACATATAGAAATTTACAATTACTTCGATCATATGTGATATTGCCGTCCAAAAGTTTTCATAAACGAGTGAACGGCCTTGGAAGAAGTCAATAAACTTCCACTGCTCATATTTTTTGTTTACAAGAAGAGGGTTTTTTTTGGAATTGTGAAAGGGTAAGTGAAACAATAGGGTGTTTAAACATCTAAAGGAAGATACATCTAATATGACTTTTTGTGTAATAAATATTGTTTGTGTACATACAAAAATTATTTGTGTTGTTTTCCACTTATTTGTTACGCGAAATACAAACAATATTTATTATGTATACAAAAAATATTTGTTATATACACAATCAATATTTGTTACACGAAAAATTGTGTTAGATATATCTACACGTTAGAGATTTATCAAACCTCGAGTGAAACAATAAAGTTAGAAAAAAATTGGAAAAATGGATCGAATACCCCAACTTTGCCGTCCCTTTTTAATCCCCCAATTGTGGGTTATTCTCGTATAATCCCAACTATTGGGTAGATCCGCCATAAACACACCGAGGTGACTTGCAACCTATTAGCTAGGTAATTTTTTTTTATTTTTTTTCCTTTCTCTTTTTAATTTCTACTCCCACCACAAATCCCACCCACCACCATTTCGGCCACCCTCTCCCCCTCCATCCCCGCCCCTCCCCTCCCTCCACCGTCGGCGGCCCTCCCGCCAACCCACCCCCCCCTCGATTTCCGCGGCAACCCTCCCCTCCCCTACCCCCTCGATTTCCGCGACTTCCCTGCCCCTCCCGTAATTCTCTCTCTCCACCGTTCACGTGTGCGCCACCGGTCTTGCTTGCTCGTGTCTTCCTCCCCCGGTTGAGGCTGTTCTTTGCCCGTGGTGCTTGCCACCTACGGGTTGTTCTTTGCTTCGTGGTCTGCCACCTCCCCTCCCCCCCCCTCGATTTTCCCCTTTTCTTGTGTTGGGTTGTTCTTTCTTTCGCTTTGGTATTAATTATTGTTGTTGTTTTTTATGCGTCGTTGTTGTTGTTCTTTCTTCGTCCGTCGTGCGCCGCTATGTTGATGTTCTCGCCGTCGTGGTGGTGTTGTGTTTCGCCACCTTAGCTGGGTTGTTTTGCCCCTATTCTTGTTGTTGATGTTGTTATGTTGTTGTTATTGTTAGAGTTATGGGGGTGAGGGAGGTGGCGGTGGGTGTTAGTGGAGGTGAGGGATATGGCAGTGGGTGTTAGTGGAGGTGAGGGAGGTGGCAGTGGGTGGCAGTGGGGTGGCGGTGGGGGTGAGGGAGGTGGCGGTGGGTGGTAGTGGGGTGAGGGAGGTGGTTGTGGGTGGTAGTGGGGTGAGGGAAGGGTGAGATTAAAAAAATGCAAAAATAAAATAATAATTGATAATAAGCCAATGAAAGCATGACACGTAGCCTATTTACTGGTTAAATAGGTTTCCTTCAGGTCACGGTGCATTTGTGGCGGATCTACTCAATAGTTGGGATTATACAGGAATAACCCATAGTTGGGGGTATTAAAAGCGGACGGGCCAAAGTTGGGGGTATTATGATCCATTTTTCCAAAAAAATTACGTACTAAAGAATTTTTTTTTTAATTAAAGTTATTAATGTTAAAGTGTGGAAAGTGGAGATTGTGCAAAGGCAAGTGAAATGATTAAAAAACAAAGGGAGTACTTTGATTTATAACCACGATTCCACGAATATTGAGGATCAGTTCCAGATTTTTCTTATTTCCTTACCATTTTTCATTTTTATCCATTTCTTTATGTTCTTCCATTATAACTTTAATTTTTTTAAGTAAATTAGTTGTTGAGTTCGAGCGACCGGGCGATGTCACGGGTAATTATATAAGATAGAAAAATTGGGTAGACATTTTGTCACAAGCACAAGTTTTAATTTGGTAAAATCATGACATTACAAAATAAGAGGTGGTATAAATTGTAAAATGAAAAATTATAAGAAAAACACATATTTGGAAATGGTGTTACATTAGCAATGTGGCAATGTCCATTGTCCATGAACGACATTAACATGAGGCAGTAATCCCAAAATTACATATAAATTCAGTATCATTACCACAATTATTTATTATCAACAATTAAATGGATTGTTAGGTTCCGCTTTCTCCAACCTTATTTACTTAGTAAAAATAAAGAAAAATCAATGGGTTTTTCTATGGTGTGCCCCTGTGTTATTTAAAATTCTACGCTGTACCCTCACTTTTTTTTTTTCTCTCTATTGTACCCTCATACTTTTTAAGTTCTCTATGGTACCCTCCCGTTAAGTAAACGTTAAGTGGAACTGTTAGTTTTGTGAAATCCTAACAAATGGTGGGAAATTTTCCCACCTAAACACGCTGCTGGTTTTCTCTCTTCTTTAAATGTCTCGTATCTCTCTTCTCTCTCCATCCTATCTCTCTTCTCTCTCCATCCTATCTCTCTTCTAAATCTGCATTATCTTCTCTCTCTCTTCCAAATCTGCATTCATCTTCTCTCTTTCTTCCATTACTTAATATGTCAAGTTCTTATTCTTCTAAGTCTTACAATGCCTGCGAATTGGAATTCATAAGTCCCGAGTGCAACTTGTTGTCCTGCAAAAATTACAAAGCTACATATATCTCGGGTCCCAAAGAAATCCGCGAAAGGCGTACTTCAAATGTGACTACGTCGGTTCTTCTTGTGGCTGAACAACAACCATGTTGTAGTGAGAGGAGAGACGCTTGAGAAGCTGTTGATGCGTGGTGGTGATGAACATGGTGTAATGCTTGAAGAAGAAGGTTTGTTGGAGATGAAGCACGAAATTACTGATTTGAAGGAGAAGGTTGAAGGACTTGTCAAATATTTGAAGGAGATGGTTAAAATTGGGTTGTTTATGTATGTTTTTCTGCTTGTTATTGTGAAATTAGGGTGAAATTGTTAGTAAAATTGTAATGAGATAGTAATATCCTACCAAGGATGGAACTTAGGGTTTTTGTAATTGCACTTTTGGTGCAATGTTGAACTTTTGGTGAAGTAATAAAAACTGGGTTTGCATTGTCTCAATTTGCTCCTTAATTAACATAATTCAAAGGGTTTACAATTAGTGCAAATTGCAGAAGTACACAAAAAATTGAACAAGCACCAATATACCCTACAAGTAGTGGAATTTTCCAAAGTACCCAAAAAACTGAACAAAAGTTAGACCTATCTGCACCTTAGACTCAATTGTTTACAAAAAAAACATCTATTCATAATCTTCAAAAGAAGGGCCATTACGTTAATAATCTTACGCCTTTTAGCACTAATTCTTCCAAAGTGCCACTTGTTGAAGGTCGGCTAGCGGAAGGCCGATGTTCTTTGAGGAGGGTTGGCAGGTTGTGGTAGGTTGGCTAGATGATGCAAAGTCAACTTGTCTTCTTGTTGCAGGCCTCCTTGTTGCTTGCTCTGAGTCTGTGCCTGACTGATTGATCATTAAATCAATCAGATTACAGTCAACTTCTACTTGGCGGCTCTGATTTTCTCTTCTTTTTGATGCATGGCTGCTGCCATCAGATCTTGCTTGCACCCCACCTCCTTGCTGCTCCCTTAGCTCCCTAGCTGTAGCTCCACCTTTGCAAGTCTTTGAATTATGGCCAAAGTCCTTGCATTTCTTGCATTGTACAGTGGTGCTCCTCTTCCCTTTCTTCTGTTCTCCCTCCTCCCTTCTCCTGTTCCTAGATGGTCTACCAATCCCCCTTTTCATGGTTGGAGGAATAAGTGTCGGTTGACCCCAAATCTCGGCCCTTTGCTCGAATCGGGGATTGGTGAAATGTTTCCATTATAAGTTGCTTTATACCTAGATACAAGAAACCAATCGAGACATAGTCTAGTGGGTCTTTAGCAAAGCATCCAAGATGGCTTTAATTCCATGCTTACATGGAATACCACTGACTTACCACCTTCCACAAGCACACTCCCTCCTATTCAATGACACTGGCAGATGAGCCCTCCCATCATGCACCTCATACTCTCCCCTCCCAGATGGATAGGCTTGGCAAGTCCTTGACTCCTTTGTCAAATATCTCACCCTCTCTCTGATGTTAGGACATATACCGGTTACGCCCATTGTTGAGATAATTGTTGTCTAGTGGCATGCCTTACCATTGCAATCCTTCTCACACTGTCACAATCAAAACCCAAGTAGATAATGAGCCTAACAATATTAGTAAAGATAATTAAGGAGGTTAGTTTAGTGTTTACCCTCTAATAATGTGAGGATAGGATTACACCTATCTGCACCTATTGTGGAGTTAAAACTCTCCACAAAATTATTTGTCACCTCATCATTGCACACAGTAGGATCAAACTTCCATTTGGTCCATCCGTCAAGTGGACCCACATCTTGAAACCACTTAATCGCTCCTAGTCCCGGCCACTTTTTGTATTTTTTGCAAAGATTTCTTGAATGAGTATTGAGAACATGACTTGACAACTGACCAAAATAGCTTATGCATCAAGATCCCTGGATAATCAGTCTTGAAATTTTTGCACAAGTGTCTTGCACAATATCTTCTAGGTACCTTTGGCCACACTTGATCTAAGCTAGGATCAATGCCCTGCAACACACAATTATGTAACTTAAATCACAAAACAGGAATACATAATAAGTGTAAAAACATTGGAAGGAACTGGAGGGAATAAGGTTACCTTTTGCCTATCTCGACATAATTGTCCGCTCTGACCTTCCACTTGCAGTCAATGTTGCCTTCAGATGATGGAAGAACCAACTCCATGATGTCTTGTTCTCAGAATCTACCACAGCAACTGCTACAGGGAATATCTCATTGTTTCCATCCAATGAGACAGCAGACAACAAGATCCCTCCAAAGTTCCCTTTAAGATGGGTGCCATCCACACCAACCAAACCCCTACAACCATCTATTAAGCCCTTGAACTGAGCATGGAAGCTAATGAAAATGGACCTGAACTGTAGAGGCTTTTCAGGCCTCTGTAATGCTGCCCAAGTACAAAAAGCAACTGAGTTTGGGTTGTTCATCTTAAGCAGCTCACAGTAGGTTGGTAGATTTGTGTAGGAATCATCATGACCTCCTTGGATGATTCTTATTGCCTTATCTTTCATTTTATACAGTGTGGAATTTGCCATTCTCACACCATATCTATCCCAAAGCAACTCATTCATAGTTTTCCCTCTAATGTCCATATTTGCTCTAATATCCTCCAATAATTTCCTAGCGGCCCATTCACGAGTTCACCATAGGATTAGTTACTAAATTCAAATCACAACTATGCTTTTGCTTCATTGTTTTGATTGCCCAAGTATACCCATCTGCTAGCCTAGCAGCATGGATTCTCCACCCACACCTTTCATCAGCACACTCTGCTGTATACCTAAGCTCCTCTGACCTAATGACAACTAAGGCAAAACCTTCCTGTACACAGTAGTCTCTCAAGGTGTCTTTGAAGTGATCCTTGTCCACAAAAAGCATCCATGGTTTTAGAAATATCTTCCCCATCTCAACATCATCATATATAACACCATTTTTGTACATCCCTCTTTGAAATATCCTCCTTCATCGGCATTCCAACCGAGTTCCTAAATGCCTCCCACCCACCATCAACAAAATTCGGTGCAAGACTCATTCACATCCTCTTCCTCTAAAAATCATCATCATCATCATCAACTCCTTCTTGATCGGTCCCACCCTCTTCCTCATTCACACTCGGCACCCACTCCTCTTCACTCCCTTTGTCACCCTCACCACCGACATTTTCCAAAGCTACAGCTGTGCTCCTACATCTCCTAGTCCTATTTACTTCAACATTAACATTAACATCAACATTGGCACTAGTGGAGGCAGATTTAGGGACCCAAACACCCTTCATCTTAGTTGTGCTCTTAGCCATCTTTTTTCCCATGAGGAAAGGTCAGAATTGATCTTGAATTGTGTGCTTTGGTCCCGTGAATGAGGTTCATTTTGGTCCTGTGAATGAGGTTCATTTTGGTCCTGTGAATTAGGTTCATTTTGGTCCTGGGTCAGTGGGATATTGAAGTCAATGTGGTCCTGTGTATGTGGGGGGTTTAGGTGAATTTGGGGCTGGGATAATGGTGGGAAATTTACAACAGTTTGGGGCTGGGATGATGGTGGACTGATGCTGGACACTAGTTCAGGGAATCTTGGGCTTCTCCTAAGTGTAGGACTTGTAATTGGGGGGAGTTGGGTTTGTTGGACAAAATCAGGTTGGGTCAATTGAGGTGAGTTTGGGCTTGACTGATCAACAATAGTAAAGGCTAAGTCTGGGTTTGGTGTAGTTGTCTTAGGTTCAGTGATGTTGCTTGTGCCTTTTTTTTTCTTCCAAGTCTCAAGTTTGGGCCTAAAGGTCTTTGATGGGCCTCCTGCTGGCTTCCTTAGGGTTTGGACTTTTTTAGGATTGGATTGGCTCTCAGACTTAACCCTTTGTGCTAAATTCCAGATGAAATTGGATTCTTCTAAACTATCAACCCATACATCAATTTTCTTGCTACCCAAAACCTCAAACATTTTCATCATGCTGCCATCATCAACAAGTTCGCAAGTTGTACCCCCATCTTTATACTTAAGCACAGGGTATGAGGGAAGCTCAAAATCATTCTTCTCAAACAATTCACACATATTATTCAAAATATTAATTCTACCACATTTCCTAGATAACGAATTCTCAAAATTCTTTCAGCCATTTTCTGCAACAGCACACAACAACACACATGCAAAACTCATTTTCAGTTTCTAAGCTAAACAAACAAACCCTAAACACAAAAATATAGCAAATTATCACATACAAAAGAGAAAGACGAAATTTTTAAGCTCCGAAATTACCTAAATTTTGATAATTACACCGAAATGACGATTGATTATCCTTCTTCCCGATTTTCCTTCTTCAGTTAGGCACCACAATTCTCTTTCCTGGCTTCATCCAAGTCCGCAATTTCTTCTTCACTTAAACGCACAAATTCTGGGATTTCTCTCGTTTTAGATTCAAATGATGGATTTTGGTTTTTGTTGCTTGCTTAGGAAGATGAATAGACAGAAAAATAGGAGTAGTTAGGAGATCAGTTAATAAGGTTCAAACTAGAAACGGAGTGTTGGTAACGCCGTTTTTAGAACATTATAACAAAGGGTACCATAGAGATAACTTAAAAAGTATGAGGGTACAATAGAGAGAAAAAAAAGTGAGGGGTACAGGCGTAGAATTTTAAATAACACAGGGGCACACTATAGAAACACCCAAAATCAATTATGGTAACTAATTAACAATAAAAGTTCAATTCTGTTAGATTGAGGTTTATTAGTTGAATTCAATTTTACCAGTTTAGTTCAGTAAACTATATTCTAATGAGATAACAACTAGAGAATCAACAATCAAAAAACGTTAATTTTGTTGATTAGTATCAACTTTTTGTTCGTAAACGTTACTTAGTCGGAAAGTATAGTTTGATGCTATTAAAAAACACTTATAATCAGGTGAGACATTAGAGCATAAGTCACATAAGCTAAATAAAAATTTATTCACAAAGAAATATGTAACTCATAATATAATTAAAGTAGTAGTCCAAGTTCACATATCATAACCTATGATTTCAAGTATTTGGACAATAAAATAATCCTTTGATTTAACCGATTTGGGAATTCGGCAGTTGGTACATTAGACACTTGGAATCATAAGATTTATAGTAATACGTGTCTCGAGTCGTGTTGGAACAAGGTTGAAACGTTCATATACTTTGACAAAATCGGCGTGGTATCCATGTCCCATGATTCAAAATTAATCGATGATGCCATAATGATTATGATATGGTATCTTTCTATGATCCCAAGTTGTGCTTCCCATGTCCTACTTTCGAAGGTTTCTAAATTGATTTATCTACCAACAGTATTAGATCGATAAGGCAAACTTGTAATTTTATCTATTGTAACTATAAGACATTAGAAGTGTTTGGGCCCATTTCTTGGACCAGCCCACCTATGGCGAAGTTACCAAAATACCCCTACCTCTAGGGAAGGCAATCCTCCACCAGTTGGAGTTGACTAAAATACCCTCATTTATTGGAGGTCCCATCCTCTATAAATAGCGGTTGTCTCACCAATCAAAGGGTAAGCAATTCTAAGCTACAAAACCCAGAGCTCTCTCTACATTGATCACATTCTCTCTCTACCTCAATCATTTACTGACTTGAGCGTCGGAGGGGCGATCTCGGGACCACCCCCGGGGTAGGCTAACCTTGTTCTGCAGGTTTCCGGCGTACGGACAACGCAGCTCAGGCGTACCTTCTTGGGGCCCACATCAAATCCCTCAACCTATTACAATCCTTAATTTCTTGACAGAAACAGTTTGGCGCCATTAGTGGGGAAGTTACAATCAAAGTCACTTCGCCACCACTCAGTAAGATTCACTTCGTTGTTACTTAGCAATGGCCCCAACCAAGAAGACACGCTCCCAAGTCGACCGTTCCGGGAGAGCTCAAGCATCCCATCATCATACGCCTGCGATGCTATCCCTCTATCCCAACGATGATGATTCCACCCCGATGGGAAAACCCATCAGCATCACGAAGTCGGTCAGCCCATGGCCTCGCGTCAGATACAAGTAGCTGACCCTCCACACATAATTGCAACAGACATTACCTTGATTGCAGCTCAGATTCAACAAACTCTCCAGCAAAGTCGGATGGATATAGTTGCCACTCTCGTCACGAAGATATCATTCGTCCCTCCCGAGATGCTCAGCCTAACCGGCTGGGACCTAAACATAGGAAAGGACCGCGTCAAGCTTCGAGGGGCAACTCAGCCAGGGAGAAGCAAGCAACTCACACCTCTTCAAGGTTCTCCAAAGACACGTTATCACTCGGAAGAATTGGTCTAGAAGAACACAAGCTCATGAATGTTGATCCGAAAGAGGGGTATGGTGACTCAGAATTGCAAAACCCCTCCAGAATAAACAGTGGCACCCTCAAGTTTACGGTCCGGCTCAGTCGGACATACTCATAAACGATACCTACTCAGTTAGAGGTGCCTACTCATGAAAGGCACCCACTCATCAACGGTACCTACTCATTGAAGGTACCCACTCATCCTTGGGTGCCCATTCGGCCAAGAAAATATACTCGGCCATAGGTGCCTACTCATCAAAGGCACCTACTCATCAACGGTACCTACTCATTCAAGGTACCCACTTGGCCAAGGCATATACTCAGCCAGAGGTGCTACTTATGAAAGGCACCCACTCATCAACGGTACCTACTCATTCAAGGTACCCACTCATCCTTGGATGCCCATTCGGCCAAGAAAATATACTCTGCCATAGGTGCCTACTCATCAAAGGCACCTACCCATCAACGGCACCTACTCATTCAAGGTACCCACTCATCATTGGGTGCCCATTCGGCCAAGGAATATACTCGGCCATAGGTGTCTACTCATCAAAGGCACCGACTCATCAACGGTACCTACTCATTCAAGGTACCCATTCATCCTTGGCGCCCACTCGGCCAAGGAATATACTCGGCCATAGGCGTCTACTTATCAAAGGCACCTACTCATCAACGGTACCTACTCATTCAAGGTACCCATTCATCCTGGGTGCCCACTCGGCCAAGGAAATGTACTCGGCCACAGGTGCCTACTCATCAAAGGCACCCACTCATTAACAGTACCCACTCATTCAAGGTACCCACTCATCCTTGGATATCCACTTAGCCAAGGAATATAATCGACCATAGGTGTCAACTCATCAAAGGCACCTACTCATCAACGGTACCTCCATCAACATGGGTCTCTCTCGATTTCCGCTGGACGACCGCCTCGGGAAGGAATGATGCCACCCTATCCGTTCATCCAGTGTGGGGCTAATTACTTGGAACCCCTCAGTTGGACAAATAAATACTCTCAAAGGAGGAAGGATGGGGCTAATAAGCCTCAGAAGTCCAAAATTTCTCCATCAGCACCTCCTCAGTCATGAAGGATGGGGCTAATAAGCCTCGGAAGTCCAAAATTTCTCCATCAGCACCTCCTCATTCATAAGAGGAGCGTCCTACTAACTTAGCCAAAAACGGCTAAGTATCGTTAATTGACACGTACTCGATATTCGAATAGTGTCATGAAACCTCCTCGGGAAACATGGAGCTCCTAAACTCCCCCGAGTCGAGAAACATATTTATTGGGACCTCCTCAGCATTTCGAGGAGCGTCACTCAATTAGTAAGCCAAAATAAGGCTAAGGACCTCCCTCGACCACTTGAGGCTCATAAGCCCCTAACGTGCCGAGGAGCGTCCCATGACCTACCTCGGTATCTCGAGGAGCGTCCCATGACCTCCCTCGGTATCTCGAGAAGCGTCACATGACCTCACTCAGCATTTTAAGGAGCGTCACTCAAACACTTAGTCAAGTATGGCTAAGTACTCATGGCACCCGCTCGGACAGCCTGAGGCTCATCAGTCGTCATCCGAGCGGCGTCCTACTCCCTCGGTCAGCATGAAGTCCACGTACTCCTCTACCGAGCCACTCTGCACTTAGTCAAGGATGGCTAAGTACTCATGGCACCCATTCGGACAGCATGGGGCTCATTAGTCCTCATCCGAGCGGCGTCCTACCCACTCAGTCAACAGGAGCTCCCCTCCTAGCCGAGTCGCTTCTATACTTGGTCGAGTATGGCCTAGTATCAGCTAGCACCTAGTCGGACAGCCGGGGGCTCATTAACCCCTCATTTGAGTAGCCTCATAACCCACTCGGTCAACAGGGGCTCCCCTCATTGCCGAGTCGCTTCTATACTTGGTCAAGTATGGCCTAGTATCAGCTAGCACCTACTCGGACAGCATGGGCTCATCAGTCCTCATTCGAGCGGCGTCCTACTCCCTCGGTCAGCTTGGAGTCCACGTACTCCTCTACCGAGCCACTTTACACTTAGTCAAGTATGACTAAGCACTCATGGCACCCGCTCGGACAGCCTGAGGCTCATCAGTCGTCATTGGAGCTGCGTCCTACTCCCTCGGTCAGCATGAAGTCCACGTACTCCTCTACCGAGCCACTCTGCACTTAGTCAAGGATGGGTAAGTACTCATGGCACCCATTCGGACAGCATGAGGCTCATTAGTCCTCATCCGAGCGGCGTCCTACCCACTCGGTCAACAGGAGCTCCCCTCCTTGCCGAGTCGCTTCTATACTTGGTCAAGTATGGCCTAGTATCAGCTAGCACCTAGTCGGACAGCCGGGGGCTCATTAGCCCCTCATCCGAGTAGCCTCATAACCCACTCGGTCAACAGGGGCTCCCCTCCTTGCCGAGTCGCTTCTATACTTGGTCAAGTATGACCTAGTATCAACTAGCATCTGCTCGGACAGCATGGGCTCATCAGTCCTCATTCGAGCGGCGTCCTACTCCCTCGGTCAGCTTGGAGTCCACGTACTCCTCTACCGAGTCACTTTACACTTAGTCAAGTATGACTAAGCGTTCATGGCACCCGCTCGGGCAGCATGGGCTCATCAGTCCTCATTCGAGCGGCGTCCTACTCCCTCGGTCAGCTTGGAGTCCACGTACTCCTCTACCGAGCCACTTTACACATAGTCAAGTATGACTAAGCGCTCATGGCACCCGCTCGGACAGCATGAGCTCATCAGTCCTCATTCGAGCGGCGTCCTACTCCCTCGGTCAGCTTGGAGTCCACGTACTCCTCTACCGAGCCACTTTACACATAGTCAAGTATGACTAAGCGCTCATGGCACCCGCTCGGACAACATGGGCTCTTCAGTCCTCATTCGAGCGGCGTCCTATTCCCTCGGTCAGCATGGAGTCCACGTACTCCTCTACCAAGCCATTTTACACTTAGTCAAGTATGACTAAGCGCTCATGGCACCCACTCGGATAGCATGGGCTCATCAGTCCTCATTCGAGTGGCGTCCTACCCCCTCGGCCAGTAGGAGACCCCCTCTCCTTTGCCGAGTCACTGCTCATACTTAGCTAAATTCAAACTAAGTACCTCATTAGCACCCACTCGGACAGCATGGGGCTCTTTAGCACCTCACCCGAGTGGCGTCCGACCCACTCGGCCAGTAGGAGACCCCCTCTCCTATACCGAGTCGCTTCTCATACTTAGCCAAATTCAAGCTAAGTTCCTCATTGTCATCCACTCGGCCAAAATGGGACTTCTTAGTTCCTCCCTGAATCGCTTCAAATACTTAGCCAAAATCAAGCTAAGTACCGCTTTGGTACCTAGTCGGTCAGCACAAAACCGCGCTCGGTGCATGACTCCCTCGGCTCAGAAGGGTAAGCTGGAAAATCGAGCTCGGCACATCTTGTCACGCTCGGTTCAGCCTGGGACAGACCCCCTCGACCTTCTGGAACAGCGCTTGGCTCGTTGATTGCGCTCAGCACATAAGCTCGTGCTCGGCGAACTCGGTAGTTGGGTTTAAACCCACTCGGACCTCATGTAAGTCGCTCGGTGCACAGACTACGCTCGGCGTCTATTAGTGGCGCTCGGCAGAACTGCACATGCCTCGGTCAGGGATTAGACCCCCTCGGCTTGCCAATGAGCCCCTCGGCCTAGAGGCCTTGGTGCATGACTTTAGTCGCGCTCGGCGCTGAGAGCCGCGCTCGGTGCGCAGAACTGCACTCGACGCTTTGATCACGCTCGACGCAAGTCACTCGGCCTGGTATGTCACTCGGCGCGAGCACTAGGCCCTCAGCTCGTGTGAGCCACTCGGACAACATACGAGGACACTACCGCACATGGGAGCCCCTCGGTCAGCGCACAGGGATGCCCGCTCGGTATAGAGAGTCACTCGGCTCGGGCACAGACCCACTCGGCACAAAGAAAGCCTCGGCCCAAGCTAGAGACTCACTCGGCTCGGGAAAGACCCACTCGGCACGGCTAGAGGCCCACTCAACAATGAGATCCCCGTGCTTGGTTAATCCTAGCGATAGAAGATTTTCTCCACCACGATCCGGCGTGAAAATTCGTGGGTCCCGCTCAACATCGGCAAAAATGCAATCACCTTATTCCGCCAATCAACCGCACTAAAAATGGCGATTTTCACTCCGATTACTTGGCGTGGGGCTAATTGTTTGCGCCCATTTCTTGGACCAGCCCACCTATGGCGAAGTTACCAAAATACCCCTACCTCTAGGGAAGGCAATCATCCACCAAATTGAGTCGACTAAAATACCCTCATTTATTGAAGGTCTCATCCTCTATAAATAGCGGTTGTCTCACCAATCAAAGGGTAAGCAATTCTAAGCTACAAAACCAGGAGCATCTCTCTCTACATTGATCACTTTCTCTCTCTACCTCAATCATTTACTGACTTGAGCGTCGGAGGGGCGATCCCGGGACCACCCCCGGGGTAAGCTAACCTTGTTCTGCAGGTTTCCGGCGTACGGACAACGGAGCTCAGGCGTACCTTCTTGGGGCCCACATCAAATCCCTCAACCTATTACAATCCTTAATTTCTTGACAGAAACAAGAAGTTATCCCTAAAGATAGTAAGTGCATTCATTTTCAAAAAAAAAAATCTAATTACTATACTTTGATTTTTACACTATTAATTTGAGACTCTTAACCAGTTAGTTATGTGAGACCAACATATAAAATCAAAAATTAGCATGTATGATGTTGTTAGATTCGACTCAATGTATATTTTCATAATACCAACTTTATATAATATATATTAATAAAAAAGTTAGAGATATTAATGGTTAAAGTTGTACATCGATAACCATGAAAGTCAAAGTGTATTAAAATACAAATTGTATATTCGTATTATAACACAGAAAAGCTATTTTAGTGTTGAGAACAATTATTATAAGTTCATATAACATTTTGTGTTTAAATAATGAGTTTATGTGATAGTTTTGTTTCTTAATGGATTTGATGGGCTTTCAAAGAATTGTTAAATATTTCAAATTTTATGTTCAAATGTTTAATGTTTTTCTAACATGGTAATCAAGTAAAGGTGATATGGTCCCCAACCCGACTCTGCCCAAACACTCCTAGATGACCAAAATTAACTCTCTCCTCCCATCTTGTTCACCACGACCATTTCTTCCTCCCAACTCCAGCCACCAATTCGTAAAGTATACGCACCATGTGGTACATTCACTTTGAATTGGTGATACGTACAAATGCTCATAGTGGTAGGTTTTTTTATATTAAATAATTAATTTTGATACTAAAGAAATATGTAACATTATCTTTTATGTTGTATAATTATCACAATGCGTCAAGCAAAACCATTTACGCATTCCAGATTGGCAGATTGCTTGAAATTAGTTAACAAAATACAAAATTAAATCAGTTTTGTTGGAAAATAAATCCTAATTAAATTGTATTATATTTTGCCTACAAATTGCATACGTTAACCTTATCCGGTCAGGTGACAAGTTTCTAGTAAAGAGCTCTGATGAAAGTTAGGGATTTCTTCCTTGAAACTCTGATGAGAAGTTCATTTTTGAACTTCCATTTCTTTTTAAAATTCAGTTTAAAATAAAAAGTCGAAATGCCAATCTAGAGCAAAATATATTTGTCATTAAATGCAATATAGGGTTTCACAATAGATTTCAAAATCTAAATTCAAAATTTTCATTCAAGTTTCAGATGAAATTTCATATTAAATGCATTTGGACCCACATTAATTAGTCAATGAAAGTCAAGGTGTATGTGGATACCACATACACGGAGTATGTGTAACTTCACCGTTTCTGCTCCACTATAAATAAAAACTCTTTCTATTCTCCTATGTAGGGGAATTGACTTTTCTATTTCCCAAAAACTAGTTTTACAAGACTAGCTTTACCTCCCATATTCCTTTGCAATATAAGGCATAAATTAAGGGCCCGTTCGGCATCAGTGTAAGTTTCCAGTTTTTGGTTTTATGAATATAAAAGTCATATGATATAAGGGGTATAATAAACTTAAAATTAGTCATACTTATATTAAACATATCAATTTTGAAAACTGACAACTGAAAACTGGAAACTACTTTTTCTGGTTTTCATATTTTTGTTTTTGTTTTTCAAAAAAATGAAAATCGGAAACAGAAAATGATAACGAACGAGCCCTAACGTATTTGACCAAATAATAAGTTAGTATATTGAGTTCGAGTACTTTGATATGGCTTCGACACTTGTTTGGGGTGTTTGAATGGATTAGATGGGGAGTTCCTAGTGTGAGGCGAAAAGTGGAGGTGGTGTCGTGGTGTGTTTGGAGGGTGGTGGATGGGGTGGCAATGTTCTTCGGTTCATTGTTTTGCGTTTCTAAGACAAAAGCGTAGCAACCCGAGCCTTTTTTGGGTCTATTTTATTGAATTTTTCCATGAATAATGTCAAAGGCAGTATTAATTCCTCCTATGCGCTAAACTTGAAATTAATTCCATGGATACCGTCCACGTAGAACAGCACGCCAAAATTTTGGTTTTTTAATAAAATTGCTACTCCAAGTAGCGGTTAATACCAATAATGTTTCACCGAAGTTGATCGCTACTTCAAATAGGGGTTACATCGTTCCCCTAAGACAAGCTATAAGGCACGCATATAAACCACTACTCATAGTAGCGGTTCATCGCTGAACAGAACCAACGCAAGAGAATGCACGCCACACAGGCGCAGTGCGTCACGCGCACGTGGCGTGCGCGACGCGCAGCAAATCCTACGCTAGGCGTAAGCTGGCTGCGTGTCGTGCACGCTACGTGCGCGCGACGCACTACGCCTGTGTGACGAGCATTCTCTTTGTGTCCTTCAATGACGATTTACGGTAAACCGCTACACCGCTACCATCAGTAGCGACTTTACTTAAAGTTAACCGCTACTCTGAGTAGCGGTTTGCTTTGCCGAAAAGAAAAAAAATCTCGCATGCTATCCTACGACCTACGTGGACGGTATCCATGGAATTAATTTCAAGTTCAGCGCATAGGAGGAATTAATAATCCGTTTGACATTATTTAAGGAAAAAATTCCTATTTTATTCAACTTATTTTTGTTTATCTTTGGTTATCTAAACTTATTGGAACTTAATTAGACTTTATTAGACCTTATTTGAACTTATCCGAACTTATCCGAACTTATCAGACCTTTATTTTGTGAGAGTGTCAAACCTTATTTTTGCTTATTTTTGTTGAACAACTTATATGAACTTATCTGAACTTAATTATTTTTCTAAGAAGAATTGAAAATAAGGTGACATAACATATTCTTTATTTATTTGATGCGCCTTTTAGGCAAATCAGCAGCAATTAATTAGATAATTTTTTCGTACAAAATTGTGACTTTTGAGGTTATTTGTCAGATAATGACATTTATTGCGTATAATATCTGCAGCAAATTAAAGGATGATGGTATAAAGTCAGTGCAATTTCTTGTACCCAGTGAGCACTATTGTCAAAGATTAAAATTAATGCATCATTATTGAGCTAATTTAGAAAGTAAGAGTTTTATGACAAATTGACGGACGTTGATACACCTACCATTGGGTAGGCAATCCACTGCTTATAGAATATTAAAAAAAATTATGTTGAGTTGGTAAGCTATTATCACAACATTTAACAAGTCTTTTATTAATAGTGGGTAGCTACCAGGTAGATAAATAAAGTTTTTTCCCAAATTGACAATGGTCCGATCAACCTAGGAGTTTAGGACCACCTACCATACTATCCCCTTCCCGTTAGCATCATCACTTGAACAATATTAGGTGTGCTAACTTAAACAAGATGATTGTGGTATTTGTATAACGAGTAACCACCTTTTTGACGGTAAATAAATGCATAATCTTAACATCTTCCATATGTTTAAAATTTACATGGTGGATGATTATTCAATGGCTACAATAAAATTGTAGCCACTATAACTATTGAAATTTCAGCCCTTTTTATTTTTATACACTTATCTTGTCCATTAATTTAATTGAATCTTAAAAACATAGAAAAATGAGAAAATGCAAGTTTTACTAAAAAAATAAAACAAATTGTCATTGAACATCAATTATTTCGTCATCTTCATCCTTTTGGAGTATGGTTCCTTTCTTTATTTTAGATTTTTTTTGTTATCACCATCAACAAAGATTTGTAGAATATAAAGCCAATTTGTAATTAATGTATAAAGTTTAATTATAAAGTCAAGTACTTAATGAAAGGTGTAGATCTAAGATTAAAAATAAATTGTTCAAATACGCAAGTTATGGTGGCTACTATTGTATTATAGCTATTGTAAAATTGTCCCTAGCTCCATCTCACGAGTAGCTCATAATTTATTTATACTCTCTGTGTTTATTTTTGTTCATCCTATTTGCTTTTTTAAGTTTGCCTATGCAAATTTTAAATTACCAATATCTTTAATTATATATTAGTAAAAATTATTTTCTAACTTTTGGCTTTAGACAGTTTTGTCTTTCTTTGGGGTCAGTCCCCTCTCGATCACCAAATATATATATATATATATATATATATATATATATATATATATATATATATATATATATATATATATATATATATATATATATATATATATATATATATTAGTAAAAAATTATAAAAGTTTGATATTCTTAAATATTAATGTGCTCATTGAGAAAAACCAAATAAACTCAATATAATTGTATTTTCTCTAATATATAAGAATTTATAAGATTCTCCTAACTTCTAATAGTGCCAAGATTTCAGACAGGAAGACTGAAAAGAGACGAAGAGACTAATTGTTATATGCAAGTAGCGTGTATACATTACAATTTTACGACGGTACTTTTGATAATTTTATAAGGGATATAATTTTTCAAAGCACTCCCTATTTTTCTGACTAGAAAATCTCCATAATTTATTCTCAAAATATGTCATTGTAATATGCAACTTTAGTATGTCAAAGTTATAAATTTGGAAACCCCTCATCTCAGAGACTCACACTCCACTAAGCACACACCCACCAAGGTTCACTTCTCTATCTTGCTTCTCTCTTTTGCAATGAACCACAACTTGAGTGACAGAAAATCTCTTTCTACCTTCTTTGAGGAAGAAACTAAAGAAGATTATCAATCACCAAGTTTTCATCACCTCTCTCAAAACTTCTCCCCTACACACTCCACATTAGATGCCTCATCTTTCAGGCCTCAAAGCCCTGAATCATTATGGTCACTTTCTCCTAATTTATCTAATAATCCTTCTCATCCTTCCCTCCTCTACTCTTGCATCTCCTCTCTCCGCCACGACGGCGATGTCTACTCCATTGCCGTCGTGTCTGGAGACCTAGTACTAACTGGCTCAAGTAGTCGCCGAGTTCATGCATGGCAGTCTCTTGACTGCCATGCAAAAGGCTACTTTGAAGCCAGCTCGGGCGAAGTCCGAGCCATGGTAGCTCAAGGTAACTTGCTCTTTACAACCCATAAAGATCATAAAATTAGGATATGGAATCTAATAACTAGTACTTGTAACACCAACTTTAAACCTAAAAAAGTCACTACCTTACCAAATTCTAACCATTTCAATAAACTTTTCATTTCAAGGCCAATATTTGTCTCACAACATAGGGACATTATCTCTTGCATAGCTTATTACCATGTTGAAGGGATATTATATACCGGGTCATTTGATAAAACTGTAAAAACTTGGAGATTAAGTGAAAAAAAGTGTATAGACTCATTTATAGCTCATTCAGATAACATCAATGACATGGTAATTAACCAACAAAATGGGTATCTTTTTACTTGTTCTTCAGATGGGACAGTAAAAATGTGGTTAAGGATTTATGGGGAGACTTCTCATGCTTTAATTAAGGTCATTAGTCATCATACACACCCTATTTATGCATTGGCCTTAAGTATTGGGTCACCATCACAAAATCAAAATAGTTATTTATATTCTGGATCTTTTGATGGAAGTATAAATTTCTGGGAGCAAGATATTTCATGTCAATGTAATCAGGGCAACAGGGTGATACAAGGGCATCAATTCGCGGTTCTTTGTCTTGTAACACTTGAGAATTTGGTGATTAGTGGATCTGAAGACTCGACGATTAGGATTTGGAGGAGAGAAGAAAGAAGAGGTTCATGTCATGAGTGTCTCACCGTTCTAGAAGGGCATACAGGGCCGGTGAGATGCTTGGCTGCCTTGTTGAAAAAAGGCGAGTTTGAGATGAGCTTCTTGGTGTACAGTGCTAGCTTAGATAAAACATTTAAGGTGTGGAAAGTTAAGCTTTTAAAAGAAATGAAGAACTCTTTGGTTGATTATAGTAATGGAGATGATGGTATGGAAGATAAAAAGTGTATGGAGTATGAGTCAAGCCCTGTATTGTCCCCTTCATGGGTTAAGAGGAAGCTTCATTGTCGCAGTATTCATTAGTTAGTTTATTTAATCATGAGTTTCAGGTGTTGTTAGTAGGGTTATATATATATGTTGAGACAGCTTCATTTTATCATGTTAATTGCATAACTATTGAACGATGTATATGATGCATATGTTATATGTACATGTTAATCTCTTTAAGTTATTTGGATAGGAAACTTCAGACCAGGTCAGAATCAGCCAAGAGCATGGACCAGACCAGCTACGAGTTTGTCGCCTGTCAGTCCATTGGGCATTGAGGGCCAGACTTGAACAAGGTTGGCTTATTGGTTGAACCAGCTTGTGGTGGGGCTTGTCCCAACCCCATGGCAGCCTCTAGTAGCATATTTAGTAGTCAGAATTTCCATAATCTGTACGGCTTATCTGATACGAGCATCGGAGCATATGTCCTAGTGTCTGGCTCAGCTATGTTATATAAAAAAATCACGATTTTGGCACAAATTGATGTGTCGAAGTGTCTATACCCATGCCGGAGTATCAAAGATCCAACACAGGTACTTGATATAGAAAATAAAAGTTCGAGTAAGTAGTAACATAGGTTGTACATGGTTATTCTGAACTAGTTAAAATATATATCAGTATCAGTAAAACAAACAAGGGGATGATCTTTCTATAATCAGGTTTAATTAAGAACTAACTCTATTGTATGGAGAAATGTATTGTTCAATTCCAACTGTTCTCTAAAAGACTAGTTGCTGCACAGTGTTGTGTTATCTAACCTGTCATTTACATATCTGTGACTTCACCAATCAATAAGGTGAAAAAAATGTGAACCTGCCAAAAATTTTACTACGATTTTAAGACTAGCTTTTGTCAGTAACATCATGAAGTCCTGGGGGAGATAAGGGCGGGACTGCTTGCAAGTGATCATGTCCTCCTCCAATGTCGTCCAAGACCCTTCGCGTGATTTCTGGAAATTCGAGCCTAAGCTTTTCCGAAAACAGTTTTCGTGCACCAACATTATCTGAAGAGTCATTGTTTCTGTTGAATGAAGCAGCCTGTGCTGATGCGATAACAGAAGCAAAAACCCCAGATTCCCTTAATGCCTGAATTATGTCCTGTAAAAACATAATATTTTAAAGATATTACATCAAATAAATCATTAAAATGGATAGAGTGCGTTCTTTTCACCGTAAAAAAAGCAAGTTTTAGGTCTACTTACTTCAAATAAGTTGTAAAATAAGCTTCAAAAAGCTCCAATAAGCTCATAAAGTTTCAAACAAGTTTAGTTCAGCAAGTTTCATGAAAAAAGAAGTTGAATAGAACGCACGTATAGTACTACATATTAAGAAGATCAGTGACTCACCATGGGAGCATAAATGCGAGCCAAAATGCCAAACCGCAACAGTTTAAGTTTAAGTGCTTCCTTATTCCACACTACATGTTCCTGGTACCTAGTTTAAGCAGATAATATTTTTACAAGATAAATTAGTGTCAAAACAAATGTGCAAAACATAAAAATGCAACAACAGTAGAAGTATGTATATGGTGTAATCACTTTAATGTCTCACCATTGGAGCATTTCTTCTTCAGAGGCAGTTGAAGCAATAATAAACGCCTGCAATTTAAGATTTCTAATTGTCAGATATAATCAAAGATAGTAAGTATGTAATCAAAGATAATAGAGTTTAGCTTACTGATCTATCAAACTCCAACATGAAGCATCTTTTGACACCTTCTTTTGTAGGCGTGCATTTACACCTATCCCGTCTTGAAGTCAAGTCGGAGAATTTAGAATATGTGTAGTGCAAAACTGCAGCCTCCTCCATTTTGATCTCACTGCCAATGATTTTTGGAAAATATTAACTCACCCTCGTATATATATTAAAAGTATGATTCAACCAAAGAAAGCATTACAACAGAACAAAGTATACTTTGTTGCTTTCTCGTAGTTATGCCATCGATGAGCACCATTAGGGCGAAGGTCATCTTGAATTCTCGCAGCTGCTTTTCCATTTCCATAAGTCAGAAAATAGTTTGGGTTGCCCCGTGTAGCCTCCTTGTAGTTTCCGAAGTAAACTTCCTTTGGAAGATGATCAAAGTTCTTCTTGAACATTGAAACCTAAGTTAAATGAACCATGTAATTCATGATATGTACTAAGATAGAATCATGCACTTCTTGAACTCAGATCAAATTTATAGCATGATATTACCTCACTGAAAGGCTCTTGAATGTCATCTCTTTCAACAGCACTTTCCTGAAATTTAAGAGCAACGATGAAACAATTTGATCAAGCTAAGCAAACAAACATGATACTCAAAGTTACTTATCTTAATCACATTTGATTTAATAAAAATAACTCACATAATTAGGAAATACAATCATATTGACATCTTTGGGTACTTCTGCTAGTAACTCTCGGACAGAATACTCTCGAGTTCCTGCAGGATGCAGGAGCTCATCTGTGTCAAGATGGAAAATCCATTCCATGCCAGCATCCTACACACAAGGTAAAACTAGTCAATAGGGATCACATTGTAGATCTTAAGAGAGTGTTTGGTTGGAAGGAAGACATGTTCAAGGAAACGTAAATTTCCCAATTTCCTAAATATTTTCCTATTGCTTACTTTTTCTCTTCGCTCCTTTCATCCATCTTGTTCCCTTCATTTCCATTTTCCAGATATCTTAGAACTTTCCATGCAGGAACGAAACAGAGGAAAACTAATCTAGAATTGTCCTTTTCGCTAGAAAAATATTCCATCCAACCGAACACAGCCTAAAGGTAAAGATTCAATCATTGATAAATTTGATTATACATACCCTTGCCATGACTATAGCCATTTCCATGTTGAGGGTCTGCTTCACAAATAACTCATTGTTGCACGGTTTGTAGAAGAAGCCTGACAACCATGACTCATTCCATATTCGGCTATTAAATCAAGATTAGGAGCAACGTGAGGCAAGTGAATTTCTAGATTTTGGTACAAACTATCAAGTATTAAACCATATAATATCAAGAGAAAGATCAAATTATAGTATGTGATCTAAATTGCAACCAAAACCAACCTCTTAGCTTGTTGTTCCTCTAATTCTTTTGTTCTGTAGACAATATGTACCCCCTGTCAAAACAAAAGATGAAACCTCAGGTTACGATTGAGCCAGAGCAATAAAAACCAAGTGGATTAAGCAACTTAGGAAGTAAGATAAGCAAGTAAACTCACGGGAATAGACTCGAGGACTTTCGATACGTTGGGGGCTGCAGCCTTCCCTTCCACAAAGAGGAAAAAGTTTGCAATGCCGATAACTTTATGATAGAAGATCCATGGTAGAATTTGTTCAAGGCCTGCTGAAGTGCTTGAAGTAATACATGCCTATTGCAATGTAGAGAGATTATCTTATAATTGTTGCATCATTATATTGTTTTTCAGAACAATTTTGACAAGCTACAATCCAAATACAGTATATATTCTGAAAATGGTGAGAAATAATTTGATCATTGTTAGATAGAAATCAAACTAAAAGACTGGAAAGACAACCTTCACGTACTAAGGTTACTCTCCCTATTACAGAGTAGGAAGCTAATTCCTTTATCCGGAAATTAATAGTTACATATAAACTCTGTAATCTATTAGTTGCAATACTTTGACTTTAAAATTATACATTCAGATTAATCCAAAATCTTAAATACTAGAAAAAATATATATATTAGATAAAAAAGATAGGAAAGTTGAATGATGCAATTTCAAAGTGTTAAGTAAGTCAAAAAAAAAAAGGAGGAAGTATAGTATATTTGATTGCCCACACGAAAACCTTCTAACGTTTCCTAACATAGTAATGGCCTAATGTATGATTTGATTTCCTAAGACGCCAACTGTTAAGTTCAATGATGAGGGAGAGGAGAGTTATAACACAAGTATTATAAAGAGTCTTTTAGTAAAATCATATCATATCCTTAATTATGAACGGTCGAGACACTAAAAAAACTAGTAATTCCAAACAGAGAAGAGTGTAAAAAATAAAACAAATTCGAATAAAGAAGATATAAAAAGGAGCTACAACCCTACAACTAGGATTAACACATGCTCTTGGTTAAAATATGCAACAGTTTTTTACAAGGTTGGAAAGCAAGTCAATGAAAACACTTTTTAGAAGGGTACCTAATTATGAGGAGATCTACCAGAATAACAGAATAATATACTCACAAAATATGTGGTAATTAAATAAATCATCAATCATGTATCTTTTAGGGTGGCTAAGTTTTATGGAATCCCCTCAAAAATAATTTACTAAAACAAGAATCACTAGTGTGCATTACTAGACCACTAATGGTAATATTAGACCCAGAAAATTTCAATGTCCTACCAAAAAAACCTCTAAATTATCAACTTTAAGTTGTTTTTTCACACATTATCAGCTATTAATCTGATGGGTTGGTGTTGCAATCAAGATTTCTTACCATTTACTCAAAACCTAAGAACATCGTCCAATTAACAATATAACATGACAACATTGACCCAAGATTTTGAAATAAACAATTAATACAATCAAGAAATCAATGCTGATCTTATGAAATGAATATTGAATAGCCAATCTTAATGTATATAATCAATAGCTAGCATGTAAATTACTATGATTTCACGCGTGTTTGTTCAATTGATCTTGAATAAAAGAATGAACATTTCAAAACAATCTGATAATATTAACAGAAACTCAATCAAAAAAACACAATTAATGACCAATATTAACACTAAATTCAATAACCCAGATGAAAAACAAGATCAACATACTGAAAAATAACAAGATTTCCCTTGACCCATCAACCAAAATTACCAAAAAAAATTCACTCACTAATGAATAATGATAAAAATGAAATTAACTCTGGGTTTATAATGAAATTAAAAAAGACCCAATAAAATTAAACTGAAAATGATTGAAAGAACTAACCTTTGGAGTAAGATTAGAGTGATTATGATTAAAATTCCAAGGTCTGAAATAAGGAAAAACAGGGGAAGTGGTGGTCTGAGCCAAGACATCCTTGGGGCAATTATTATGTGACAATGATTTAATGAGAGGGGAATAAAGCATTCCAGGGAACTCAGATTGATCAAAGGCCCAACGGGTAATCGGGTCGATCGCGGCGCCGCGCCATTGGAGGAAGAAGGCGAACAGAGCAATAGAGAGAGGGAGAAAAGTAAGGAAGAAGAGGAGTTTGTAGAGAAAGTGTTGTGAGTAATAACAAGAAATTATACAATTAGAGAAACAACAATTATTATTCTTACCCGCCATTTTTGGACTTTCAAGAAATCAGAGGAGATATTCTTATTATAATTATTTGTTTTTTTGGGTTTTATAGAAGAAGATAAATCAAGTGTTACTTGCACCATTGGTGATTAGAGTGGAAGAAATTATTAAGGGGGGTTAGTTACGTGAGAGAGGAAGTTTTTTTTTTTTTTTAAGAGGAGGGAAACGTAAATATTCAAGAGTATAGCCGTTTTGTCGTTGGAATTATCTAATTTTACTTTTTCTGAATTTTAAAATGAATAAATAAATAAAATAAAGTTGGATAAGAGCACTAGCATGAATAGAGAAATGACCATCACCCAAACCAATTCCTTTTGTAAGCTTAACGGCGAAGTGATCATAGGCTCCTACCTTTTCCAATAAGTTATCAGTTCATTCATCATATATCGGTTTATCGTATAATTCTATTTCTCATTTAACTCTCCTATTTGAAGTATATTTTCTTCATTTGGATGATTTCAAATGAGTAAAAAAATAGCTTTAGGTGTATCATTCTCATGAGATGATAACCCGGTGCATGATAAAATTTGTAGTTATTGGATATCGGTTATATCAGATTTGTTTGACTCGCGACAATAGATAGTTTAATGAACAAATTTAGACAAAATAGCCAAAAGCCGGTGAGATAGTTTTTTTTAGTGTAAAGAGAGTCACAAGGACAAATGATATAGACGGAATTTGATTCGAGGTTTTGAGTATCACCGCCCAAAACTTTAACCATCTAAGTTAGTTGACATTCATGCTGATAGAAAAAAGTTGCTTGTAAGCTTTTTCATATTAATAAGATAGTAGCTTGTAAGCCAATTGGAAAATTATTGTTTGACTAAATAATAATAAAGGCAATCAAAAGCTCGCTAGAAGCCAATTATCAAACAAAGTCTAGAGTAATTAATGTCTTTAATTTGATCATTAGTTGATTCTTTTCCTTCATGTGTGAGCATAATTTAATCAGAACATTGAATATTCTCGAGAAATGAGAGTGTAGTTCTTTGGCAAAGCTTAGATCACATCTACAGCTTCAAAATATTAGTACATCAGCAGCAATCGAATTGACAATTTTTTACATAAAAATTACTATATGATAACAATATCTTAATTATCTCTTACGGAGTATCTTGCTAAAGTTAGCTGCATATACCATTGAAAGCTGTAGTCATTGTCACAAAAGTCATCTGATATGAAGTATATGTATCTAAAGTTTACTGCACATATAATGGCGTTACAATATTATTATAAAATCAAGTGTATCTTACACATGGTATCATAATTGAAGGGCTCTAAATGAATAATTAAGTAAAATGAAAGAGCTCTAAATGAGTAAATAACCAAATACTAATCCTAATTGTACCATATGCAAGGCACACCCAAATTTTTAGTAAATGTTGGATAAAACCATCACATAACAACAATATAAAACCGCATTGATGTTTGTGATCATAATTTTCACAACTTTTATCTTTATTTTACCATTGTATCTTTATAAAAAAAAAGATTAGGGATGATAATATTATAATCCAAAATTTTATATGGACCCATTCCACAATACATGCAATTGCAAATCCAATCTATTGTTGCAAAAGTTTTTTAATCAATATTGTATATATCTACAGTATACTTAGAATGCATCAGCCACCAAATATATAAGCTATTCATTTGTATATTTGACACAAGTATCTTTATATGGCCATATTAAGGTTATCCCGTTTCTTTAGTAAAGTTGGATCAACATTATATTATTTGTTGTGAATGTTAGTACAATATATATATATATATATATATATATATATATATATATATATATATATATATATATATATATATATTTAAGGTAAGATGAAGGGGCTACTCAATTAAGGGGGATATGGAGAAATCCTCAACGAGAAATAAAATGCGTTTTGATCCCAGCTAGGGGTATGAGGTGGGAGCGATGTCACTACTCCACCACCTCAACCTCACAATATATTATATACGGAAGTGTTCAACATGTTTAGCAGCCCGATTTTTGAGGGCCCAAAATAAAATAGGGTCCAATTGAAAAAATAATCTATAATTATGAGATAGAAGCAAAGCAGCATAAACCTTTAGCATACAAATCGAGTAAAAGTATATATTAGAAATACAAATCATCCAAAATTGAGTATTCCTCATGGATAGAATGGCATAGGCTGCACAACCAATTAATGGTTAAAATTGACAAAATTAAATCATTTAACTTATGAAACACTGAAACCCATGAATTTTAAATTGAACAGTAGTAAAATATGGTTTACTGTCCCCTAATACGTTAAATAATGGAACCTTTAGCATACAAATCGAGCAAAAGTAAGAAGTAAGCAACAAAGGTTGTTTTCCAGGTGGCACTCAGTGAATGTTGATGCAGATTCATTGGCTTCGATTGTGACAAGATTAATATGCTTTCCATGTCCTATATGATTCATGGTTTACTTTATAATCATGTGCCAGTTTACATTATCTTTTTCTCTTTTCATAAGCCTTACACGTAGCTTTTTTTCTATTCTTTTGTTTGTTTGAAAAAAGAAGTGGTCAATCAACGTTTTAGCGTACTTAACAACTATTTGACACATGTGTTATGCAGCACTGCAGCAAATTCACTCTATTGTTTTGCCCAATACATAATTTTGCTCAATCACAGCAAAACTGTAGAATCAACAAGTAGTTTTTTTTTTATCAAATAGTAACATGTACAATTTATAAGAGAACTAAAGAGAAGAGAAGGGGAAGAAAATTAATATTCGTTCCGCTTAGAACGTACATAGGAAAAAGTTAAATTAGACAAACTAACTACTTACTTGTTACTATTAAATAGGGAAAACAATCCCATGATCGTATTTACTAAGTGTTCTAACACAAGAATCCTAAGCAACTAACACATGCTCCTAAACAATAATAACTAACCAACCACTAATTTGAAGCAATATTCCAACATAACACTTTTTTCTAGCCATAATGCATTGGACTAACTGCTTATTGATGCTAGAGTTTGTTTGATGCTTTTGTCTCCTCGTATAAACAAGGAAACATGTAAATGGGGCAGCAACAACAATGTTGACGGGTGAGAAGAGGTCTGGGTGCATATTTTGCGAGGGGTAAGGAGGGCTGCATGCGGTGGGGACGTGGGGGACAGATGAGTTAGGGGAAGGATGGCTATAAAGAGGTCGGGATGTTGGTCGTTGGTGGTTGTTTGGGAGGGGAGGAGGAGGACGGGTGGTCATTGTGTTGGCTAGGGGATAGCATGTAGCGTTGTGCTTTAGTAAGTAGCTCGGATTGATATAAGAAGGTTATCCCCAAACTTGGAATTCTTTTAAAAATAAAATTCAAACTTGAGATTAATGGTGACAATTTTTCCTACTTGTATAGTTTCTTTTGGATAGCGTTACCCATTCAAAAGTTGTGTTACCTTTTCTGTTAATTTGTTCAAAACTCTAATATTCCACATAAATTATTGTACGCTTAGTAGAAAAAAGTAGTTCCGAATATAATAGGTCGTTCTTATTTCTTACCATAGTTCTTTTTTCTTTGTGCATTATCATTCTTCATTCTCGCATATATGATATAAATGGCCTACGATATCTAGAGGTGAAGGCGTTGTCTCATAACCCGTTTTTCTAATTTGGGATTATTATATTTAACAGCCTGACTTATAAGACATGACTAGATCTAATTATCGGGCATGTCAATTGCAAACTACTTGCATTTGTTAGTTGGTTCAAGCCAAAGAAAAACGATCGTTAGTGAGCCAGTAAAAACAATTGATGGTAATGATTGCTTATACACAAAATTTCTTTTGATGAGCTTGTTATCTCTTGAAAGTGTTTCTTTTGAGAACTTTAAATGCATTCATATCTCTCCATCTAAACTTTATTGTCACATTGTTCCTACATTTGATATCATTACAGATACCTTCTAATAGTCGTGTACTCGTGTTTAAACTATCATCTTGTCATTGGTTACTTCAAGTAATGGCATATAAAAACCCAATCAGAAACCATACTATTTTAGAATATAAACTTCAACATTCTAAAGTTATAAATGCTTGCCATTTGCATTGCCATAAAGAAGACATGTTGATCGGCGAATTTCAAGTAGAACTAAAAGCGTCACACTATGTTGCGAATTTCAATAAGAAACGTAACAGAAACGACAGACTTCCTTCATCTAGTTCATCCTCTCAGAGTAGTAGAACTAAAAATGGACAAAAGAATGTACACAAGATATTATGGCATGTAAAATAATGAGAAGATTCATACTTGGATGAGACAGCTATGAACTATTCCTTGATGAAGAGGCACCTATTTCAAGTTACAGTGGTAGAACTATTTGACAGAGGTAAGCCAAATCCATCTCTTTGTATAAGCTTCAAATTTTCTAATGTCAAATATCTGAAATAAGCTTAAAATTCCCTAACAAAGCTTGCATATGTTACAGCTAGTATACTGGTATGTGTGAGTGAGTGCGTGTGTGTGTGTGTCTCTATGTATATGAAATATAGGGAGAAAGAATGTCATGAATCATGATAGTATGCACACCCAACACATCCTTTTACACGCGTGCCGGACACGAAGTAGATAACATGGTACCTAAGTATGGCACTGCAAAGGGCAAACACACTCAACTCAAACAAAAGCTGTATTAGATAAACAATGAATACCTCTGGGCTGTGAAAATGCAAGTAGTATTAACATGGAGCGCTGGAGAAACTCTGATATGCTAAAAACCAGTGCTTTTAAGAGCGTACAACATGAACTTATCTCCTTAGCAGCTTCAAAACATCTCCTACTAGATGCAATGATCCTGTCACAAGAACCTGCCAATCCACAATGGTATATGATTTTTAATGCATTTGGAAAGAAGAGCGAGCCAAACACGAGCATGCATCTATGCAAAGCACAAAAAGGGAACTCAATTAGATATTCCAACTGAGAAGGTCCTCTGATCCAGAAAGCAACTCGGAGTGTTAGAAGTCTAGATATTAAGGACCTAAAAAGGCTAAACTAACCGACAGCCCTCGCCCCTGACCGACATGTCTAATGTACTGGGATACTCAAGGCAAGGATAAGTATTGAAAGATCCAGAAAAAGTATTAGGAAAATCGGTATATACTCCATTGACGTCAACACTCTAAAGATACTTTTTGTAAGCAAAAGCAAGAGATAAGCCAAGCCAAGTAGCTAAATAAGCAAGATTCCAATATGGAACCTTGCTTATCCGACATCCATAACAATATAACATAATCTCCCCCTATCTTGTACCAAATATCTATATTATTCATAAGTTCTACATTTCTTAACTTTTGTCTATATGGGTCTGTTATACTTCCGATCCTAAAATTTTATCTATGTACACACCTCTTTCAAGGTGATGAAAGTTAATGAGTGACAATAATATGAAACACTAATCTTTTATTTGTAAACATCTTATGTTAGATTCGGTGTCGTCCTCGTTTCTTAGTGGTGTTTAGTCTAGACTCTAGACCCTACAAAACCAGTACATACTGACTTTGGCTCGTTGAGTCTGGCTCAAGTCAGATGAAGTACTTTGGATAATAGTGGACACTGGAAGGAGGGCATATAATTTCACCAAAATTTCTGGTAATGTTCTAAGAAGTGTGAATTACAACAAAGATCCTAATGAACTATGACAGCTATCATCTTATATTAGTTTCAGTGTGGCCCTTAATTATAAGTCCTGTTTAGGGATGGTACATGAATCAAATTGCACTCCAGAAGAAGGGCACACAAGAGTAACAAAACCACCTGCATTTCCAGGGTAGATCTTCAAGTTCTCATAGAATCCTTACCTGAAGTCTGATAGAAGGGTTTTCCCTTGCACAATCCCTCAACCATTTTATAGCTAATGACAATGATGGAACAACCGCACTGCTACGAAAGGAATCACCCGAGATGTTACGATAATATTCACCATCACTGCTTGCATTGTTCATGCACTCCATCATGCTATTTCTATCAAATTCTGCTTTGACATACAAAAGCATAGTCAAGAAATTATAGTCAGGAGAAAGAAATAAGACACCCACCCACACGCCACTCCATCCCCCCCCAAAAAAAAACAAAATGAAACAAAAAAAAAGAGACAAAGGAATCTCTAGAGAGAGGAACAGAACAAAAAAGGAGGTGAGACGGGGACAGGACTGATATAGTAAAAGCATCAAATAGAAAATTGACCAGCCCCACACAACATTAAAAATTCAGGGAAAGCTAGAACAGTTTAGGAAATGTATAGAACAAAAGCAACAGATCCAAGAACAAAAACATACATGAATGATTATATAGAATCTTAAGATGAAATGGCATGGTCAACATGGCAAAGAACCTGACTACCTTTCCCATTGATTGTCTTCTCCCATATTCTCTGCAGATTAAATTGCCAAGACAAGTCCCGCGAAGGCATGTTCAAACTAGTGACTGAAGAACCAGAAACAACTTTATTGTATGTCGATATGCTTGGAACAAATAAAGCTCCAGAGAAATGAACACCTGGTAATTGGAGGACTCTTCAGTAAAGCTTACATTGTTGAAGGCATTAAATATGATCAAACACAGAGAACTATAGAATTTACTTAGCAATTCGACAGGCATAACTGTGAAAATGCAACATGACTAAAAAACCCTACCCCCCGAGGTCACACATCATTGGGGTGACCCTATGCAATCATATGTCATGTAATCTGAAATCTGAACAAGGTGCAAGGTGGTAGTAGCTGTAGTTTCACATGCTAAGTATAGCAAGTAAACTATATACAGAAATTTAGAAATAACAATTTCACCATCTCCCTTTGGATCAGAGTTTTAAAAATCCATGAAGCACAAAACATAAAGGGTGAAAAGATACATAATGTCCTGAAATAGGGAACTTTTGAAGACAAAAAAACAGAAAACCAACAAGCCATCTGGATTCCAAAAGCAACCAATTTGTTGCATTATGAACACGACATACGAGGAGGCCAAGAATGTGAGGGCTGCTTGTGAAATTCTTTAGGCACTAAACTAACATTTAGTTCTGCAGCATATTTGGTGAATGCACCTTGTGCAAACAATAATAGTACCTGAGGAAGCACATGTCCTGACAAGCTTTGGAAGAAGGATTTGTGGATTTCTCACTTCCATGCAATTGAACAAAAGAATCTACAAAACCACAGATAGCCAGTAGAATCAACAACTTAAAACAATGCCAAGTTGTAAACTTGTAATAATCAGAGAGAATCTCCCCTCATTTCAAGGCAGTCATATAGATAAATGAGTGTCAGAAATAAAATTGAAGTATTTCCATACCTGCTTGGGGACTTTGTCGCTATTTCCCATTTCATAATTGCTGAAACTGTTTTTGCTGAATACCTCTCCAAGTCCATCCCGAGAAGCTGATTTTGAAGAGGACAGTGATATTGACTTATAGCGCCCATTCACAGTTTTGGAGAACCATCTAGCACAGGCATCCATGCTTTCAGGACTGTGTGCTCCATCTAAATAATATACAAGGTCTCCTGTAGTTGTATTGGAGGACTTGGATATGCCATCATAAACAATCTGAGCCCTCCCTGGAAGATGTGCAGATGAAAGACCTCTTCGGAATGCGTCTGGCATATCAGCTTCATGACATTCCTGATTACATCTTATATATATAAGCAACCAATAAAAGATAAGGTGAAAGATGAACCACTAACCTGAGGTATGAACGAACTTTGCAGTATAAATAAAGAGACGTTATCAAACAACATCAACAGTAATCACTAACAAGGCCATCTTGGATATCATATTCTAACTTTTGGAGTCCAAATGCCAGTACATCATAGATTCCCTCCGACAGGTAACACTTAACAATGTAGACTATGTCTACAAGCACATGGTCAATCACCCCAGATTATTGCTTTTACATGAAAGAACCAATTACACATACACCGATCTCATATTTTCAACTTTCAAGTGGCACCTAATACCAAAGCCAGGTTTACCTAATAATCTCGCTCTGTTGACCTCGTACAGAATGAAAAACTGATGGCAGGAGTCCTAAGAACAATGCAAAAGCACAATGGGAGATAACAAAATTACAAATGCATGCGGTTATGACGGTCACAGAAGATCTAATGCACGAAAAGTGGTACAAGAAAAAGGTACAAAAGGTAGCTAACGAACATTAGATAGCAGCTCTCCTGAGTTTCCTGTACGTCGAAGCCAGGATTTACAGAGAGAAACAGCAAGACTTGCATTAACAAGTTGATGATCGCCAGCCAAACTGAGCTGTAATCCATTTGAATTCTGACAGCTAAGAGGTTTCACAACTTCCAACGGAATCTGCAATTAATGACAGCCGAATAGACAGATCAGATAATCACAGAACACGACATTCCACAAGAGTCAACTTTATGTTTGTCTGTTATGCTTCAAGGCACCAAGCACACGTAATATGTGATGATTGATAATCTTAACAGTACAGATATAAAATTTACAGTTCAGAATCGGATAATTGGTGTAGGCATGAGTGAGAAATATGTTCAAAAGATTGTTTTGGGATTCTTTTTTTGGTTCCCTAAACATTTTTAAGCTACGACAAGTCGACATCTCAAGGAGGGATCAAAGAAATCAATTGCTTTCTATTAAGAAGGTATGCTATTGCCCCCCCTATTGCACTTTGCACTAGCTTACCACACCCTATCTAGTAGGTTAGAGCCGGACCTAGCATATGAGGAAGGAGGGAAGGTACAGTGAGGTAAAATACTCTTCACCTGTTCTACTTGACGCTTAAACATGGAATTTTGAGGTCAACAAGTGACAAGCCAACCACAAGAACAAGCCAAGCTTGGTATATGACTAGTGTTTATTGCTAATATGTAGTAATGGAAGACAATCATACCCTCAATTGACGAGCCCTTTCATTGATAACATGCATTGCTTCAGGAAGCCGAGGAACTGTAAATGCTGGTACATTGGGCTTTCAAAGCAGGGAAGACATAAATCCAACTCAGCAAACAATTGCACAATAAAAACTGCCAGCCTCATTATACACAGCGAAAAAACAAAAAACTATGAAAAAGTTCTTAGAATAGATGAAGTCGAGGTTTCATACCTTAAATATACCTGCCTTGTGTGAAGCAATCTTTCCTAATGTATCTCCTGTGAAAGTGTCGTTCAAAACTTCTAGAATTAGCGTATATTGTCTAAGATACTCTACTATAATATCTAAATATATTCATTAAATAAGATTTGTAGATCTGTAAAATAACATACAATGAAGGAAGGTTAGGAGGCACAAAAATCACAGCTGTTGTAGACAAAAACTTTTGAAGAGGAGAGTCTGGGGGTAAGAGGCAAGAGGTAGTTAAGATCACTGCTGCGTAATATACAATATGATTCAGTTAAAATTGAAAAACAGGAGGATACCTATAATGCATCAGATACTTATTTGGGGAGCAGGGGGGCAAGTCTTTCGTGCCCCAAAATATTTATTTTGCCCATGATCATCAATGGTTTACTTAAGTCATGGCAAACAATAACATACTTAAAATGTTGAAACAATAGCTATACACCACTAAACAAATGCTTCAATAAACTACCAATGTTTCTTATATGTTGTGAAATAGCAGATTGCATATTGAATGAAGTGTCAAGTGTGAACAGCTTTTTCATCGTAGAAGTAAGATTGCATACACTCTTCTAACCCCTTTCCAGAATAAGAGCATTTTTCAGAAATTATTGGTGATGTGTTGTTGTATACATTAAACAAGTAAGCATTGGGAAGTGTCAAAATATCAGAGAGACTTGTTCTATCTATATCTTTCAGTAGTAAATTCACCACTCAGCCTGCAAAGGAAATGAATAGGGGACCAAAAAGTTCAAAAAATATTTTTAGTCAGAAAAAGAGTCCACATGAAGTACTGCTGAAAAAGGAGAGAGAGAGGATATCAGATGGAACAACTCTTCAGAAGGCTGTATTACGACCAAGCAAACACCAAAACTGAAGTACTGCTGAAAAAGGAGAACAGCGAAGCAACTCCCCTAACTTTTCAGCAATAAAGAAAAAAAAACCTCCGTTCACAAACCCATCCTAATTCCTAACAAAAGCCCCATAATTAAAACTTTCAAGAATGCACCTTTGATTCGTACATGAAGGGTTTCACCACTTAAATTCTAGATCTGGAAGGAGAATCTTGGTTACGGAACTTATGGTGCCTTTCAAGAATCTTTGTTTTTTGTGTTAATTAGTGCTTTTCCACAGATTGGTTTGTTTCCCTCTCAACAAATCAATTAAAAATGAATTCAGTAAACAAGTGAATCTCAGACCAGAAACCTTTAACAAAAAAGTTCATGGACGGTAGTTCCTAGACTATTACCAATATCATAATCAATGACAGCTGCAAAGCCCAGAAGCTCTGCACTGCCTTGTTGCGGAACAGATTGTATCAGAAAATAGTATAAAATGTAAATGAGTAAATCTGTAAATCCAATACATGACAGTTGCATATAAGTATATAGGACAACAAAATACAGTGATATATGAGTTGACGCAGACTTATACTGCATATATATGGACGTGAAGAAATACTCAATTGAACAGTTTGAAGTAGTACCTAAAGAGTCCATGTGGTCCATCCCCAATGAAGAGATTCCACAAACAACAGGTTCTTTAATCTACAAAACCATGTTAGCTAAGATCAACACATAAAATACATCAATATCTTTTAAAAAATTCCACTAATTAATACACGGATTGGAGACTATTAAGGATAGATTGACATATACTGAGGATATATCTGCCTATGGTGTCAGAGATCTTAACTAATACATTTCCCTAAAGACCTCAACTTTTAGTAAGTTTCATGAATTTACAAAGAAAAACTACGTACAGCAGATTGGCATAAGGTTTTATGAAATATATCTAAATCACTTTCTCCATGATAGTTACAAGCCTCAAGGGCATAAGTTTTTGGAAAAATTGATTCTAATAATCCAACCTTTGGGCCATTCGCTCAAATTAATCCCACCTTTTGATTATTATTTAATAATCCGACATTTTATCATCATCTGCTCATATTAAACCATGAGACCGGTAACCTGTTGAAGTTGTAAAATTAAATAATTTTTTTCTTCTTTTTTTCAATGATTCTCTTTTATTCTCTAATCTCTCCCTCTCTTTTACCACCCTTTTTCTCTTCCTCCCCCTCACCACCCATCAATACTCGAGCAATGATATTTCCATATCCGATGTTGGGCAAATTGCCCAATATCATGGTAATTCTGTAATTTTTGTGACAAAAATTAATATTAAAAAATTATAAATTATAAAAAAATTAATTTTTTTTATATATTTTTATTTGAGGATTGATAGTTGAAATCTAGTTGATGTATTAGATGACTAGTATATCATATCTTGACACCATCTTATCATATCAATTGACTACTATATCATATCTTGGCTGCATCTTATCATATCAAGTGAATGTTATATTATATTGTATTGTATCAAGTTGCTAGTAAAATTACAAAAATGTCATGGTGTGGGACAAGTTGTCCAATATCGGATATGGGAGAATACTTTCTCTCAATACTCACCCCCTCTTCCCACCCCCGCGAACAACTCCTACCACCCTCTTCCCCCCCCCTGCGAACAACCCCCAACCCCGTCGCCCGCGAGCACCGCCCCCTACCACCCCCTGTGATAATACAAACCCATTTCCAAGCAATATCCGACCCACCACCTTCGGATCCATCATTACAACTCAACCTACCTCTTTCTCTCTCCTCCATGTCACACTCCTCCTCTTATAGTCTTCTTTTTCCTCAACCACTCTCTCTCTTACACCCAACCCACTGTTCGCCAACAACCTCGAATCTGACCCGAGACCCGACCCGAAAATGTTGGGTTTGGGAGAAACGACGGTGAGGTGGCGAAGATCTCACAAGGATGAAGCGCGGATGAGTTTAGAATTAAGTGCAAGACAACGTCGTAAGATAGATGGATGGTTTGTGATATGGCGAAGAGGAAATGGATGCTCCAGAATTGGTGTGATTTGGGGCCCATGATTTTAGTAGTGGAGTTGATGCACTGCGTAGTAGTTGGGTGTTGGTTTGTGGTGGAGAGGAGAGAGAAAAGGAGGCTGGAGAAGGTGGTTTGTTGGTGGTGGAGTATGAGAGGGTGGAAGTGGTGGTGTTGTTAACAGTGGGTGTGGTGTTGTTGGTCATGGTGGTGGTATGGTTGGTGGTTAGCTTGATTTGTGGTTAGATTAGTTTTAGTTAGGTTAATTAAAATTAAAATTGGTTAATTAAACTAGAACGAATTAGGATAAGACACGTGTACAATCAACCCATTCTACTGGTCACCAACCTATTTCTACAGGTCACGGTTCAATATGAGCAGATCATGATAAAAGGTTGGATTATTAAAAAATAATCAAAAGGTGGGATTAATTTGAGCAAATGGCCCAAAGGTTGGATTATTAGAATCATTTTTTCCTAAGTTTTTTTATCTTTATCCATCCTTCTGTTCAAGGACGACACCCCTAGTCCCTAGGTC
This sequence comes from Beta corolliflora, assembly GCA_947648045.1. Taxonomy (NCBI): domain Eukaryota; kingdom Viridiplantae; phylum Streptophyta; class Magnoliopsida; order Caryophyllales; family Amaranthaceae; genus Beta; species Beta corolliflora. The sequence continues at coordinate 242,873 of CANSZD010000435.1, forward strand.
TCGTTTTCATATATCTCTTATTACTTATGGAAAAGAAAAATTAAAAATATATATGAGTGAATGTGTGTTTGTGTGTGTGTAGTGTGTGCGTATTTGCGTGTCTATACACATGGATTACTTACTTATATTGTCCATAAAGATCTTTCATTTAAATATTTTTCAGTATGAGTAGGTTACAAGATATTCTTGAATATTTTACAGAACGGAAGTGGTAGTTGTTTAAGAGAGAGCTAATATGCTAAGATCACTTCAAAAGATACATACCACGTTTGTGGAATCCTTCTCCCCTCCAAGACCAACTTCAAATATTCCAGCATCAACCTATCAACAACAAAATATTAAATAAATAATCTCAGCTCATGATAACATCCAAACAAATTAGTCATAGATACTGCATAAATTGCGCAGTATAGACAAAGATTGAATTGAATAAGTTATACATGTCTGGTATGTTACTGAGATTTGAGAAAGGACGTCAAAAGAAGGCTAGAAGTCTCAAGAAACACGAACACATGAACATAAGACATTATAGGAAACAATCATGAACAGCTAGCAGTAGTCAAAATAGATGCAGAAAACCATTGTATGCAACCAAGCCATGTGTGTGGTTGCAGACAAATTCTTCAGGAAGGAGATGTTACTAAGTATTAAATTTGTCAAGTATTGCTTTCTCAGAGTCACAAAGGTTTTCTTCATCAGCCCTGTAAGTCTCCTACACCTACAGCTGGTCATATGAAACAAAACCATTTCCTTGCACAAGGTACAACTAATCTGTGAAACTCAAAAACCTGCGACAGTTATTTAAGTAAACTCTGCACGAGTTGACAGCCCAATTTGGCTACACTAGCACTATATTTTTCAATAGCGGTATAGCAAAACAATTCAAGGAACTTTCTCAGACACGATATCACACCAGACTAAAACTCATAACAGTAGCAAAACTTTAAAGATAAGGACATTTTCCCAATAGACTCAATCATAGGTGCATAGCTATGAGAGAGCTAAATTCTCTAAATAAGATCCCAGGGGAACATCATAGGTAACAATGCAATAGATGTTGGGAACTTACTTTCTCATCTATGAATATCTTGAATGCCAGAAGTGTGAGAAACTGAAATAGGGAGGCATAGGCAAATCGTTGGTTACTTTATCCTGCAATACAGTTTTCACAGTCAAATATCAAGGAGTTTCTCAAATTAGAAGAGGACTGTGATTAATAATTTGGATGAGAACTTTCACAATCTTGGATTAAGTAACCACTACATCTCAAGACTCAAATGCACCAAGACAACATTACTGGTTCTTGACTCACTACAATCATATGGCTAGAGTAGACACATGTGCTATGCTACTCAAACTCGTCGGTAGATGTGTCAGATCCTCAACATTCCAACATGTGCAAGAACACTTAACACTTGAACAAAAAATAAAATGTTTCATAACTAGTTGAGTTCAACTGTTCAACAATTGGACATCATACTATGTTAGACATGAGTACCCGAGTACGAGTAACATAGACAGAAGTATATGCTGCCAAGTGCCAACTACCAAGTGCTGCATCAACGCCTAAATATGTATATGTGTCTCAATGTAACACTTTCAGTTCTATCAATCCCATTCAACTTGAGCATCAACACTTGTTGTATTGGGTATATAATTAGAACTTAATACAGTTTATAGGAAGCCTTCTAGATTCAATAAATCTATTTTGTGATATCACACGACACTATATACGTATATAGTATTTCAATTAGACAAGTAACTTAGAACATTGTTAACTACCATAGTCAAAGTCAAAGCATCCAAGGGAATGTGGATATTTAGTTCTCCCTCTCAAAATGTTTGTGTGTTAGGAAATAGTGAAGTTAAATCTTCTATTTACATATGTATTAAGATAGGTCGGCATAATAAGTATATACAGTTTTGTTAGCCTTTGAAATAAGTTGGCAAAGTACTCTTTTATTTTGCTTGTTAACCAACATATATATACTTCCTCCGTTTTTTTTACATGTTACACTTCACTTTTCACACATGCCAATGCAAAACTTTGAGGACATATATCTCTAATTTTGTATTTGTAAAAATTATAAAAAGTACATATTAAGACGAATCTAACAAGATCCCACATGACTATATTTTTATTCACGTATAAATCACAAACGATGGTCAAAGTGAAATTTGTGAATAGTGTAAATGTCAAAGTGTAACATGTAAAAAAAACGGAGGAAGTATATAGAAGAAAGTTACATGAGAACACTTCTTATATGAGAAGAGTGGAATCATAATCCATTTTAGGGAAAATACAATAGTTTCATATTACATCATAATCGTTTTTCCTAAAAGTATAATCCTTTTGAAAAATTGGCTTTGCAAGGCAAAAACAGGTTATAATTTAGCCAAATGGATTATATATTGGTTAAAAAGGATTATAACAAAGTGTTCTCATATAAGGATTGTTCTCATGGGAACCATTTTGGCACAAACTTTTACGAAAGGGAAAAAGTAGAGAGAAGGCGGTGGGTAGTGTAGGGCCCAAATGTACACATAAAGTAGAGAGAAAAGGATTGCCGAAAAAAGGTATGCAACAAATAAAGAGGGACAACACAAAAAACGAATTGTGCCAATTAATATGGGAAGGAGAAAGTAGAACTCAAAGATGAAAACAGAAGGTGGGTAGAACAAAGGAAAACAAAGAGCGTACATCCTTTGCTACAAAGTTTGAAGTTTCATAATCGTTATACCATCAAACATAGATAATTTATGCTTTAAGATCCAATTATCATATACTCATGCAACTTATCTGGCAGTTCCTACAGTCAAAAGGCAAGGTTCTTTCTTTACAGGCGTTGAAGGTGGTGTAAAAAGCAAAAGGGAGTTGGCCATTTGGGGCTAGACAAGAGGGGGATATAAGGAGAACTGGATGAATCATACCTAGCCTAAAGAAATAGAGAAATTATACCCTTAACTGGTCCCAGCATTCCCAAAAGTATTGCAGAAACTTCTCTTGAGAAATGTCCGTCCTACACATGCACCCGCAAGAAACATTTGAGCAGCTTATTGAGCAAACGACTTTGGTTAAGTTAAAAACATGAAGTTGCTTTAAGGTGAATTTAATGAAAACAAAGCTAAGTTTCTTTAGGACCACATGCAAAGAGACAGTAACTGGAAAAAAAAGAAAGAAAAATAGAAAACACAGTTGTAATATACTGGCCCTCTACATAATGGAGAATGCGTGGTAATAGACTGATACTAAAAAATGAAAAGTGTAATAACCAAGGCATGGAATCAAACCAAGACTAATTAAATAACCTAAAGATCGTTACTTCTTACAAAGACTACATCTGTAAAGCATTTCCAACTACTTGTTATGCAGTAGGTCCCTCAACAATTAAGCTCCTAAAAGCACACCACAACTTAATTATAGGTCGTTACATTACCATATCCACCGTTGAAATCAAATCCTTAAGCCATTGATGCCATTGATAATCTTAATTTGAAGAAACCTTCAACTTATCATAATCGCAAAGAAATGATAGAACCTCAGGGTTCTTCATAAAACACGAGATAGGGCATTGGAAGGTATGTTTCAAGTATCACCTAATAAAAATAAAAACCTAACTTTTTCCAGTTTATCAATTCACAATGTGATGAGTTGATGATCAATCACCACTACTATGATTGTGATGGCAAGTTGGCAACTGCAATGTGATGACCAATTAAGAACTCTTCAACTATTGCAGAAATGTATAAAAAACTGCCAATTAGTCTCAAGTTTTCTGCAAGTGTAAAAAGAGAGCCATTGCCTTCTTATATATTCAATATCATTGAGTCTACAGTAAACTAAAGACCTTAACTAAAATGACAATAAGGAAGAGAACCATATGAAAGCATGCTAACCCATCCAGTCGAAATCTCTCTCTCACATCAATTAAATGAGGTGATGTGAAAAGGCCAGTCCGGAAACCACACTCACGTAAGATCGCCTCAGAGAAAGCACACGTTGACCCCTGGACCAAGAACATCATAAAAAAAGTTAGAGGCAAAGAAGGAAAAGAAGCATATCTCTTCTGACAAACCATCTTCTAAATTGACCTAGGGTCAGCAGTCAGCACAATCCAAATTGCTTATCAATCTGCCTGCCATATTGTAAGTTTCAAGTCCTCAAGGAGGGTGTCACAGATTGTTTCCCCTCCACTATCATACCCAATCCCTTCTCTAAATTTTTTACTAAAAAAACAAAGAATCATAAATTCCTCTACTTGGTTTAATCTAAATATCTTCTTTGACATCCCAGTGTTGTATGAGTTGACCTACTATTTGGTTCCAATCAGTCCAAAGTACTGAGTACCAGGATGTTGCTTTGCCTTACCCTTCAACTAGACACCGAAAGGCAATAAGAACGGAACAAGAGGCATTCCATAAGAGATTGTTAGATAGCTGAAGTGACGGCCATCTTGTAAATATTCCATGAAAATAAAGAATAGTATTTTAGCATTTCAACCATGTAAGGAACTGGTCTCTTCAACTCACTTTTACTTATTTTCAGAAAAAGTAAGCTAAGTTCAGAAAAATCAACAGAAGTTTCGGAAGTTCAGAGAATTTCAGAAAAAAATAAGGAAAAGTTCAGAAAAAGTAGAAAGGAGTTAAGAAAAGTTCAGAGAATTCAGAAAAATTAAGAAAAGTTCAGAGAATTCAGAAAAATTAAGAAAAGTTAATATAAGTTCAGGATAAGTAAGTCGAAGAGAACAAGCACTTAAGTATGACAATACCTCTATAGTAGGAAGAATGGAATAAGATGCACAGAACTGTTACCAATGGCAGTTGATACAATATCCTATTATCTATGAAAAGCCAAGTTATAAGTGGAGACAGAATCGTACCTTTCCCTTAGTTCCAGCAACATGGATAATGTTAAGTCCAGCTATATTTTCCTCCAAGCCTAATATCTGAATCAAAAAACAAATCAATAGAAAGAGTCAATAATTCATTAATAAGTTGGTTAAACCGTACATCTTAGTAGATAAGTAGAGGCATAGAGAGAATATCTTCAAGTCCAAATCATCTCAGAATGCTGCAGTCTAAACTGTAAAGTACACATCAGCCGGTGGAAAATGAAATTTGACTATTTAAGCATCAAAACATTTGATGCATTTTTGCAACCTTTGAATAATCATCCCATAAGGGTGTATCCAGAACCTCTCTAGGCATCATAGAATGGGACAAATCAATATTATGCACTGATGATGATAGGCAAAGAGAGGTTGTCTTTCCTTTAAGATAATAAACATAGAAACAGACATTTAATTGCTGGGATAGAAATACACAAAAAACCACATTTATTACTGTGTTAGCCCGTCTATCCAATCATATGATAAAGTAATGTCATTTTCTGGTCTTTTAGAAACGAATCCACTAGGTCACAATTGATTTGGGGTAAGGTTGTGTGCATCTTCACTTTGCTAGACCCCAATAACGGCAGTGGCATAGTGGCATACATGTTAACTGTTATAACTTTATAAGATCCTTGTATAGTTGAATCAGTGACCTCCACTAAATCTGTCAGTAGATTTTAAGCTTAGCATTATAAAATTAAACCTCGTTCAACCTAGAAACATAGCCTAGACAACTGACTAAAGCAGTGCAGATTCTAGTTACTACACTGTCCACCAACTCAAAAACTCAATCATAGTCCCTGAGAACTCCAATAATTTATTTGGTTCACACACCTAAATACCTCCGAAATCGAGTACTTTAACAGCACTCCTAGAAGCATGTCTGTCCTTTATCAATTCCACTAACATGAACATTTCAAAGTTCCCACAGAATCATGACTCCAAAAAAAAAAGATAAAAAGAAGGATGATGTGTTTGCTCTTCTGACCTATAAATAATCTAGAACATAAATCCTACAGCCAAATTAAGTGCCCAATCTCCTTCCCCTTACAGCCAGAAATAATAAGTTTAACTGTGGCAAACTCCATTCTAAACAATTTTAGCTAGTCAACTAAACCTCGGACAACGGCGAGAACCACATATGCAACCTGCTACTTCCGCATGCAGATAGATGTCAGAACAAAATTCGAACAAGGTATCCGCTTAGAAGTTTCAGATTTCACATGGACCCCATGGACATAAGCAAAGGTTTTGCAGTTTGCAAGAGGACACCACCTCAGAATATGTCGTACTAATATGGGATCAATGAAGACATGGGAAAGAAAGAAAACAATGAAAGATGCTAGACATGTTTGAGTTCTTGTCCTAAAGCCTACCTTCTCTTTCAGAGTTTCACTTGCGAGTTGTCTTGTCAGAATCTGGTTTGGGGTGTTCTTTTAATGTCCTGATCTATTTTGGTTTTTTTGTCCCTCCAACCATTAAAAATTTGACATGGAAGGACTTAGCAGTGGTATAGTATGGACGTAGTACTGTTCTTATCTCAATACCAGCTAATTTGCTTAGAGGGATCTTCGTACTCTAACCTCTGACATCACATATAGTTTTCCCCTCACTTGAACCAATGAGTCTGCCTCCTTGTAAAGTACAGACTAATGTCATTTCCTGGCTTTAGGGCATTCTTGAAGATAATAAAGGCAAAAGATAAGAGATTTTTAATTAGTCCAGAACTTCAAGCTCATTAGCCGCCTCCATTGCATTCTTTGAAATAACACATTTAAACTACTCCATTTGTCAATGTAGAGACTCAAACCAAACTGGCAATGCATGACTAAATAGGTCACAGAAGTAGTAAAAGATGACATGAAAGATTGTCAAATCAAGCACAAGAATACACCATTCACTCAGATTACCTTCACATACATCATCATGCGTTCCAGCTTACTGTATTTGCCCAAAACAGCATTCTTTTTCCCACGTTTACGGCCTGAAATGAGGGAAGAAAGTGCTTCCATGGCAGTCTCATAAGAGCGTGGAAGAGACAAGTCCCATGAGTATTCCTCGTTAACTTCATTGCTTGTCATGTTTTCTACAAGTTCAGATGATATCATCCCAGATCTAAGACCTAAAACATCAGCTATAATAAGTTGGGGAAGCAAGAGATCAACTAAAGGCATAATACATAAAGATATAACACCACACCCCCTAACCAAAAGAAAAGACACTCTTACCGGAGTTTCTCATGATACTATGATAGGACTCAGAGCCACTGAAAAACTACATTACTTAAGCCAAATCAAGAAGCAAAACCAGCAAACATGTCAGCTGAACTATGGTGCAAGTGCCTTACGGGCTGTGACTATGATGTTGGAAATGTTAGAGGTCTATGCAACCTCCAACAGCTATGCCTTATGGGAGAGGCGGAAGAAAAAATAGCAAGGTTTGCATGCTCCAGCAGCCAGCATACAATGACCTAACCAATTTCAGATTTCATTCTATTACCTATGCTTCTCACTACTCGTTAATTCCCACCATGCAAGTAATCCAACTAGGCCTCCTATTTTACTTACTTATGCAAGAAGGTGCCCAAGGGCAGGGGAGTAATTTCTGAAGTTGGTTAGAAAAGATGCTGCTGTCTCAGTACTCTGTTATTTTGGCAGAGAGATATTTTGAATTGCAATAGAGTGAACAGCAAGAAAGAACAGGGAGAATATAAATAATAGTGGAGGCTGGGTCTGTTAGTTATGCAAAAGATATTTGGGAGTGAAATCTGGAGAGCAGCTTCCTCTCAAATGAAGCTAGGCTTGTATTCATTGTGTATTCCTTGATCTAATTAATATAAGATTATCCCCTATTTGGTTCCATACTTTGCTGTTAATTCTCTTTCTAGTGAATTCTTAGCACACCACATCAATAGCAAAAAAAAAAGTATTCCTTCGTACCCTTCCCCGACTAGAACCAATGCATAATGTTCAGTACAGGATCCCCAATAATTAGTTCTAAGTTTCAACATCAGCAGTGGCTAAGCACAGAATTGATAACTATCTAACATGATTAATTCAATGATCCAAAAGATGAGGAGAAGAGGGTTAGGGAAAGGGGAAACATTATGAAGATAAAGCTTCATATCCAACCAGGTACGACAACATGGCTAATCCTAGAGCCGGAAGCAATGTTGCAACATAGGCATGGAAATTGGGTAAAATTTCAATCATATTAGGCATATATGAACCTGGTGGTGAGCAGATTCCAATAGAAATAGAGAGAATACAATAAGAGATATGCAATTCATTCATTAAGGTCCTGTCAAATTTCCTTCAGCTAGTGCTTTGTCAGAGCTGTGTTCCATGCAGTTTTCACTTCACATTCATGTTTATTATCAGTCATCACATAGTCAAACATGGCTATGATGCGTGCGTGGATGCTTGAAATTGCATGATATAATTGATTCAACTCCCTCCCCCCCCCCAAACCCCACATAAAAAAATCATGTTGGCCCCATTTATATAAATTTAACTCACACAATATGCACAAAGGTAAGCATAGGCAACCATATATTATAGTTTTGCAAGTAATAAGGTTATAACTCACTTGGAGTAGGAGGATCATGTCTGTTCAAACAAGGAGATAAACATGAAACTCCACGATTTGCAACACTTTTCGACCGCCATCGCCTCTCCCAGAATAAAGAAATGCAAAGGAATCGATACCTTACGAAATTATTTGATTGAATGTGCAACATGAGTTATAAATCCTGCACCATCATCAACCAATGATAATAATAGTGAAATTTGTCCTCTTGGGAAATATTCAATTGGCATCATACCCTGATCTTAAGCTAGGAAATAAACCTAATTTCAAGTGTTCACTAAAACTCATAATACGAGCTTTGCCAATTAAAAATTTATGTTCAGGTTATCCAAAAAACTAATATATATATATATATATATATATATATATATATATATATATATATATATATATATATATATATATCTAGTACAATTAAGTAGTACATTCGATCAATAAAGTAGCATATTGTAGCCAAAAACACTTTTTTTTTTATCATATACATAAATCAGGTCATATGTTAAATAAAGAATTTGCTGAATATACCACAAAATATGTTCAGAAAAATCTCATTTAGGCATTTTTCATCATTATAAATAGCCAAAAAAAACTCGGGAAAAATAATTCTCTTTAGAGCCCGATTCAAATTCTCCCAATTACTATCATATATTAAAGAGCAAAAAACTATATTAAACAAGCAAAAGATTACACTTTTTTCCAAGAACAAAAATAATATAAAGTGTTATGAGATTACCAGCGGACGAGAAGAAGAGGGGATTGTTCTGATTTCTGAAGCTCTTAAAGCAGAGTAGTTGTCCTTCAAGCTCACCACAGAAGATGCAAATGGAAAGAGAATATTGTGGTGAATATGGTGATTGGTGAGGAATATGAAAAAAAACGGCTACTTTGATGCCACTACTTTTTTAAGACTTTGAAGTTGTATGTTGTAAATTGTAATGGTGCCATGGTGATGTGGAATTGATGGCTTCCCTAGAACAAATTCGAGTTCGGTTAGGATTTGTGTGTTTTCCTAATTTTAGTAGGATTAGAACTCCTAGTTCTGTTAGGAGTTTAAATATTTTAGTTGAGTTAGAAATCCAAATTATAGTTAAATTATGATTCCTAATTGGAGTAGGATTATAGACTCATTAGAAGTCTAGTTTGTTTGCGCCAAGTTGGAGCTTGCTCCAACTGGATTAGGAGTGTGTTTATTTCCTTGTTATTTTGTTTTAGTTTCCTAGTACTAGTATGACTAGGGTTTGATTGGGTTTGTTTTGTTTTACACGCCTATATAAGGCTTTTAAATGCATTACTAAAATCAGTTTTTGTGTGAGTTTAAAGAATTGAAAGTGTGAAGCTTCTTATGCTTGCATAGAACCGAGTGTTCAAATACACGAACCGAGTGTTCAAATACAAAAACCGGGATTTGTGTGATCTTGGAGCCGAGACTCACAAGAGACCCTCTTAGACCTATATTTAAGAACATATCCTATTACTTTTCCATTGGTATTCATTTACCATCCACAAACACAAACAAAGTTCGAAACAAGCCAACAAAAACCACATCATATGGTGACCGCATTCAAAAATTGTTCGGGACTTCAGGTCTTCTAGTTTCATTTCTTGTGAATTGACTTTCTTTTCGGGGTCAAGCTTTTTCTAATAACAATTCGATAGCGAATAAACCACTTAAATCTTGTAAAAAAAACACTTAAATGACTTATTTGCATTTTTTTGGTCAATTGACTAAATTGGTAAAAAAAAAGTTACCCTCAATGATAATTTGGTAAAAAAAAACTTGCTTTTAGGACAAATTGGTAAAAATAATTGAGCTCCAACGACATTTAGGCCAATTTTTTCTATAATTTTCCGATTCGATCAAAAGTGCAATTTACAAGTTTTTATTTCAAATTGGGTAAATAGTATGTAGCGACAATAAAAGATAATTAGAGAAAAACGCGAAAATTCTATATAAAGGGCATATAAATGCACGCATTGAATGTTGATTAAGCTGAAATTTTTAAAAGAACATGGCCTAAATATCACTAGGATCCATTTCATTTACCAAATTGTCGTCAAAACTCGTTTAACTTACCTAAATGTCGTTTGAGCTCGATTTTTTTTACCGACTTGTCACTGGAGCTTTTTTTTTTACCAATTTATCGCTTTAACAAGTTTTTTTTTCAAATTGTTGTTGATGGTCACTTTTTTTTACCAACTTGGTCAATATTTTGGACACTTATTATGCAAATTTTGGTTGCAATGCACAAAGTAATTATGATAAAGGTACAAAATAAGCATGATGAATGTACATTAAAGTAATTTTGGATGAACGCAAATAAAATTGTAGATGTACATAAATGAAATTTGTATGAATATAGGTAATTGTGATTGTGCATACAATAATGTCAGTTGTGCAAAACGAAAAAGTGAGACATGACGTTTGTTTAAAGGGATAAAGGATGAGGAATAGGAATAAGGGGGAAATGATAGAAAAAATTATATGTTTTAAGGGGATGGCGATTAGAGGAGTGGTAAGGATATATATAAATAAAATAATCCCTTATCATACTAATTCTATACCTAAGAAGGGTGGTGTAAGGGGGACACTCACGAGGGATAGGAAATCGATCTTACCCTTACAACATGTTTGGTTAGTGGTAATAAATTGTGGTAACGGTAATTATTTTTAGTCTAAGTTTGTGAAGACATATCAATGTTAATATCTATGCTAATGGAACTTGATGTCAAAACATGTGTTTTCCTTCATAAATTTTCATTACCACTTATACCACCTTCTCAAGCGGTAATGAAATTTTAGGAAGAAAATAGGTGTTTTGGACAAAGTAGCATCACCATGGAGGTTGACATGGGAATGCCTTCACAAATTTGCACTAGAAACTATTATCATTACCACCATTTTATACCGCTAACCAAACGAGTCGTTAATGAAATAAAATAAAAGGAAGAGGTGATGATAGATTTAGGTTGGTTATTTTGGCTAATTTGCCACTTATCTTACTATTATTCTCAATTTATACCAAAAAAGGGAACATACTTGCTTTTACTTTATCCCATTCATTAAATATATTTGAGAATTGTAGATCAACTTTCAAACTTTCTTAAGTGTTCATATTAAAACTGTCTGACTGTAAACTTCAAAGAGTATGAATAAATACATAATTATTGTTACGTTGTACATTGATGAAACCTTTTTGCATGCTGGTCATTGGATGTATATATAACAAAAAATGGATGAACGTTAGAAAAATCAGAATAGTGTTGGATATTCATGCAACTAACACATAATATTTAGAAATAAGAATAGTATTGGATATACATACAATAAACACATAAAAAGTAGTTCATGTTATGAAATAAAGTAAATTGAAGGACAACAAAGAACTGATATTTTTCTTTCTTCAATTGTGTATATTACAACTTATGACAAATGTCGTATTTATACTACAAAATCTACTACTATAAGTAAAATATACATGAACTCTATATAAGATTTGGAGAAAATGTGATCAAGCTTTAAATGTTTGTATCTCATTCAGCTATTATAAGTGGGCATTTATAATTTTGAAACATTGAAAAGAGATTTTTGGTATAGAACCATTTAGCATGTTGCCCTTTTTTGGTTTCTTTCTCGTTTACCTACATAGGGTATTATTCTCCATTCTCCAAAGAAAAACAAGTACCATAAAGGGTAAAACTAACAAAGTGAACTACTACTTCTACACAGCTACAGTGTGCTACTTGCTCGGCATGGAAATAAGAAGGCATATCAGTCCCACACCGATAAATTATGAGAAGCGAGGAACAAAACTGCTATAAATATATGAGACTCATTTCAGTAATATTCACGCAACCACGCAGTGAGCACAAAGCGAACTATTCTTTCGCCTTTTACTAAAGAATACCGTGTGCTCGCTGCATTGAGTGGCATACGTTTATTTTTGGAGGGGGTTCCCAAAAAGAACTCCCATTAAAACTAGCAAAAAGTTTCTGGTTCGGACATCATATGAGATAAATTAGTTGAAAGGCCTTAGAAGAGGCTAGATTCTAGAATAAATGGTTTAGCTGAAAAGTCTCAGGAGAGTCTTGGGGTGGGGCGAGGCGCGGTGGAACTAATGACTTCGATGGTATGGGGATGGTCTGTTGGCTGGACCAGGAATGGTGGAAGTGATGACTGAAATGGTTTGAGGTGAGTGGAGCGGGCAGGAGGTGGGGAAGATTATCTGTTATAGTGAAGGTACTACAAACATGGACCATATCATATCAGTTATGAGAAGACATTCATTTAAGAATAATCAAAGGTTAATTAAAGTTCTTGTTGGAGTTTTTTTATAGAAACTTTAAGTTTGCTTCAAAAGAATTTGAAGAGTCATTTTTTCCTATTGTCCCACATTGAAAGAATATGAGGGAAGAGTAAGGTTTATAACCATTACTCTTCCTCTACCCTTGAGAAAGAAGAATGGCGCTTTTAGTGGGTAAGTGGTGATGTGCGAGATTGCGCACGCGCCACCGCCCCGGGCGGCTGGGAATAAACTTAACTTAACTATAGTTTTGGGTCAGAAATATGTTGGCATTTTTGACCGTTTTTAATCAGTCTTAAGTTACCGTTTTTTTCCCCTTAATCTCTCTTTTAATGCCGTTTTCTCCCTTAATCTCTCTTCCCATGATGTGACCGTTTTTCCCACGATTTCAGCCACGTTCTGATTTCGTCTGGGTTTCTTGGCTCTATAAATACCAGTGTTCTGGTATTCTCGAAACACACAGAAATACATTCACTTCTCTCTTTCTTTCTCTATTATCGGGGCAAGTATTCAAGAACGTTCTTAACTGCTTTTTTCCGTCAACACCGGAAAGGCGTAAAACCGTGTATCCCCTGGAGGTTGATTCTTGTGAGTCCGTGTGTTGTTGCGGGGTAAATTCAACTTTAGGCAATGATCTTCTCACGCCACGGTGGTCAGTTAAGTGTGTCAATTAAGTTCCCTGTTTTTGTTCCTACAGTTCTTACCACATAGTAGTATTCACCTAGCAATTCGTTAAGGCGCAGATGGACAAACAATTTATAGATTTGTGTGTCTAAGTAGAGGTGATCATGGGCCGTGCCGGGTTCGGGCTGCGGCAACAAAAATTGCCGATTGGTCGGGCCGGGCCAAAATCCGGGCCAAAGTTTTGTGCCCAAAGCCAAAAAATCGAGCCGGGCCGGGCCGGGCCCGACCGCTGGCCGAAATTTTTTGCCCAGAATCGGGTCGAGCCAAAATGAAAGTATGCAGGTGTTAGCTGTTTTCTCAAAAAGGTATATACATTAAACCACCCTGCCCATCTCCCACTTGGGCACAAGGTTCAAATCTTGGTGGGAAGCAAAATTTCAATATTGTTGGGGGGAGGGGGGTGTGGGGCTTGTTGGCTCCGGGTGAGTGTGGCGCATGGCGGCACTAGGAGAGGAAATTCATCTTACCACCTGCTCCCGAAAGTGCCAAAAAAAAAAATATATACATTAAAATTATGAATTTTAGAATATGATATTGTATATCTTTTTTTTATTGCAGGTAATTTACTTGACGGACTCATCCTCTTGAAGTTAGGGGGTAAGAAGGGATCCAACCCATAAATAAACTTTCAAAGACTAGAATTTGAAGATTTATACCCGTAAGCAAATATCCACACAAACGCCCCAAATATGGGATTGATGAGAGTTGAACTCCCAATCATGAGGTTGGGAGGTGGGATCTTCAACCATTGGACTCCCACATGATTCTCGATATTATATATCTGTGTAGGTTAGAGCTCTTATGAAGTGATGAAAAATTATGAAGAAGGTAATGCATATGTAGCAATGGAGTTGCTAACTAGGAATTGCAGTTCTAATTAATATAGCAAAGATACATGAAGTCCAAATGTCCAGTATAGTGTATACTTTATGAGTCTTCGTGAATTGCTAAAACTTTGAATATAATCAGGAGCCATTTTTATCAATGTCGAAAAAGCATTCTCTCCGTTTCAAAAATATAAGGCACGCACGATGTTCAGGCGTCGAACTTTGACCGTTAATTACTCTCAATTTATGTTGATAGAATTTTTTTTTAAATAATGTTATTATAGTATTTTTCAAGACGAATCCAACAATATAATTTTTATAATTTTTTATGTATCGTATTTGAGAGATATTTGTGGTCAAAGCAAATTTTCGTAAAGCGTGAATGCCTTATATTTTGAAACAGAGGGAGTATCTTCACATATGCGTCTGTCTAAAAATTTACAAGAAATTGAGAGCTGAATATATAACAACTTAATGCAACTCCCAAGTCTATCTACAAGTATTTTTCTGATGAACGTGAGGAGTAGGGTCATAGGGATGGCAATCAAGTCCGAATCCGACCCTAGTCCGTTCCATTTCGAAGGAAAAAATTTGAGCTAACTCCGACAAAATAATAATCCGAATCCGACTCCATTTAAAAAGTCCGACTCCGAGTCGGAGGAGGGTCGGAGTCGGATCTCATTTAAAAAAACCGACATCTGAATCCGACTTTAAGTCGATGAATCTTTTTTTCTTATTTGTATTAATGTATTATGTATGTATAATCTGACTTCGTCTTTAAAGAAATTGTATTATATAAGATTTTTCCATTGAATAAATGATTGTTAAAAATAATAGTAATATTTAGATTATTTGTACTATATAAGATGTCCACATAATTATTTTTAAAAAAATTATAATGACTAGATTATTGTATTATAGAAGATTTTTCTATTATAAAAATAGGCTGAAAAATAAGTCGGGTCGGGTTCGGAGTCGGGTGTTCATATTTTAAGTCGACCCGGATTCAGATTCAGATGTTCAGATTTTACATCGGGTCGGGTCAGAATTTCGGGGACGGGCTCGGGTCCAGATTTAAAATCCGACTTCTTGTAGGGCTGAAGTCAGATTATGCATAATCCGGTACAAACCCGACTCGTTGCCATTCCTAGTGAGGAGGGAGCCATAATATACGGTACCTCTTTGCAGTATGAAACTGCAATATTACGAAATGAGACAAGTGGATTGTGCAGAAGTCTAAGGGTTGAGTTTATTTAAGAATAAGAGTATGCTAACATACTGTGTCTTTTATAAAAACAAATACTTCTACTAGAAAGATTTACATATGGATTATAATGTGTTATACTACAACTATATGTGACGTTTTCACTATCTTGATATATACTTCTATATATATAGACTTCATAAAAAAATCATATGTTGCCAGAGTTTTAAATATAGTTAAAACAGATGATTTAAATATTAATATGTCACTAATTATCCTATAAATAAAACTAGTATTTGGGCCCGGGCATTGCCCCGGGTTGGTATTGTTTTCCGAACTTGATATGTATTTTTCCCATTCCCATTAAAATATATTGAGGAAAACTCAATATTTAAAATGAACAAATATAATAATGTGGACACTTAAAGCATGATTAAAAGTTGGTTGAGATGGTAATTGTGTCATGTATAATAGCAAGAGGTCATGGGTTCAAATCTTGTTGCAAGCTAATGTTACTTTTGTTAATTGACATGATTTATGTACACATTGGACAATCCTAGTGGAGTAACAGGTTGTATAGATAAGGGTGCCACGTGGCGTGTATACAGTATCACGCACGTCTTTTAATATATTTTTATAAATACTCGTATGGTCTAACTGCCTAAGGGTATATTTTATAATACTAATTCAACCTTTATTTGACTCAGCATTTTCATGCACATTCAAAAGTTTAGTTCGAGAAATTTGTGAATGTACTCGAAGTATATTCTTAACATTGAGACGATTAGTAAAAAAATATGCAATCCTGGTTATAAGCTCAAAACAAGTTGAAAAAGTCTAGTAAAAGGAATTTGTTTTGTTAAAATTAATACAATCAAGTGGAGTTCTAAGCTAGGTGAAATTAGAAAATTAAGCTATAACTTGATTGTAATTGTTAGAAGTCAAACAGAGAAACCCTAAGCTCAATATCGATTATGCTCATCAACATATAACAATATAACTAGTTATTAGGCCCGGGCTATGCCCCGGGTAAAAAAAAAATTCATTTCTTAATATAATACTTTATAATAATAACACTAAATACAACTTAGCCTAGCGGTTAAGACTTTAGTATATGTACTTGAGGTCTCGGGATCAAACCCTATACTACACAATTTCTAAATTTTTTATTGTACATGGATTACATGAACTATAACTCCCTAAGGTTTCTTGTTTATGCACACCTTTTAATATATTTGTATAGATTCTTTTTTTAAAAACACAATTAACAATAAACTTGAGTTTCAGAGGTTTGATCTCAGAATAACCCATAAATGTTATTATTGTTTGTATTGAACGTTTTGGGTTAGTTTTAGTACATAAAACAACATCTCATTATTTTTGAGAAGTTCTTTTCCAAAACTTGGAATTATTCCTAAAAACAACATATTTGTATGGGATGTATGTCCCTACTCTCCTCACTATATATTTATGAAATGATATTATTTGTTAGTGAACAGTGTAAAATTACATGGTGTGTAGATTAAAAGATAAAAAAGGGAGTAATGCATTAAACCACACTTAAGCGATAAAAAAAAATTCCCATTTTTACCTTCATATTATCTTTTGTGTTATTAATATTGAAAGTTATAATGCTTTTACTTGGAAATTTTCTTAATCTGCCAGAATGTTAGATCTTCTCAAATTATTGAAATTTAGGAGAGAATAATCTATAACCGGCGAACAACATAAGATTGTACCTATAAAATTTGCAATTATTATGTATGTATGTGTATATGTATATCTATTATCATTAAAAATAATAATGACTACTAACATGAGTGATCTTAGTCATACAAAAATATTCCCCCCAGGATCCTATGTAAATATTATAACCTTTACATTTTTTAATAATTCACGCGATTTGACTTTTGCGTTTGTCGATACAAAATTTTAATATTAATATCTTAAATTATCAATAAATGAAATTTTAAAAATTGATATTTTTTTTGTATGAACATGGTTAATAGACATATACATTACCATCATGTGAATAGTGCAAAAGTAAAAAGTGTGGCATTAAAAAAGAGAATGGGGGTATTGGATAATACAATGTATTTTCCCTATATCACAAATCTATATTAAGAAAGACTAGTTGTTGCACCGCGGCCCGCGCGCCTATGCGCGTGGCACCCCAAAATAGCGTAATTATGATATTCATAGTATGTTGGATTTAATTAGCAAGATGATCGGTTTGTAACTGGTTGAGGTGCTTCCATCGTTGTTTGAGGTGTATGGGGCAAAGCACGAAATTTAGGTGTACATATGCACTTTATTTATACAAAACAAAATACATGCTAATTTTAAATAGTTATCTAAACTGAAACTTGATGCTGACATGTAGGTATTCCACATGTCTTTGAAGTAGTTTTGAAATGGAGCCTTGACTTACTCCCAAAAAATGGATATAAATTTCCACTACAAGACCATTTCTGAAAATTGATGAAGTTCGTGTATGTAGCTTAATTGCAATAACAAACAATATGGCTTAAGCTATGAAAACGGGAAGAGATAAAGGATGAGAAAGAACATTTTTCAAACAATTTGCAGGAGTTGTTATACGTAAAATTAGGAGGAACAACAAGAAATTAAGAGGAAAAGACAGTTGGATGCAAGCCAGGCATAGTCTTGCATATTTATGTATAGGTTGTTATCAATTTAAGAGAAATATTTTCTCTAAGGTTGTGGTTTGTTATTATATATGACATGAACATTTATTCTTAGATTTTGAAGGGAAAATTATATATGGCATTGCATTATTAGATGCGTCCATGGCCTTTTTTCAAGCAGCCTTAGTTGGCATGTATTTATGGAATGCAAGGTAAACATAAAAGTAGTCTTATAGCATAATCGTAGGTAAAACTATTACAAGTTATATTATTTTGTGCTAGTGCTCATCTAGGAGTAGTGCACAAAGGCAATAGAAGCAAACTAAGTGGATGTTCAACAAAATAACTAAGCCTTGCTGCAAACAAAAAACTGTGAAATAGCAAGTAGTTGGGGTGTCACACGAGAGCACATTACTTGATTGTTATACACAATGACCAAAATTTCAAAGCAACCTCCACAAACAAATAACCAACATTTATTCCTCAGAGGAAGATGTGTAATGCAAGATAATAACAGAAATTACATCAACATCTGTTTCTATCATGTCAAACCACTCTTCTACAATATAAACCTAGACAAACTTGTGCATATTAATCATACACCAACTGGCATGACTAAAATATATATCTAATTATATTGAAATAACATAATTGGAATATAAATAAAAGGACGACTGAGAATAAGAAAATAGAGGGTAAAGCTACTTACCAATCAGTCTAATTTATACCAACATCCCTAACTTCATCTTCAATTGCATCCCAATAACAAGTTCTGCATAATTACAATGAAACGAAATGGTCAATGAATACATGTTCAACACGATTACTATGAAGGACGTAGATGAGAATCAAAGGGGAGATGAGAAAGCAAGTGAAATCTTATCCATAGAGTGAATTTCCTAATTTTTGACTTGTCATTGCTATGTTATTAAGGGTCACGTTTTCTGCAAGCTTTAACAAATCCTTTCTAGTTACTTTCCATTTGTGGGTGTACCAAAGTATCATTCATCTTGCAAACCATTTAAAGAAATCTCATTATACCTAATGAAAATTCCATTGACGTTTAAAACTATTTTCTAAATGGAGAGCTCCTTAGATATTCTACATTTAAGCTATCCACCATTTATACAGTTAACTATCTCGTCATTACCATAAGTGAGCCCAATTACTTTAACACTCATCGAACATAGACATCATCAATTTGAGTTAGGCCTTGTTATTTTGGACTTATTTTCAATTCAGTTCAGTTTCTCTCTGCAATTCCAGAATTCCAGTTTTTCTCTGTTTAGTTCAATTCATTTCAGTTCAATTTAATTCAGTCTAAACAAACGGGGCCTTAGTGTATAATCGGAATGGTCATATGTAAATTAAATTCGTCGAAAAGATAAATCGATGACCCACGTAATACCAACACTTTACACTTAAGTAACAATATCTTTTTACTTATAAAAAAAAAGTAACTATAATGTTTCCTTCCCAATCACTAACATTCAGCCTATCGAACTTTTAAAAAGAGAGGGGTTTATAAAATGAGTACTCCAGTAACAAACATAATAAAAAGAGCTTTGAAGAAGCACTTGTAGACTGATGAGTGAATCATAAATTCAGATACAATAAATAAGGGATGAAGAAAGGTTTCTGCAGCTAAATAAGTTCCATTTTTTCATTAAATAAAATAAAATGGAAAAGAAAGAAAGAAAAGCTAAGACTCCTCTTTTTTCATGCACTGGTGGAAGTACCAAAAGTTTACAAGCTCCCTACAGTTCTATACAGGTATAATCTCTCTTCCTCGCGCTTACGCTCGCTTTTATCTCTCTCTCTCCATTGCTAAACTTCCTGTAGGATTCACGGGAAATGACGAAGGTAAAGCAACGAGAGGAATGAATGAGCTAGGTTCAAGACCTCCAAATTGTGAATGCAAATGTGATGGTTGCACCCCCTTGTGTAGCCACCCAATTACCAACAATAACTGGAAATTAGGCATACAATATTCTAATTATGAGCCTATAAGCTGGAAATGCAAATGTGGGATGTCATTCTATAGTCCTTAACGTATATATTTTTTGTTACTCTAGATAGATAAAATTATATGCTCAGTCAATGTTTCTTTTTCTTTGTGTTCGTCTCTCGAAGTTCAATTAGCTTTGTACAAATCCGGATAATTCAATTTGAGACCTGAATCAAATGAATGTATATGTATTAATCCTCTGTTTTAAATCGGTTCTCGGAGTTTCTTGAATGTTATGAATCAAAGCATACATCAATGGTGAGATCACATCACTACTACGTGATCCATACCTGTACTCACAGAGTCACATGCAGTTCTTTCGATCCTCTGTTTTTGTATGGTTTAGGATGTCAATCAATAAGAAACCGGCTCATTACGAGACACATAACATACCCCATTATATATAACAAGCTTGTCCAAGGGAAAAAAAATTCCAAAATAGAAAATTAAAATAAAAAGAAACCACGAATTGAAAAATAAATCAAAGGAAATTAACTAAGTAAAACTCTAGAAATCGATTAGAGGAAAGGAAAGGGAACTTACCAACTTTCTAATTACTAACAACTTTCTCGTCAAACCAAATTACCCTAGCCATAAATCAATACAACACTTCGATCCAAAAATTCCTAAAAGAAACGAAATCAGTAACTCATGTGAAGGTGGAAGATAGAGAAGGAATGAAATAGAGAAAGTGGAAGTAGTAAGTAATGGGTTACCCCTTACCCGTCCAAGGTAGTGTTGGCGGATCTAATGAATGTGGTGTGGCTTCAAAAGGAGTTTTATTCTCTTCAGTTGGTCCATTAACAGCGGTTGAAGGCAGTGATGAAACTATTTGTACATCATTTGCAAGCACCCGTTTGAAGTTCTCCCAGTCGAATATATCAGAAAACTCGCTAAATCATGAACAAATAAATAAAAACATGGTAAAAAAATTTACATTAAATTACAAACACTTCAGATCTCAATTTTCTTCACAAGATCAAACACACAAGAAAAGGAAATCAATGCCCTAATTCAGAAATCGCAATTTATAGAAGAACCGTAACCCAGAATTCGCAAAAAAAGTATCAAAAACTAAAATCGATCAAAACCGTGGTCCATTCCTTCAATTCAAATTAGATTAAAGACTTTAAAAAGTAAAAATGCAAAAATCGGAAGAACCCTAATCGAAGATATGACAAACGCAAGAACCGAATTAGCATCAATAAAAAGCCAAAGCAAAACAGTAAAACTACAATTCGGATTGAAGAATAGAGCGAGAATCGGACCTCTCCGTGATGTTTCTAGTGATGTTAACTCCATAGCAATGGCAAAAAAAAAAGAGAGAAAACAGAAGAGAGGCGAGTAAGAGGAGAGAGAGGAGAGAGGCGAGTAAGAGGATGGAGAAGAAAACATTGTGCGGCTCGGATGGAGGGCTGAAAACATTCCGACTATCCAAGCACACCGGTCACTCATTGAAGTATGAAGTCATCATTGATCATACACCTTGTATTTCCAGGTATAGTTACCATGAAATACAAAATGTACACATTTCGTATTAGACTCTTTTCCCCCACAAGTATGCATTAGAAACAAGCTAAAAGATAGCAACGAGTCAACGAGTCTACTACTTGCTCAAGGTATAGAGACATAGAGTTATCAAGGTGACAAAACACTCCTAATTTATAAACATGGAAACCCCCCGCACACCAAACAACCCCTCGCACTCCCCGCACGGACACCCCGCATAGACCCCCTACCGGACGGCACGCCACTGCACTCCCCTACACGAGCTCCCCGCACTCCCTCTCGCACTCCCCGCACAGTCCTTCCCACCCGCACGGCCCCGCACCGCCAGCCTCCCCACGCACCCGCACCCCCCCTGTCAACCTCCTCCGCCCTTGCACCTTCAGAGTGTGAAAGATAGATTCACCTTCAAAATAGCTATGATTAAACAAATTTAAATAGAAGGGACACACAATTATGTCGAGATATAAAAATTGGAATTGACGGATAACGATTTAAACGAAGGGTCACACATTTCGATTATATTGAAACAAATTTAAAATTTAAAAATTGGAAAACAAAATTATCAACTACAAGGTCACACATTTACTTCCAAATGTTCTCTTTATGTCTGATATAAAAGGGTCATTGAAGTTACCCACCAAGGTCATTGGAATCCTGTTTGACAGTGGAATTTATCAAGGGCACCTGACGCAAGGTGTCGTAAGTAGATAGCCTCTTTGAATCCAACAACCCTGGACACATTGAGGTTCACTGAGCATATAGGAGGTACACGCCTCGATTCGCCTTGGACTATGCATGAAGCATCATGCACCTCAAGTCACCAGGTACCCCTGCCCTTGTTTTTTTCATCTCTGTTTTGTACCCCTCCGAAAGTTTTAAATTCACCAAGGGGTACCATTACCATATAGAATTTCTCAAAACACATATTGCCTCCCATGTTCTCATTTAGGGTCTTGTCTATTCATTATCTTTATTTTTCTTTGTTTAAACAATTTGATTGACGTGACTCGATAACCACCTCCCCCCTCTTTCATCAGCTAAGGTGATCGAATAAACTATTTACATAATTTCATTTTTATTATTTGCTTTTATGATATTTCAGTTTTTTTTATACGTATTTTTATTGATCTTATCATATTATGCACGCAAGGCAGGTATGGCACACAAATCATTTGGTCTTTAAGCATCTAGAACATACTATCGCTGCCCGTGCTTATGTTCAGACTTTCCACTTTTTGTATGTTCCAAATTAAGTTATAATCTATTTTTGGGATCTTTTTTCTCTCTAATTTTTCTCTCAAGTTGGCCAACACTCACCCACCTACTTTTTTCACTCAGCTAAATCTGCATGCATGATGTTAACTATGAGCGGGGTTAATTACCATTGCCACTTGCATCTCTTCAAAATCTGCAACCCTACTCATATAAACATGTCCATCAATCTTTCTCTTCATTGGGATCTAATAAGAAATCAGATTCAACTTATAATTTTCTAGCTTAAGTCTATGTGTGACCTAGAGTATAAAAAAGCTACTTAAATTACCCACTTCCAGCTCCTCAGCAATTAAGCATATGAGGTTTGTAAAGTTGATAAGTCGGTTTTTAGTTGCATATAGGTAGGTATTAAGTCTCATTTTCATGAAGATTTTAGTGCATCTTAGATCTAATTGCATGATTTGGGCATTCTTTTGAACCATTGTGTTATTTCGAGATACTTTTGGCTCTTTTATGTGATTTTCAGGTTATTGAGTCCGATTGTGACTAAGAGAAGCTAATATGGTTCGTAGATGGTCTAGTTGGCGGTTTCCGGATGCGAGAAGATGAGTTTGAGTGCTTTGGGGTTGAAGGAACGATGATATTGAAGATTACTTTCTTTGCGAGACCAAGCAGAATCTTGCTTGCCCACGCACCAAGGCGCACGCCCAAGCAGAATCTCGCTTGCCCACGCACCAAGGCGCACGCCCAAGCGAGATCTCGCTTGCCCGTGCACTATTGTAAACCAAAGCATCAAAATCCTTCTGTTTCGCGTGCACGCCCAAGCGAGATCCCGCTTGCCCGTGCACTATGTTGCACGCCCGTGCAACTTCTCGCTCGACCGTGCATGCTGCTGCCCGACTATTTTCTCGACTTTTAATTATTTCCTTTTCTAGTTTATGTAAGCAATATTAGGTTTTATTAAACATACTTTTGGGCACTTTTTCATTATTAGAAAATAGAGTATTACTTTTTAGAGAGCTCTTGAGAGAAAACTCCATTATTAAAAACCTTGAATTCTACAAGCTTGATCCATTGAAGTAAAGACTAAGTTTTTCTAATTTCCTCTTTTCCTTTATTATTATTATGTCTTTCAATTTATTTATCAATTGCTTTGTTATTTCAATTATGAGTGAGTAGTTTTATAACCTAGGGTTAAGTTGAACCCTAGCAATGATTAATGCATGAATCCCTCCCATAATTCCAATTTGATGTGATTAATTGTTCTTGTTTGATTAAATTGTGCTTATTTTCATTATCATACTAGGGATAGGTGATTTTGAATTGATTCCTTATGTCTTGTTTTCAATGGGAATTGAATCTAGATGGATTTGTTGATTTAATCAAGAGTATGAATATCTCTATGGGAATAAGTAGATAGGATTACTAGGAATTTATTTGTGATGCCATGCTTAATGTCTCTTTCTTGCATGATTCCATGGGAATAGGTTTGATTGCTTGTTTAGAGTAGCCATAGGTACTCGGGAGAGATCTTTGGTAGTTATAAAGTGCATTACTCCTCCTTTTGAATCATTGATTATGTTTATTGGGATGGGAATTATTCATGTATTATTCGTGCTAGAGGGGATACTTAATTCTAGATGTCTTTATTGATTGATTTTACCTCGTGTGTTCTTAATAGTTGTCATAATTTAGCATTATTCTTAGTTCAACACCTTTTCACCATTGTTTGTCACTTGTTTAGTTAAATTGAGTCGAGATTTCTAGTGTTTGATACCGTTTGTCCCTGTGGATTCGACCTTGACTTACCCTGCTACATAGTTAGGAGGATTAGTTAGGAAATTATTTTTGTTAGGTGCGCGACACGCCTATCAAAAGTCGAAAGACCAAGACAGCACATCGATATTACATTGCATATTTCTGATTTTATCAGCACTTACGCCATAAACAATGTTGCTGAACCCTTTCCCGCCTTTGCATTCACGACCTCTGCTCCTCCATCTTGTGTTCTCTTTGTAAGAGCTTCAATGTCTTGATCTGAAAGATTGGCTTGTGGGACAGCCTAACAAGAGAAACACGCAGAGTCACACACTTAGAACTAATAAGATGGAAAGATAAAAATCAACCCAGTTATTTCCCCCATATATACAGGTGGAAAGGCAGGGGAGAGAATGGGGAGAAAAGCAACAAGGTCCATGAAAATACCCGAGAAAACAATGGTAGAATGGTTATGCCGGCGTGTCCACCAACAACGAGGCACATTAACCCCCGCAAGTAAACATAAGAGTTAAGACAATTAGCAAAATCATGATCGCAACTACGGGTCACCGATAAAAATGTGTGACCTTAAATTTAAAAATCCGTTCGAAGCTGAATAAAAACACTATAATATCTCATTTCGAAGTTGAATAGAATGCTTAGACTTCTCCACGAGCCGAGTCCTTAATGCTTGAAGTTCATATTCCATGTCCATTACCCGAAAAGGAGATGATTGACAAGAGTTAACACAAAAGGATACAACAGATTCATCGAAATCGAAGCATCCATCACATCCACCAACATATAGGGACATTTATGCATGAAGGCTCAAAATTAAAGAAATGTACGGGATCTTGCTATCCCATTCCAAGAACCACACTTCTTTAAGGATTTCTCGATAATTACGACCATAATACAAATGGAAGGGAAGGGAAGGGAACGGGATGCCATATCGTGACCCATGATTAGTACAATAACTATGGCCTATGAGAAGGGTAAAGTGTAATTCTCGAGAAATTCAACTCAAACAAACGCAAGAGTATCACAATGGACATACTCATGATCAAGAAAGCTCAAAGCTACTTGAGTTAGAAGAATAACCATCGAGGCACACATAGGTGAAAACATTAAAATCAAATTGAGAAAGGATTTTGCCGCCTAAATGTAATACTAATTAATCACAATAGCAAAACAGTACAAGAAAATTGTTGGTCGGTTTCTTAACTAACCTCTTAATGTTTTCTTACCCGAAACTTACAATTGGAGGAAAAATTCCTTCGTGATTAATGGACCAATAAGGTTTAGAAGCATGTAATAATTATGAAAAATAGATTAACCGAAAAGAGGAGTAGGGCAAGCACAAAAAATTAATTGTAAACCAATACAACAATGCATTTCGCAAGGAAATCGAACACCTCGGAAATTGAAAGTTACCTTTTGGAGATCATGGGAGGGCTAACAGAGTTGGCAAGGACACCGGCTTCTATAAATATAAGAAGGCACTGATGTAACAACAACCCCAAACTACAACGAGACAATAATTCCCTTCCCCAAAAGAGTAAAAACAATCGTAAAATTTTGTGCAAGAGGCGTAGAATCATAGCAAAAAAACCAAGCCCTGGAAACTTGAAGTCCATTGCAGCTAGCATTGAACCCAAGTTGATTAGCTCCAAGTTTTCAATGTAAAAAAAAAGAGAGAGAACGCGGCGGAATAACATCAAAAATAAATTGCAGGAAACAAACATCCACAATTCAATTCATTCTTTCACTAAGAAAAGAAGGCAAAAATGACTTGAAAGGAAATAATAGTTGATACGAAAAACAAATAGAAATACATACTTGGAGATAAGTTAGCATGTCATCCGTCGCTAATTTCACTCCTACCTCTTGCTGTCTAAAAATTCATCAATAGAGATTTTCCTAGAAAAAGAGAGAGCAATAACTTAGGTGAATTTCTCTTATGTGGATGAATTAAAAAGCACATCTCTTCCAGGTTAGCAACTGAACCGAAGTGCATTAAGTTAGCCAAATAATTTTTTTTTGTGGTTTTGGCCACTTACTTATGTAAGGGTGTGTGCCTTGTGCAGGACATGATCGATTTTACACAACTCTGTGTTTTTAGTAGTCTAAAACAACTGACGGTTGATGTTGTTCATGTTCGGTCAACCTACCGGGCTACATAGTAGCTGCTTCCATAATCGGGGAGCCCCTTTATTGGAGCTACTTGAGATAGTTGTAAGTACTATTGAACTCCCATTTTCCGCCAAGACTTGCATCAAGCACTTTTAAAAAGGGGAAAGTGGTATGTTTCTAAAAGGCTATAGACTATCTTAAACACGGGTATGGATTTAAATGACTAGTTGTTTTCTAGGAGGAGTGATAAACGAGATGTGATAGGTCAATAACATTTGCTACGCTTCCATGATGGTTGTGTGTGGTGTTGGGGGGTGGGGGCGTTGTTGTAGGGAAGCATATTTTATATCCTAAACATTGTAGCTTACAGCCATAGAAAACAAAGAGACAAAGGGTAAATTATCCCTCTAAGTACTAATTAGGCACCCTAAGCTAATAAAACACATGAAACAAGGTAACTTACGAGTTCATTTTAAAGTGTTTTAGCCAAATAAAGTCGAGCTTTTCCACTTGTTAGGCTTAACAACATTAAACCTCTTATAAATTTCTATTATAATCTTGTTCACCTAAGACTTGGTGAAGTAGTTAACACTTGATTCCTAACCATCCATAGATGATAGACCATTGCACAAAGCCATCCTTTTCCCGATTTTCGAGCTTAACTTCCTTGCCCCTTTTTCTAGCATCTCTAAATAGTCTTGAGTCTTGATCTTGAAACCGATGCCAAGTATACATTCTAACTCTACCGACAGGAGTGACGGGTGAAATAAAATATGTTGACTCGATTTCTTGTCTTAACTACACATCCGACAATCCGATTCCGCACATATTGAACTTCGCACTATGTCTCGTAACGATAGATCTGCTCCAGTTGACACTTCACTTTGTTTAGATTACCCTTTAACCAAGAATAACCATTGGCAATGGCTTACCCGTATTTACCAGTTTCCATCCCTTTTGCTCGCCCAAACCTTTATTTTACTTTTCTTCGTACGAGATACTCTTCCAACACCAGCTTGCATCCATAGGTAGTCTACATTCCCAACAACTGTAATTTTTGATATACGCATATTCACCTAAAGGACATCTCGCCTTTTAGCATAATTTCCAAATACTTGTCAATAGCCGCTGCATTCCATATGATGCGCCTCTAACCTACAATGCTTTTTAGGCTTGCAAATGTGATCTTTCAAACAACAACATGACCTACTCGGATTAACTCCCTTGCCACATTTGTATGTTTTGATGGTATTAATTCAAGCATTCAGCATGAATCAAATAGAGAACTATCTGTTTGCTCTTTTTAATAGAAGACAAGCCATCTCGCAAACAAGCTTGTCTATTATGCTTTAAAACAGTCAAACATAATAGACTTCTAATATGATTCTTAGGCTACCACTCCTTAAGAGCATCGGAATTTAGATGACCCGATTATCCATGTGAGGTTGTGTGGAAAGTGATTTGTTTCATTCAGTATATGGACTAATAAAAATAGTGTACTATATTGCAACGCCATTAACTCGGGGAACATTGTACAATATTGTGCTAATTCTAGCATAGTAAGATCAACTCTATTATCTAAGAATTCATACATAAAGTTGGCCTTCTTATATGGCTTGTATTACTCCAAAGAGCTTAAGCTTTGGAAATTAACTTCTTTTCTTGTATATTGAAAACCAGTATTTTTATTTAGTAGCTCCCCACCCACATTGAGCTTGATGTTGAACATATATATATCCGCATTAGTGTCTTTATGTGAGTTTCATATTGTTGTCAACATGCGTGTGCTACATGTTAATGTGTCTTGGTTTGTTCTCCACTAAGTTCACTTCCCGAGAGTTGTGTTTCAATTCTTGAATTTCCTTTGTGTAGTTAATTATTACTTCGCCTTATTATAATTGATTAATTAGATAATGCCGATTGATGTCCTCTCTTCGCTTGTAGCTTCCAAAGATGTATTGCTAGATGGCTGAAATACCCCGCACTAGAATTGGCTTCTATGCCTCCGCACCCGCCGCTAAAGGAGGTCAAATTGTTTGGCTTTAGAGGTGATGATAACACCATGGAATTTCTTTCCTATCTTTCGAAAACACTTGTTTCTCTTCGTAAGATCGATATTACTCCACATAGTACTATTAGGATTGCGGAAGATCTAGAAGTTAATCATACATTATATTGGAAATCGAATCTTTGTTGAACTTGCTACGAATTGTGTGTTACAACTCGGACAAACTTTGCATGCCGATACCCAACCGCTATTTCATAATGATGAGCATGTATTGCTAGATGGCTGAAATACCCTGCACTAGAATTGGCTTCTATGCCTCCGCACCAGTCGCTAAGGAGGTCAAATTGTTTGGCTTTAGAGGTGATGATAACACCATGGAATTTCTTTCCTATCTTTCGAAAACACTCTTGTTTCTCTTCGTAAGATCGATATTACTCCACATAGTACTATTAGGATTGCAGTAAGATCTAGAAGTTAATCATACATTATATTGGAAATCGGATGTTCTCGAACATGCTACGAATTGTGTGTTACAACTCGTACAAACTTTGCATGCCGATACCCAACTCGCTATTTCATAATGATGACTAGTAAGTTCGGTAGTATGTCGTGGCCCGACGTTGCTCCCGGGTTGGTTTTGTAATTTTGATTTATCTATCGGATATTTATTTTAAAAAAATAAATTTAATATTTTGCTTGGCAATTCCTTGTATTGATAATTTGCTGATAAGCAAGTAAAACAGTAAAAGTATTTGGATGTATGACATAATCCATGTGCAACTCAACATATCACTTGCTTGGTTGCAAGCAAATAAGGAAGTGCAACTTCCTAGAAATTATGTATATAACAAGTTGTTTGGTTTGCACGAGTTGAGAACACGAGGGAAGTGAAAGTTCCTTAGGAATTTGGAATTTCAACAAAACATGGGAAGTGGTTTACCAAGGGAAGGGTGGGTAAAACCAGACTTGCTATGTCAATGTCTAGGAAGTGTTAAAATTCCTTGCATCTACCAAACAAGTGATGGCTACTTATTAAAAAATTTACAAGGGGAGTAACTTCCTAGGTATAATTACTTCCCTTGGGAATCTATTTCCCATATCAACCAAAACTATGCAATGAAACTTTGATTTGCTTACAATATTTTTGAGGGCTTCAATAATCTATTATTTGTATTAGCAATATGTATTTTTTCACTCAATACGAAGTGAACTTATAGAGTTCAAGTATCTAAGAAAAACCAGGAAAAATGCAATTGGAAATTCAAAGACTTGAAATATATATATATATATATATATATATATATATATATATATCTGTGTGTGTGTGTGCTAAACAAAATTCATACCACAGATACCATATATCATGGTACAAAGTTTATTGCAATGTTTCAAGTTAAAACAAATCATGCATTTGGCAATGTTTTGGCTTTTAACCAACTTTTAACCAAGTCCAATGATGCTACATCGGAATAGGATCATGTGAAAACGGTTTTCACCGTGAAACCAGGTACATTGAAGGTTTAAAGGGGTACGTGTGGCTACAATATGTGAAAGGGGGCATGTTTTGCACTATTTGTGAACAGTACGTCACAAATGCGTGTACCCGTTTAATCGTTACATGTACCTTTTTTTTAAATTTCTTTCTGGATTTCACATTTTCACACAAGTTATGGTTTTCACGGGATCTTGACTCATATAACTTTTTGTATGCTTTACATGAAATTTAGCATTGCTTATAAGGTCTTAGTTTAGATTAATTATTTAGATGACATATACTTCCTTTAAATGCAAATTTGGGGTATTATCTGAGAGACAAATTATTCCAATATTGTATTTAAAAAGAAACAGAGAAAGTATAAGTTTTGAATTCCTTAGAAACCAAGATTCAGTTACATCCTGAAAAACAAAGATAATAACCCATAACTAAGTCATTCATAATTCTCTTATGACATGTGGATATACAATTTCTATAATACTACTTTGTATTATAAACCGTTATATGTCATCAGGATTTACTTAAAATCGCCCAAAAATATAGATTAGAATTATGTAAGCACTAACTCTATTCTCTCTCTAAAAAAACACATCAATGCTTCGACAAGCAATGCGAGACCACCGAGAACCAACACCACCACCATCGATTTTTACACAAAAGAGGAAGTAGTAATATACTTCCTCCGTTTCTAAATAAGTTTTGGAAATGTCACTATAAGTGACACCAAGCTCAAAATGAAAATTCATAAGCTCTAAGATTACACAATTACCCTTACTCACCTAACTTAAATATATCTAATTATACTACATTTCCCTCTTTACTTAATCTAATTAACCAATTATAATTTTTTAACCCCCAACAGGCAACAGCCACCACCTAACCCATCCCATCTATCTCTCCCGCCTCCCACCCCCACCTCCCTCCTCCCTCTCTATCTTTGGAACAACCAGCCACCACCCCTCCATCTCTCTCCTTCTAATAACCAGCCATTATGACCCACTTGACGACCTCCCGCCAAAGAAATGGTAACCACCCACCGAAACACCGGTCCAACCATCACCAACCCACGACCTCCTCCTCCGGCTCCTCTTCATCTCTCACACCCTCCTCCTTTTCTAGACTCCATTTTTTCCGGCTCCTTTCTCTCTTTCACACCCAACCCCACCACCACCGAGAAGATAACCACCTGAGAAGATACCAATCATTAGTACAACCTAACCAATAACATAAAGAACTACAGAAATGTTAGGGTTGTGAGTGCGTAGCGAAAGCAGATTAAAGATGTAGAGAATGAGAAAAATAATGGAGTTGGAAATATGTGGCAAGAAGAGTAGTAAAAATGGACACACAATTTAACGTGGGAAAAATCCTCAAATAGAAGCAAAAAACCCACAGACGACGAGTACCCGAAAATCCACTATATGAAATAGGAGAGTACAAGAATCACCCGAAACTTATAAGGGTGAGTAGTACAAATACAACTCCCACTATAATAGAAAACTCACAAAGGAGTAGTGCAAAGAATAGTGGATTAGTAGATTGTGTGTTGGGAAATCTCCTACCTCATAATATCTTAGAGAGTCGAATCTCCATGATGGAGCTAATAGTAATAAACCTACATATTGTAGGTAATATCTCTCTAAGCCGAAATATTATATAGGAGGAACACTCATAAAGTGTATAAAAGGATCGGAGCCATGTGTAATATTGGAGGATTGTGTAATGGTGGATTACCTCCAAAAGTATGCCCAATATTACATATATATAGCTATGTAATGCTCTTGATGTCGGTTACTTAAAGTCGGCTAAAATGTCCCAGAATTATGGAGAAACTTCTTCATCATGATATCTAGAAATATCCTCAAATAGTCGACATTATCTTAAGTCAATGAGCATGCTAGAATTACCTAGCAATATAATCTTGAGCACCGACATTTTAACATGGACCAACTGAAATTTGAGCTTAAAATATTGGGCCATAAAATTTGGGCCATACAACCCAATAAGAAAACATAAGGAAAATACAAGCCGTTGAAAGCATTGAAAAAACTAAGTAGAAGCCTAAGGAACAGTAGCATTCAGAGCTTCACCCCTAGCATTGGAAAGATCAGTTTCAAAGGCACAGGCAACAGGAAGGGCGGCATAATGCCATGAATTTGAAATTCATCCTGCATCTTGTGAGCATACTTAGCCAAAGTGTGAGCCAGCAATAAACTTTGAATTAGCAGAACTTTGAACATGTGAGAGAGTTATGACAATGATGAACTTTAAGTGTGTGCCATGAATTAGAACAACTTTGAACATATGAGAGAGTTATGACAATGATGAATTCATGGTTGGGGTGAGCTTGAGCATGCTCCAGAATAAACAACAGATATTTTTGCGTCAATTCAACTTCCAACTGGGTGACACCTTTAAACCTTACAAGTAGCAAGCTTTCTTTTAGAGCAAACATCTCAGCTGCAAACGGAGAAATTGCATGAAATTTCTTTGAAGACCCAATCTGCCAGGACCCATTAGATCGCCTAATTACTTCTCCACCTGAAGCTTTGTCATTGCGCTTCTAGTCTACTGAATCCTGGTTGAGGAGGTTTCCAAACTTCATAACTGTCATGTATAGCCTGCACTTGAACTTGGTTAGACTGGAAGACAGTATTAGTGTGCATGTGATCAGCAAGAAAACCATTAATGACAAAAGTGCAACGTTGCATTGCACCATCAAAACTTGCTCTATTCCTCATTTTCCATAGCCAAACTGCAATGAAATATACCTTGTTTCCATTCATCATTCATTGACATATTATAACTAAACCAATCCATCTAAGTAGCAATGTAAAATTTTAAGTAATTGATATTGAATAAGTGACCCAAATTTTGAAAAATCAAGTTCCAAACAACTGAAGATGAGTAACAATCTCTAAAAAGATGTAAATGGTCCTCAGGTTGACAATAACAGCGAGTACAAATTGGATTAAAATGGATGATTCTACTGTAATATGGAATACTAATTCACAAAGACTTTTTAACATGATGCAGTGACAGTCAATGAACCAAAAAAGAGAAACTTTACCATACCCCACTATTGATTCCTCGTAAAACTATGTGTCTAAATAAGTGTGACACTTATTATGAGACGGGGGAGTACTGTGATACTGTCCTTGATTGCAAGGTTTGCAATGTAATTAAAAAAGAAACAAGAAAAAGTATGTTTCCTCTCAAGCATGTACTCTTTGATGTATCAGCTCTAAATTACAAACATAAACTTACAATCAATCATATTGTACGCATATATATAGACTATTGAGTGGAAAACAACAGTTGTTCAAAGATTCTTGCCAACCTCATTTGTGTAGATAACACCAGCCGAGCACACTACAACATTATCGTTAGAAGTAACACCAATAGCTCCATCCTTCACTATTTGTATAGAATATGCCAAAGCGACTGCAAATGCAAAAATAAAATTAAAAAAATAAAAAATAAATAATTAAATAATTAAATTAAATTAAATTAAATTAAAACAAAAAATAAAGAAGCATACGATTATGCTGTAAGTTATAAAGGTTCCTACAGCAGGAACAAACTCGAGATGAGGAGAGAAATCAAATACGAATAGGAGGCGGCTTCCATTTCTTTTTGTCCACTACCTCAAAGTACTTCTTCATATACAAATCATAGTAACTGAAACATAATGAATTGGACAATGCAATGATGATGCATGTAAATCAGAAGGAATAATATATAGAACTAATAGAAGACATAAGTAGGAGTCACTTTTAAGGTCTCTCTAATGTTTGGTTGATCTTCTTGCTCTACTATTGGCCTTTCAATATTCAGAATTTGGGCCTTTCTATTGTTTGAATGATTTTCTTGTGCTTTACTATTGTGGTTGAATGCATAACTAATCAACTGGGACAATGATCCTAAGTCCTAACAAATTCATACATGAAGTGATATAAGGATCTAACACCTAAAGTTTATTTAATAAAAGAAACACACCCTCCACTTCGCTCTAGTCGTCTTCCAGATTTGTCAAAGCAAGACCTGGTAGCAATGACAGAACTTCAATAAGAGAACAAAACACAAAGACTATTTTTGTGCTACTAAAGTATAAAGAAGATCTACCTGGTATTAAAGACTATTTTTGTGCTACTGAAGTATAAAGAAGATCTACCTGGTATTATAAATAAGTCAACAGGGTCACTTGCTTGCAAAACTGCATTACCACAAAAACTATTAGAGAAGCAGAACACTTCTAGCGATATAAGATTCATGACATTTGTAAAGGTCCCAATAAAGGCATGTTAGTATCGATCAAGCTCCTTATATACCCATCACATTTGGCATGTGCACTTTTAGAAACCAAACTTAAATCACTAAGCAGTTCAAATACTATGAGTAACAATCAGCACGAAGTATATGACTCCACAATTTCAACATAGCATCGAATTTGAGGCAAGTATTACAAGTTTCTTAAATCAATAAGCATCCAAATGTTCTGAACATGAAATCTAATTACTAACAGAGGGAGGTAATTAGTCAAGAGCTATTAATAAAATATTTAAATGACAGGCAAAGCAAAGAGGAAAGAAATCAACAAACGGTCTTCACGCTCGTTTCCATCATGATCCTGCAGGGTTGGTTCCAAAATGTTCAAAATGTTGGGGATTAAACCATCATAGCTTGAAACGCAGAGCATATTCATGTTGCTATTCTTGTCTTCAATGCGTGATAGATATTGCTTTTTCCTGTTAGTTCTTGGAACAATTATCTTCAAATGAGAATGCAGTGTAAGAACCTTCATATTTAAGTGGTACATAGAATGCTTGGAATTCTCCACTCCAGACACATGTTAATTTACGAAGACATACAACAGCTTTTGATATTAAAGTGTAGTTGTCTATGATAGCAGCTATATCATTCGTAATGTTCAACAGGAAAGGTTATGAATATCACCATATCGATTTTGTCCCTTTATTTATATCACAAAGCAAACTATGATTCCTCCCACTACCTTGTAGATATCTAATATGAAAGCTTCTATGTAAAATACAAAGCCACAAACTGCTTATGTCAGCATATCAGCATCTCTTCTTCAAATAAAGCAGAACCTTAAATTCTACCGTAGCCCGTTTCAGCATATCAGCATTCTCTTGAACTGTAGGGATTATAAACGACATTGGCACTCCCTGATTAGTCATCACGTTTCCTTCAGCCTTCACCTTAGTATACTCTTCCTCATCCCTCACCATCACCATACAGGCTTCTCTGCCCTGTGCTCTGAACTCTGAAGCAAGACTTAAGTGGAGCTCTCTAGCCTCCTCTAACTCCCTCTTATAAGCTTCATATGGTGTAGTATGATGAAAGAAAGACTTTGGTGATGAGAACTGCGCCACAATAGCATCTCTGTTTTGCCATTAACCGTCATTCATAGTCAGCAAAGGAATCCCTTTACATAGCTCAACATGACCCTCTTCAGCAAGAATACGTTGGTTATCTTCCGCAATAGAAGCCGCTTCATCACCCAACCTTAAGCGAGAAATAGCCATCACACCCTCTCACACTTGCACTTCAGTGGCCCATTGCAACTGACACAATTGAGATTCTTCAAATCCATGACTTAGCAAAGACTGCATGGCCTTAATCCTTAACCTAATCTCCAGGGACTTCTCCTCCAAATCTTTTGCTTTGTTGGACATATGCAATGCCATCCTTGATAACTCTTCATGCTCCTTAGCTTCTTAGGCTTCATTTTCCACCTTTTCACTCATATCATCCAATCTTTCATGCATCTCTGTTGTCATCTTTTCTACATAGTCCTTAATCTCTGTAGACTTCAAGATCACTCCTCTTAGGTTTAATCTCATCGTTTTCAGCCCATCCTCCATCTCAGTTTTTACAGTGGGTGCTAATTTTGTGCTAATTTTGCCACGTCTTGTATTGCCTTACAACTTCTTGCCATCTCTTTCTTCATATGTTGTATAGTTTCAGCCCTTCCTTTCACAATAATGGACACTCTCATCAACTCCTCTGATATAATTTCCAGTTCATGAAAAGTAACTGCAACAAAAAATAACAGAGTTTTATTTATTTATTTATGATACAGTATATCCTTTTATACTATTTATAGAGAGTGAATTGATAAGGGATGATATTTTCCATTCAATATTCACTGAAATTTATACAGGTTAATTGAGTAACAAAATACGGAAAGCAAATGGTACATATGGCTAAGATTAAGGCAAGTAATATCAAGATTGATTATATGCTAAAATTAAAACTATATTATATCCCTAAGATTGTGGTAGAAAATATGGACAATCACTGGTCAATCCTTATCAATATATACTAACATACAAATCATATGGAATACTACGTTAAGTCTCACCGTATTTCGGCTGGCCAGCTTCGCCTTCATTTGGCTGCAGCTTCTTCTTCCTTTTCTTCTTCTTTTTCTTCGTTGCTAACCATGACAATAATCAAACACAAACTATAAACTCAAATTTTCTTGAAACAAGAAATAGAAATTATACAGGAAAAATTTGATGAAAAAGCAACTATAACAATATGTCGTAATCAAAACATGATAATTAAAATCAAAATTTAGGAAATCAGAACAAAAGGTCTATATATTCCTTGAAATACAAGAAAAATTGATGAAAAAGTAACAATAACAATCTATCTTAATCAAATACATTTTAATTTTTATATCATAACCAAACTCAAAATTTCTTGATACAGAAAATAGAGAATCAGAACAAGAGATCTCAAGATCACAAAGAGTAAAACAATGAGAACAAATAAATTTCTTGAAAAATTGATGAAAAAGAAACAATAACAATATATATAATCAAATACTTGTATATCAGTATTGTTGTAGCCTAAAAATCTACGGTTCCTTCCTAGACACTTGGGCTCATCAGAGCCGTACATGTGTCCTCCCCTAATTAAATCAAGGAAAAAAGATTTATCCCTTAGCTTGGGTTATATTCAGTTGGGGGAAAAGGCTTGCTTTTCTGGCCCAAAAGCTAGTCAGAGCCCAGTCCCTTGAAGATGACTGCAAGTGATTGGTTGGTAAATTTTCACAAATCATGGTCTGCCACGTGTCATGATATGATTTCTTAGCCAATTAGATGCCACTATTCTAGGGCAGTTTTTAAGGTTAGCTGTCATCATGCAATCACTATAAATACCCCTGAAATCAGGAGAAAGATCATTCAATGCAAACAGTGCAAAGTTACTCTGTAAAAATATTCTCTCACTTTCTCTCTCTAGATCTACTTTCTC
The DNA here is from genome assembly GCA_947648045.1 of Beta corolliflora. NCBI lineage: Eukaryota > Viridiplantae > Streptophyta > Magnoliopsida > Caryophyllales > Amaranthaceae > Beta > Beta corolliflora. Next base: position 280,430 of record CANSZD010000435.1, read on the forward strand.
CTTACAACTCCTGAAATCTGACTTAAGCTTCGGAGGGGGAACCACCACCCAAACCTCCAGGGTGGGTCCCTGCAGGTTTGGGAACGAAGCTCAGGCTCGCACCAAGCAGATTCAGCCATTGTTGCACAAGTCTCCAATTGAAGAACATCTAAGAGATACTAGTTTACTTGCTATACAAGCAAGCTCAGCCTATAGCTTACTTGTGGGACAAGAAGACTAAACATTTGACGCCGTCTGTGGGGAGACGCAGCGATGACTGACTGTCAATCGTCCAATGTGGCTAGAAATCAAAGTTTTCAGGTCAATGTCGAAGACACAATAGATCATGAGAGACCGCCTCGAGGAAGGGATAGACCCCCGTCCATCATCAATGTCCCTGGACAAAGCCAAGTGCTCGTTATACGGGGAGAATCTTGAGCGTCCAAAGGATCGCCGCCCATCTTGAGAACGTCTTGAATGATTTTCAGACTAAGATGGCAGCCGTCGTCCAAGAACAGATCAAGAGCAACATGTTGTTTTTCCATCTTAACCCTGAGCCAGCCGCTAACAATCTAGCTCCTCTTAGGGGGCGTTCCCAAGAAAATCGTCCAGGTCGTAGCGGACCTGTTCGTCAGGAACCATCTAGGAGGACGGCCAGAGGAAAGCAGCCAGAAGGCAGTGAACAGCGAAGGAAGATGGACTGGAACCTGGTGGTCAGAACCCAGGATCAGGTTCGTCTAAGCGGGCGTCGAATGGAAACAGATGCCAGGGAGTATCTAGAGGCGAAGAAAGCGGCTGCATTACAACGGTCGGTGACATGTTCTACACCATACTTGAAGGACCCTCCTTTGAGGCTACCGTCCAGAACGGAAGGACGAAGTTTAAGCCTCTCTCTTGCTCATCCAAGACAAGAGAGGACAGTGGTTCAATCCATAGTCTATAGACGTCCAGCCCCTGCCAACACTTCATCTGATGCTGTGATAAAGGAATATCGTAAGGAGTTCGTACCCATCGAGGGATAGTTGGGAGCCCTCCGGATTAACTGGCCCACTCCGTTCTCGGCCAGGATCATGGAGGCGCCCCCATTCCCAAAGGTTAAACTCCTTACCATAGAACCTTTTGATGGAACAACAGATCCAGACGATCACCTATCCGCTTACAAGCATCAGATGTACGTCCAAGAAGTGGATGATGCTACGTGGTGTAAGAACTTTCCAGCAACTTTGAAGGGAGTAGCACAGAAGTAGTTCAACAATCTTCCACCCAATTCAGTCAACAATTTTACTGAACTCAGTTTCTTATTTACTAGTCACTTTGTTGCCAATAAGCAAGAGCAAAAAATAAGCATGCACTTGGGTAAGGTCGTCCAAGGACCTAAAGAAGCTCTTAGGAGTTTTGTTAAGAGATTCAATCTAGAAGCCCTTCAGATTCAAGATCTTAATGCGGGGGTGGCCTTTGACGCCTTTATCAGAGGACTAAGGCCAGAAAGTTTTAAGTTTGATCTTGTTAAGAAGAAAATCACCACTCTTGCCGAGGCATTAAGGAAAGCCGAAGCATTTATACACGCCACTAAAGTATGTGCTGAGGCAAAGCACCCCGAGTCCAAAAAGCCTGAAGAGGTTGCTCAGCCAAAAAAGAGCTACCCCAAAAAGGCCGAGACTTGGGCAATTACCTCAACCACTACTTCGTCCAGAAGGAGCAAGAGAAAGGAATCTGAGCCTTCTTCATCCAACCCCATCGAATTCAGCAAGGACCAATACTCCATTCTCATGGAGATAAAGGACCAATATGAGCTGAAGGCTCCAGCTGAGATGAAGACTCCTTACAGAAATAGGGACAAGAGCAAATACTGTCATTTTCACAAGGACTGCGATCATGAGACCAATGAATGCAAGCACCTTAAGAGGGCTTTGGAGGATCTAGCTCGAAAAGGAAAGATGAACTCCTATTTGCCTCAAGGGGGAAGGAAGTTTTAGAGGAAGGATGATCGGCAGACTAAGAAGAAAGAGAGTGAAAGCACGGACGAGGATGTCGTCCTTGTAATTTTAGGAGGGTCTGCTGCTGGAGGACCAACCAATAGAGGGTACAAAAACTACCTCAGGGAGCTCGACCAAGTCTTACTAGCCGATCAGACAAAGGCTGAGCCCTTCCCAAAAGTGGTAGTTAGTGAACAAGATCGGGGGAACCCTTTGGTTGTAGAAATGAAGATAACAAACTTGAGAGTAAGAAGGATTCTGATTGACACCGGAAGCTCAACAGACATCATTAGCGCTGATTGCTTGTCCAGATTGAAGTTTGATGAAAAGAACTTGGTTCCCGTCCACCATCCCATCATTGGGTTTGGGGGAGGAATCATTCATCCTATGGGAACTGTTACTTTGCCCGTCCGAGTGGGAGAGAAGGAGACCTCAAGGACTCTGTTTATCAAGTTCTTGGTAGTCCGAGATTTGACGGCCTACAATGTCATACTTGGACGGCCAACTCTGAATCATGTTAAAGCTGTAATAGTCACTCACTTGATGCTTATGAAGTTTGAGTGTGATGATGGCAAAATTGGCTGCTTATATGGAAATCCGCAGGCGGCTAGGGAATGTTATCTAACTACCCTCAAGCCGTCGTCATGGACAGCAGACAATGAAGACCAGACGAAGATCGGTGGCGAAAGGAAAACGTCTGAAATTGGGAAAGTTAAGACGAGAGTCGCTGGCGAAGGGAAAGCGTCTGAAATTGTAAGGGACCAAGTGGCCTCGTTGAAGATGGCAATTGAGAGTCCTCAGACGCTTGCCGCTCCCTCCAGGAAAACGTCTGAACTTCTTCCCAGCAAAAAAAGGAAGTATGAGCTCGTCAAGGAGGAGCCATCTTCGTCTGAGGAGGTAATGGCTATTATGGGGCTGGCACAAGAACGACCAGAGTCGGTGGAAGCTCCAGAAGATGTCTGTTTGGATGAAGCTCGTCCAGAAAGAACCCTCAAGATTGGGTCTTCACTCTCTCCGGATTTGAGAGGCCTTTTAATCAGTTTGCTAAAAGAATTTCAAGACGTTTTTGCTTATTGTGTTGAAGAAATGTCTGGAATCGATCCAGAGATAGCCGTCCACCGGCTGAATGTCGATCCAAGTTTAAAACTTGTTCGTCAAAAGAAAAGGCATTTAGGACTGGCCAGGAACCAGGCGGTCGACCAGGAAGTTCAGAAGTTGTTGGAATCAAAATTCATCAAAGAGACTTATTATCCCGAATGGATAGCGAATGTAGTCATGGTGCCAAAGCCTAACGACACTTGGAGGATGTGTGTGGACTACACCGATCTCAACAAGGCTTGTCCCAAGGACAGTTTCCCCTTGCCCAAGTTGGATCGATTGGTGGACTCCACAGCCGGCCATGCTTTGTTAAGCTTCATGGATGCATATTCAGGCTTTCACCAGATCCCCATGTGGACAGAGGATCAGGACAAAACGTCCTTCATTACTGAGAAAGGGTTGTATAGCTGGCTGAGGATGCCTTTCGGCCTCCGTAATGCGCCGGCCACCTTTCAAAGACTGATTAATACCGTCTTTCAGTCACAGTTGGGAAGAAACATGGAAGCATACATGATGATATGATAGTCAAGAGTCGGCAAGAGGAAGATCATGTTGGTGATTTGAGAGAAACTTTCGAAACTCTCAGAAAATACAAGCTAAGATTGAACCCCAGCAAATGCATCTTTGGAGTATTATCGGGGAAGTTACTAGGCTTCTTAGTAGATCAAAGGGGAATAGAAGCCAACCCTGAGAAGATCCAAGCTATTCTAGGCATGAAATCCCCGTCAAAGATAAAGGAAGTTCAACGATTGACGGGTTGCTTAGCTGCTCTTGGACGATTCTTATCTAAGTCGGGCGACAAGTGCCATCACTTTTTCGCTACTATCAAGAAGAAGGCAGAAGCTGAGCAGGCGCTTCAGCAAGTCAAGGATCACCTTCGACAGCTGCCTAGGTTGGTCAGTCCAGCCGAGAGGGAGAAATTATTTGTATACTTGGCTGTGTCCACTCAGGCTGTGAGTGCTGTTCTGCTAGCTGAAAGAGAGTTCGTGCAAGTGCCAATATACTTTGTGAGCCATGTGCTCAAGGATGCGGAAAATAGGTACACTCCAGTCGAGAAGTTTGGATTGGCCCTCGTCATGGCCAGCAGAAAGTTAAGGCCTTATTTCTTACCTCACAGTATACTCGTCTATACTGACCAACCCTTGAAGCAAGTTTTGCAAAAAATGGAAGCCGTTGGACGGATGTTGAAATGGGCTGTTGAGCTTAACATGTTTGATATATCATTTGAACCAAGGAAAGCCATTAAGGGGCAGGCCTTGGCAGATTTTATAGTTTAGCTTACTCGGCCAACTATAGAACCAATATTCAATCCAGCTGAAGGGAGGAAGCATTGGACGCTTATGGTTGATGGATCGTCCACTGTCAATGGATGTGGGGCAGGAATCATTTGTCAATCTCCTGAAGGAGACAAGTTTGAATACGCACTAAGATTCCAATTCCAAGCGTCCAATAACGAAGCTGAATATGAAGCACTTCTAGCTGGAATCAAAATGTGTAAAGCTGCTGGAGCTCTGGAAATTGAGGTCAAATCGGACTCTCTCTTAGTCGTCAGTCAAGTCAATGGAGATTTTGAATGTAAAGAAGCATCAATGGGCAAATATATGCGTCTGATCAAAGATGAGATTGAGCCGTTGAAACGATTTGTTCTCGACCAAGTGCCAAGGTCAGAAAATCATCAAGCAGACGCTCTCTCAAAATTGGCCAGCTCGGCTGAAGGTGATGCACCAAGAACAGTGTTTTGGGAAGTTAAACCAAAGAAGAGCATTGACCAAGAACAAATCATGTTTCTTAGCCGAAGGGCAGTTTGGATGGAGCCAATAATATAATACAAGAAGACAGGACGGCTGCCTTCGGACCCTGTGGAAGCTAAGTACGTGAAGGCTCGAGACAAATGGTTTGAGCTATGGGATGAGACCCTTTACAAGAAGTCATTCAATCGTCCTCTCCTCAAGTGCATCACCAGAGAAGATGGCCTAGAGGTTCTGAAGGAACTCCATGAAGGAGCTTGTGCATCTCACATTGGGGGAAGAGCATTGGGAGAAAAGGCTTTAAGGACGGGGTATTACTGGTCTACCTTAAAGGAGGATGCCCTCGTCTATGCAAAGAAGTGCGACAGTTGTCAGAAGCATGGAAATCTGCATCAGAAGTCGTCCAACTACTTAAGTCCCATCTTGTTCCCTCTACCTTTTGTCAAATGGGGCATGGATATCTTAGGACCTTTCCCGGTGGCCGCTGGGCAAAAGAAGTTTGTGATAGTAGCTGTGGACTACTTCACTAAATGGATAGAGGCTGAAGCCATGCGGGGTATAACAACGAGTGACGTCAAGGGCTTTATTTGGAAAAACATTATAACTCGTTTTGGCATGCCACAATCCATCGTATTTGATAATGGTCCACAGTTCGAAACGCCTAAGCTGAAAGATTGGCTGGCATAAAGGGAAATCAAAGCCCACTTCGCTGCAGTCGCCCACCCACAAGCCAATGGGCAAGTAGAGTCCTTCAACAAGATCCTATCCAATGGAATTAAAAGGAAGTTAGATAATGCTAAGGGACAGTGGGTTGAAGAACTACAGCTGGTATTATGGTCTATCAGAACCACCGCCAAAAATTCCACAGGGGAGACACCCTTCATGTTAGCCTATGGAACTGAAGCCGTCTTGCCCATTGAAATAGAGGAACCCACCCTCCGAGTCATGCTGTACACGGAAGATGCCAACTGGGCTGCATTGCCCACGACTTTGGATCGGTCACCGTAAGTCGGGGCAATGCCTTGCTAAGAATGCAATTGCACAAGCCTGCGAATGGCTCGGGACTTTAACAAGAGAGTCGTTAGACGACCGCTCAAGGTGGGGGACCTGGTTCTAAGGAAGATGGAGGCAGTTGGACGAGCTAAGGAGCTGGGGAAACTAACACCAAATTGGGAAGGACCCTATCTGATTGTCCAAGAGGTGCGAAGCGGCACTTTTCGTCTCCAAGATCTGGATGGACGACCAATACAAAGCACTTGGAACTCAGATACTTTGAAGAAGTACCACGTCTAACTCAGTTAATCGCCAAGAAACAGGCCACTAGTTTGTAATCACTACAAAGTGTCACGACACATGCAAGAGAAAAAAGAATTGTATACATGTATCTTGGCATTTAGTCAAGCAAAATTCATATAATACAATTCCTACTTTATTATCGCCTTTGTTTATTTTTTACCAAGTTGGTTCACTTTGGGGCATTAAAATAGTTATTAGTCTAAAAGTGACAATAACTTGGACAAAATTACAAAGAACAATAGAGCATCAAAAATGCTCACTTCTCTGCCGAACTGATCCCTCGAAGAGACCGGCCAAAGTGTAATAATCTAAAAGTTAAAAACACATAAATGGCCAAAAATTGACAAGAATCTCTAGTAAGAGAAACGTCAAAGTCTCTAAAGAGAAAGCTGGCCTGAAATAAGCCCTTAGTAAAGGATACTGACTTTCAAATACACGGTCAGCTAAGTAGTAAAGACCCTAGTAAGGGATCACTACTTCCTAACGAGTATTGCTCCCTCAAGGAAGCCGTCTAAGGCATGGTTTGAACATGTATCTAAAGCTCGTCCTTAGCAATTTCAGTAGGCTTGGCCAATGTTGGCCGCTCTCCTTCTTGGATCATGGCCCGTCCATAATATACGGTTGAGCTAAGCCCAAGAAGGGGGGGATAAGACAAGCCTATAGGACGAGCTAAAGAGAAAGGTCGTCCAAAGACCAGGACGAACTAGGCAATAGATGCCCTTGTAATGGTTCGCTACTTCAGGACGAGTATTACCAACTCGAGAAAAACGGCTAAAGCGTGGCTCGTCCATAAGACCGATATGTTCTGGCCGCTTTCCCTCTTGGGGCAAGACTCATCTGAATGTGCAAACCATCCAAAGTCCCAGGACGAATCTCACCATCCATAAGATTAACGATCGTCCAAGGGCAAGGATGACAATCTTTCCCTATCCTTATTTTGCAAACCATCCAATGTTCCAGGACGAGTCTCGCCTTGTACTTGGTTACATTTTGGAAAGATTCACGATCGTCTGAAGACAAGGACGATGCTCTTTCCTTAAACATGTGTGTAGAATTGTCCAATATTCAGGACGAGGCTCATTTTATACTTGATAAAAATTGAAGTACAAGAAAAGAAAGGACAAGCAATTGGCAAAAAGTCTCTTCATATATACCTGACAAAAATTTACAGCTTAAGACTAGAAGAGATAAAGCTACGACGGCAAACAAGCCAAGAAACTTAGGAAAATAAACCTAAAACTAGGCATCATCTTCAGTGTGAGTTTCTTGGTCGTCTTCAGGAGTTTCTTCCTCGACCACAGCCTCGTCGTCCGAGTCTAAGAATTCCGGAGGCTCCTCGGGACATATCATGGCACGATGAACGCTCTGTTGAAATTCCAGACGGCGAACGAAGCTAGGAACCTCACTAGGCTCGGCCAGCATCTCAAAAGCCTTGACGACCCAGTCTTTAGACGTCTCGACTACTTGAGTCAAGCCTTCTTTGGCGTCGTTAAAGGCCTGAGCCGCTTCCTTTTGCATGCGGGCATGCTTCGCCCATAGGATGATATTCTCCCTCCTCAGCTGAGCAGCGGCCAGAAGAGCAGTATCCCTTTCGCCCTTCAAGTCAGCTGCGACGGCGTCTAAGGCCATTTTCAGTCGGTCTTGTTCTGTGTACAGCTGGTTGATAGTAACAAGATAATTCTTGTTGTCGGATTCCAGAACAACTGATCTCTTCTCCAAGGCCTCCACGGATTGACGATGGAGAGTATTAACCATCTCAATGTCATGAATGGCCTTGTCACCAGCCGTCGTAGTCAGGTGGACGAGTTGCTTATTTTCCTTCCTTAGCTCCCTCGCCCACTCCTCGCCACAAGATCTTTGCGAGCAAAAAGTCGGAACAATGAAAAGAAAGCAAGTCATTAGACGAGTTACAAAAGAAAAAATTTACTTACAAGTATAAAACAAAAGCGGCAACAGATTATACCTCAGCAGCAAGTTGTAACATGTAGCCCACATACCCAGCTGATGCCCCCCTCAATCCTTTTATGTAGGATTCAGGGTAACATTTGAACAGCTCCTGCTTGAGCCGATCACGCTCAGCTTTTGACATTTTGGCAAAAGCAGCGGAAGACTCATGTGGGAGTACCTGTGGGTAAAGCTGGTCCTTTGCCCTTATCTGAAAGAGGGGGGAGTCAGTTATCTTGATAGGTAAGACAATGGCTTGTCAATTGGACGGACTCATGGACCGTCCGCCGACCCGCACCGTCCTAACTATATTTGGATAATACGACTCACCAGACGAGATGGAGGCCGTCCTAACAGCTAGTGGCATCTGCGAAACCAGCTTCGCTACCGAGCCGCTGAAGCCTGGGTAGTTCTCAGTAGCCGTCCCCGGCTCCGGAATAACCAAAGCCAAGACCGACTCTGGTCTGATTTCAGCAGAATCTGCAGGCAAAGGGTCCAACTGACCAGCAGGGTCAGAACTCTTCTCCCCCTCGGCAGGGACAGCAGCGGAAGGCTCCTCTTTATGGACCTTGTCTTTCGGGGGAGGCATGGCTTTCTCCCCAACTTCTCCATCAGCAGGAGTAGCCTTCTCCGTCTTCTTCCTGGTAAAGCCATTAGGCTTTTTTGTTGGAGGCTGGTCCGCAGCTGCTGTAGGCCTCTTCTTGGACGAGGATGACTTCCCAGGTGGAAGTTTGTTTGTAGGGGCATTTTTCTGCACAAATGAACAAGTCATTATGTTGGCCATACAAAGAACAAAAGCTATAATATATTTATAAGGCTTCAGATGAGAATCACCCAAAGAAGGAAGGCGTCCTAGAATGGACGTCCCCCCTTTTTCTAAAGGAATCTCGTCCAAAGTGGTTCCCACGCGAAGACGAAAGTGATGCGAAGAAGGAAGCCGTCCAAAATTGGACGGGCTAGAAGGCTTTTCGTCTAAGGACAGGAAATCACATCCTCGTCCGGCATTGGAACTCAGATCCTCCGACGAGAAGGGCCCAAAGAAGGTGGCCGTCCAATCATGGACGCGTTCCTTCTTCGGGTAATACTCGTCCAAGGATTAGGAATCAATCTGGACGAGCCTGAGTGGTCATCGTCCAAGGCTGACCAGCATTTCAAACGACAAGGACCCAAAGAAAGTGGTCGTCCGAGTATGGACGATTTCCTTCTTCGGGTGATTCTCGTCCAAAGGATGGAAACAAACTTGGACGAACCGAAACGATCCTCGTCCAAGGCTGTTCAATATCTCAGGCGAGAATATCCCAAAGAAGGTGACCGTCCAAGCATGGACGCCTTCCTTCTTTGGGTGATTCTCGTCCAAAGGCTGGAAGTCAATCCTTAACGAGTCAGAATGATCCTTGTCAAAAAAAAAAAAAAAAACTATTTTTATTTACCAGCGTTTCCGCCCTCTTCTCAGCACTGCTCTTGGTGTACTCCTTCCATAGGTTGTCTGTAAACTTAGACATGCTTATATCCCCCGTCCAAGAATGCTTGAGACGTGTTCTGGCCGAGTCTGCAAAAAAGAAATGAAAGAGGGTTAGTCCGATATGGGCTATGGACGAAGCATTTTACTTGGGAAATTTGAATTTATACCTCTATCTTCGGCCAACCGCAAGCCGGCGGCGACCAAGAAGTCATCACTGTAAAACATTTCCTTAAAGGGTATCCAGTTAGCTGGCCCTTTAAAGGATTTCAGGCCGGGCCTGGAGTACTTCTCTTATTCTAAAGTACTCCACTACCTCCTCGTCATAATTGTCCTCCAAATCCAGCCAGGACTGCTTTCATCCAGTATTCGTGACGGCTCGGTTATGGAAACGGTAGCCCTCCGTGGCGGAGTCGTTGGCCGCTCTTACGAAGATGAAGTCGGCCTTCCATTCATGCATCTTCGACGGCTTGCCCCAAGCAGTTAGAAAGCCAGGGAGGTTGCAGATGCTGAGCCACGTTCCGTCCACGGCACCGGGAACCTTAGCCGCATAATGGATATGGGTGAAGGCTTGAAGAGAGAGGGTCAGGCCGCGCAGCTTGCAGACGACTATGAACGCCAGGACGTTGTGCCAGGCATTAGGAGCCAGTTGGTTGTGGCCGATGTTGTAATAGCAAAGCACTTGCTCTATAAAATCATGGAGGGGGAACCTTAATCCCGCGTCCAAGGCCAGCTTGTAGACGGCGAAGTGATTTGTAGGAGCGCTCAAAATGGTGGCCTCCTTGATAGGGATAATGAAAGAGAAACCCGGTATGGGCATGAAATCGGACAAATAACTAGGGTCCGGTCCTATTTTTTCTAACCATTTGCGATTGGCCAAAATGAATGCGGGGTCAGAAAGGGGACCTAGGCGTCTTCTAATCTCGGACGAAGTAGTGGAGGCCTCGTCCGACTCATCGGCAGCACCAGAGTCACTACCGTTATTATCCTCGCCAGTTTCCTCCATATCGATGTCCCGGCCAGAAGGACTGACTTCAGGATTTATTTGGGAATCCTCAAAACAACGGTTAGGGGAAAGGAGGCCGCCAAAGGCCCAGCACTTTGGACCTCCCTCGCCTCATCTGGAACTCATCCAGTAGATTCCTCCATGTCTGAACTATGTGATGGGATTATTACCTTTCGTCTTAGACGGGCCGTTTGCTTGACGCGCGCCAGATTACCCTGCACAGGTAAAGACTGGGTCGTCTGACTTTCTCGGCCAAAACCACAAAAAAATATATACTCGGCCAGAAGAGGCCCAACTCTAGAATGTGCCAAAGAAGAAGTATCGGTTCTAGGGTCATGACAAGCTCTTGGTCAGCTAGGATTATTTGACGAAGAAGATTCCATTTTATTGATTTTCTAAGAAAACATAAAGAATAAAGAGAAGTAAAAAGAACAAAGAGAAGATACCTGATGAAACGTCTGGGCGATTCGGTGAAGAAGGCTGAGACTGGACGATCTCTCTCTCTCTCTCTCTAGAAAAGTTTGCAGAGCTTCTCTCTCTAGAAAAATTCTCGCAAGGTGTGAAATGATTTAATGCGGTCACACCAGAGATATATATAGGGGGGTAAGAAACCCGTTGAGTCGGTTAAGGATTACCGAAGGAAGTTTAAAACGGTCGATTATGACCGGTAAAACCCAGAAAAGGGCGCGTCATTGCCTCTATTTTGAATTTGAATAAACTACCTTGGTAAAAGGGTATTAACCGTCAGATAGGCCAACAGTGAAAACCCTTTTAGGGGCAAATGTTGTAGCCTAAAAATCTACGGTTCCTTCCTAGACACTTAGGCTCATCAGAGCCGTACATGTGTCCTCCCCTAATTAAATCAAGGAAAAAAGATTTATCCCTTGGGTTGTATTCAGTTGGGGGAAAAGGCTTTCTTTTCTGGCCCAAAAGCTAGTCAGAGCCCAGCCCCTTGAAGATGGCAGCAAGTGATTGGTTGGTAAATTTTCACAAATCATGGTCTGCCACGTGTCATGATATGATTTCTTAGCCAATCAGATGCCACTATTCTAGGGCAGTTTTTAAGGTTTGCTGTCATCTTGCAATCACTATAAATACCCCTGAAATCAGGAGAAAGATCATTCAATGCAAACAGTGCAAAGTTACTCTGTAAAAATACTCTCTCACTTTCTCTCTCTAGATCTACTTTCTCCTTACAACTCCTGATATCTGACTTAAGCTTCGGAGGGGGAACCACCACCCAAACCTCCAGGGTAGGTCCCTTTTTGCAGGTTCGAGAACGAAGCTCAGGCTCGGACCAAGCAGATTCAGCCATTGTTGCACAAGTCTCCAATTGAAGAACATCTAAGAGATACTAGTTTACTTGCTAGACAAGCAAGCTCAGCCTATAGCTTACTTGTGGGACAAGAAGACTAAACAAGTATCAAACTAAAAAATTCTTGAAACAGGAAATAGAGAATCAACAAGAGATTTCAAGATCACAAATTAAAGAGGAAAACAATGAGAACATATAAAGTCCTTGAAAAATGAGTGTTACATACATGTTTCAGTTGCTTTGCCTAAGGTCATCTCCTTCTCCTTCTCCTCCTCCAGCTCAATGTCTTCTCTCTTCCTCTTCCTCTTCTTCTTCTTTTTCTTTTTCTTCGTTGCTAACCATAACAATAATCAAACACAAATTATAAAACTCAAATTTTCTTGAAATAAGAAATAGAAATTAGAACAAGAGATCTCAAAATCACAAAGAGAAAAACAATTAGAACATCAAATACAGGAAAATTTTGATGAAAAAGCAACTATAACAATATGTCGTAATCAAAACATGATAATTAAACTCAAAATTTAAGAAATCAGACAAAAGGTCTATAGATTCCTTGAAATACAAGAAAAATTGATGAAAAAGTAACAATAACAATCTATCTTAATCAAATACTTTGTATATCATAATCAAACTCAAAATTTATTGATACAGAAAATAGAGAATCGGAACAAGAGATCTCAAGATCACAAAGAGTAAAACAATGAGAACAAATAAATTCCTTGAAAAAATGCAAGCTCAAAAATTCTTGAAACAGGAAATAGAGAATCAAAACGAGATTTCAAGATCACAAATTAAAGAGGAAAAAAATGAGAACATATAAGTTCCTTGAAAAATAGATGAAAAATCAAAAAGAGAAGATGAAGAAAGATAAGAGGAGAGTTACATATATGTTTCAGCTGCTTTGCCTAAGTCCATCTCCTTCTCCTTCTCCTCCTCCAGCTCAATGTCTTCTCTCTTCCTCTTAGCCTCAGACTCCATGATTTTCTCTCTCTCTCACTCTTTTTTGAATTTTGAGTTTTAGCGGTGAAATATGATTTGGGTTCTATTTATAGACAGAATGGTTCTATTTTGATAATGCATATCCAAGGGCAGTTATGGAAATTCATGTTCTGGTTATAACTTTTATAGTAAGATGTTCTTTAGTGCTCTTATTATTTTTGATGGAAGATTATAGTGCTATTGAGTTGTCCTTAATCCTTATTGTTCGAGTCTCTTTTAGTTTTTTGTTTTGTTTTGACTTCGTGTGAAAAGGGATGATGGAGAGATTAGAAAATATGTACTTAGTCAGACGGATTTTGAAAATCAATATTTATTAGGATGGCTAATGAATGTTTTGGAGCGTTAATTAATGTTCAATATATTTCTCTAAAATAGTATTAGTACTGGAATATGTCAAAATCACGTATAGATCGATGTAATTGAAAACATGATGATTTTGAAAACAGACAACTAAAAAAATAAAACCACTTTTTATTATTTCCTTTTTTTATTTTTAGTTTTCAAAATCCGAAAATTAAAAACAAAAAATGATCACGAACGAGCTCTTACATATTAAGTTTTCAACTATCTCGCAAGCACCACGTGCTCATAAGACTAGTAACTAATTAGGCCTGAATGTCATCCTTTGAATAAAAAGCGTTTGGATCACAACAACCATGGGCCCCAAGTTTCAATCTATGTTATGTGTGAGCTATTTGTAGCTGGGCCACTTTGTCATGAAAGATGGCCAAATGAACTATGGGCTTAGGTATATTTATCTTTACATGCTACAAGCCTATGGCCATATTCCACGGGCCAACTAGTTGATCGAAGAAAGTAGTAAAGTTGATGTGCCGGCCCACCTTGGACCAGACTGGGCCATGTCTAAACAATGACCCAGGCTAGACCATGGACTGGCTTGTTCTATTTTAAAGTCTTATCGATGTAAAAGGACATTAACTTCTAATTTTGGCCAATGCAAGGGGATCAAATCTCACTACGTGCGTTTTTGTTGATGTCAAACTTAGTGCAGGAAAGTCCGATAGTTTGATATTGTTAAAAATTTGTGACATGGGTGGGACAATTAAGGATAGTAATGTAATTTGCACAAAATAAATTGTAGGGATTTCGTGGCATTTTACTTGATTCTACTACTAAATGCTAGTCATCAGATGAAATAACGGCATATTCTACATTTTATTTGACAATATAACATACTAACAATTATGTTGAACATAATATAGATTATAGACTATAGTATATAGCCTTAGGATTTACAAACTAAGACGGAAACCTAGGATCAAACTCCATAACCAACACATATAATATTGCACAATATATAGGAGGAGAAAGCTTAGTGCAAATAACATTTTTACATCGCACGATACTTATATTTCTAAGTCTATATTAAAAGTGCTAAGATTAAGAAACTTTTTTTTTCAATTTAAACATCGAGGCGGTATTTAGGAATAAGTACCAAGTTATGGGCCATGGACATAACAAAGGCCAAACTTTTCTTGCATGACTAAATCGCTGGGAGAAGTGTTATCAGGCATTTTCCAGTCAAATGAATGCACCAATTGAGACAATAATAGCTTAACATTTAGTAGACCAAGTTGCGTCCCAGGACACCTCCTCCGGCCAAATCCAAACGGGGCAAGGCGAAAGTCTTGTCCGCTAATTATATCAACATCGTTAACCAAAAATCTTTCTGGATAAAATTCTTCACAATCATTTGACCATATACTCGGGTCTCTACCAATTGCCCACGAGTTTAAGAAAATTTGTGATCCTTTTGGTATATAATACCCATCAAATGTAAATTCTTGCATGGCTTCATGAGGAGTAAAGATGATTGGATATAACCTAAAGATTTCTTTGATAACTAAGTCTAGGTATTTAAACTTTGACAAATCTTTCTCCTCCACCATTCTATTTTTACCTACAATGCTTTCTATCTCCTCTTGTAATTTCCTCATTTTCTCCGGATGCTTCAAAAGAGATGCAAGTGCCCACTTTACTATGTTAGTAGCACTATCAATTGCTGGCACAACTAGGTCTATTAAAATTGCTTTGATACCATCTCTCTCAATGGCATATAGAGATGGCAATGGGTAGGATCTGGACAGGGTCCTTTAGGATCCAGATCCATATCCGTTTTTTAGGCAAAGATCCATATCCTACCCGGATCCGCTGGGTAATAAAATAGAGGATTCAGATCCAATGGATCCTACGGATCCGGGTCCTAAACGGATCCAAAATGGATCATAACCTATTTTCTTCAACCGACCCTAATTTTCACAATAATTAGAGATTCTAAAGAACAAAACAACGCCATTTAACATCTTCATTTGTCGATGTTGAAGTAAGCAAGCATTCAACCTTAATATAACAAATACGAGCATAAATAACATTAAAAGTTTTTAACATTAATTTTTACCTCTTTAATTATATATTTTAAAATAACTTTCAAAAACGGGTAATGGATCCGGATCCGGGTAATAATTTAGGACCCGATCCAGACCCGTTTTAAAAAACTAGGATCCATATCCTATCCGGATCCATAGGGTCCAAAATTTGAGGATCCAGATCCGTTAAAAAGAGATTTGGATCTACGGATCCGGGTAGGATCCATTACCCACCGACATCCCTAATGGCATATGATGATTTGCTATTGCTAGAGGTGTCATTGTTTTTCATCAATGATAACATCACATCAACCAAATCTCTATGAGTTCGGAGGTCCCTTCGTGTCTCATCTTCATGGCTAGTGATAATTTTCTCTAAGACATCATCTACAATCTTCATTAGCTTTTTGATGCGTCTTTTAAGACCCTGTGATTACATATGATTTATAATTTACTTCTGAAAAGTTAAAAGAGAAACCTTCTACTAATATGTTTGGTCATGGACTTACACTTATTGTAGGAACCTGATGACTATTGAGACAAGATAAACATCTAAAAATAAATTACGAGACCTCAAATATGTAGTCTTTTCGTTAGTAAAGTGTGGTAGTTGAAATTTTTTTTTTTTTTTTTTTTGTTCAGGAAAGATAATTGGTCCAGAAGACCAACCCCTAGCAGCAATTTCTTAGCGCAAGACACACCATTTAGGCACGGTAGTGGGATTTATACCCACAAGCAAACATTTTTATACAAACTCCCCAAATTAGGGAGTGATGAGAGTCGAACACCCGACCTCGCGGTTGGGAGGTGGGAGCACCAACCATTGGGCTCCCACGAGGACCTCTCGTGTGGTAGTTGAAATTAGAAAACATCAAAAGAGAGTTTTGAGAAGAAAAAAAACATATATAGAAGCATCGATGTGTTATATAGGAAAAAGAAATGGAAAATGGAACCTTCGTATGAAAATGTAAAAGATAACGTATCAAAATTGTATCAGTGCTTCCCATGCATGCGCCAACCGTTACTTGCACATCCTTTCAAAATTTTTCTACAAAAACAATTATGCTTTGCATGATATTAGAAAAGATTATAGTTAAGCCCGAGTGATGTCCTAGGGTTTTTTTGATGTTATAATTTAGTAGTAAAGATAACTAATATTAATTGGTGAAAAAGTTGTCATTAAATAGAAAAAAATAAGTAATTTTATTCATGATTTAAGTTTTTCTCACTTCTCACCAGAGGACCCTTCTCACTGGATTTTGATTCTCTCTATCTTCATACTTCCTCCGTTCCATAATAAGTGAAACATAGGGATTGGGCACAAGATTTAATAAACATCACTTTCAAAAGCCAAAAAGTCATAAAATACCTTTTTTATTATCAAAAGGAGGAGAGAGAAAATCAAACCACACAAGTTTGTGATGGGTACTCTTGTTATTTTGTCACTTTCTTTTTTCCATTTAAGGTATGTTTCACTTATTTTGAAACGTTCTAAAATAGTAAGTGTTTCACTTATTATGGAACGGAGGAAGTATATATATAATCCAGGATCCACTAAAAACCACTAATTTGGTAAAAATCGTGAAAACTTAAAAAGGGGTACATACATATAAGGTGTACAAGGTACATATGAGGTTAAAGGGATATGCATGTTTTTAACATCAAAATTGTCAGTATTCATGAAAATGCCATTAATGAAATACGCGTACCCCTATATGCCTTATATGTACCCCTTTTACACTGTTTTCACGGTGAAAACTGCTTTCACCAGATCTTATTCCTATATATATATATGGAGTCAGGATCCCCTAAAACCACAAGTTTGCTGAAAACCATGAAAACTTGATAATAGGGGTACATATAAGATTTAGAGGGGTAATATTTTACCATTAAAGGGGTACGCATGTTTTAACATCAAAGTTGTTAGTATTTACGAAAATGCCATTAATGAAATACGCGTAGCCCCATATGTCTTATATGTACCCCTTTTACAATGTTTTCACGGTAAAAACTGTTTTAACCAAATCCTATTTAGGTGTTATATGACAATTGACAAATCAAAATCTAATCTCCCTGTTCGTTATCATTTTTTGTTTTTTGTTTTTTTTGAAAACTAAAAACCAAAAATACGAAACCAGAAAAGTGGTTTTCACTTTTTAGTTGTCAGTTTTCAAAATCATCATGATCCCAATAAATTTGTTTAATTTGTAATTCATTATAGGACATATATGATGTGACTTTGAAAATCAAAAAACCAAAATACAGAAAAACCACAGTAATACCGAACGGGCCCTTAGTTCTGGAATTAAGAGACAATTTTCTAACTAGTTAAGCATCTTTTGCATCGAGTGATATTGTATAAATTAAAGACAATGCATGCTAAACGAACCTGAGGATCAAATGGTGCAAGAAAAGGCAAATAATCAGCAATATCCAGTGTTCTTGATAGTCTTAAAGCCTCAAGGACAACGGCTCTAAGAGCCAAATCATCCCCTTTAGGTGCACCATGCAACATTCTATATATTAACTCCTCTAGGACACCACCAACGCTAGCCGCCAACATCTACAACTTGATTAACCGTTGAAGCATCCTTTAATGAACTTATAAGTTTACTCAATTCCTCTCCCCTCAGTGACTTTATTTTCGAAGCACTTAAAAGCTCCATGACGCATAATTTCCTCACATTTTTCCAATATGGACTATATGAAGTGAAAATAATTCCCTTAGAACCATATGAAAGATCATGAGAAACCTCGGACATAGGTCTCTTTGCACAAAGAACATCGTGGTTTCTAAGGAGGCGTTCCGCCATTTGTTGTGATGAGACCACAACGACGGGCATGGAGCCGAGGTTTAAGTACATAATAGGTCCATATTTCTTGGCTAAGTCTTGGAAGTTACGATGAGGAAGGTTTCCTACTAAGTGAAGATGTCCTATAATAGGCCATTTTGGTGGGCTAGGAGGTAATTTTGGAGTGTGTAGTTTATTCAGTGATTTTGAGGATGGAATTTGTTGTTAAAGTAGTTGCTTAAGTGATCTCCATGAAACCAATAGGCTAAAGAGGAGTACGAAAATTGGAATGGAAAGGGAGAGCATATTTATCTGGTATTCTAGCAGTAGTAGGGTTAGTTTGTATGTTTGTAGTAGTATGTGACTATGAATAGCCAAGTAGGAAGTATGTGTGATGAAATGAATGGTGCTATTGAAGCAAGGTATGTCAAGGCTATGAAGTAGAAAGTGTGAACTGAGTCTAAAATATATGTCCCATAGTTATGTGTCACTTGCGAATTAATATTTTTGTATTGGTTGATTAGTGGGTTTAAAATTCTAAATTATCAAATGGTAAATTATAGTGATAAAAAACACTAACAAAAATTACACATAAAAAAAAACAGTAGTTGCGGATAGCCTAGGATATTAGCAATCAAACAGTTTGGTTTTCTCAAAAACGGAGAAGAGTCTTGTGTTTACAAAAAGGAAAGTGGGAGTAACATAGTATTCTTGGTCTTATATGTAGATGATATACTTCTCATAGGAAGTGACATTCCCATGCTTGAGTCAGTAAAGGAATGGTTGAAAAGTTATTTCTCTATGAAAGACCTTGGAAACGTTGAGTACATTTTGGGGATCAAGATCTATAGGGATAGGTCTAAGAGGATGATTGGACTTAGCCAACGAACTTATATAGATAAGATTGTTACTAAGATAAAAAACATGGAAAATTCTAAGAGATGTTTTCTTCCCATGCAACATGGCATGTCGCTTAGCAAGACTCAGTGTCCTGTGGACCTGATGAGGCGCCTGCCATGGACGCCTCCACCGGTGGTGGGGCGTCCATGGTGGACGCCTCTGTATAATTTTTTTTTTTTAAAATCAGTCTCCTCGTGTTGGTGTGGTGTGGTGGTTTCTTCATCTGCTAATTTGGTGAATTTCGAAACTTTACTGTTGAGTTTGCAAAGTTATGTTCATACAAGTGTTCATAAAGCTTCTGTTTTCATTATTCTGCAGAGGAATCAGAATTTATTGAATTGAAATTTGCAGAAACTTATAAAATAAGTTTTTCTCGCGGAAAATACAAGTGTTCATATGTTGGTGTGGTGTTCATAGTACATAAGTTATAAAATCTTCATTTTATAAAATTTTCCGCTGAAAAATTCTTTACTATGTTCAATAACTTATGTACTATGAACACCACACCACATATGAACACTTATTTTATAACTTTCTGCAGATTTCAATTCAACACTTGTACTATGAACATATGGCGAACATAGTACATAGGAATTGAAAATACAAGTGTTCATAATCTGCAGCGGTGTGGTGAAGGGAAAGAGGGAGGAGAAGGAAAGAAGAGAGAAAATAATGGAGGTATATATATACAGTATAAGGAAGGGCTGCGGTCAAAACAGCCCTAAGGGCTGCGTTTTTGGCCCGTGACCCTTTCCATACGACCCTTCAATAGATAAGAAGGGCTGCGGTTTTTAACCGCATGATCCTTCACAACGAAGGGGCTGTCGGTGCCAAAAACGCTGACCCTTCTAAGCTTGAAGGGGCTGCGTTTTCGGCATAAACCGCAACCCTTCTTTAAATGAAGGGTCTGCGGTTTTAAGCCTAAACCGCACCTTTTTTAAGTGAAGGGTCAGGTTTAGGTTTAAAACCGCAGCCTCTTCAAATTCAATTTTTTTTTTAAAAAAAAATAAATTAATTTCGCCTCGACCCCCCCCCCACTCCCGGCCCAAGCACCCCCCCACCCCCGCCCACCCCACCCCCGCCCCACCCCTCACCCCCACCCCCGCGCCCCGCCCCCCCCCCGCACCGCCACCCCCCGCGCCCCACCCCCGCCCACCCCAAGACCCCCACCCCCCCCCCCACCCCCACCCCCGCGCCCCCTACACCCCCCGCCCCCCCCCGCACTCCCACCCCCCGCCACCCCCCCTGCACCACCACCCCCGCACTCCCACCCCTCCTCGCCACCCCCCACCCCCGCGCCCCCACCCCCCACCCCCGCACCCCCCTGCCCACCCCAGACCCCCCACCCCCGCACCCCCGGTCACCCCCCGCCACCCCCGCGCCCCATCCCCCGCCACCCACCCCCGCCCACCCCAAGACCCCCACCCCCGTACCCCCCGGCCACCCCTCACCCCCGGCCCACCCCCCCGGTCCCTCACCCCCGCCCCACCCCCGCCCACCCCAAAGACCCCTCACCCCCCGCCCCCGCACCCCCACCCCCCGCCACCCCCGCACCCCCACCCTATGGCCCCCCCACCCCATCCCCCACCCAAAACCTCCCTTCGACACAAAAAAAGACCGATCAAATTGCAATAATATATGACAAGTTTTTGAACGTAATGATTAACTTTAAATATGTATATATTTAATAATGTAAAATGTGTACATAGAATTGATACAAACTAGTAGATGTATCATAAGCAATCATCACAAATGTGGGACGCCAACTTATCCCGAACTTCATGTAATTCGTCTGTGGTGAAGGCCCTCAAACGTGGTGTGTTATTCATATAAACCTTGCAAAACAACCAAGGAATAAACACATAATATAAGAATTCAATCATTTACCGTAGTTAGTAGTTCTAAAAATGACATATACCTTCCCGAAATTCAATCAAAAACAAATGCAAGCCTAAAACTCTACACACTAGTTATATTATACCTTATATTATCATATTCAAAAAGAAAATGGAGTTAAATGACTCGAGAAACATGAATTGGAGGCGAAAAGGCAAAAATAGGGCTAAAATCACATTTATGTTCCCGATATACAACCAACAACAAATGCAAGCCTAAGAATCTACATAATAGTTACATTATACCTCATATTATCATGTTCAAAATGAAATTGGGGTTAAATGAAGCGATAATACGAATTGGACGCGAAAAGGCAAAAATAGGGCTAAAATGCCCTTTTCGTTCCCAAAATTCAACCTACAACAATTGCAAACCTAAAAATCTACACAATAGTTACATTATGCCTCATATTATCATGTTCAAAATGCATTTGGGGTTAAATGACTCGATAAGTACGATTTGGAAGCGAAAAGGCAAAACTAGGCCTAAAATGACCTTTTCGTTCCCGAAATGCAACCAACAACAAATGCAAGCCTAAAACTCTACACAATAGGTACATTATACCTCATATAATCATGTTAAAAAAGAATTACAAATTGGAGAAATTACACGACTGGGTTTATGTCTCATGATTTATTGACCTTCCGCCGTTTCTTAGGATCCTCAAGTACATGTATCCCTTCCGTGTGATCTACACGCATATAGTTCTCCGACATATTCACATCATCTTCCACACTATTTTCAGGATATGTAAAAGGGGGGAGGTCCTCAAATGCATCATATTCTTCCTCATTATCAACATCACCAATACCGAGGATACTCCTTTTACCAGGTACAACAATTGACCACTTATTATGAGCAGGATCAGTTACAAAAAAAACTTGCTTAACTTGTGATGCAATTACAAATGGCTCCTCAGTTTCACGTAGACGACTAAGGTCAACAAGAGTGAATCCGTAAGGATCATCTTTTCTTACGCAACGTCGATTATCGTCAACCCACTTGCAACACAAGAGGCAAATATTAAAAGTACATGTAGTCCGGCTCCCATATTTCTTCTATTCGCCCATAATAATTGCTTTCAAGGATGTACAGGGCGACTTATCCTTCGAGCTTGCGTATTGTGTAGATGACGCCACAAGTGAAACACCACTATTTTGTTGCGATGTTGACTTGAGATCTTGACGTTCACCCAAAACGTATACCCATTAATATCATAACCCTCATAAGAGCGTACGGCTTCACGAGGATCAAATGCTAACCACTTGATCGTTTTCAGAACACTTTCATCCAAATCATTCACTACTCGTTTATGAAACCAATCAATGAAAGTCTTGTTATGCATTTGCGTCAATGCCCTAACTCCTTTTCCGGGATTGCTAACACGTAATTCCTCCATATGTTCATTTAAATAAGGATGGACAAATGCTACGTGATGCAATACAAATAAGTGAGCTTGTTTACGTGTTTCTACGGAAGGTGTGATCAATTTTGAACCAATTGTGCCCTTGCCCTTAAGTCCGCCCCTCGTGTCGGGATGTCGGAAGTCCAACGGGATCAACACTAGCAAAATACTCAGCCCACAAACCGATCTCTTCACCCACAACCCCTTGAATTATACTACCTTACGGTTGTGCGGGATTCCGAACTTTATCCTTCAAAGTGCCCATATATCTCTCAAAAGGATAGCACCACCTCAAAAACACTCGGACCACACGACTTAATTTCTCGAACTAGATGGACAATGAGATGGACCATAATGTCAAAGAATGCGGGGGGAAAAAACATCTCAAATTTGCATAGAGTTTCAACTACTCGGCTCGCAAGAAATCGAGGGTCGACGGTTCTAGGACTTTCTTGCATATTGTATGGAAAAATGAACAAAGTTCTCGCAATGGTGTGCCTCACATGCTTTGGAAGTATCCCACGAATTGCAATCGGTAAGAATACTTGCATCATGACATGACAATCGTGAGATTTCATACTCGATAACTTCAATTCACCATTTAAGGTAACAAACCGCTTCATATTCGATGAGTAGCCAGTTGGGACCTTAATGCCATACAATGACTCGCAAAAAATCCGTTTCTCTGCACGTGACATCGTGTAGCAAGCTGGTGGCAAATAATTCTTCTCCGAATCCTCCACCTTCTTTTTACTTTTTTGAGTTTCATCATCAACCCTTTCCTCCACTACTTTCTTCTTCCTTCCGTCCCTTTTCGAGCCCACAACTCGGTCGAAGCCCCCGTTTTTCCAAGTAAAGTCGTGACGCCTTAACATCTTTTGTCTTGCCCGGAATATTCATAAGTGTCGCAAGAATAGCTTCACAAACATTCTTCTCTATGTGCATGACATCCAAACAATGTCTGACCTTTAGATCTTTCCAATATGGGAGTTTCCAAAAAATGGACTCCTTTTCCCATAATCCCGTAGGTCGATCAACCTCACTAGCAGGTTTACCAAAGATTGTTTCAATGCCCTTCACCTGATTATAAACTTCAGTACCAGTTAATGGTCTATGAGCAACTTCTTCTTCAACCGTCCCATCGAATGCCTTCTTCTTAAACCGATATGGATGGTCGCGTCTGAGGAGCCTTCGTGTGCGCATATACACATGTTTGCATCCCTTAAGGTGTGTAGATTTCATGTCATCTACACAAATCGGGCAGGGTTATTTTCCTCTCGTCTTATGCCCAGATAAGTTCCCGTAAGCTGGATAATCGTTCATAGTCAAAAAGCATGGCACGCAGAGTGAACATCTCATTAGCATACGCATCAAATACTAACACTCCTTCGTTCCACATCTTCTGTAAATCTTCAACAAGCGGCTGGAGGTATACATCAATGTGATTTCCAGGTTGTTTGGGCCCCGATATAAGAAGCGACAGCATCATGTACTTGCGTTTCATGCACAACCAAGGAGGCAAGTTATAAACCACTAAGACTACTGGTCATGTACTATGCTGCGAACTGAGATTGCCAAAAGGGTTCATGCCATCCGTACATAATCCAAGCCTCAGATTCCTATCCTCATTACCAAATGCCTTATGCACCCTGTTGATACTTTTCCACTCAGGCGAATCAGCCGGATGCTTGAGCAAACCGTCTTTCTTCCTACGATCTGCATGCCACCTCAAATTCTTCGCACTCGTTTAATTGAGAACATGCGCTTAAATCTAGGTATTATGGGTAAATACCACAACACCTTAGCTGGTGGTCCTTCACTACCTCCAGCTCCTTCACGCTTGTACCTCGACAATCCACAACGTGGACACTAATGTAAATGCTCATACTCATTACGATAAAGCACACAATCGTTAGGACAAGCATGTATCCGCTCGTACTCTAAACCGAAAGGACACATCAGTTTCTTCGCATAATAGTACGACTTTGGCGTTCATTTCCATCGGGAGCGAGATCGCCTAAAACTTCCAACAACGATGTGAAACTAGAGTTCGTCCAACCAGCTTTCGACTTAATGTTGAACAAAGTGTTATCACCGCGGAAAGTTTGGTGTACTTTGTACAACCCGGATACAACGGATTTTCGGCGGCCTCGGACATAGACTCAAAAATACGAGGTCGTTTACACGACTGATCTTCAACCTCGTGTATCATCTCGTCTACCCGATCCCTATCATCATCTGCAAACTCATCATCCAAATTCTCATCCCCGAACTCATCATCCTTCTTTTCTTCACATACATCGTTCATTACTCTAGAGCTTCCTATATACTTCCCCGCTCACCATGCCAAACCCATACGTGGTATTGAGGCCTAAACCCACGGCGAAAGACATGCTCCCTAACCACATGTATACTACTAACCTTGCTCACATTTCTACAATCGAAACAAGGACAATAAAAGTCGATCGCTCCAGAGGATGCTTGATATTGTAATGCAGTTGTACAGAATTCCGAGACCCCTTTCACAAACTCAATCGATTCACGACTACCATACATCCAAGTACGATCCATCTCATTCAAGAAGACCTCTAATAATTAAACACAACCATTCATTATAATGCATCAATCATTATTTAAGTACATACACTCACATATTCATATCACACACGTATAGAGCAATCTAAGATAGTGACATGTTCAATTGTATGCATGCGACCGAAGGTCCTTATCACTCCAACCTAACCCATCCTTGGACGTCTAATCTCACTAGTGAATATATGCCAACTTTTCAATTCTAAGAAAAATCCGGCAAGACATTTCCCTACGGTTCTCCAAGTACACAATATAGATAATTGCTTATCTACATATGTACCCGAGAGAACAATGTAGAGAAACGATGAGCCAAGAATTTCCTCGTAATTGAAAAGAAGACACACATTCACCACCTAAGTAAGATCAAACGTCCAAGAACAACCCCAAAGGGGACTATTCAAGACTTACTCCTAATGAGTAAGTCTTGAACGGGTATCTAGGCATATGATGACAATTCAAACAACTTGTAGATTTCATAGCTAAATTACATTGTGTTTTCATACAATCTCATATCAAGAAATATACATACATTATAAGAAATACATATATATATCAATAAATTATCATAACTTAATCAAATTGAATCACATGACAACTTTGTCTCATCAACAAATTAAATCAAACAAAAAAGACAACGAAATTAAACTAGTTACCTCTTAACACCAATGATAAGCAATGAAGAGAGAAGAGATAGTTGGAACTTTATTTGTCTTCCTAAGCCTCTTCTTCCTACAATTAACAAAACCCACATTGCACATTAATCATTTAATTCAATTAAGAAAAACAAAACTAACTTAAAAATAAGATTAATTCATACTTAACTAAGCAAAAAATTGGCTAAACCCAAGAGCAATGAAGAAAGAGTAGGGCAGTGGTGGTGGTAGTTGTTGCTGCCGCTTGTGGGTGGTGGCGCTGCGTAGTGGTGGCGCTCCACACCCTAAACCCACTCAAATGGTGGAGAAGAGAAGAGAAGAGAAGTTAAGAAAGAGAAGGGTTGTGGTGGTGGTGGTGGTGGAGGTCGCTGCTGCGCACTAAGTTGGTGGTGGAGGTCGCTGCTGCGCACTAAGTTGGTGGTGGAGGTCGCTGCTGCGCACTAAGTTGGTGGTGGAGGTCGCTGCTGCGCAATGTGGGTGCTCCGGCGTCAGGGATCCGGTAATGGGGCGTTAGGGTTAATGTGCGAGTGAGTGAGAGGGAGGGAGGGGTTTTTCGCTCGTCAAATGCGTCTAAGGGAGGGAAATTTGGAAAAGATGTCTAGCTACTGTGTGTATGTGCGTGCAAAACTCGAAATATGGGATGGGATGTGAAGGGCTGTGGTTAGTCCAGAAAACGCAGCCCTTCGTTTATGAAGGGCTGCGGTTTTTGGGCTAACCGCAGCCCTTCACTAATAGGGCTGCGGTTAGCCTCAAAACCGCAGCCCTTCATACTGTATGAAGGGCTGTGTTTTTGGGCTAACCGCAGCCCTTCACTAAAAGGGATGCGGTTTCCTTGAAAACCACAGCCCTTCATACAAGAAGGGCTGCGTTTTTAATAAAACGAAACCCTTCCAGCGCAGCCCTTCCTTTTTTTTTCTCCTAGTGTTAGTTTGTATGTTTGTAGTAGTATGTGACTATGAATAGCCAAGTAGGAAGTATGTGTGATGAAATGAATGGTGCTATTGAAGCAAGGTATGTCAAGGCTATGAAGTAGAAAGTGTGAACTGAGTCTAAAATATATGTCCCATAGTTATGTGTCACTTGCGAATTAATATTTTTGTATTGGTTGATTAGTGGGTTTAAAATTCTAAATTATCAAATGGTAAATTATAGTGATAAAAAAACACTAACAAAAATTACACATAAAAAAAACAGTAGTTGCGGATAGCCTAGGATATTAGCAATCAAACAGTTTGGTTTTCTCAAAAACGGAGAAGAGTCTTGTGTTTACAAAAAGGAAAGTGGGAGTAACATAGTCTTCTTGGTCTTATATGTAGATGATATACTTCTCATAGGAAGTGACATTCCCATGCTTGAGTCAGTAAAGGAATGGTTGAAAAGTTATTTCTCTATGAAAGACCTTGGAAACGTTGAGTACATTTTGGGGATCAAGATCTATAGGGATAGGTCTAAGAGGATGATTGGACTTAGCCAACGAACTTATATAGATAAGATTGTTACTAAGTTCAACATGGAAAATTCTAAGAGATGTTTTCTTCCCATGCAACATGGCATGTCGCTTAGCAAGACTCAGTGTCCTGTGGACCTGATGAGGCGCCTGCCATGGACGCCTCCACCGGTGGTGGGGCGTCCATGGTGGACGCCTCCACCGGTGGTGGGGCGTCCATGGTGGACGCCTCTGTATAATTTTTTTTTTTTAAAATCAGTCTCCTCGTGTTGGTGTGGTGTGGTGGTTTCTTCATCTGCTAATTTGGTGAATTTTGAAACTTTACTGTTGAGTTTGCAAAGTTATGTTCATACAAGTGTTCATAAAGCTTCTGTTTTCATTATTCTGCAGAGGAATCGGAATTTATTGAATTGAAATTTGCAGAAACTTATAAAATAAGTTTTTCTCGCGGAAAATACAAGTGTTCATATGTTGGTGTGGTGTTCATAGTACATAAGTTATAAAATCTGCATTTTATAAAATTTTCCGCTGAAAAATTCTTTAATATGTTCAATAACTTATGTACTATGAACACCACACCACATATGAACACTTATTTTATAACTTTCTGCAGATTTCAATTCAACACTTGTACTATGAACATATGGCGAACATAGTACATAGGAATTGAAAATACAAGTGTTCATAATCTGCAGCGGTGTATGTTGGTGTGGTGTTGGTGGTGGCGGCTCCAATGGTGGTGAAGGGAAAGAGGGAGGGGAAGGAAAGAAGAGAGAAAATAATGGAGGTATATATATACAGTATAAAAATACTGTATTTAGGGCGTTAGTAGGAAATATTAGGGCGTCAAATAGCAAGACCCAAAAAAAACGGCTACTTTGATGCCCACTACTTTTTAAGACTTTGAAGTTGTATGTTGTAAATTGTAATGGTGGCATGGTGCCATGGTGATGTGGAATGGATGGCTTCCCTAGAATAAATTTTAGTTTAGTTAGGATTTGTGTATTTTCCTAATTTTAGTAGAAATAGGACTTTTGAAATCCTAATTTTTAGTAGTATTAGAACTCTTAGTTCTGTTAGGAGTTTAAATATTTTAGTTGAGTTGTAATTCTAGTTGAGTTAGAAATTCAAATTCTAGTTGGGTTAGAAATTCAAATCCTAGTTGAATTAGGATTCCTAATTGGAGTAGGATTATAGAGTCATTAGGAGTCTAGTTTGTTTGCGCCAATTAGGAGTTTAAATATTTTAGTTGAGTTGTAATACTAGTTGCGTTAGAAATCCAAATCCTAGTTGGATTAGGATTCCTAATTGGAGTAGGATTATAGAGTCATTAGGAGTCTAGTTTGTTTGCGCCAAATTGGAGCTTGCTCCAACTGGATTAGGAGTGTGTTTATTTCCTTGTTATCTTGTTTTAGTTTCATAGTACTAGTATGACTAGGGTTTGTTTTGTTTTACACGCCTGTATAAGGCTTTTTAATGCATTACTAAAATCAATTTTTGTGTGAGTTTAAAGAATTGAAAGTGCGAACCTTCTTATGCTTGCATAGAACTGAGTGTTCAAATACACGAATCGAGTGTTCAAATACACAAATCGAGATTTGTGTGATCTTGGAGTCGAGACTCACAAGAAACTCTCTTAGACCTATATTTAAGAGCCTATCCTGTTACTTTTCCATTGTTATTCGTTTACCATCCACAAACACAAAGAAAGTTCGAAACGAGCCAATAGAAAACACATCACATGGTGACGGCATTCATAAATTGTTCGGGACTTCAGGTCTTCTGGTTTTTCATTTCTTGTGAATTGACTTTCTTTTCGGGGTCAAGCTTTTTCTAATAACAATTCGATAGCGAATAAACCACTTAAATCTTGTAAAAAAAAACACTTAAATGACTTATTTGCATTTTTTTTGCCAATTAACTAAATTGGTAAAAAAAAAAGTGACCCTCAATGATAATTTGGTAAAAAAAAACTTGCTTTTAGGACAAATTGGTAAAAATAATTGAGCTCCAACGACATTTAGGCCAATTTTTTCTATAATTTTCCGATTTGATCAAAACGTGCAGTTTACAAGTTTTTATTTCAAATTGGGTAAATAGTATGTAGTGACAAGAGAAGATGATTAGAGAAAAATAAGAAAAATCTATATAAAGGGCATATAAATGCACGCATTCAATGTTGATTAAGCTGAAAAATTTAAAAGAACATGGCCTAAATATCACTAGGAATCCATTTTATTTACCAAATTGTCGTCAAAACTCATTTAACTTACCTAAATGTCGTTTGAGCTCGATTTTTTTTACCGACTTGTCACTAAAGCTTTTTTTTTACCAATTTATCGCTTGAGCAAGTTTTTTTTATCAAATTGTTGTTGACGATCACTTTTTTTAACCGATTTGGTCAATATTTTGGACACTTATTATGCAAATTTTGGATGCAATGCACAAAGTAATTATAATAAAGGTACAAAATAAGCATGATGGATGTACATTAAAGTAAGTTTGGATGAAAGCAAATAAAATTATAGATGTACATAAATGAATTTTGTATGAATATAAGTAAATGTGAGTGTGCATACAAAAATGTCAGTTGTGCAAAACGAAAAAGTGAGACAAGACGTTTGTTTAAAGGGATAAAGGAGGAGGAATAGGGATAAGGGGGAAATGATAGAAAAAACTGTATGTTTTAGGGGAATGGCGATTAGAGGATTGATAAGGATATAAATAAAATAATCCCTTATCATACTAATTCCATACCTAAGAAGGGTGGTGTAAGAGGGACACTCACGAGGGACAGGAAATTGATCTTACCCTTACAACATGTTTGGTTAGTGGTAATAAATTGTGGTAATGGTAATTATTTTTATTTTAAGTTTGTGAAGACATTCCAATGTTAATATCTATGGTAATGGAACTTGATCTCAAAACATGTGTTTTTCTTCATAAATTTTCACAACACTCATACACCTTCTCAAGTGGTAATGAAATTTTAGGAAGAAAATAGGTACTTTGAGACAAAGTAGCATCACCATGAATGTTGACATGGGAATGCCTTGACAAATTTGTACTAGAAACTATTATCATTACCATCATTTCATACCGCTAACCAAACGAGCCGTTAATGAAATGAAATAAAAGGAAGAGGTAATGATAGATTTAGGTTGGTTATTTTGGCTAATTTGCCATTTATCTTAATATTATTCTCAATTTATGCCAAACAATGGAACTTACTACTATAAGTAAAATATACATGAACTCTAGTATATAAGATTTGGAGAAAATGTGATAAAACTTTAAATGTTTGTATTTCATTGGCTATTATAGTGGGCATTTATAACTTTGAAACATTGAAAATAGTTATAATACATGAGTTTTGGGAGTTATTTAAGACAATTATGATATGTATTGCCGCTTGTAATAGGAAAGTGCATTCTTTTGAGTTTGCATTATCACTTGAACTTTGTAATTTTCCTTGAATGAAGGTTTTGTCTTCATGTGGAAGGATGAGTGTTTATTTGATCATCCTCGAAAGATGAAGTTGATGGAAATGGAACTTTGGTCTTTTTTTCTTTGTGTCTTTATGGAGAAAATGTGATCAAGCTTTAAATGTTTGTATCTCATTGGCTATTATAGTGGGCATCTATAATTTTGAAACATTGAAAATAGATTTTTGGTATAGAACCATAAAGGGTAAAACTAACAAAGTGAACTACTACTTCTACACAGCTACAGTGTGCTACTTGCTCGGCATGGAAATAAGAAGGCATATCAGTCCCACACCGATAAATTATGAGAAGCGAGGAACAAAACTGCTATAAATATATGAGACTCATTTCAGTAATATTCACGCAACCACGCAGTGAGCACAAAGCGAACTATTCTTTCGCCTTTTACTAAAGAATACCGTGTGCTCGCTGCATTGAGTGGCATACGTTTATTTTTGGAGGGGGTTCCCAAAAAGAACTCCCATTAAAACTAGCAAAAAGTTTCTCTTCTACAATAATCGTAATTATTCAGTGACTGGTTCGGACATCATATGAGATAAATTAGTTGAAAGGCCTTAGAAGAGGCTAGATTCTAGAATAAATGGTTTAGCTGAAAAGTCTCAGGAGATTAGAATTGGCAAGTCTTGGTGTGTGTGGAGTTAAACACTAGATGACGAGGGCTGGGGTGTGGTGGAAATGATGACCGTGGATGGTT
This sequence comes from Beta corolliflora, assembly GCA_947648045.1. NCBI lineage: Eukaryota > Viridiplantae > Streptophyta > Magnoliopsida > Caryophyllales > Amaranthaceae > Beta > Beta corolliflora. The sequence continues at coordinate 311,525 of CANSZD010000435.1, forward strand.
TGGGGTGGGGCGAGGCGCGGTGGAACTAATGACTTCGATGGTCTGTTGGCTGGACCAGGAATGGTGGAAGTGATGACTGAAATGGTTTGAGGTGAGTGGAGCGGGCAGGAGGTGAGTGGAGCGGGCAGGAGGTGGGGAAGATTATCTGTTATAGTGAAGGTACTACAAACATGGACCATATCATATCAGTTATGAGACGACATTCATTTAAGAATAATCAAAGGTTAATTAAAGTTCTTACCACATAGTAGTATTCACCTAGCAATTCGTTAAGGCGCAGATGGACAAACAATTTATAGATTTGTGTATGTCTAAGTAGAGGTGATCATGGGCCGTGCCGGGTTCGGGCCGCGGTAACAAAAATTGCCCATTGGTCGGGCCGGACCAAAATTCGGGCCAAAGTTTTGTGCCCAAAGTCGAAAAATCGAGCCGGGCCGGGCCCGACCGCTGGCCGAAAAATTCTGCCCAAAATCGGGCCGAGCCAAAATGAAAGTATGCAGGTGTTAGCTGTTTTCTCAAAAAGGTATATACATTAAAATTAGGCAAAACTATTAGTGCACCCAACACCACCAACTAATAGCCTAAACACCACCAACTGCACGGGGTGGGGTGCCGTACCACTAACTACGGGGTGGGGTGCGGTCGCACCATAAAAACCCACCGTCATCGGCAACATTTTAGGCTTAGGCCTTGGTTGGTGGGGTGCAGTCCCACCATAAAAACCCACCGTCATCGGCAACATTTTATCGGCAACATTTTAGGCTTCCGGCCTCATTTATGGTACGGAATGCACCCCACCCCATAGTTGGTGGTGTTTAGGCTACTAGTCGTAGTTGGTGGTGTTGGGTGCACCCGAGCTATAGTTCAGGGTGTTGAGGCCAATTTTGCCTTAAAATTATGAATTTTAGAATATGATATTGTATATCTTTTTTTTTTTGAAAAGGTAATTCTTGACTCATCCCTCTTGAGTTAGGGGTAAGAAGGGATCCAACCCATAAATAAACTTTCAAAGACTAGAATTTGAAGATTTATACCCAGAAGCAAATATCCACACAAACGCTCCAAATATGGGGTTGATGAGAGTCGAACTCCCGATCATGAGATTGGGAGGTGGGAGCTTCAACCATTGGACTCCCACATGATTCTCGATATTATATATCTGTGTAGGTTAGAGCTCTTATGCAATGATGAAAAATTATGAAGAATGTAATGCATATGTAGCAATGGAGTTGCTAACTAGGAATTGCAGTTCTAATATAGCAAAGATACATGAAGTCCAAATGTCCAGTATAGTGTATACTTTATGAGTCTTCGTGAATTGCTAAAACTTTGAATATAATCAGGAGCCATTTTTATCAATGTCGAAAAAGGTACTCCCTCCGTTTCAAAATATAAGGAACGCACGATGTTCGAGGTCGAACTTTGACCGTTAATTATTCTCAATTTATGTTGATAGAATTTTTTTTAAAATAATGTTATTATAGTATTTTTCAAGACGAATCCAACAATATAATTTTTATAATTTTTTATGTATCGTATTTGAGAGATATTTGTGGTCAAAGCAAATTTTCGTAAAGCGTGAATGCCTTATATTTTGAAACAGAAGGAGTATCTTCACATATGCGTCTGTCTAAAAATTTACAAGAAATTGAGAGCTGAATATATAACAACTTAATGCAACTCCCAAGTCTATCTACAAGTATTTTTCTGATGAACGTGAGGGGTAGGGTCGTAGGGATGGCAATCAAGTCCGAATCCGACCCTAGTCTGTTCCATTTCGAAGGAAAAAATTCGAGCTAACTCCGACAAAATAATGATCCGAATCCGGCTCCGAGTCGGAGGAGGATCGGAGTCGGATCTCATTTTAAAAAACCGACATCTGAATCTGACTTTAAGTCGATGAATCTTTTTTTCTTATTTATATTAATGTATTATGTATGTATAATCTGACTTGGTCTTTCAAGAAATTGTATTATATAAGATTTTTCCATTGAATAAATGATTGTTAAAAATAATAGTAATATTTAGATTATTTGTACTATATAAGATGTCCACATAATTATTTTTAAAAAAATTATAATGACTAGATTATTGTATTATAGAAGATTTTTCAATTATAAAAATAGGCTGAAAAATAAGTCGGGTCGGGTTCGGAGTCGGGTGTTCATATTTTAAGTCGGCCCAGATTCAGATTCAGATGTTCGGATTTTACATCGGGTCGGGTCAGAATTTCGGGGGCGGGCTCGGGTCCAGATTTAAAATCCGACTTCTTGTAGGGCCGAAGTCAGATTATGCATAATCCAGTACAAACCCGACTCGTTGCCATTCCTAGTGATGAGGGAGCCATAATATACGGTACCTCTTTGCAGTATGAAACTGCAATATTACGAAATGAGACAAGTGGATTGTGCAAAAGTCTAAGGGTTGAGTTTATTTAAGAATAAGAGTATGCTAACATACTGTGTCTTTTTATAAAAACAAATACTTCTACTAGAAAGATTTACATATGGATTATAATGTGTTATACTACAACTATATGTGATGTTTTCACTATCTTGATATATACTTCTATATATATAAAAAATATATATATAGACTTCATAAAAAAATCACATGTTGCCAGAGTTTTAAATATAGTTAAAAGAGATGATTTAAATATTAATATGTCACTAATTATCCTATAAAACTAGTATTTGGTCCCGGGCCGGGCATTGCCCCGGGTTGGTATTGTTTTCCGAACTTGATATGTATTTTTCCCATTCCCATTAAAATATATTAAGGAAAACTCAACATTTAAAATGTACAAATATAATAATGTGGACATTTAAAGCATGATTAAAAGTTGGTTGAGATGGTAATTGTGTCATGTATAATAGCAAGAGGTCATGGGTTCAAATCTTGTTGCAAGCTAATTTTACTTTTGTTAATTGACATGATTTATGTACACATTGGACAATCCTAGTGGAGTAACAAGTTGTATAGATAAGGGTGCCACGTGGCGTGTATACAGTATCATGCACGCCTTTTAATATATTTTTATAAATACTCGTATGGTCTAACTGCCTAAGGGTATATTTTATTATACTAATTCAACCTTTATTTGACTCAGCATTTTCATGCACATTCAAAAGTTTAGTTCGAGAAATTTGTGAATGTACTCGAAGTATATTCTTAACATTGAGACGATTAGTAAAAAAATATGCAATCCTGGTTATAAGCTCAAAACAAGTTGAAAAAATCTAGTAAAAGGAATTTGTTTTGTTAAAATTAATACAATCAAGTGGAGTTCTAAGCTAGGTGAAATTAGAAAATTAAGCTATAACTTGATTGTAATTGTTAGAAGTCAAACAGAGAAACCCTAAGCTCAATATCGATTATGCTCATCAACATATAACAATATAACTAGTTATTAGGCTCGGGCTATGCCCTGGGTAAGAAAAAAATTCATTTATTAATATAATACTTTATAATAATAACACTAAATACAACTTAGCCTAGCGGTTAAGACTTTAGTATATGTACTTGAGGTCTCGGGATCAAACCCTATATTACGCAATTTCTAAATTTTTTATTGTACATGGATTACATGAACTAAAACTCCCTAGGGTTTCTTGTTTATGCACGCCTTTTAATATATTTGTATAGTTTCTTTTTTTAAAAACACAATTAACAATAAACTCGAGTTTCAGAGGTTTGATCTCAAAATAACCCATAAATGTTATTATTGTTTGTATTGAACTTTTTGGGTTAGTTTTAGTACATAAAACAACATCTCATTATTTTTGAGAAGTTCTTTTCCAAAACTTGGAATTATTCCTAAAAACAACATATTTGTATGGGATGTATGTCCCTACTCTCCTCACTATATAATTATGAAATGATATTATTTGTTAGTGAACAGTGTAAAATTACATGGTGTGTAGATTAAAAGATAAAAAAGGGAGTAATGCATTAAACCACACTTAAGCGATAAAAAAAATTCCCATTTTTACCTTCATATTATCTTTTGTGTTATTAATATTGAAAGTTATAATGCTTTTACTTGGAAATTTTCTTAATCTGCCAGAATGTTAGATCTTCTCAAATTATTGAAATTTAGGAGAGAATAATCTATAACCGGCGAACAACATAAGATTGTACCTATAAAATTTGCAATTATTATGTATGTATGTATGTGTATATGTATACATATCTATTATCATTAAAAATAATAATGACTACTAACATGAGTGATCTTAGTCATACAAAAATATTCCCCCCAGGATCCTATGTAAATATTATAACCTTTACATTTTTTAATAATTCACGCGATTTGACTTTTGCGTTTGTCGATACAAAATTTTAATATTAATATCTTAAATTATCAATAAATAAAATTTTAAAAATTGATATTGTTTTCTGTATGAACATGGTTAATAGACATATACATTACCATCATGTGAATAGTGCAAAAGTAAAAAGTGTGGAATTAAAAAAGAGAATGGGGGTATTGGATAATACAATGTCTTTTCCCTATATCACAAATCTATATTTAGAAAGACTAGTTGTTGCACCGCGCGCCTATGCGCGCAGCACCCCAAAATAGCGTAATTATGATATTCATAGTATGTTGGATTTAATTAGCAAGATGATCGGTTTGTAACTGGTTGAGGTGCTTCCATCGTTGTTTGAGGTGTATGGGGCAAAGCACGAAATTTAGGTGTACATATACACTTTATTTATACAAAACAAAATACATGCTAATTTTAAATAGTTAACTAAACTGAAACTTGATGCTGACATGTAGGTATTTCACATGTCTTTGAAGTAGTTTTGAAATGGAGCCTTGACTTACTCCCAAAAAATGGATATAAATTTCCACTACAAGACCATTTCTGAAAATTGATGAAGTTCGTGTATGTAGCTTAATTGCAATAACAAACAATATGGCTTAAGCTATGAAAACGAGAAGAGATAAAGGATGAGAAAGAACATTTTTCAAACAATTTGAAAATTAGGAGGAACAACAAGAAATTAAGAGGAAAAGACAGTTGGATGCAAGCCAGGTATAGTCTTGCATATTTATGTATAGGTTGTTATCAATTTAAGAGAAATATTTTCTCTAAGGTTGTGGTTTGTTATTATATATGACATGAACATTTATTCTTAGATTTTGAAGGGAAAACTATATATGGCATTGCATTATTAGATGCATCCATGGCCTTTTTTCAAGCAGCCTTAGTTGGCATGTATTTATGGAATGCAAGGTAAACATAAAAGTAGTCTCATAGCATAATCGTAGGTAAAACTATTACAAGTTATATTATTTTGTGCTAGTGCTCATCTAGGAGTAGTGCACAAAGGCAAGAGAAGCAAACTAAGTGGATGTTCAACAAAATAACTAAGCCTTGCTGCAAACAAAAAACTGTGAAATAGCAAGTAGTTGGGGTGTCACACGAGAGCACATTACTTGATTGTTATACACAATGACCAAAATTTCAAAGCAACCTCCACAAACAAATAACCAACATTTATTCCTCAGAGGAAAGATGTGTAATGCAAGATAATAACAGAAATTACATCAACATCTGTTTCTATCATGTCAAACCACTCTTCTACAATATAAACCTAGACAAACTTGTGCATATTAATCATACACCAACTGGCATGACTAAAATATATATCTAATTGAAATAACATAATTGGAATATAAATAAAAGGACGACTGAGAATAAGAAAATAGAGGGTAAAGCTACTTACCAATCAGTCTAATTTATACCAACATCCCTAACTTCATCTTCAATTACATCCCAATAACAAGTTCTGCATAATTACAATGAAACGAAATGGTCAATGAATACATGTTCAACACGATTACTATGAAGGACGTAGATGAGAATCAAAGGGGAGATGAGAAAGCAAGTGAAATCTTATCCATAGAGTGAATTCCCTAATTTTTGACTTGTCATTGCTATGTTATTAAGGGTCACGTTTTCTGCAAGCTTTAACAAATCCTTTCTAGTTACTTTCCATTTGTGGGTGTACCAAAGTATCATTCATCTTGCAAACCATTTAAAGAAATCTCATTATACCTAATGAAAATTCCATTGACGTTTAAAACTATTTTCTAAATGGAGAGCTCCTTAGATACTCTACATTTAAGCTATCCACCATTTATACAGTTAACTATCTCGTCATTACCTTAAGTGAGCCCAATTACTTTAACACTCATCGAACATAGACATCATCAATTTGAGTTAGGCCTTGTTATTTTGGACTTATTTTCAATTCAGTTCACTTTCTCTCTGCAATTCCAGAATTCCAGTTTTAATCTGTTTAGTTCAATTCATTTCAGTTCAATTTAATTCAGTCCAAACAAACAGGGCCTTAGTGTATAATCGGAATGGTCATATGTAAAATAAATTCGTCGAAAAGATAAATCGATGACCCACGTAATACCAACACTTTACACTTAAGTAACAATATCTTTTTACTTATAAAAAAAAGTAACTATAATGTTTCCTTCCCAATCACTAACATTCAATCTATCGAACTTTAAAAAAGAGAGGGGTTTATAAAATGAGTACTCCAGTAACAAACATAATAAAAAGAGCTTTGAAGAAGCACTTGTAGACTGATGAGTGAATCATAAATTCAGATACAATAAATAAGGGATGAAGAAAGGTTTCTGCAGCTAAATAAGTTCCATTTTTTCATTAAATAAAATAAAATGGAAAAGAAAGAAAGAAAAGCTAAGACTCCTCTTTTTTCATGCACTGGTGGAAGTACCAAAAGTTTACAAGCTCCCTACAGTTCTATACAGGTATAATCTCTCTTCCTCGCGCTTACGCTCGCTTTTATCTCTCTCTCCATTGCTAAACTTCCTGTAGGATTCACAGGAAATGACAAAAGCAGAAAGCAACAGAGGAATGAATGAGCTAGGTTCAAGACCTCCAAATTGTGAATGCAAATGTGATGGTTGCACCCCCTTGTGTAGCCACCCAAGTACCAACAATAACTGGAAAATTAGGCATACAATATTCTAATTATGAGCCTATAAGCTGGAAATGCAAATGTGGGATGTCATTCTATAGTCCTTAACTTATATATTTTTTGTTACTCTAGATAGATAAAATTATATGCTCAGTCAATGTTTCTTTTTCTCTGTGTTCTGCCTCAGAAGTTCAATTAGCTTTGTACAAATCAGATAATTCAATTTGAGACCTGAATCAAATGAATGTATATGTATTAATCCTCTATTTTAAATCGGTCCTCAGGTTTACAGAATGTTATGAATCAAAGCATACATCAATGGTGAGATCACATCACTACTACGTGATCCATACCTGTACTCACAGTTCTTTCGATCCTCTGTTTTTGTATGGTTTAGGATGTCAATCAATAAGAAACCGGCTCATTACAGAGACACATAACATACCCCATTATATATAACAAGCTTAACCTAGGGAAAAAAATTCCAAAGCAGAAAATTAAAATAAAAAGAAACCACGAATTGAAAAATAAATCAAAGGAAATTAACTAAGTAAAACTCTAGAAATCGATTAGAGGAAAGGAAAGGGAACTTACCAACTTTCTAATTACTAACAACTTTCTGTCAAACCAAATTACCCTAGCCATAAATCAATACAACACTTCAGATCCAAAAATTCCTAAAAGAAACAAAATCATTAACTCATGTGAATGTGGAAGATAGAGAAGGAATGAAATAGAGAAAGTGGAAGTAGTAAGTAATGGGTTACCCCTTACCCGTCCAAGGTAGTGTTGGCGGATCTAATGAATGTGGTGTGGCTTCAAAAGGAGTTTGATTCTCTTCAGTTGGTCCATTAACAGCGGTTGAAGGCAGTGATGAAACTATTTGTACATCATTTGCAAGCACCCGTTTGAAGTTCTCCCAGTCGAATATATCAGAAAACTCGCTAAATCATGAACAAATAAATAAAAACATGGTAAAAAAATTTACATTAAATTACAAACACTTCAGATCTCAATTTTCTTCACAAGATCAAACACACAAGAAAAGAAAATCAATACCCTAATTCAGAAATCGCAATTTATAGAAGAACCGTAACCCAGAATTCGCAAAAAAAGTATCAAAAACTAAAATCTATCAAAATCGTGGTCCATTCCTTCAATTCAAATAAGATTAAAGACTTTAAAAAGTAAAAATGCAAAAATCGGAAGAACCCTAACTGAAGATATGACAAACGCAAGAACCGAATTAGCATCAATAAAAAGCCAAAGCAAAACAGAAAACTACAATTCAGATTGAAGAATAGAGCGAGAATCAGACCTCTGTGATGTTTCTAGTGATGTTAACTCCATAGCAATGGCAAAAAAAAGAAAGAGAGAGAAACAAAGAAGAGAGGCGAGTAAGAGAGGAGAGAGAGGAGAGAGGCGAGTAAGAGGAGGGAGAAGAAAACATTGTGCGGCTCGGATGGAGGGCTGAAAACATTCCAACTATCCAAGCACACCGTCACTCATTGAAGTATGAAGTCATCATTGATCATACACCTTGTATTTCCAGTATAGTTACCATGAAATACAAAATGTACACATTTCGTATTAGACTCTTTTCCCCCACAAGCATGCATAAGAAACAAGCTAAAAGATAGCAAAGACCAACAGCCTACTACTTGCTCAAGGTATAGAGACATAGAGTTATCAAGGTGACAAAACACTCCTAATTTATAAACATGGAAACCCCCCGCACACCAAACAACCCCCGCACTCCCCGCACGCACCCCCGCACAGACCCCCTACTCCGGACACCCGCACAGCTCCCCCTACACAGGCTCCCCGCACTCCCTCTCGCACTCCCTCCGCACTCCCCGCACAGTCCTTCCCACATGCACAGCCCCGCACCGCCGCCCCCCACGCACCCGCACCCCCCTGTCAACCTCCTCCGCCCTTGCACCTTCGGAGTATGAAAGATAGATTCACCTTCAGAATAGCTATGATTAAACAAATTTAAATAGAAGGGTCACACAATTATGTCAGATATAGAAATTGGAATTGACGGACATTTCAGTTATATTGAAACAGATTTAAAATTTAAAAATTGGAAAACAAAATTATCAACTACAAGGTCACACATTTGCTTCCAAATGTTCTCTTTATGTCTGATATAAAAGGGTCATTGAAGTTACCCACCAAGGTCATTGGAATCCTGTTTGACAGTGGAATTTATCAAGGGCACCTGACGTAAGGTGTCGTAAGTAGATAACCTCTTTGAATCCAACAACCCTGGACACATTGAGGTTCACTGAGCATATAGGAGGTACACGCCTCAATTTGCCTTGGACTATGCATGAAGCATCATGCACCTCAAGTCACCAGGTACCCCTGCCCCTGTTCTTTTCATCTCTGTTTTGTACCCCTCCGAAAGTTTTAAATTCACCAAGGAGTACCATTACCATATAGAATTTCTCAAAACACATATTGCCTCCCATGTTCTCATTTAGGGTCTTGTCTATTCATTATCTTTGTTTAAACAATTTGATTGACGTGACTCGATAACCCCCTCCCCCCTCTTTCATCAGCTAAGGTGATCGAATAAACTATTTACATAATTTCATTTTTATTATTTGCTTTTATGATATTTCAGTTTTTTTTTATACGTATTTTTATTGATCTTATCATATTATGCACGCAAGGCAGGTATGGCACACAAATTATTTGGTCTTTAAGCATCTAGAACATACTCGTTGCCCGTGCTTATGTTCGGACTTTCCACTTTTTGTATGTTCCAAATTAAGTTATAATCTATTTTTGGGATCTTTTTTCTCTCTAATTTTTCTCTCAAGTTGGCCAACACTCACCCACCTACTTTTTTCACTCAGCTAAATCTCGCATGCATGATGTTAACTATGAGCGGGGTTAATTACCATTGCCACTTGCATCTCTTCAAAATCGCAACCCTACTCATATAAACATGTCCATCAATCTTTCTCTTCATTGGGATCTAATAAGAAATCAGATTCAACTTATAATTTTCTAGCTTAAGTCTATGTGTGACCTTGAGTATAAAAAAGCTACTTAAATTACCCACTTCCAGCTCCTCAGCAATTAAGCATATGAGGTTTGTAAAGTCGAAAGACCAAGACAACACATCGATATTACATTGCATATTTCGATTTTATCGGCACTTACGCCATAGACAATGTTCTTTGAACCCTTTCCCGCCTTTGCATTCACGACCTCTCGCTCCTCCATCTTGTGTTCTCTTTGTAAGAGCTTCAATGTCTTGATCCGAGAGATTGGCTTGTGGGACACAACCTAACAAGAGAAACACGCAGAGTCACACACTTAGAACTAATAAGATGGAAAGATAAAAATCAACCCAGCTTATTTCCCCCATATATACGGGTGGAAAGGCAGGGGGAGAGAATGGGGAGAAAAGCAACAAGGTCCATGAAAATACCCGAGAAAACAATGGTAGAATGGTTATGCCAACGTGTCCTCCAACAACGAGGCACATTAACGCCTGCAAGTAAACATAAGAGGTAAGACAATTAGCAAAATCATGATCGCAACTACGGGTCACCGATAAAAATGTGTGACCTTAAATTTAAAAATCCGTTCAAGCCGAATAAAAACACTATAATATCTCATTCAAGTTGAATAGAAGGCTTAGACTTCTCCACGAGCCGAGTCCTTAATGCTTGAAGTTCATATTCCATGTCCATTACCCGAAAAGGAGATGATTGACAGAGTTAACACAAAAGGATACAACAGATTCATCGAAATCGAAGCATCCATCACATCCACCAACATATAGGGACATTTATGCATGAAGGCCCCGAAATTAAAGAAATGTACAGGATCTTGCTATCCCCTTCCAAGAACCACACTTCTTTAAGGATTTCTCGATAATTACGACCATAATACAAATGGAAGGGAAGGGAACGGGATGCCATATCGTGACCCATGTTTAGTACAATAGCTATGGCCTATGAGAAGGGTAAAGTGCAATTCTCGAGAAATTCAACTCAAACAAACGCAAGAGTATCACAATGGACATACTCATGATCAAGAAAGCTCAAAGCTACTTGAGTTAGAAGAATAACCATCAGGCACACATAGGTGAAAACATTAAAATCAAATTGAGAAAGGATTTTACCGCCTAAATGTAATACTAATTAATCACAATAGCAAAACAGGTACAAGAAAATTGTTGGTCAGTTTCTTAACTAACCTCTTAATGTTTTCTTACCCGAAACTTACAATTGGAGGAAAAATTCCTTCGTGTTTAATGGACCAATAAGGTTTAGAAGCATGTAATAATTATGAAAAATAGATTAACTGAAAAGAGGAGTAGGGCAGCACAAAAATTAATTGTAAACCAATACAACAATGCATTTTTGCAAGGAAATCGAACACCTCGGAAATTGAAAGTTACCTTTTGGAGATCATGGGAGGGCTAACAGAGTTGGCAAGGACACCGGCTTCTATAAATATAAGAAGGCACTGATGTAACAACAACCCCAAACTACAGCGAGACAATAATTCCCTTCCCCAAAAGAGTAAAAACAATCGTAAAATTTTGTGCAAGAGGCGTAGAATCATAGCAAAAAAACCAAGCCCTGGAAACTTGAAGTCCATTGCAGCTAGCATTGAACCCAAGTTGATTAGCTCCAAGTTTTCAATGTAAAAAAAAAGAGAGAGAACGCGGTGGAATAACATCAAAAATAAATTGCAGGAAACAAACATCCACAATTCAATTCATTCTTTCACTAAGAAAAGAAGGCAAAAATGACTTGAAAGGAAATAATAGTTGATACGAAAAACAAATAGAAATACATACTTGGAGATAAGTTAGCATGTCATCCGTCGCTAATTTCACTCCTACCTCTTGCTGTCTAAAAATTCATCAATAGAGATTTTCCTGAAAAAGAGAGAGCAATAACTTAGGTGAATTTCTCTTATGTGGATGAATTAAAAAGCACATCTCTTCCAGGTTAGCAACTGAACCGAAGCGCATTAAGTTAGCCAAATAAATTTTTTTTTGTGGTTTTGGCCACTTACTTATGTAAGGGTGTGTGCCTTGTGCAGGACATGATCGATTTTACACAACCTCGTGTTTTTAGTAGTCTAAAACAACCGACGGTTGATGTTGTTCATGTTCGATCAACCTACCGGGCTACATAGTAGCCGCTTCCATAATCGGGGAGCCCCTTTATTGGAGCTACTTGAGATAGTTGTAAGTACTATTGAACTCCCATTTTCCGCCAGCACTTGCATCAAGCACTTTTAAAAAGGGAAAGTGGTATGTTTCTAAAAGGCTAGAGACTATCTTAAACACGGGTATGGATTTAAATGACTAGTTGTTTTCTAGGAGGAGTGATAAATGAGATGTGATAGGTCAATAACATTTGCTACGCTTCCATGATGGTTGTGTGTGGTGTTGGGGGGTGGGGGCGTTGTTGTAGGGAAGCATATTTTATATCCTAAACATTGTAGCTTACAGCCATAGAAAAACAAAGAGACAAAGGGTAAATTATCCCTCTAAGTACTAATTAGGCACCCTAAGCTAATAAAACACATGAAACAAGGCAACTTACAGTTCATTTTAAAGTGTTTTAGCCAAATAAAGTCGAGCTTTTCCACTTGTTAGGCTTAACAACATTAAACCTCTTATAAATTTCTATTATAATCTTGTTCACCTAAGACTTGGTGAAGTAGTTAACACTTGATTCCTAACCATCCATAGATGATAGACCATTGCACAAAGCCATCCTTTTCCCGATTTTCGAGCTTAACTTCCTTGCCCCTTTTTCTAGCATCTCTAAATAGTCTTGATCGCTGAAACCGATGCCAAGTATACATTCTAACTCTACCGACGAGAGTGACGGGTGAAATAAATATGCCGAACCGATTTCTTGTCTTAACTACACATCCGACAATCCGATTCCCGCACATATTCAACTTCGCACTATGTCTCGTAACGATAGATCTGCTCCAGTTGACACTTCACTTTGTTTAGATTACCCTTTAACCAAGAATAACCATTGGCAATGGCTTACCTGTATTTACCAGTTTCCATCCCTTTTGCTCGGACCAAGCCTTTATTTTACTTTTCTTTGCTACAGATACTCTTCCAACACCAACTTGCATTCATAGGTAGTCTACATTCCCAACAAATTTGTAATTTTTGATATACGCATATTCACCTGAAGGACATCTCGCCTTTTTAGCATAATTTCCAAATACTTGCCAATAGCCGCTGCATTCCATATGATGCGTCTCTAACCTACAATGCTTTTTAGGCTTGCAAATGTGATCTTTCAAGAACAACATGACCTACTCGGATTAACTCCCTTGCCACATTTGTATGTTTTGATGGTATTAATTCAAGCATTCAGCATGAATCAAATAGAGAACTATCTGTTTGCTCTTTTTAATTGTTAATTTTCGTGGTTTAGGGAGGAAGAAAGCAGAAAACAGTGAGGTCGGCCATTGATGAACTAAGAGGTTGAAGAACAGTAAGGGAGACGAGAGAGAAAATGTAAAGTTACATTTTTATTATTGTGTAAAAGAGTAAGTAGTAATATTATAACATCTACCTATTTATACTAATTACAATAGGTACAATATTAATGCTAGAATTACAACTAACAACCTAACTAACAAGAATATCTAAACTCTAACAACCTAATATCTAAACTCTAACAACCTAATATCTAAACTCCAAACTCCAACACCCCCCTCAAACGGAAATGGTTGAAAAATAATTCCAGTTTGAACGAGAATGAATCGTTGATGTGATAGTGTTGTGAAGAAAGCATCATGCTTTGCGAGAGGTAGCCGAAAAATGCGGTACCAATATTCTCAAATGGTTCAAAGAAAAAGGCGAATGGTCCTCCCGAGAAGAAACCCGAATTACTTCAAAAACACCACAACCGCACCCGCACTTGAGCAAGTCAAAATACCACCAAAACAAGGTGCTACTACAATGATGTTCTTGAGCCAAAGCACACGAAGATAACCAACCCAATGATGTGTTCATTTGTCCATAAAATTCAACTCACATAGCAAACCAAGTAGCTCCACAAAGACCCGTCGCAAAGAAACAACAATACCGCCAAAGAAACCGGAAAAGTGGCACTTGCCGATTCAAGCGCTTGTCCATGGATGATTGTTTTGGAGAAGAGAACCGAACCATGTATAACTGAATGCACTACCACCTTTGGTCTCATCAAAGTACTAAATTCACCATTACAACAATTACATCTACACTTCCCAATTCCATAATAGAAGTGTCTGCTGTAGGCATCATGTCTGTTGCAAATACTCGTAATCCAATGTAGCTCTAATAGGAAGAGTATCTTCGCAAACTAGGAGAATGAACCACCAAAATACTCCGTAACTCTTTATCCGTCAAAGAAGTACACCAACTGACTCAACCATCAATCATTCAAATACACCAGAACTCTGATTTTAAGATGAGAAAGAAAATAAATTGTGAAAGAAGATTGTGTTTAACAATAGGATATCAATAAAATTCTCTGGAAATTTAACCTCGGCAATTTGACTAATAATCCTTGTAGAACAAACTTTAGAATTTGAGTAAGAAGAGAAATATGTGATGATATATGTGTTTAGGATTTGAGTAGGAATGAGAAATGAGAAAGAAAATGACCACTTGGGTCTTCAAAGAATGAGCCACAATGGGTCTCATCAAACCAAACCTCTATGGGTTTATGAAAATGATCACAATGGATCATGAAGAAAAAGGACCATCTATGGGTCAAAACAAGATCACAATGGATCACAAAACAAGCCTCTATGGGCAACAAGCCACTATGGGCAATAAGCCACTATGGGCAAAGAAAATAAGCCAACTATGGGCAAAATGACCTCTAATGGATCGAAATAAACCACTATGGGTTTGAAACAAACAAGCCTCTAAGGGCACAAAACACACCTCTATGGGCGGAAAACAAATTTAGAACCTAACAAAGTAGGCTTTGAGCAAAAGAGATCACAATGGATCTTTGAACAAAACAGAGAAATGATCACTCAACGGGGATCACGAGAGAAAATTCGGAGAAACAACTCGGTAGATAAACCGAATTCGAGATGATGAAAAGAAGAATTTCGAGAGAAGGAGAAGAAAAGAAAAAAAACCAGCAACATCAATCCATCCAAAGTTGATATTGTTCAACAAGACAACAGCAACAACACACACCTAAGTCACTGTCTACAATTTGATTTCCATCAAACTCCCATCAAAACATAAACTCAACAACAACAACCACCAATAGAACAACTACTCAACAACTAAAAATTCACCAATCCCAACATCATAACAACAACATTATCATATCAACAACACAACTCAACGTCATCCAAATATAGAAAAACACAACCCAGAAAATTCACTACCCACCAGAATTCATCTCAAGACAATTTCAGAAGTGCAACAACAAAATTATTAGAACAAACTACGAGCTTGGATTAAGAAAACCAAACCAGAAAATCAGCACGCCAGCCATCATTTAGCACAATCCACATCATCAGAACCACAAAGAAAAACCTATTTCTTGGAACACCAAGATTCATCTTCAAGAACTGGAACCCATCTTTAGGAGAGAGAAGCATAAGCCCATTTTCACAAACTAATTTGTGGGAAGCTTGAATAAGAATACCCACAAATCTTGAAGCCAAGATATTAGTCGACCAAATTGAAGAGAAGAATGTGAGAAAGACTGATGTCAAAGAACATCAACCAGAGGCGAAGACTTCCGAGTGAAAACAGCAAGCATAGATCAAATTACCACCAAAATGACAGTAATTCAAAGAAATTCGAAAGAAAAACGAATTATCGAATCAATTAGAGAGAGATGATGATTTTAGGTACGCGAATCAGCAATTATCGCAAAACAACCCTAGAAATTGGGGAAAACCCCCAAGAATCGATAAATTATTCGATTCGAGGTTCGAAAAGATGATTTGTGAATGAAATTAGATGATAAATGGGAAAATCGAATCCTAATTGCTCAATTATGAGCATGAATTCAGAAAACTTCGAACAGAAAAATTTTGGGGAAAATGATGATGAATTAGGGATTTGATTTGAACAAGAATTTGTGCGGAATTTACGAGCTAGGATCATTCCCGCTCTGATACCATGTTAATTTTCGTGGTTTAGGGAGGAAGAAAGCGGAAAACAGTGAGGTCAGCCATTGATGAACTAAGAGGTTGAAGAACAGTAAGGGAGACGAGAGAGAAAATGTAAAGTTACATTTTTATTATTGTGTAAAAGAGTAAGTAGTAATATTATAACATCTACCTATTTATACTAATTACAATAGGTACAATATTAATGCTAGAATTACAACTAACAACCTAACTAACAAAAATATCTAAACTCTAACAACCTAATATCTAAACTCTAACAACCTAATATCTAAACTCCAAACTCCAACATTAATAGAAGATTAGCCATCTGCATACAAGCTTCTCTATTATGCTTTAAAACAGTCAAACATAATAGACTTCTAATATGATTCTTAGGCTACCACTCCTTAAGAGCATCGGAATTTAGATGACCTGATTATCCATGTGAGGTTGTGTGGAAAGTGATTTATTTCATTCAGTATATGGACTAATAAAAATAGTGTACTATATTGCAACGCCATTAACTGGGGAACATTGTACAATATTGTGCTAATTCTAGCATAGTAAGATCAACTCTATTATCTAAGAATTCATACATAAAGTTGGCCTTCTTATATGGCTTGTATTACTCCAGCAGCTTAAGCTTTGGAAATTAACTTCTTTTCTTGTATATTGAAAACCAGTATTTTTTATTTAGTAGCTCCCCACCCACATTGAGCTTGATGTTGAACATATATATATATATCTTCATTAGTGTCTTTATGTGAGTTTCATATTGTTGTCAACATGCGTGTGCTACATATTAATGTGTACTGGTTTGTTCTCCACTAAGTTCACTTCCCGAGAGTTGTGTTTCAATTCTTGAATTTCCTTTGTGTAGTTAATTATTACTGCCTTATTATAATTGATTAATTGGACAATGTTCGATTGATGTCCTCTCTATCGCTTGTAGCTTCCAAAGATGTATTGATAGATGATTGAATACCTTACACTAGAATTGGCTTCTATGCCTCCGCACTCCGCCGCTAAAGGAGGTTAAATTGTTTCGCTTTAGAGGTGATGATAACACCATGGAATTTCTTTCCTATCTTTCCGAAAACACTGTTTCTCTTCGTAAGATCGATATTACTCCACATAGTACTATTAGGATTGCGTGAAGATCTAGAAGTTAATCATACATTATATTGGAAATCGGATGATGTTGAACTTGCTACGAATTGTGTGTTACAGCTCAGACAAACTTTGCATGTTGATACCCAACTGCTATTTCATAATGATGAGCATGTATTGCTAGATGGCCGAAATACCCCGCACTAGAATTGGCTTCTATGCCTCCGCACCAGTCGCTAAAGGAGGTCAAATTGTTTGGCTTTAGAGGTGATGATAACACCATGGAATTTCCTTCCTATCTTTTGGAAAACACTGTTTCTCTTCAGAAGATCGATATTACTCCACATAGTACTATTAGGATTGCAGAAGATCTAGAAGTTAATCATACATTATATTGGAAATCAGATGCTGCTGAACATGCTACGAATTGTGTGTTACAGCTCAGACAAACTTTGCATGCTGATACCCAACTGCTATTTCATAATGATGACTAGTAAGTTCAGTAGTATGTTGTGGCCTGACGTTGCTCCTGGGTTGGTTTTGTAATTTTGATTTATCTATCAGATATTTATTTTTAAAAAATAAATTTAATATTTTGCTTGGCAATTCCTTGTATTGATAATTTGCTGATAAGCAAGTAAAATAGTAAAAGTATTTGGATGTATGACATAATCCATGTGCAACTCAACATATCACTTGCTTGGTTGCAAGCAAATAAGGAAGTGTAACTTCCTAGATATTATGTATATAACAAGTTGTTTGGTTTGCACGAGTTGAGAACACGAGGGAAGTGAAAGTTCCTTAGGAATTTAAAATTTCAACAAAACATGGGAAGTGGTTTACCAAGGGAAGGGTGGGTAAAACCAGACTTGCTATGTCAATGTCTAGGAAGTGTTAAAATTCCTTGCATCTACCAAACAAGTGATGTCTACTTATTAAAAAATTTACAAGGGAAGTAACTTCCTAGGTATAATTACTTCCCTTGGGAATCTATTTCCCATATCAACCAAAACTATGCAATGAAACTTTGATTTGCTTACAATATTTTTGAGGGCTTCAATAATCTATTATTTGTATTAGCAATATGTATTTTTTCACTCAATACGAAGTGAACTTATAGAGTTCAAGTATCTAAGAAAAACCAGGAAAAATGCAATTGGAAATTCAAAGACTTGAAAATATATATATATATGTATATATATATGTATATATATGTATATATATATGTATATATATGTATATATATATGTATATATATGTATGTATATATATATATATATATATATATATATATATATGTATATATATATATATATGTATATATATATTGTGCGCTAAACAAAATTCATACCACAGATACCATATATCATGGTACAAAGTTTATTGCAATGTTTCAAGTTAAAACAAATCATGCATTTGACATTGTTTTGGCTTTTAACCAACTTTTAACCAAGTCCAATGATGCTACATCGGAATAGGATCATGTGAAAACGGTTTTCACCGTGAAACCAGGTACATTGAAGGTTTAAAGGGGTACGTGTGGCTACAATATGTGAAAGGGGGCATGTTTTGCACTATTTGTGAACAGTACGTCACAAATGCGTGTACCCGTTTAATCGTTACATGTACCTTTTTTTTTAATTTCTTTCTGGATTTCACATTTTCACACAAGTTATGGTTTTCACGGGATCTTGACTCATATAACTTTTTGTATGCTTTACATGAAATTTAGCATTGCTTATAAGGTCTTAGTTTAGATTAATTATTTAGATGACATATACTTCCTTTAAATGCAAATTTGGGGTATTATCTGAGAGACAAATTATTCCAATATTGTATTTAAAAAGAAACAGAGAAAGTATAAGTTTTGAATTCCTTAGAAACCAAGATTCAGTTACATCCTGAAAAACAAAGATAATAACCCATAACTAAGTCATTCATAATTCTCTTATGACATGTGGATATACAATTTCTATAATACTACTTTGTATTATAAATCGTTATATGTCATCAGGATTTACTTAAAATCGCCCAAAAATATAGATTAGAATTATGTAAGCACTAACTCTATTCTCTCTCTAAAAAAACACATCAATGCTTCGACAAGCAATGCGAGACCACCGAGAACCAACACCACCACCATCGATTTTTACACAAAAGAGGAAGTAGTAATATACTTCCTTCGTTTCTAAATAAGTTTTGGAAATGTCACTATAAGTGACACCAAGCTCAAAATGGAAATTCATAAGCTCTAAGATTACACAATTACCCTTACTCACCTAACTTAAATATATCTAATTATACTGCATTTCCCTCTTTACTTAATCTAATTAACCAATTATAATTTTTTAACCCCCCAACAGGCAACAGCCACCACCTAACCCATCCCCTCTATCTCTCCTGCCTCCCACCAGCCACCTCCCTCCTCCCTCTCTATCTTTGGAACAACCAGCCACCACCCCCTCCATCTCTCTCCTTCTAATAACCAGCCATTATGACCCACTGACGACCTCCTGCCAGCAAATGGTAACCACCCACCGGAACACCAGTCAACCATCACCAACCCACGACCTCCTCCTCCGGCTCCTCTTCATCTCTCACACCCTCCTCCTTTTCTAGACTCCATTTTTTCCGGCTCCTTTCTCTCTTTCACACCCAACCCCACCACCACCGAAAAGATAACCACCTGAGAAGATACCAATCATTAGTACAACCTAACCAATAACATAAAGAACTACAGAAATGTTAGGGTTGTGAGTGCGTAGCGGAAGCAGATTAAAGAGGTAGAGAATGAGAAAAATAATAGAGTTGGAAATATGTGGCAAGAAGAGTAGTAAAAATGGACACACAATTTAACGTGGGAAAAATCCTCAAATAGAGGCAAAAACCCACTGGACGACGAAGACCCGAAAATCCACTATATGAAATAGAGAAAGACAATAATCACCCGAAATTTATAAGGGTGAGTAGTGAAATACAACTCTCAACTATAATGTAAAAACTCACAAAGGAGTAATGCAAAGAATAGTGGATTAGTAGATTGTGTGTTGGGAAATCTCCGACCTCATAATATCTTATAGAGCCGAATCTCCATGATGGAGCTAATAGTAATAAACCTACATATTGTAGGTAATATCTCTCTAAGCCGAAATATTATGTAGGAGGAACACTCATAAAGTGTATAAAAGGATCGGAGCCATGGGTAATATTGGAGGATTATGTAATGGTGGATTACCTCCAAAAGTATGCCCAACATTACATATATATAGCTATGTAATGCTCTTGATGTCGGTTACTTAAAGTCGGCTAAAATGTCCCAGAATTATGGAGAAACTTCTTCATCATGATATCTAGAAATATCCTCAAATAGCCGACATTATCTTAAGTCAATGAGCATGCTAGAATTACCTAGCAATATAATCTTATTACCATGTTGAAGGGATATTATATACCGGGTCATTTGATAAAACTGTAAAAACTTGGAGATTAAGTGAAAAAAAGTGTATAGACTCATTTATAGCTCATTCAGATAACATCAATGACATGGTAATTAACCAACAAAATGGGTATCTTTTTACTTGTTCTTCAGATGGGACAGTAAAAATGTGGTTAAGGATTTATGGGGAGACTTCTCATGCTTTAATTAAGGTCATTAGTCATCATACACACCCTATTTATGCATTGGCCTTAAGTATTGGGTCACCATCACAAAATCAAAATAGTTATTTATATTCTGGATCTTTTGATGGAAGTATAAATTTCTGGGAGCAAGATATTTCATGTCAATGTAATCAGGGCAACAGGGTGATACAAGGGCATCAATTCGCGGTTCTTTGTCTTGTAACACTTGAGAATTTGGTGATTAGTGGATCTGAAGACTCGACGATTAGGATTTGGAGGAGAGAAGAAAGAAGAGGTTCATGTCATGAGTGTCTCGCCGTTCTAGAAGGGCATACAGGGCCAGTGAGATGCTTGGCTGCCTTGTTGAAAAAAGGCGAGTTTGAGATGAGCTTCTTGGTGTACAGTGCTAGCTTAGATAAAACATTTAAGGTGTGGAAAGTTAAGCTCTTGAAAGAAATGAAGAACTCTTTGGTTGATTATAGTAATGGAGATGATGGTATGGAAGATAAAAAGTGTATGGAGTTTGAGTCAAGCCCTGTATTGTCCCCTTCATGGGTTAAGAGGAAGCTTCATTGTCGCAGTATTCATTAGTTAGTTTATTTAATCATGAGTTTCAGGTGTTGTTAGT
Organism: Beta corolliflora; assembly: GCA_947648045.1. Lineage (NCBI taxonomy): Eukaryota > Viridiplantae > Streptophyta > Magnoliopsida > Caryophyllales > Amaranthaceae > Beta > Beta corolliflora. Next base: position 333,003 of record CANSZD010000435.1, read on the forward strand.
AGGGTTATATATATATGTTGAGACAGCTTCATTTTATCATGTTAATTGCATAACTATTGAACGATGTATATGATGCATATGTTATATGTACATGTTAATCTCTTTTAAGTTATTTGGATAGGAAACTTCAGACCACGTCAGAATCAGCCAAGAGCATGGACCAGACCAGCTACGAGTTTGTCGCCTGTCAGTCCATTGGGCATTGAGGGCCAGACTTGAACAAGGTTGGCTTATTGGTTGAACCAGCTTGTGGTGGGGCTTGTCCCAACCCCATGGCAGCCTCTAGTAGCATATTTAGTAGTCAGAATTTCCATAATCTGTACGGCTTATCTGATACGAGCATCGGAGCATATGTCCTAGTGTCTGGCTCAGCTATGTTATATAAAAAAATCACGATTTTGGCACAAATTGATGTGTCGAAGTGTCTATACCCATGCCGGAGTATCAAAGATCCAACACAGGTACTTGATATAGAAAATAAAAGTTCGAGTAAGTAGTAACATAGGTTGTACATGGTTATTCTGAACTAGTTAAAATATATATCAGTATCAGTAAAACAAACAAGGGGATGATCTTTCTATAATCAGGTTTAATTAAGAACTAACTCTATTGTATGGAGAAATGTATTGTTCAATTCCAACTGTTCTCTAAAAGACTAGTTGTTGCACAGTGTTGTGTCATCTAACCTGTCATTTACATATCTGTGACTTCACCAATCAATAAGGTGAAAAAAATGTGAATCTGCCAAAAATTTTACTACGATTTTAAGACTAGCTTTTGTCAGTAACATCATGAAGTCCTGGGGGAGATAAAGGCGGGACTGCTTGCAAGTGATCATGTCCTCCTCCAAAATCGTCCAAGACCCTTGGTGTGATTTCTGGAAATTCGAGCCTAAGCTTTTCCGAAAACAGTTTTCGTGCACCAACATAATCTGAAGAGTCATTGTTTCTGTTGGATGAATTAGCCTGTGCTGATGCGATAACAGAAGCAAAAACCCCAGATTCCCTTAATGCCTGAATTATGTCCTGCAAAAACATATTTTTTTAAAGATATTACATCAAATAAATCATTAAAATGAAAGGGTGCGTTCTTTTCACCTTAAAAGAAGCAAGTTTTAGGTCTACTTCTTCAAATAAGTTATAACAAGTTATAAAATAAGCTCTAATAAGTTCATAAAGTTCCAAACAAGTTTAGTTCAGACAAGTTTCATCAAAAAAGAAGGTGAATAGAACGCACCCATACTACCACTTATTAAGAAGAAAACTCTTTGTGGGTATAGGACTCAGTGACTCACCATGGGAGCATAAATGCGAGCCAAAATGCCAAATCGCAACAGTTTAAGTTTAAGTGCTTCGTTATTCCACACTACATGTTCCTGGTACCTAGTTTAAGCAGATAATATTTTTACAAGATCAATTAGTGTCAAAACAAATGTCCAAAACATAAAAATGCAACAACAATAGAAGTATGTATATGGTGTAATCACAGTAATGTCTCACCATTGGAGCATTTCTTCTTCATAGGCAGTTGAAGCAATAATAAATGCCTGCAATTTAAGATTTCTAATTGTCAGATATATCAAAGATAGTATGTAATCAAAGATAACAGAGGTTAGCTTACTGATCTATCTTACTGATCTATCAAACTCCAACATGAAGCATCTTTTGACACCTTCTTTTGTAGGTGTGCATTTACACCTATCCCGTCTTGAAGTCAAGTCGGAGAATTTAGAATATGTGTAGTGCAAAACTGCACATTCCTCCATTTTGATCTCACTGCCAATGATTTTTGGAAAATATTAACTCACGCGCATATATATATTAAAAGTATGATTCAACCAAAGAAAGCATTAAACAGAAGAACAAAGTATACTTTGTTGCTTTCTCGTAGTTATGCCATCGATGAGCACCATTAGGGCGAAGGCCATCTTGAATTCTCGCAGCTGCTTTTCCATTTCCGTAAGTCAGAAAATAGTTTGGGTTACCCCGTGTAGCCTCCTTGTAGTTTCCGAAGTAAACTTCCTTTGGAAGATGATCAAAGTTTTTCTTGAACATTGAAACCTAAGTTAAATGAACCATGTAATTCATAATATGTACTAAGATTGTTGGGTTATGGCCCAAATTTTATAACCCAATTCAATAAGTTGGGTGCTACAAATAATATTGCCCAACTATAACATTCAAAGTCAAAGATGAGTTATCTAGACTTATCTAGATAATAATTCTCAAGTGAAGCTAATTCACTTTATGTCGGCAAACAAGTGAACATGCTCAACATTTCTAGAATTTTGTTCTAGTATTTTCTACCAAGCATTGTTGCCGACTTATTGCACCGCCATGCACACCTATAAATAAGGTGTTTGTGCATCCATTTGGGGCCAACCAATACATACACAAGAAGCCATACATACTAAGCCTTCCTACAATACTAACCCTCCTTCCTTATAATCCACCTTGTATTATTAATCCACTATTTTTGTAATACTCTTTTGTGAGTTTTCTGTTATAGTGAGAGTTCTATTTGTACTACTCACCCTAATAAGTTTCGGGTGATTCTTGTACTCTCCTATTTTCATATAGTGGATTTTGGGTACTCGTCGTCCGTGGGTTTTTTGCCTCTATTTGAGGATTTTTCCCACGTTAAATATTGTGTGTCCATCTTTTACTACTATTCTTGCCACATATTTCCAACTCTATTATTTTTCTCAATCTCTACATCTTTAATCTGCTTCCGCTACGCACTCACAACCCTAACAAGTGGTATCCGAGCCCAAGGTTGTTTAGAGTGTTATTATATTAAAGATGTCTTCGGTAACAAAGTTCGAGATTGAGAAATTCGATGGCAAGATTAGTTTTAGCATCTGGAAAGTCCAGATGAAGGCCGTTCTCACACAGAGCGGATTAAAAAGGGCACTTGATGGCAAACAGAAAAAGCCATCTACTATGTCCGACGAGCAATGGCAAGAGTTGGATGAAAAAGCATTATCTACGATTCAACTATGCTTAACTAAGGAGGTACTACGCGAGGTTATTCACGAGGAGACCGCCGCGGGGGCTATGGTTAAAGCTCGAGTCCCTCTACATGACTAAAAGTCTCGCTAATAAACTCCGTCTCAAGGAAAGGCTTTACACTATTCGGATGGCCGAAGGTACTTCTATCCAATCTCATCTTAATGAATTTAATTCTATTATTATTGATCTTGAAAATTTGGATGTCAAGATTGAAGATGAGGATAAAGCCAGTGTTATTAATTGTCTCCCTACCTCCTTCGTACAAGCACTTCAAGGAAATCATGTTATATGGTAACAATGATACCTTATCTTTTGAAGATGTTAAATCTCATTTACTCTCAAAAGAGAAATTTGACCTTGAAGTGCATTCCAATGATAATGCCGAAGGATTAAATATAGGAGGGAGATCACACGGAAAAATAAGTACCAAAAATGGGGCCATATCTAATGGGCATAAATCTAAGAATTTATGCAAATATTGTAAAAAGCATGGGCACGATGTTTCCGATTGCTTAAAATTAAAGAAAAAGCTCGAAAGAGAAGAAAATGAGAAAAAAGCATCGGAAGCGCACAAGCCGATTTTGGTGAAATAGAATCAGATGATGTTCTTTTGCCTACTTCTCCTCGGAAGAAGTAGAACTCCTAATTGGGTGCTTGATTCCGGTTGCACCTACCATGTTTGTTCTCAAAAGGATCACTTTATCGACTATAAATCGGTAAAGAACAGATCCGTCTCTATGGGCAATGGTTCCCGTTGCAAAGTTCATGGTATTGGCTCAGTTCGGATCAAAGACGCATGATGGTAAGATCGGGACTCTTGTCTAATGTTCAATATGTTCCCGATCCGAGCGAGAACATCATTTCTTTGGGCACTCTAGATTCTAAAGGGTGCAAAATTTCGGCTCAAGGTGGAGTACTTAAAGTCTCCGGAGGTGCTCATGAACTTCAAGGGCCGTCGAGACATAGAAATCTCTATGTATTACAAGGGTATTCTATGGCTTCTTCCTACACAACCCCGGTTCGGCATCAACGCCTTCATAAAACGGGTTCCAACATGTCACATTATTCTAAGCCCAAGTTAAAATTGGGCCATGGTGACATATCTGCTTAATACCCTTCGGGGTTCATACGACGAGTGCATAAAATTTGGTCCAAGGTGGAGATTGTTGGGTTATGGCCCAAATTTTATAACCCAATTCAATAAGTTGGGTGCTACAAATAATATTGCCCAACTATAACATTCAAAGTCAAAGATGAGTTATCTAGACTTATCTAGATAATAATTCTCAAGTGAAGCTAATTCACTTTATGTCGGCAAACAAGTGAACATGCTCAACATTTCTAGAATTTTGTTCTAGTATTTTCTACCAAGCATTGTTGCCGACTTATTGCACCGCCATGCACACCTATAAATAAGGTGTTTGTGCATCCATTTGGGGCCAACCAATACATACACAAGAAGCCATACATACTAAGCCTTCCTACAATACTAACCCTCCTTCCTTATAATCCACCTTGTATTATTAATCCACTATTTTTGTAATACTCTTTTGTGAGTTTTCTGTTATAGTGAGAGTTCTATTTGTACTACTCACCCTAATAAGTTTCGGGTGATTCTCATGTACTCTCCTATTTTCATATAGTGGATTTTGGGTGACTCGTCGTCCGTGGGTTTTTGCCTCTATTTGGGGATTTTTCCCACGTTAAATATTGTGTGTCCATCTTTTACTACTATTCTTGCCACATATTTCCAACTCTATTATTTTTCTCAATCTCTACATCTTTAATCTGCTTCCGCTACGCACTCACAACCCTAACAAAGATAGAATCATGCACTTCTTGAACTCGGATCAAACTTATAACATGATATTACCTCACTGAAAGGCTCTTGAATGTCATCTCTTTCAACAGCACTTTCCTGAAATTTAAGAGCAACGATGAAATAATTTGATCAAGCTAAACAAACATGATACTCAAAGTTACTTATCTTAATCACATTTGATTTGATAAAAATAACTCACATAATTAGGAAATACAATCATATTGACATCTTTGGGTACTTCTGCCAGTAACTCTCGGACAGAATACTCTCGAGTTCCTGCAGGATGCAGGAGCTCATCTGTGTCAAGATGGAAGATCCATTCCATGCCAGCATCCTACGCAAAGTAAAACTAGTCAATGGGGATCACATTGTATATCTTAAGAGAGTGTTTGGTTGGAAGGAAGACATGTTCTAGGAAACGTAAATTTCCCAATTTCCTAATTCCTTCTCAAAGGAAAAGATGCCACATTTTTCTACCTATTGCTTCCTTTTCTCTTTAGCTCCTCTCATCCATCTTGTCCCCTCCATTTCCATTTTCCCAATATCTTATAACTTTCCATGCAGGAACGAAACAGAGGAAAACTAATCTAGTATTGTCGTTTTCGCTAGAAAAGTATTCCATCCAACCGAACACAGCCTAAAGATAAAGATTCAATGATTGATAAATTTGATGATACATACCCTTGCCAATACTATAGCCATTTCCATGTTGAGGGTCTGCTTCACAAATAACTCATTGTTGCACGGTTTGTAGAAGAAGCCTGACAACCATGACTCATTCCATATTCGGCTAATAAATCATGATTAGGAGCAACATAAAGCACGTGAATTTTTAGATTTTGGTGCAAACTATCAAGCATTAAACCATATACTATCAAGAGAAAGATCAAACTATACTAAGTGATCTAATAAATTGCAACCAAAACCAACCTCTTAGCTTGTTGTTCCTCTAATTCTTTTGTTCTGTAGATAATATGTACCCCCTGTCAAAACAAAAGATGAAACCTCGATCAGGTTACAATTGAGCCAGAGCTATGAAAATCCAAGTGGATTAAGCAACTTAGGAAGTAAGATAAGCAAGTAAACTCACGGGAATAGACTCGAGGACATTCGCTACGTTGGGGGCTGCAGCCTTCCCTTCCACAAAGAGGAAAAAGTTTGCAATGCCGATAACTTTATGATAGAAGATCCATGGTAGAATTTGTTCAAGGCCTGCTGAAGTGCTTGAAGTAATACATGCCTATTGCAATGTAAAGAGATTAACTTATAATTGTTGCATCATTATATTGTTAGATAGAAATCAAACTAAAAGACTGGAAAGACAACCTTCACGTACTAAGGTTACTCTCCCTATTACAGAGTAGGAAGCTAATTCCTTTATCCGGAAATTAATAGTTACATATAAACTCTGTAATCTATTAGTTGCAATACTTTGACTTTAAAATTATACATTCAGATTAATCCAAAATCTTAAATACTAGAAAAAATATATATATTAGATAAAAAAGATAGGAAAGTTTAATACATGAATGATGCAATTTCAAAGTGTTAAGTAAGTCACAAAAAAAGGAGGAAGTATAGTATATTTGATTCCCCACACGAAAACCTTCTAATGTTTTCTAACATAGTAATGGCCTAATGTATGATTTGATTTCCTAAGACGCCAACTGTTAAGTTCAATGATGAGGGAGAGGAGAGTTATAACACAAGTATTATAAAGAGTCTTTTAGTAAAATCATGTCATATCCTTAATTATGAACGGTCGAGACACTAAAAAACTAGTAATTCCAAACAGAGAAGAGTGTAAAAAATAAAACAAATTCGAATAAAGAAGATATAAAAAAGGAGCTACAACCCTACAACTAGGATTAACACATGCTATTGGTTAAAATATGCAACACTTTTTTACAAGGTTGGAAAGCAAGTCAACAACTGAATCCATGTGAAAACACTTCTTAGAAGGGTACCTAATTATGGGGAGATCTACCAGAATAACAGAATAATATACTCACAAAATATGTGGTTATTAAATAAATCATCAATCATGTATCTTTTAGGGTGGCTAAGTTTTATGGAATCCCCTCAAAAAAAATTACTAAAACAAGAATCACTAGTATGCATTACTAGACCACTAATGGTAATATTAGACCCAAAAAATTTCAATGTCCTACCAAAAAAACCTCTAAATTATCAACTTTAAGTTGTTTTTTCACACATTATCAGCTATTAATCTGGTGGGTTGGTGTTGCAATCAAGATTTCTTACCATTTACTCAAAACCTAAGAACATCGTCCAATTAACAATATAACATGACAAAATTGACCCAAGATTTTGAAATAAACAATTAATACAATCAAGAAATCAATGCTGATCTTATGAAATGAATATTGAATAGCCAATCTTAATGTATATAATCAATAGCTAGCATGTAAATTACTATGATTTCACGCGTGTTTGTTCAATTGATCTTGAATAAAAGAATGAACATTTCAAAACAATCTGATAATATTAACAGAAACTCAATCAAAAAAACACAATTAATGACCTATATTAACACTAAATTCAATAACCCAGATGAAAAACAAGATCAACATACTCAATAATAGAATGATTTCCCTTGACCCATCAACCAAAATTACCAAAAAAAATCACTCACTAATGAATAATGATAAAAATGAAATTAACTCTGGGTTTATAATAAAATTAAAAAAGACCCAATAAATTTTAACTCTAAAATGATGAAAAGAACTAACCTTTGGAGTAAGATTAGAGTGATTAAGGTTATGATTAAAATTCCAAGGTCTGAAATAAGGAAAAACAGGGGAAGTGGTGGTCTGAGCCAAGACATCCTTGGGGCAATTATTATGTGACAATGATTTAATGAGAGGGGAATAAAGCATTCCAGGGAACTCAGATTGATCAAAGGCCCAACGGGTAATCGGGTCGATCGCGGCGCCGCGCCATTGGAGGAAGAAGGCGAACAGAGCAATAGAGAGAGGGAGAAAAGTAAGGAAGAAGAGGAGTTTGTAGAGAAAGTGTTGTGAGTAATAACAAGAAATTATACAATTAGAGAAACAACAATTATTATTCTTACCCGCCATTTTTGGACTTTCAAGAAATCAGAGGAGATATTCTTATTATTATTATTTGTTTTTTTGGGTTTTATAGAAGAAGATAAATCAAGTGTTACTTGCACCATTGGTGATTATTAAGTGAGAGAGGAAGTTTCCAAGGAGGGAAACGTAAATATTCAAGAGTATAACCGTTTTGTCGTTGGAATTTTTTAATTTAATTTTACTTTTTATCAATATTAAAATATAAAATAAATATATATTGTATTAAAGTTGGATAAGAGCACTAGCATGAATAGAGAAATGACCATCACCTAAACCAATTCCTTTTCTAAGCTTAACGGCGAAGTGATCATAGGCTCCTACCTTTTCCAATTAGTTATCCGGGAATTCATTCATCACATACCCGAGTGTATCATGCACAGACTAATTTCTACTTATTTGCTCAATTAGAACTCTCCTATTTAGTATATTTTGCTCATTTGGATGATTTCAAATGAGTAAAAAAAATAGCCTTAGGTGTATCATTCTCACGGAGTCACGGTACACCTGGGTGTATGATAAAATTTGTAGTTATTGGATATCGGTTATATCGGATTTGTTTGACTCGCGACAATAGATAGTTTAATGAACAAGTTTAGACAAAATAGCCAAAAGTCGGTGAGAGAAATTTCTTTTTTTAGTGTAAAGAGAGCCGTATGGGTAAATCATGTAGACGGAATTTGATTCGAGGTCTTCGGTACCACCTCCCAAAACTTTAACCAACTAAGTTAGTTGACATCCATGCCAATAACAAAAAGTTGCTTGTAAGCTTTTTCATATTAATAAGATAGTAGCTTGTGAGCCAATTGGAAAATTATTGTTTGACTAAATAATAATAAAGGCAATCAAAAGCTCGCTAGAAGCCAATTATCAAACAAAGTCTAGAGTAATTAATGTCTTTAATTTGATCATTAGTTGATTCTTTTCCTTCATGTGTGAGCATAATTTAATCAGAACATTGAATATTCTCGAGAAATGAGAGTGTAGTTCTTTGGCAAAGCTTAGATCACATCTACAGTTTTAAAATATTAGTACATCAGCAGCAATCGAATTGACAATTTCTTACATAAAAATTACTATATGATAACAATATCTTAATTATCTCTTACGGAGTATCTTGCTAAAGTTAGCTGCATATACCATTGAAAGCTGTAGTCATTGTCACAAAAGTCATCTGATATGAAGTATATGTATCTAAAGTTTACTGCACATATAATGGCGTTACAATATTATTATAAAATCAAGTGTATCTTACACATGGTATCATAAATGAAGGGCTCTAAATGAATAATTAAGTAAAATGAGAGAGCTCAAAATGAGTAAATAACCAAATACTAATCCTAATTGTACCATATGCAAGGCACGCCCAAATTTTTAGTAAATGTTGGATAAAACCATCACATAACAACAATATAAAACCGCATTGATGTTTGTGATCATAATTTTCACAACTTTTATCTTTATTTTACCATTGTATCTTTATAAAAAAAAGATTAGGGATGATAATATTATAATCCAAAATTTTATATGGACCCATTCCACAATACATGCAATTGCAAATCCAATATATATATATATATATATATATAAGGTAAGATGAAGGGGACTCACTTAAGGGGGATATAGGGAAATCCTCAAATGAGTCCCATGAGGTTTGATTCCTAGACCTTAGGGGTATGAAGTGGGAACTAGGAAGCGATGCCACTACTCCACCACCTCAACCTCACAATATATATTATATATGTCAAAAGTATATATATTAGAAATACAAATCATCCAAAATTGAGTATTCCTCATGGATAGAATGGCATAGGCTGCACAACCAATTAATGGTCAAAATTGACAAAATTAAATCATTTAACTTATGTGAAACCCATGAATTTTAAATTGAACAGTAGTAAAATATGGTTTACTGTCCCCTAATACGTTAAATAATGGAACCTTTAGCATACAAATCGAGCAAAAGTAAGAAGAAACCAACAAATGTTGTTTTCCAGGTGGCACTCAGTGAATGTTGATGCAGATTCATTGGCTTCGATTGTGACAAGATTAATATGCTTTCCATGTCGGCATGTCCTATATAATTCATGGTTTACTTTATAATTATGTGCCAGTTTACATTATCTTTTCTTTTCTTAAGCCTTACACGCTTACACGTAGCTTTTTTTTATTCTTTTGTTTGTTTGAAAAAAGAAAGGATTAATTTAACGTTTTAGCGTACTTAACTTCTATTTGACACATGTGTTATGCAGCACTGCTGACTGCAGCAAATTCACTCTATTGTTTTGTGCTCAATACATAATTCTGCTCAATCACAGCAAAACTGTAGAATCAACAAGTAGATTTTTTATTATCAAATAGTAACATGTAGAATTTATAAGAGAATTAAAGAGAAGAGAAGGAGAAGAGAACCGATATTCATTTTACTTAGAACGTACATGAAAAGTTATTTATAACTAGATAAATTAACTACTTACTACGAAATAGGAAAAACAATTTCATGATAATTTTTTAGTTGATAATCATATTGACTCACTAAGTACACTAACACAAGAATCCTAAGCAACTAGCACATGCTCATAAATATTAGTAACTAACCGACCTCTAATTTGAAGCAATATTCCAAATTCTTTTTCGTAAATATTAGTAACTAACCGACCTCTAATTTGAAGCAATATTCCAAATTTTTTTAGGGACCATAATATTGGACTATCTGGTTATTGATGCTAGAGTTTGTTTGATGCTATTGCTTAGTGTCATATAAACAAGGAAACATGAAAACAGGGTAGCAAGCCAGCAACAACAATGTTGACGGGTGAGACCGTGAGAGGGGAGGTCTGGATGCATATTTGGCGAGGGGAAGGAGGGCTGCATGGGGTGGGGGGCAGGTGAGTTAGGGGAAGGATGGCTATAAAGAGGTCGGGATGTCGGTCGTTGGTGGTTGTTGGGGAGGGGAGGAGGAAGAGGTTGGGTGGTCATTATGTTGGCCAGGGGATAACGGGATAGCATGTGGCTTTGGCAGTGGTCTAGTAAGTAATCGAATCGATATGAGAAGGGTATTCTCAAATGCAATTATTTATAATAATAAAAAAAAATCAAACTTGAGACTAATGGTGTCAATTTTTCCTACTTGTATCAGTTTCGTTTGGGTAGCATTACCGATTCAAAAATTGTGTTACCTTTTCTGTTAATTTATCCAAAACTCTAACCTTCCACATAAATTATTCGGTTTTTTCACCAGGTACCCCTGAGGTTTCACGAAATGCACCAGGTGCCCTCGTTGTTTCGAAAATGCACCAGATGCCCTTGTCATTTGCATAAAATGCACCAAATACCCTTAATGATTAACGGTGTTAAGTTTCCGTTAACTTTATTTACCATTTTGCCATTATTAACCCTAACCCTAACTCTAACCCCTAAACCCCTAAACCCTTACCCTAAACCCTAAACCCTAAACCCCTAAATCCTAAACCCCTAAACCCTTACCCTAAACCCTTACCCTAAACCCTAACCCCCTAACCCTTCCCCACCACCCCATAGACCCCCCCCTCCCCCACCACCCCGGCCCACCCTCCCCTCCCCCCCCCCGGCCAGCTCCCCCTCCCCCCGTTGACCCCTCCCCAGTCGACCCTCCTCGTAGCTCCCCCCTCCCCGTCGACCCTCCTCGTAGCTCCCCCCCTCCCCACCCTCCCGTAGCTCCCCCGCCCCCCGTCGACCCTCCCGCGCTCCCCACCCTCGTCGAATCCCCCCACCCCTGTCGAATCCACTAAAACGACGCAAAGAACAACTCCATTTCAAGTTTCAGTATAATCCAAAGAAACGAAGTTACGCAAATCACTTAAGCAAAATTAAAAAACAAAGCTCAAAATGAGAATTGGAGGGCGGGGAGGAATTCGACGGGGGTGGGGGAAGGAGGGGGGATTCGACGGAGGGGGAGAGTTCGGGAAAGTCGACGGTGGGCTGCGGGGGGGGAAGGGAGGGCTACGGGGGTTGGATGAGGGGGGGCTGGGGGTGGTGGGAGTAGGAGTGAGGGCAGCTGCGGGATGGGGGGAGAGGGAGGGGAGATGGTGGTGGTTGGGTGGTGGTGGTGGGGTTAGGGTTTGAAGTTAGGGGGTTAATGTTAGGTTAGGGTTTGAAGTTAATCAGGGCTAATTAGGGTTTAATTAGGGTTAGAGGGGTTAGTTAACCCTAAAAGCTAATGGAAACTTTACACCGTTAATCATTAAGGGTATTTGGTGCATTTTATGCAAATGACAAGGGCATCTGGTGCATTTTCGAAACAACGAGGGTACCTGGTGCATTTCGTGAAACCTCAGGGGTACCTGGTGAAAAAACCGTAAATTATTTTATGCATAGTAGAAAAGAGTAGTTTCAAATATAATAGTTACCATTGTTCTTTTTTCTTTGTGCATTACCATTCTTTTATTCTCACATAACCACATATATAAATGGCTTATGATATCTAGAGGCCTTGCCTCTTAACCCGTTTTTCTTGTTCCTCCACATGTTCATAGCTGTGTTAGTGTTACATAGTTTTATGGTAATTGTTAGAGAATATACACAGAATATTCTCTGTCTAGATTTAAGATATATTTTTGTATTTCGGATATAAACTCTTCGATTCTATTATGATAGTACTAAGAAACTAACAAGATTTGTAAAGATAATATTTTACAAAATTATATCCTAAATCTAGGATACCGTTGTTAATGTGATTGTAGATGTCATCCATTGCCACACCTTATACGACTTACGACTATACCTTAGATCATAGTAAGAAGGTAAGTAATAGTTGATGTCGTTGATCATTATATATCATTGTGTGATTCATGTTTTAATCCGGTTGCTTAGCATTGTATATCATACCCTCCTCCCCAAATATTCCCTCCATCCAAACACTCTATCACTGATTATGAATGTGCTTAAGTACTTTATCACAAAGCATCCATCTAGAGTTCATTTTTATGTTTCATATGGATCGGTTAGCATTGCATTGTACATGCAGACTGATCTGGGATTATTATATTTAATAGTCTGGCTTGTAAGGCATGACTAGACCTAGTTATCGGGCGTGTCAATTAGGGACTACTTGAATTTCTTAGTGAGTTCAAGCCTAAGAAAAACGGTCGTTAATGAGCTCGTAAAAACAATTGATGATAATTGTTGCTTATACACAATATTTCTTTTGATGAGCCAGTTATCTCTTAAAGGTGTTTTTTTTAGGAGTTTAGAACTTTAGATGCGAATTTTTTTCAACTGAAAAACCGTTATTTATATCTCTCTATCCAAACTTTATTGTCACATTGTTCCAACATCTATACTAATATATATTAAAAGGTGTTCCTCAATAAGGAATTGTGTCACGTGGCGCTATCCCTTAAAGTTTTGACTTCTTGTACTCCACAAACAATAAAAAAATTAAATTATGCATGGTATAAGATTTGATCCCATGACCTCAAGCTTGTGTACTAATGTCTTAACCACTAAACCAAATAATATTTGGTGTTATAATTTCAATGTGAAATACTAATAAATGAAATATATAAGTACCCGAGGCATAGCCCGGGCCAAAAAACTAGTTTTATATCATTACAATACCTTCTAATAGTCGAGTTTAAACTATATCTTGTCATCGGTTCATTCAAGTAATGGCATATCTGAAAATCCAATCAGAAACCATTCTATTCTAGAATATAAACTTCAACATTCTAAATTTATAAATGCTTGCCAATCTTTTGCGTTGCCATAATAAAGAAATGTTGATTTGCGAACTTCAAGAAAGTAAAAGTCACACTTGTGTTGCGAATAATGGGCTATCCAGATCACATTGTAAAACTCCCAGCTTTATCTAGGAAAATCAATAAGAAACAACAGACTTCCTTCATCTAGTTCATCCTCTCAGAGTAGTAGAACCAAAAATGGACAAAAAAATGTACACAAAAGATATTATGGTATGTAAAATAATGAGAAGATTCATACTTGGATGAGACAACTATTCCTTGATGAAGAGGCACCTATTTCAAGTTACAGTGGTAGAACTATTTCAGAGGTAAGCCAAGTCCATGTCTATATATAAACCTCAAATTTTCTAATGTCACGTTAACGTATCTGAAATAAGCTTAAAATTCCCTAACAAAGCTTGCATATGTTACAGCTGGTATGTGTGTGTGTGTCTCTATGTACATAAAGTATAGGGAGAAACAATGTCATGATAGTATGCACACCTAACACATCCTTGTACACGCGTGCCGGACACGAAGTAGATGACATGGTACCTAAGTGTGGCACTGCAAAGTGCAAACACACTCAACTCATACAAAAGCTGTATTAGATAAACAATGAATACCTTTGGGCTGTGAAAATGCAAGTAGTATTAACGTGGAGCGCTGGAGAAACTCTGATATGCTAAAAACCAGTGCTTTTAAGAGGGTACAACATGAACTTATCTCCTTAGCAGCTTCAAAACATCTCCTACTAGATGCAATGATCCTGTCACAAGAACCTGCCAATCCAAAATGGTATATGATTTTTAATGCATTTGGAAAGAAGAGCGAGCCAAACACGAGCATGCGTCTATTCAAAGCACGAAAATGGCACTCAATTAGATATTCCAACTGAAAAGGTCCTCTAATTCAGAAAGCAACTCGAAGTGTTAGAAGTCTAGTAATTAATATTAAGGACCTAAAAAATGCTAAACTAACCGACATGTCTAATGTACTGGGATACTCAAGGCGAGGATAACTATTGAAAGATCCAGAAAAAGTATTAGGAAAATCGGTAGATACTCCATCAACTTCAACACTTTGTAGATACTTTTTGTAAGCAAAAGCAAGAGATAAGCCAAGCCAAGTAGCTAAATAAGCAAGATTCCAATATGGAACCTTGCGTATCCGACATCCATAACAATATAACATAATCTCTCTCCCCCTATCTTGTACAAAATATCTATATTATTCATAAGTTTTAAATTTCTTAACTTTTGTCCATATCGGTCTGTTATACTTCCGATCCTAATTAAAATTCTGTGTGCACACCTCTTTCAAGGAGATGAAAGTTAATGAGTGACAATAATATGAAATAAGTATAAACACTAATGTTTTATTTGTAAACATCTTACGTTAGATTCGGTATGGTCCTCGTTTCTCAGTGATGTTTAGTCTAGACTCCAGACCCTACAGAACCAGTACATACTAGCTTTGGCTCGTTGAGTCTGGCTCAAGTCAGATGAAGTACTTTGGATATTATTTGACTCTGGGAGGAGGGCATTTAATTTCACCTGCATTTCTGGTAATGTTCTAAGAAGTCTGAATTACAACAAAGATTCTAATGAACTATGACAGCTATCATCTTATGTTAGTTTCAGTAAGGTACTTAATTATAAGTGCTTTTTAGGGATGGTACATGAATCAAATTGCACTCCAGAAGAAGGGCACACAAAACTCAAAAGTAACAAAACCACCTGCATTTCCAGGGTAGATCTTCAAGTTCTCATAGAATCCTTACCTGAAGTCTGATAGAAGGGTTTTCCCTTGCACAATCCCTCAACCATTTTATAGCTAACGACAATGATGGAACAACCGCACTGCTACGAAAGGAATCACCCGAGATGTTATGATAATATTCACCATCACTGCTTGGATTGTTCATGCACTCCATCACGCTATTTCTATCAAATTCTGCTTTGACATACAAAAGCATAGTCAAGAAATTATAGTCAGGAGAAAGAAGTAAGACACTCACCCACACCCCACTTCATCACCCCCCCCTTCCCCCAAAAAAAAAAACGAAACGAAAAAAAGAGACAAAGGCATCTCTAGAGAGAAGAACAGAACAGATAAAGAGGTGAGACGGGGACAGGACTGATATTGTAAAAGCATCAAATAGAAAATTGTCCAGCCCCACAACATTAGTAATTCAGGGAAGCTAGAACAGTTTAGGAAATGTATAGAACAAAAGCAACAGATCCAATAACAAAACATACATGAATGATTATATAAAATCTTAAGATGAAATGGCATGGTCAACATGGCAAAGAACCTGACTACCTTTCCCATTGATTGTCTTCTCCCATATTCTCTGCAGATTAAATTGCCAAGACAAGTCCCGCGGAGGTAAGTTCAAACTAGTGACTGAAGAACCAGAAACAACTTTATTGTATGTCGATATGCTTGGAACAAATAAAGCTCCAGAGAAATGAACACCTGATAATTGGAGAACTCTTCAGTAAAGCTTACATTGTTGAAGGTATTTAAATATGATCAAACACAGCAAACTATAGAATTTACTTAGCAATTCGACAGGCATAACTGTGAAAATGCAACATGACTAAAAACCCTACCCCCGAGGTCACACATCATTGGTGTGACCCTATACAATCATATGTCATATAATCTGAAGTCTGAACAAGGTGCAAGGTGGTAGTAGCTGTAGTTTCACAAGCTCAGTATAGCAAGTTTTCTATATACAGAAATTTAGAAATAATAATCTCACAATCTCCCTTTGGATCAGAATATTGAAAATCCATAAACCACAAAACATAGAGGGGGAAAAGATACATAATGTTCTGAAATAGGGAACTTTTGGAGACAAAAACAACAGAAAACCCACAAGTCATCTGGATTCCAAAAGCAACCAATTTGTTGCATCATGAACACGACATACGTGGAAGCCAAGAATGTGAGGGCTGCTTGTGAAATTCTTTAGGCACTAAACTAACATTTAATTCTGCAGTATATTGGTGAACGCACCCACAAATGTGCAAACAATAATAGTACCTGAGGAAGCACATGTCCTGACAAGCTTTGGAAGAAGGATTTGTGGATTTCTCACTTCCATGCAATTGAACAAAAGAATCTACAAAACCAAAGATAGCCAGTAGAATCAACAACTTAAAACAATGCCCAGTTGTAAACTTGTAATAATCAGAGAGAATCTCCCCTCATTCAAGGGAGTCATATAGATAAATGACCGTCAGAAATAACATTGAAGCATTTCCGTACCTGCTTGGGAATTTTGTCGCTATTTCCCATTTCACAATTGCTGAAACTGTTTTTGCTGAATGCCTCTCCAAGCCCATCCCCAGAAGCTGATTTTGACGAGGACAGTGATATTGACTTATAGCGGCCATTCACAGTCTTGGAGAACCATCTAGCACAGGCATCCATGCTTTCAGGACTGTGCGCTCCATCCAAATAATATACAAGGTCTCCTGTAGTTGTATTAGAGGACTCGGATATGCCATCATAAACAATCTGAGCCCTACCTGGAAGATGTGCAGATGAAAGACCTCTTAGGAATGCGTCTGGCATATCAGCTTCATGACATTCCTGATTACATCTTATATATATAAGCAACCAATAAGATAAGGTGAAAGATGAACTACTAACCTGAGATATGAATGAACTTTGCAGTATAAATAAAGAGACATTATCAAACAACATCAACACTAATCACTAACAAGGCCATCTTGGATATCACATACTAACTTTTAGAGTCCAAATGCCAGTACATCATAGATTCCCTCTTGACAGGTAACACTTAAGTCAACAATGTAGACTACGAGCACATGGTCAATCACCCCAAATTATTGCTTTTACATGAAAGAACTAATTACACATACACCGATTTC
Source organism: Beta corolliflora (assembly GCA_947648045.1). Classification (NCBI taxonomy): domain Eukaryota; kingdom Viridiplantae; phylum Streptophyta; class Magnoliopsida; order Caryophyllales; family Amaranthaceae; genus Beta; species Beta corolliflora. The sequence continues at coordinate 350,577 of CANSZD010000435.1, forward strand.
ATATTTCAACTTTCAAGTGGCACCTAATACCAAAGCCAGGTTTACTTACTCATCTCTCTCTGTTGACCTCTTATTGAATAGAATGAGAAACTGATGGCAGGAGTCCTAAAAACAATGCAAAAGCAAAATGGGAGATAACAAAGTTACAAATGCATGTGGTTATCACGGTCACAGAAGATCTAATGCACGAGAAGTGGTACAAGAAAAAGGAACAAAAGGTAGCCAACCAACATTAGATAGCAGCTCTCCCGAGTTTCCTGTACGTTGAAGCCAAGATTTACAGAGAGAAACAGCAAGACTTGCATTAACGAGTTGATGATCGCCAGCCAAACTGAGCTGTAATCCATTTGAATTCTGACAGCTAAGAGGTTTCACGACTTCCAACGGAATCTGCAATTAATGACGGCCGAATAGACAGATCAGATCATTACAGAACACGAAATTTCACAAGAGTCAACTTTTAGTTTGGCTGTTATGCTTCAAGGCATCAAGCAAACGTAATATGTGATGATTGATAATCTTAACAGTGTAGATATAATTTTTACAGTTGAGAATCGGATAATTGGTGTAGGCATGACTGAGAAATATGTTCAAAAGGTTGTTTTGGGGTTCTTCTTTTGGTTCCCTAAACATTTTTAAGCTACGAAAAGTCGACATCTCGAGGAGGGATCAAAGAAATCATTTACTTTCTATTAAGAAGGTATGCTGATGGTCCCCCCTATTGCACTTTGCACTAGCTTACCACACACTATCTAGTAGGTTAGAGCCGGACCTAGCATATGAGGAAGGAGGGAAGGTAAAGTGAGGTAAAATATTCTTCACATGTTCTACTTGACGCTTAAACATGGAATTCTGAGGTCAAAAAGTGACAAGCCAACCACAAGAACAAGCCAAGCTTGGTATATGACTAGTGTTTATTGCTAATATGTAGTAATGGAAAACAATCATACCTTCAATTGCCGAGCCCTTTCATTGATAACATTCATTGCTTCAGGAAGCTGAAGAACTGTAAATGCTGGTACATTGGGCTTTCAAAGCAGGGAAGACATAAATCCAATTCAGCAAACAATTGCACAATAATAACTGCCAGCCTTATTATACACAACGCTATCTGAAAGAACAAATCACTATGAAAACGCTCTTAATAGATGAAGTCAAGGTTTCATACCTTAAATATACCTGCCTTGTGTGAAGCAATCTTTTCTAATGTATCTCCTGTGAAAGTGTCGTTCAAAACTTTTAGAATTAGCGTATATTGTCTAAGATACTTTACTATAATATCTAAATATATTCATGCAATAAGATTTGTAGATCTGTAAAATAACATACAATGAAGGAGGTTAGGAGGCACAAAAATCACAGCAGTTGTAGACAAAAACTTATCAATAGGAGAGTCAGGGGGTAAGAGGCAAGAGGTAGTTAAGATTACTGCTGCGTAATATACAATTTGATTCAGTTAAAATTGAAAAACAGGAGGATACCCATAATGCATCAGATACTTTTTTTTTGGGGGGGGCGCAAGTCTTTCGTGCCCCAAGATATTTCTTTTGCCCATGATCATCAATGGTTTATTTAAGTCATGGCAAACAACAATAACATACTTAAATATTGAAACAATAGTTTTACACCACTAAACAAATGCTTCAATAAACTACCAACTTTCTTATATGTTATGAAATAGCAGATTGCATATTGAATGAAGTGTCAAGTGTAAACAGCTTTTTTGTCGTAGAAGTAAGACTGCATAGTGCATACATTGCACCTCTTCTAAGTTCTAACCCCTTTCCAGAATAAGAGCAATTTTCAGAAAGTATTGGGGCTGTGTTGTTGTATGCTTTAAACAAGTTAGCATTGGACAGTGTCATAATATCAGAGAGACTTGTTCTACCTATATCTTTCAGTAGTAAATTCACCACTCAACCTGCAAAGGAAATGAATAGAGGACCAAAAAAGTTCAAAAAATATTTTTAGTAAGAAAATGAGTCCACATGAGGCAGGACAAGGCACCAAGGACAGAGAGAAAGAGAGAGGAAGAGAGCGGATATTAGATGGAACATGGAACAACGCTTCAGAAGGCAGTATTACGACCAAGCAAACACCAAAACTGAAGTACTGCTGAAAAAGGAGAACAGCGAAGCAACTCCCCTAATTTTTCAGCAATAAAGAAAAAAAAACCTCCGTGTACAAACCCATCCTAATCCCTAACAAAAGCCCCATATTTAAAATTTTCAAGAATGTACGTTTGATTCGAACATGAAGGGTTTCACCACTTAAATTCTAGATCTGGAAGGAGAACCTTGGTTACGGAACTTATGGTGCCTCTCATGGCAATTTGTGAGTGAATGGAGGCCTGAAAAACATTTCAAAGACACTCAAGGCGAGTTCACAAGTCAGATGATACAAGCTGACTTCTGAAGCATCCAGATCAACAATGGCCCGCAACTTAAAAACGCCTGACCTAGCTACCAAATGGCCAGATTTTGTCTGAAAATCATGCTGCAAGTTGGAAATACATGTAATAATTGTCGACTATGAACTTGGACTAATCAAATTAGCTAAGATCCTCAACTAAAGACCTAGACCATGTAGAATTCCAATATACAACATTTAGTCATATCCGGTCTGTAATCCCTTGAATCAACACATATCCTGCTAAGTGTTGTAATGCCGATACCATGTTGTATTAATACGACTGAAATATATATTTGCAAATCACCTAGAAAGTCAAAAAGGAACTTCTCACAGGATTCTTCTCTAGCAACCATATACTCTCCAAAATAGGAGTTCACTGCAGGTCATGTGTAATTTCACTGTCAAACTTCTATGTCGCGGCATCTCTTACTGCATCTTTTGGTCGAATGATACTCCGAGAAATTGTACATTATTCACAATTGCAAAGGATGGTTCAACTAAGCAAAAGATTCGAGTAGATAAGGACATCTCTTAAGAAAAAGATTATCAGATCCATGTCAAATCATTCATATATGAGGAGTACCCACACAGTCACACTAGAAATATACTCCCTCCATCCCGTAATAACTGCAAGACTAGCCTTTAGAGATTTAGGAAAACTAGCTTTGTGGGCCATTTCTTTTGCTATTTTATTGTACATGTGATAGAATTGGGGAGACAGGTCGTTTATACTACCTCTGTTTTTTTTTTAGCTGCAACAAATGCCTTTTTGCACAAATATTAAGGAAGAGAAGAGAGTCAAATGTGACTCAATTGCCCATGCTTTTTGCATGTGGGTTAGGTAAAGTGAGGATAAAATGGTCAAATTGCCCCAAAACCTTTACCAAGAAAGGAAATGTTGCATCTAAATAAAAACATCTAAAATGGAAATTGTTGCAACTAAAAAGAAACAGAGGAAGTAGAATATTATTAGAAAAGAAAATTGGAAAGGAGATGATGGAGACCGCCAAAGGAGAGAAAAATAATAAAATATTTGTGGGTCATGCTCATTACCAAATTAAAAAGTGTTGCAATTAGTTTGGGACACCAAAGTATGGAAAGTGTTACAGTATTTCTGGAGGGAGTAGAATAATTACTCTTGATGTACGAAGAAAGAGTTTGACGTGTCCCTGAATTTGTTCGATTTTGTGTTAATTAGTGCTTTTCCACAATATTGGTTTATTTCCATCTCAACAAATCAATTAAAAATGAATTCGGTAAACGAGTGAATCTCACAACAAAAATGTTTAACAAAAGAGTTCATGGAAGATAGTTACTAGACAATTATCAATATCATAATCAACGACAGCTGCAAAGCCCACAAGCTGTTGTGGAACAGATTGTAACAGAATATAGGGATTGGCATAAAATGTGAATCCAATGCATGACAGTTGCATATAGGTATATAGGACAACAAAATACAGTGATACTATATGAGTTGACATAGACTTAGACCGCATATATATGGAAGTGAAGAAATACTCAATTGAACAGTTTGAAGTACTCCCTCTGTATTTTTTTATCTTTCTCACTTGGAATCTTCTTGACACTATTCACAATTCGAGAGAATCTTTTTAATTATTCTCAATATATAAGAAAAAATATAGTCATGTGGGGTCTTGTTAGATTCGTTTCAATGAGTATTTTATTGATATTCAATCATTATGATTTTTACTAATATGTAATGAAAGATATTTAAGGTTGAATAATTGCATTGGAAAACGCACACAGTCAAAGTAGGAAAGATAAAAAAAACAGAGGGAGTAGTACCTAAAGAGTCCATGTGGTCCATCCCCAATGAAGAGATTCCGCAAACAATAGGTTCTTTAATCTACAAAACCATGTTAGCTAAGATCAACACATAAAATAAATCAATATCTTTTTAAAAATTCCACTAATTAATGCATGGATTGGAGACTATTAAGGATAGATTGACATATACTGAGGATATATCTGCCTATGGTGTGAGAGGTCTTAACTAATACTTTCCCCTAAAGACCTCAACTTGTAGTAAGTTTCATGAATTTACAAAGAAAAACTATGTACAGCAGATTGGCATAAGGTTTTATGAAATAAATCAAAATCATTTTCTCCATGATAGTTCAAGCCTCAAGGGCATAAATTTTTTAAATCTTTATCCATCCTTCTGTACATGGACGACACCCCTAGTCCCTAGGTCGCTAGGTGTCATTATAATATATCTCTTATTACTTATGGAAAAGGAATATATATATATATATATATATATATATATATATATATATATATATATATGAATGTGTGTCTGTGTGTGTGTGTGTAGTGTGTAGTGTGTAGTGTGTAGTGTGTATGTGTGTGTGTGTGTGTGTGTGTGTGCGCGCGCGCGCGCGCGTGTGTGTGTAGTGTGGGTGTATGGTGTGTGCATACGTGCGTGTCTATACACATGGATTACTTACTTATATTGTCCATAAAGATCTTTCATTAAAATATTTTCAATATGAGTAGGTTACAAGAAATTCTTGAATATTTTTATAAAACGGAAGTGGTAGTACTAGTAGTTTAAGAGAGAGCTCATACGCCAAGATCACTTCAAAAGATACATACCACATTTGTGGAATCCTTCTCCCCTCCAAGACCAACTTCAAAAATTCCAACATCAACCTGTCAACAACAAAATATTGAATAGATAATCTCAGCTCATAATAACAAGCAAACAAATTAGTCATAGATACTGCATAAATTGCGCAGTATAGACAAAGATTGAGTTGAATAAGTTATACATGTCTGGTATGTTACTGAGATTTGAGAAAGGACGTCAAAAGAAGACTAAAAGTCTCACGAAACACGAAACACGAAACACATAAACATAAGACATTATAGGAAACAATCATGAACAGCTAACAGTAGTCAAAATAGATGCAGAAAACCATTGTATGCAACCAAGCCATGTGCGTGGTTGCAGACAAATTCTTCAGGAAGGAGATGTTACTAAGTATTAAATTTGTCAAGTGTTGCTTTCTCAGAGTCACAGAGGTTTTCTTCATCAGCTGTAAGTCTCCTACACCTACAGCTGGTCATATGAAACAAAACCATTTCCTTGCACAAGGTACAAGTAATCTTTGAAACTCAAAAACCTGCGACAGTTATTTAAGTAAAGTCCGCATGAGTTGACAGCCCAAATTGGCTACATTAGCACTATGTTTCTCAATAGAGGTATAGCAAAACAATTCAAGGAGCTTTCTCCAGATACAAAATCACACCAGACTAAAACACATAACAGTAGCAAAACTTTAAAGATAAGGACATTTTTCTCAATAGACTCAATCATAGTGCATAAATATGAGAGCTAAATTCTCTAAATAAGAACCCAGGGGACATCATAGGTAACGATGCAATAGATGTTGGGAACTTACTTTCTCATCTATGAATATCTTCAATGCCAGAAGTGTGAGAAACTGAAATAGGGGAGGCATAGGCAAATCATTGGTTACTTTATCCTGCAATACAGTTTTCACAGTCAAATTCCAAGGAGTTTCTCAAATTAGAAGAGGATTGCGATCTAATGGATGAGAACTTTCACAAGCTGGGATCAAGTAACCACTACATCTTAAATGCACCAAGACAACTTTACTGGTTCTTGACTCACTGCAATCATATGGCTAGACACATGTGCTATGCGTCGTCGGTAGATGTGTCAGAATTCAGATCCTCAACATTCCAACATGTGCAAGAACACTTAACACTTGAACAAAAAATTTTAAATGTTTCAAAACTAGTTGAGTTCAACTGTTCAACAATTGGACATCATACTATGTTAGACATGAGTACCCGAGTACGACATAGACAGAAGTATATGCTGCCAAGTGCCAACTACCAAGTGTTGCATCAACGCCTAAATATGTATATGTTTCTCAATGTAACACTCTCACTACCATAGTCAAACTCAAAGCATCCAAGGGAATGTGGATATTTAGTTCTCCCTCTCAAAATGTTTGCCTGTTAGGAAACTGTGAAGTTAAATCTTCTATTTGCATATGTATTAAGATAGGTCGACGTAATAAGTATATACAATTTTGTTAGCGTTTGAAATAAGTTGGCAAGGTACTCTTTTATTTTGCTTGGTAACGAATATATATATGAGATCATGAGAACAGTGGAATCATAATACATTATAGTGAAAATACAATCCTTTTTTGACATATTACATCATAATCCTTTTTCCTAAAAATATAATCTTTTTGGAAAATTGGATTTGCAAGGCAAAAAAGGTTATAATTTTGCCAAATGGATTATATATTTTTTAGAAAGGATTATAACAAAGTGTTCTCATATAAGGATTGTTCTCACGGGAACCATTTTGGCACAAACTTTTATGATAGGGAAAAAGTAGAGAGAAAGCAGTGGGTAGGTGTAGGGCCCAGATGTAGAGATAAAGTAGAGAGAAAAGGATTGCCGAAAAAGGTATGCAACAAATAAAGAGAGAAGGAGAGAGTAGAGCTCAAAGATGAAAACAAAAGGTAGGTAGAAGTAGAACAAAGGAAAACAAAGAGAGTACATCCTTTGCTACAAAGTTTGAAGTTTCATAATCGTTATACCATTAAACATAAATTATTTTATGCTTTAAGATCCAATTATCATATACTCATACAACTTATCTGGCAGTTCCTGCAGTCAAAAGGCAAGGTTCTTTCTTTACAGGCGTTGAACATGGTGTAAAAAGCAAAAGGGAGTTGGCCATTTGGGGCTAGACAAGAGCGGGATAAAAGGAGAACTGGATGAATCATATCTAGCCTAAATAAATAGAGAAATATACCCTTAACTGATCCCAGCACTCCCAAAAGTATTGCAGAAACTTCTCTTGAGAAATGTCCGTCCTACACATGCACCCGCAAGGTAAACATTTGAGCAGCTTATTGAGCAAACGACTTTGGTTAAGTTAAAAACATGAAGTTGCTTTAAGGTGAATTTAGTGAAAACAAAGCTAAGTTTTTTTAAGTCCACATGCAAAGAGACAGTAACTGGAAAAAAAAAAATTAGAAAACATAGTTGTAATATAGATAATGGAGAATGCGTGGTAATAGACTAAAAAACAAAAGGTAATAACCAAGGCATGGAATCAAACCAAGACTAGTTAAATAGCCTAAAACTTCTACAAAGACTATTAGTAAAGCATGGAATCAAATCAAGACTAATTAAATAGCCTAAAACTTCTTACAAAGACTATTAGTAAAGCGTTTCCAACTAGTTTGTGCAGTTGGTCCCTCAACAATAGAGCTCCCAAAAGCACACCACAACTTAATTATAGTTCGTTACGTTACCATATCCACTGTTAAAATCTATTCCTTAAGCCATTGATGCCATTGATAATCTCAATTTGAAGAAACCTTCAACTTATATCATAATCGCAAAGAAATGATAGAACCTCTCGGTTTTTCACAAAACACGAGATAGGGCATTGGAAGGTATGTTTCAAGTACCACCTATTAAAAATAAAAATCTAACTTTTTCCGGTTTATCAATTCACAATGTGATGAGTTGATGACCAATCACCACTACTAAGATTGTGATGGCAAGTTGGCAACTGCAATGTGATGACCAATTAAGACTCTTTAACTGTTGCAGAAATGTTTAAAATACTGCCAATTAAAGTTTTCTGCAAGTGTAAAAAGAAAGCCATTGGCTCCTTAATATTCAATATCATTGAGTCTACAATAAACTAAAGACCTTAACTAAAATGACAATAAGGAAGAGAACCATATGAAAGCATGCTAACCCATCCAGTCGAAATCTCTCTCTCACATCAATTAAGTGAGGTGATGTGAAAAGGCCAGTCCGGAAACCACACTCACGTAAGATCGCCTCAGAGAAAGCACATGTTGACCCCTGGACCAAGAACATCATAAAGAAGTTAGAGGCATAGAAAGAAAAGAAAAATATCTCTTCTTACAAACCGTCTTCCAAATTGACCTAGGGTCAGCAGTCAGCACAATCCAAATTGCTTATCTAACTGCCTGCCATATTGTGAGTTTCAAGTCCTCAAGGAGGGTGTCACAGATTGTTTCCCATCCACTATCATGCGCAATCCCGTCCAAAAATTTTAAATAAAAAAACAAAGAATCATAAATTCATCTACTTGGTTCAATCTATATATCTTCTTTGACATCCCAGTGGTATGAGTTCACCTAGTATTTAATTCCAATCAGTCCACAGTACTGAGTACCAGGATGTTGCTTTGCCTTACCCTTCAACTAGAAACCGAAAGGCAATAAGAACGGAACAAGAGGCATTCCATAAGAGATTGTTAGATAGCTGAAGTGACAGCCATCTAGTAACTATTCCATGAAAATAAAGAATAGTATTTTAGCATTTCAACCATGTAAGGAACTGGTCTCTTCAACTTACTTTTACTTATTTTCAGAAAAAATAAGCAAAGTTCAGAAAAATCATCAGAAGTTCCGAGAGTTCATAGAATTTCAGAAAAATAAGGAAAAGTTCAGAAAAAGTAGAGAGGAGTTAAGAAAAGTTCAGAGAGTTCAGAAAAATTAAGAAAAGTTAATATAAGTTCAGGATAAGTAAGTCGAAGAGAACAGACACTTAAGTATGACAATACCTCTATAGTAAGAAGAATGGAATAAGATGCACAGAACTGTTACCGATGGCAGTTGATACAATTCCTATTCTCTATGAAAAGCCAAGTTATATGTAGAGACAGAATCGTACCTTCCCCTTAGTTCCAGCAACATGGATAATGTTAAGTCCAGCTATATTTTCCTCCAAGCCTAATATCTGAATCAAAAAACAAATCAATAAAAGAGTCTTTTCATTCATAAGTTGGTTAAACCATGCATCTAGTAGAGACGTAGAGGCATAGAGAGAATATCTTCAAGTCCAAATCATCTCAGAATGCACTGTAAAGTACACATCAGCAAGTGGAAAATGAAATTTGACTATTTAAGCATCAAAACATTTGATGCATTTTGCAACCTTTCAATAAGCATCCCATCAGGGTGTATCCTGGACCTCTCTGGGCATCGTAGAATGGGACAAATCAATATTATGCACTGATGATGATAGGCAAAGAGAGGTTGTCTTTCCTTTAAGATAATAAACATAGAAACAGACCTTTAATTGCTGGGATAGAAATGCACAAAAATACACATTGATTGCTGTGTTAGCCCGTCTATCCAATCATATGATAAAGTTATATCATTTCTGATCTTTCAGAAACAAATCCACTGGGTCACAATTGATTTGGGGTAAGGTTGTGTGCATCTTCATTTTGCTAGACCCTAAAAACGGCAGTGGCATAGTGGCATACATGTTAACTGTTATAACTTATAAGATTCTTGTATAGTTGAATCAGTGACCTCCATCAAATCTGTCAGTAGATTTTAAGCTTAGCATTACTCCACTGTCCACCAACTCAAAAACTCAATCATAGTCCCTGGGAACTCCAATAATTTCTTTGGCTCACACACCTGAATACCTCCAAAATCGAGTACTTTAATAGCACTCCTAGAATCATGTCTGTCCTTTATCAATTCCACTAACATGAACATTTCAAAGTTCCTACAGAACCATGACTCCAAAAAAAAGATAAAAAGAAGGATGACTTGTTTGCTCTTCTGACCTATAAATAATCAAGAACATAAATCCTACAGCCAAATCAAGTGCCAAGCTCCTTCCCCTTACAACCAGAAAAATTAAGTTTAGTGTGGCAAACTCCATTCTAAACAATTTTAGCTAGTCAACTAAACCTCGGACAACAGCGAGAACCACATATGCAACCTGCTACTTCAGCATGCAGATAGATGGCAGAACAAGATTCCAACAACGTATCCGCTTAGAAGGTTCAGATTTTACATGAACCCCATGGACATAAGCAAAGGATTTGCAGTTTGCAAGAAAATACCACCTCAGAAAATGTCATACTAGTATGGGATCAATGAAGACATGGGAAAGAAAGAAATCACTGAAAGACGCTAGACATGCTTTAGTTCTTGTCCTAATTCCTAAATGCCTACCTACTCTTTCACAGTTTCACTTGCGAGCTGTCTTGTCAAAATCTGGTATGGGGTGTTCTTTTACTGTCCTAATCTGTTTTTGTTTTTTTGTCCCTCCAACCTTTTTAAAATTTGACATGGAAGGACTTAGCAGCGGTATAGTATGGACGTAGTACTGTTCTCATCTCAATACCAGCTAATTTGCTTAGAGGGATCTTCGTACTCTAACCTCTGACATCACATATAGTTTTCCCCTCACATGAACAAATGATTCTGCCTCCTTGTGAAGTACAGACTAATTTTGTGGCTTTAGGGCATTCTTCAAGATCATAAAGGCAAAAGATAAGAGAAATTTAATTAGTCCAGCACTTCAAGCTCATTAGTCATTAGTCGCCTCCATTGCATTCTTCGAAATAACACATTTAAACTACTCCATTTGTCAATGTAGAGACTCAAACCAAACTGGCACATGACTAAATAGGTCACAGAAGCAGTAAAGGATGACATGAAAGATTTTCAAATCAAGCACAGAATACACCATTCACTCAAATTACCTTCACATACATCATCATGCGTTCCAGCTTACTGTATTTGCCCAAAACAGCACTCTTTTTCCCACGTTTCCGACCTGAAATGAGGGAAGAAAGTGCTTCCATGGCAGTCTCATAAGAGCGTGGAAGAGACAAGTCCCATGAGTATTCCTCGTTAACTTCATTGCTTGTCACGTTTTCTACAAGTTCAGAGGATATCATCCCTGATCTAAGACCTAAAACATCAGCTATAATAAGTTGGGGAAGCAAGAGATCAACTAAAGGCGTAATACATAAAGATATAACACCCCCCCGACCAAAAAAGAGAAGACACACTTACTAGAATTGTCATAATATGATAGGACTCAGGGCCACCGAAAAAACTACATTACTTAAGCCAAATCAAGAAGCAAAACCAGCAAACGTGTGAGTTGAACTATGGTGCAAGTGCCTTAAGGGCTGTGACTATGATGTTGGAAATGTTAGAGGTCTATGCAACCTCCAACACCTGTGCCTTATGGAAGAGGCAGAAGAAAAAATAACAAGGTTTGCATGCTCCAGCAGCATACAATGACCTAACCAATTTCAGATATCATTCTATTACTTATGCTTCTCGGCATTTTCGCTACTCGTTAATTCCCACCATGCAGGGCATCCAACTAGGCCTCCTATTTTACTTACTTATGCAAGAAGGGGCCCAAGGGCAGGGGAGTTATTTCGTTTGCATGCTCCAGCGGCATACAATGACCTAACCAATTTCAGATGTAATTCTATTACCTATGCTTCTCGGCATTCTCGCTACTCGTTAATTCCCACCATGCAGGGAATCCAACTAGGCCTCCTATTTTACTTACTTATGCAAGAAGGGGCCCAAGGGCAGGCGAGTAATTTCTGAAGTTGGTTAGAAAAGATCCTGCTGTCTCAGTACTCTGTTATTTTGGCAGAGAGATATTTGAATTGCAATAGAGTGAATAGCAAGACAGAACAGGGAGAATATAAATAATAGTGGAGACTGGGTCTGTTAGTTATGCAAAAAGATATTTGGTGAGTGAAATCTGGAGAGCAGCTTCCTCTCAAATGAAGCTAGGCTTGTATTCATTGTGTATTCCTTGATCTCATTGATATAAGATATCCCCTAGTTGGTTCCATTTTTTGCTGTTAATTCTCTTTCTAGTGAATTCTTAGCACACCACATCAATAGCAAGAAAAAGTATTCCTTCGTACCCTTCCCGGACTAGAACCAATGCATAATGTTCAGTACAGGATCCCCAATAATTAGTTCTAAGTTTCAACATCAGCAGTGGCTAAGCACAGAATTGATAACTATCTAACATGCTTAATTTAATGATCCAAAAGATGAGGAGAAGAGGGTTAAAAAAAGGGGAAACATTATGAAGATAAAGCTTCATATCCAACCAGGTACGACAACGTGGATGTCGGCTCATCCTAGAGCCGGAAGCAATGTTGAAACGTAGGCATGGAAATTGGGTAAAATTTCAATCAAATTAGGCATATATGAACTGGGTGGCAAACAGTTTCCAACAGAAATAGAGAGAATACAATAAGAGATATGCAATTCATTCATTAAGGTTCTGTCAGATTTCCTTCAGCTAGTGCTTTGTCAAAGCTATGTCCCATGCAGTTTTCACTTCACATTCATGTTTATTATCAGGCATCAGATAGTAAATGTGAAAGTTATTCTGATAAAATCCGAAATCCAATCCGAATTAGTAATTCGGATCGGATTCGAACTGTATTCGGATTGAGATTTTCGGATCGGATTGGATTGAGGGTAATTGGATCCAAAAATCCAATATAACCGAATAGTAATATGCCTTGTATTATGTATATGGATCGGGCTTAAGTGCTTAACTGATTTTCATTTTTAAAATAGCCTAGTCCATAGCCCAGTAGGCATAGCACTTCAACCCTTCCCTTAAAACCCTAACAGCACTTAATTCCTCATTTCCTAAATCTGTTAAAAATTTGTTGTTGCTTAATTTATTTCATCGAAAAACTAGAGTTTTAAAAAATCGGATTTTCGAATCGGATCCAATCCAGAGTATGAAAATTCGGATTGGATTGGATCGGATTCAAACTCTAATTGGTTTGGATTCGGATTGGAAAATTGAAATCCAAATTTTATTCGGATCGGATTGGATTATGCCCTAATCTAAACCATACACCGAACTTTCACCCCTATCAGATAATCAAACATGGCTATGATGCAGGATGCTTGACATTACATGATATAATCGGTTCAACTCCGTGCCCCCCGAACCCCACAAAAGAAAAATCATGTTGGCCCCATTTATATAAATTTAACTCACACAATATGCACAAAGGTAAGCATAGGCAACCATATATTATAGTTATGCAAGTATTAAGGTTATAACTCACTTGGAGCAGGAGGATCATGTCTGTTCAAACAAGGAGGTAAACATGAAACTCCACGATTTGCAACACTTATCAACCGCCATCGCCTCTCGCGGAATAAAGAAATGCAAAGGAATCGATACCTTACGAAATTATTTGATTGAATGTGCAACATGAGTTATAAATCCTGCACCATCATCAACCAATGATAATAATAGTGAAAATTGTCTCTTGGGAAATATTCAGTTGGCACCATACCCTGATCTTAAGCAGCAAAATAAACCTAATTTCAAGTTCTCACTAAAACTCATAATACGAGCTTTGCCAATTTACAATAGTTCTGTACATTTTATGTTCAGATTATCAAAAAAACTAATATAACTAGTACAAAGAAGTAGGACATTCAATCAATAAAGTAGCATATTGTAATTAAAAACATTTTTTTATCGTATACCTATAATCAGGTCATATGTTATATATTTATATTCTACATTTTTTCTTAAAATGTACTTCTTTTTGTAATAATACACTGAAAATTTTGCTGAATATACCACAAAAAATGGTTCTGAACAAAATATGTCCAGAAAATCTCATTTAGGCATTTTCCCTCATCATAAATAGCCAAAAAAAAAACTCGGGTAAGCAATTTTCTTTAGAGCCCAATTCAAATTCTCCCAATTACTATCATATATTAAAGAGCAAAAAACTCTATTAAACAATCAAAAGATTACATTTTTTCCAGGAAAAAAAAGAAGATATAAAGTGTTATGAGATTACCAGCGGAGGAGAAGAAGATGGAATTGTTCTGAAGCTCTTAAAGCAAAGTAGTTGTCTTCAAACTGACCACATAAGATACAAATGGAAAGATAGTAAGAGAATATTGTGGCGAGGAATATGAAAAAAACGGCTAGTTTGATGCCACTACTTTTTTAAGACTTTGAAGTATGTAATATGTTGTAATGGTGCCAATGTGCCATGGTGACGGCATTCATAAATTGTCCAGGCTTCTGGTTTTACATTTTTTGTGAATTGATCTTCTTTTATGGGGTCCAACTTTTTCTAATAACAATTCGGTAGCGATTTAGCAAACAAACCACTAAAATGACATTTTTGCATTTTTTTATGTACAAAATAATTATAATAGATGTATAGAATAAGCATGATGGAGGTACATTAAAGTAAGTTTGGATGAAGGCTAGCAAAATTGCAGATGTACATAAATGAATTTTGTATGAAAATAGGTAAAGGTAAATGTGCACAAAAGAATGTTATCGTTGTAACAAAATACCGAGACGTAATTTTAACGGGGTAAAGGAGGAGGAATAGGAATAAGAGGGAAAGGGTAGAAAAAAATGGTATATATGTTTGTTTGAGGGGATGGTAATTAGAGGAGTGATAAGAGGTTGAGGTGGTGGAGTAGTGGCATCGCTTCCCACCTCATATCCCTGAGGTCTTGGGATCAAACCTCATGGGACTCATTTGAGGATTTCCCCTTATCCCCCTCAAGTGAGTCCCCTTCATCTTACCTATAAAAAAATTAGAGGAGCGATAACAATAGAGATAAGACATTTCATTATCATACTAAATCTATACTACTATACATAAGAGGGGGTGGTATAAGGGGAACACTCGAAAGGGATAAGAAATTGATCTTACCTTCAACGAATGAAAGAAATTAAAGGAAGAGAAAATGGGAGACTTAGGGTATTTTGGTTAATTTGCTAATTTTCCTAATATCATTCCCAACTTATACCAAACAAGGAAAAAGGCTTGTTTTCACCTTATCTCGTTCATTAAATGCATTTGAAAACTAAAGATCAACCTCCAAAGTCTTCCAAGTTTTCATACTAAAACCATATGGGAATTGGCAATATGGAAACTTGAGAAAGTATGAACACGCACATAATTATCGATGTACATACATAGATGAATCCTTTATGTATGTCGGTCAATGGATGTATATATAACAAAAATTGGATGAATGTTTTTGAATAGAAAAATTGGATGAATGTTAGAAATCATAATAGTATTGGATATACATACAATAAACACATAAAAGGTATATCATGTTATGAAATAAGAGTATGGCCATTGGTTGATCTAAGATATAGATCATGAGGAGAAAAGTTATAAAAAGCAATAAAAAATAGGAGAGAGAAAAAAAAAGGGGGAAAGAGAAGGAAGGTCGCTGAGAGAAGGAGAAAACTGACGCGGGTCCCACTTCTGATGTATGGCAGAGATCTAACCATCCCCATTTCATCAATCTAACGGTCTATATTGCATTGATTTAGTAACGTTGCAAATTTTTGCAATGGCCATATCTACTTTTTAAATATTAAAAAAAAAAAAACACCAACAATTATATTTTTTTTGTCTATAAATAGAGACCAATATTGAGCTACTTACACATATTTTTTTGAGTTCATTTTGTTATTGGAAGTCATATTTGTTTCCTTTCATCATTTATCCACCCCGCAAAATAAATAAGGGTCGAGTTCGTGACCAAGCTGTGCATAGACGTCTCAAAGCAGACCTCGTAGAAAATATTTGGCTTAAATTCGGGCAACATAGGGGTACGTTTTTTATTGTTAATATGTGATTTTTATTGTTTTATGCAATATTTTATTGTTAATATATTTTCTGATTACATATTTGATATTTCAATCGATAGTATTAAGTTAATTACCATATTACTTAATTAAGTACAATATTAACGAAATTAATTTTTACTAATATATTTTAATTACAAACATATAAATTATTTACACTCAATAATTATTAATTGATTATTAAATACTCCCTCCGATTCCTAAAGATCTTCCCTCTTTTACTTTTCACGCATGCCAATGCAAAACTTTATATACTAATATCTTTAATTGTGTATATGAAAAAATTATAAAAAGTAGATATTAATAAAATACATATTGAGATGAATCTAACAAGATCCCACATGACTATATTTTTTCTTACGTATAAGTCATAAACAACAGTCAAAGTTAAACTTGTGAATAGTGAAAAATGACAAATAGGGAAGATCTTTCGGAACCGGAGGTAGTAAACCATAATAAATAAAAAATTGGGATGGAGAGGAGATTGATGAGAGAGAATATATGGTGGGGCATGGTAAAAAGTTGGAAAGAGAATGTGAATATCTAAAATTACAGATAATCCATTGGGGGTGGAGAGATCATAATAATTTAAAATTAATAGTAGATCATGAATGAGGTGGAAGAGAAAGGAAGTATTAAAATATTTGATGATCCAAAATTTTGGATCAACCATTGGGTATGCTCCGAAATATTGTAAATTGAAGGATAACAAAGAACTGATATTTTTCTTTCTTCAGTTGTGTGTATTGCAACTTATGACAAATGTCATATTTATACTAAGTACAAAATTTACTATTACAAGTCAAATGTACATGAACTTTAGTATATAGGATTTGGAGAAAATGTGGTCAAGCTTTTAATGTTTGTATCTCATTGTCAATTTTAGTGGAATTTATACTTATATCATAACAATTCAAGCAAGATTGACCCGAGAACTGGACGGGTTTAGGACTGTCTTGACTGTGTTTCAGATTAATTATATAGCGAAAGGGGGACCGTCTGGTAGGTAATTAATCTCGTCAAAAGATCTATTAAATTTTTGAAAATAAGATTATTGAAATTTGTATCTAAATTTGAAAAGATGGTTTATTATTATTAGATTAATAAGTAGATGAAATTAGTTTTGAAAATATGAACAAATATTGAAAACAATAATATTGAAATGCAAATATGAATAATAACTTACTTTGATTTAACAGGAATGAACTTTTACAAGGATTGAGTAATAACTAATTTTGAGCGTGAGGCTTTTGTACAAGATTTGCTCTCAAAATTTTATGACAACTTGCAAAAAAAGGAACTTGCTATTCTACGGAGTTACATGCCCCTATTTATAGTACATGTGCTTTGGAATTATTTGAGACGTTTCTGATAGGCATCGCCGCTTGGAATAGATAAGTGTACTATTTTGAGTTTGCATCAGCACTTGAACTGTGTAATTTTCTTTGATTGAAAGCTTTGTCTTAATGTGGAAGGATGTGTGCTTTGCTGATAAACCTCGGATGATGAAGTACATGTATCCTTGGCTTTTTTCACCTTTTGTCTTTATTGTAATTGATATTTTTGTTGTTTTGTGCATTTGTGTGATGTACCTAGGATTCATCGGATATTCAGGTGGTATACCTAGTATTTGATGTTGATGTGTCATCATTTGAATACCTGTATTGAAAACTTTAGTAAAATATGTCCCTTATTTTTGCCTAAGTGATAATCACTTAGCAGGATCTTTTTTATTTTTATTGCCCTAACTTTTGCCAGGAAGATCCTACGGGCAATTTTCTAATAATTTGAAAAAAAGAGTTTTGCCTTCTTGAGATAGGAATTTTCCAGCTCTGAGTTGAGATAAATATGGATCAAGTGGTTCAGAGTGATTGATATCAGTAATAAAATATTCTTGTAGCCATGTAGGGAAAACAACTGTTGTATTTCCACAATGAATAAAAGTAACTGGATCTTCATCAGATCGTCTGATTAATTCTTCAATTTTTCGGATGATGTAGAAAAAACCATATGCTCTTGCTTGAGTGGGATGTATGACAGCTGGATCCTTTGAGTAAAGATCACATTTTATTATATTAATCAGTATGAAGTAGTGAGCTGGTTTGATCTTGCCGTTTACCATTTCTATGTTGACGCAGATGATTTCTTCATATATCCATTATGATCCTTGAATGGAATGTATTGTTGAAAATATATATTGTTGGAACTTTGTGAATTCTTTAAAAAAAAATCTGACCCAGGTTCCGGTATTTCGTAGAATTTCCTTACTAAACCATATTTTCATGTATAGAAATATGGATCAGTCTTCTGAAGGTCTCTTGTGGAGATGAAAAAGCCTCCAATTTGATAATATGCAAATAATAGTATTGATTGTCCCCATGTTCGTCAAATGCTATAGGGAGATATTGTTTCTGCTGATAGGAAGTCAATGTACCATTTGACGAAATTTTCTTGTTTCACTTTGTTGATAATGATTTCTTGCATATCTCTTGGAAGCTGATAAATCTGGATGATTATTTCAAGTATAAAAAGTTTGGAAATTGTTTTATGTATTGTAGGTAAAGTATGGGTTTTGGCTGTTTGAGTGAGGTTTATTGATAATTCTTGTGAGGTATGAGAAAGTTTTTTGAGTAAGTCTTGGATTCCTTGTTTATGAATTTTTCTTTTTTGTGTGGAATACAAGTTTTAGGCTTTTTCTTTGGAACTAGAAGATGGTTGAGCTTTCTGCATCTGGAATAATTAAATAAGTAAGTAATATTGAAAAATAATTAAAAAATAGTTTTTAGAAAAATTAATCTTTTGAAATTATACAAAGATTATTACATCCTTTTTGACAAAATGAGGCTGACTCTTCTGAACAACATGAAGTTGACTCATTATCAGATTCTATTTGAAGTAGATTATTTTCACTATGGTCAGTAAGATTATGGTCTGAGGAATTTTCTAGTAAACATAAGGCTAATTTTTTTTTGCTTAAGGTCTGAATCATGACCACATAATTCATTGACCTTTTGTGTTTATATCACATTCATTCGCTTTATGGCCTACCCGACCACACTTATAGCAATAAATTATTTTTTTGGGATCTGTAATTTTCTTTGGTAGTCTTGTGGGTTTTTTGAAAGTCTTTTTATAGTATGGGTCATTGTTTGAAGGTTGTCTATTTGGTCTAAAGGTTTCTCTAAATCTTTTTCTATTAATAGCTGAAGGAGGTTGAAATTTAGGTAGACCAAAGGCAGCAAAAAAACTACCTAATTCTTTGCGTCTTTCTCTTTTTTCTGATGAATATTTACTTTGGATTGCTAATTATTGACATACAATAATTACTTCTTTTTTAACAAAGGAAAATATTTGTCCATAGGATCATACTATCATATGGAATTTCATCTTGTCCTGCACTTTCTCTTAGTTTTAAGAATATTCTTTGAGAAAATAGAGATGGGAGACCGGATATAAATCTTTCCTTCCAAAAAGATTGATTGCAATCACCTCGTCTAAAAATATTGCTAAGAAATACATCTTTGTACCAACGATAATCATCAAGTGTAGGACATCTAAGATTAGTAAGAACTACTAGATTTGTTGACATTTCTTCTTTAGGATTTCCAATAAAATGCATAACAATCATATTAATAAGAATTTAACTTCCGTCTAAAGCCTGTTGTTCATTTTCTATTTTGACATGATTAAGTATTTGAACTTTTGTTTCTATATTAATGCTATTGTCCCACCAATTTCTTAATTGACCAGTAAAACCAGTCGTGAGAAAATCTATAATAGTATGTTCATGACAATTCTTTGATCTATAAGTAGTAATAGCCATAGTCATTTCAGATAGGACATTTAATATTTCATATTCTGATTTTCCATCGACATCCCATTCATAGACTGCGGATCCATCATACTGTGAGTCTCTGAATTTATGTCGTTCTTCATATTGAATATCTGGTGTAGTGGGTCTAGTATAATAATTTATAGTAGAGATATTTTTGCAAGAATTATTATTTATTTCATTAATTTCATTTTCTTCATCATCAGAATTGATTTTATTTGAATTGTATTTATCTAAGACATTAATATTATTAGTTGATTTAGAAGTACCTAAGCTAGATGATTTATCTTCTATCGTAATAATCAAATTAAAGGAGTTGTTTTTTCAGGTAAATTAAGAGATTTTTGACGATCTATGGGAATACTTGAAGTATTAATATGTGAAGGGAAATTTTGTTTCCTTTTTACTTATAGATAATGTTCCTAGTTTTGATGTTATGTTTTCAATTTCAGGGGCTTTTTTAGATTCTAGTTGTGTAGATGACATATCTATTTGTTTTGAAATAGTAGTAAGAAGTTGATTTGAATAATTATTTTGGTGATATAAAATTTTTTATGTCACCTAAGTTTGAAACAGAGAAACTATCATCATCTTTTCCTTTTTTAAAAGGGGCCATGACAAAAGATCCTTTATTATTATTAACTTGAATTTCAGTTAAAAGAGGATGAATAGATTTAACTATAGTTCCATCTTTTAAAGTCCATCTTTGAATTAAACTATTTGTCATGTTTATTTGATTTTTGTTGAATGGATAAAATATATTATTTTTTATGGTGTATGTGGAGAACCATGTGAAAAAAGTAATATTAATTTCTAATTTTTTTATGTCAGAAATCCATTCTAGTCTAATATGATTTCTAGCAATTTAATCAAAGCATCCAAAGTCTTTTTTATCATTAATTTCTTTTGAATAAAAATCATTATGAATGTAGTCTAAATCTGTTTGGAATTATTTTTCTATAACATTAATGGAGGATAAAGTAGGTGGTTTCATAGCTAAAGAAGTAGGTGAGTTTGAATTAGTAGAAGGTTCTCCTACTAAATCATGTATTGGATTTTTATAACAGAATTTTGAAGATTCCTCAAAATGAATATTTTTAGAAGTAGACGTTCGAGGATTATCAAATGAATTTTCTTCGTATGAAGGTCGAGCATTTTCATAAGAAGTTGATGGTGTAGCTCTTTCAAAATTAGTACCTAATTTTATTATTACTTGACCATCAGGTTCTTCTATAATTTGATCAATTTTCTCCCGGGCAATATTTCTAGGAGGAGGATTGTAGTGAATTAAAAATTGTTTATGAATAGTGATTTCATTACATTTTAATTTTTTAGGAGTAAAGGTAGCAGCACTTTCAGTTTCGACTTTTAATAAAATAGTTTCGTCTATAGTGGGATGAAGTAAACATTTTGGATTTAGTTGAGAGGATAATAGTCTAAAATATACACGATAAATTAATGCGAAATTTTTAACATATTTCCTAAATTGTATAGTTGAATTATTTGAAAGGTGGACATCTAAAACTAAGGTGTCTAGTATCCATGGATTGGTTAAGTCAAGTGTAAAATCTGGACAACAATTAAAGTAAATTGGGCCATTACAAATATTAGTTTGAATCATAGCTAAAAGGGAATCTTTATAGCCAACTAAGCGATTATCTCTTAAAGCTATATATATTGGACAATCAAGACCTTCTCTAGAAAGAGGTTTTAAATCTATTTGAATCATACCAAAATGAATATATCTATATGTTTTTAAATATTTATCTATGGATATCTTATTAAGTAATTTAATACTTTGAAATTCTTGATTTAAACTCGTAGTTTGTTCGTGGTGCTTAATAGAAAAAGCTGTTTTAAAGTCAAGTTTTCCTATTTGATAAATTGTATCTATATATTTTTTAGGTATAGTCCAGTTTTGAAAATTAATCGGGAAAGATATCTCTTTACTATGTACAATGTTTGAGTTATTACTATTATGTGAAAACAACTTTCTACAAAAAGTAGCCATAATCAACTAGTAATAAAAATTTAGTTCATAAAGCAGTTAAGTAGATGCATATGAATGAGACCAACGGGACCACCTTTACCGGGACCACCTTTAATCCTCTTAACGACTGACCAACGGATTTAACAAGGGTTGACCAACATCTGACCAACACTTAGCGCAACTTCTTAATTACTAAACCCACAAAATTATATACTATATGATGTAGGTAACTTTTAGTGAAAATTAATAACACTGGATAGTTAAACTAAACTTAATACATATAAAGATAATAGATTTCCTTTTAAATAATCAAAACATAAACTATCCTAATAAAATATAGTAGTACATATTATGAGTAACAAAGCTTATAAGTTCAACGTAGCATGTGAGTTAGTACGTACATCAAATTAGCTAAAAAACGAAAAGCACTAGAAGACAAAATAAGAACCCATGAAATATTTTCAGCATAATTAGTAATACTAGTATGAATATTTAGATTGTTTTAGACTTAATATCGGCAGATCACTTTTAATATTTGTATCTCATTTTCAATTTTAGTGGGAATTTATACTTATATCATAACAATTCAATAATTTTGAAACATTGAAAAGAGATTTTTGGTATAGAACCATTTAACATGTAGGCCTTTTTTTTTCTTTCTCGTTTACCTACATAGTGTTACTGTGTTAGTGTCCCTGTCCCATCTTTGAGGGTATTCTCCAAAGAAAAACAAGTATTAGAATGTGTGTAATACCAACAAATTAAAGTTAGTACTGCTACTTGCTCGGCATGGAAATAAGAAGGCAGATTAGTCCCACACCGACAAATTATAAGAAGCGATGAACAAAACTGCTATAAATAGGTAAGACTCATCTCAGTAAACCTCACGCAGCCACGCAGTGAGCACAAAGCGAACTATTCTTTCGCCTTTTACTAAAGAATACCGTGTGCTCGCTGCATTGAGTGGCATACGTTTATTTTTGGAGGGAGTTCCCAAAAAGAACTCCCATTATATCTAGAATAAAGTTTTATCTTTTGCACTATAATTTTTACTTATTCAGTCACCTGGTGAAAGACTATAATCAATGGTTTAGCTGAAGGTATTAGGGGAGAGACTAAAGTCAGTGATTCGATTGGCAACAAGGAGAGATCGTTGGCTTGGGGTGAGTGGACTTTACCACCAGATGACGGGGACCGAGGCGTGGTGGAACTGATGACTGCGATGTTCTGGGGTGTGTCAGGCGTGGTGGAACTGAGGACTGCGATGTTCTGGGGTGGGGAAGGCGTGGTGGAAGGCGTGGTGGAACTAATGACTGCGATGGTCTGGGGCGGGGCCGGGAGTGGTGGAAGTGACGACTGAAATGGTTTGGGGTGAGTGGAGCTGGCAGGAGCCAGGGAAGATTATCTTTTATAGTGAAGGTACTACAAGCATGGTCCATTTCATATCAGTTATGAGAAGGCATTCATTTTAGAATAATCAATGGTTAATTAAGTTCTCACCACAAATTCATCTAGCAATTCATCAAGGCGCATGCAGATAGAACGGACAATTTCTAGATCTATCATCTATGTATGTCTAAGTGTGCAGGGTCAGCTAATTTCTCAAAAAGGTCTACACATTAGAATATGAATTGTAGAAGTATGATAGTGTATACTGTAGGTTAGAGTTTTATTAAGTGATGACAAATTATGAAGAATATATGCATATTTAGCAATGGAGTTAAGTAACAGGAAATGCAATTCCAATGTAGCAAAGATACACGAAGTCCAAATCTCCAATATAGAGTCTTTGTGAATTGCTAAAACTTTGAACATAATCAGGAGCCATCTTTATCAATGCCGAAAAGGGTATTTTCACCTATGCGTCTGTCTAAAGATTTACAAGAATTTGAGAGCTGAAAATAAGAACTCAATGTCACAAAATAGATTGAAGGGAAAAGGTTCATATTATTATTAACCCAAAGGGGATATTTATAGTACATCATATAAATCCTAACTTAGGTTGAACTAGGAAAACATATCCTAAATTAAATATAATACTAATAAATATTATCTCTAAATAAACACTTCTAGATAGATATGTCTAAGTAAACCCTTCTAGATAGATAGATTTAGGAAATACTCCTAAATCTATCCTAACACCCTCCCACAATCGCAACGGCAGTAACACGAACGTTACGATTGGAAAAGTAAAAAAAAAATCTTCTATTTTAGCACCAGATTCAGATGAACTGGAACTTCTTCGTCTTCTCTGTTTGAGTCGAGATGCACAAAACCGGTGATGTCGACGTCAACAATGTCTTTTTTTTTCTTTTTCTTGATGATGAAAACGTTAATCTTTTCGAATCCATCAATCGCCAGTCAAACAGGGACGCCATTCTTTTCGAACCTGCAATTTTTCTTTTTCTTCCTGATGAGAACGTCATTCTTTTCGAACTCACCAAATATTTCAATAAATCGGGAACGCCATTCTTCTCGAACCCGTAATTTTCTTCTTTTTAATGAGAACGTCATTCTTTTCGATCTCACGTCATTCTTTTCGAGTCCGTCAATCTCACAAGAAACACCAAACTGACGAGAACGCACTTCTTTTCGAACTTATCATGTTTATGTTTTCCTCTCACCTCAAAAACTCTTGTGAAGGTTTTTTTTTTGGCACAATTGTTTTTAAACTTGCCAAATATCTCAATAAGACGGGAACACCATTCTTTTCAGACCCGTAGTGTTTATGTTTTTCGTTCAACTCCACTCAACAGCAATCTATTTGAGAATTCGTCTTTATTTGGCTTCTTTTTATTTTGTATCGTATCAAACCAGATTCGAAAAGCATGTTGCAGCACCCGAACACTAACTGAGAGCCGTGGGCTTCGAGGAGGATCGAAAAAAAACAATTCTAATTTTGAGGGGGTTAACAAATCCGGCCGGTGGGTTTTTCGCCAGAACCCATCGGCAGGGGAACAATATTTTCTAGTTTTTACCCAAGATCTCAATTGGCTCTTAACTCCCAAGTCTGTCCGTCCACAAGTATTTTCCGATGAACCTGAGGAGGGAGCCATAATATATGGCACTTCTTTGCAGTATGAAAGTGCAATACTACGAAATAAGGCAAGTGGATTGTGCAAAAGTCAAAACGTTGAGTTTATTTTAAGGGTAAGAGGATGCTAAAATATTGTGTCTTTTTATTAAAACAAAACTTCTATCGGAAAAATTTACATAAAAGTTATATTGCAACTATATGTGATGTTTACACTCTTACGTCATCAATCTCAAACCGAAAAACCCTCCACCCGAACTCTAGTAAAGTAGATTAAAGGGCTTAAATGAGCTATGGCATCAGCCGCGCCGTTTGCCTCCCTAAATACTTTAAGAAAATTATAAACTTTATAGAAAAACTTATATGTTGCGAGAGTTCTAAATACTCATATAGTTAAAGGAGATGATTTTAAAATATTCATGTCACTAATTGTTCTATAAAATACTTGTATGGTCTAACTGCCTAAGGGTATATTTTATAATAGTAATTCAACCTTTTGACTCAAAATTTTCATAAACATTCAAAATTAGTTCGAGAAATTTGTGACCATACTCGAAATATATTTCTAACATTGAGGATGATTAGTTACAAAAAATGTACAATCCTGATTAGAATCTCAAAACAAATAGCAAAAATCCAGTAAATAGAATCAAGTGGAGTTTAAAGCTAAGTTGAAATTAGAAAATTAAGCTCGAGCTTGATTGCAATTATTACAAGTGAAACCGAGCAACCCTAAGCTCACCCTTAATTATGCTCATCAACATATAACAATTTTTTTTTTTATAAAAATATTTAACAATATCCTCGAGTTTCAAAGGTTTTATCTCAAAATGACCCATAAATGTTATTATTGTTGTCTGTATTTAACGCTTTGGTTGGGACCGTTGGGTTAGTTGTAGTACATAAAAACATCTCATTATTTTTGATAAGTTCTTTCCCAAAACTTGGAATTATTCCTTAAAAAAATAAAAATTTATGATTATGGGATGTATATCCCTAATCTCTTCACCATATCTTTCTGAAATGAATTTATTTGTTAGTGAACAGTGTAAAAGTACAAAGCGTGTAGATTAACCGATAAAGAAGGGAGTAATACATTTTAACCACACTTAAACGATAAAAAAAATCCCATTTTTACCTTCATTTTATCTTTTGTATTATTAATATCAAAAGTTATAGTGCTTTTACTTTATTTTTTTTTATCTGCCAGAATGTTAGACCTTCTCAAATTCTTGAAATTTAGGGGAGATATTTATAACTAGTGAAAAACTTAAGGTTGTACCTACAAAAATTGCAATTGTTTATGTATGTGTATATATCATTAAAAACACTAATGACTAAGGTGAGTTGTTTTAGTCATACAATAAATGTTTTCCTGTAGGATTCTGTTTAAATATTACAACCTCTACATTTTTTTTAATTCACACGATTTGACTTTTACGTTTACCGATACCAAACTTTGATCATTACTAGCTTAACTTATCAATATAAATGAAATTAAAATTTTGACTTTTCTTATTGGGAGGAATCTAACAAGATTTCATATTATGACGTTTAACCAAATTGGTAAGAAGATATGGTGGTTGATGAGGATTTGGTGAAAAACAAATGATCAATCCTAATGTAAACCTTGGTCCTTGGTTTACTACTTCTTATACAGTTGTACTCTTACTCTATATCGATTCCATAGTTTATGCATTCAATTTCCCTCTTTTAATAGTTTTGATTAAGGAAGAAAATATATAACTACTAGAAAGAGGGGGGGGGGGAGCGAAGAAATGAAATTGCTAGAGTGTAAGCAGTAAGCACGCATGGTTTTTGCAAGCTCGATTCATATTTGTGGCATAATTATCACTAAATCTCATCTTAACTGCCCAATTGTTGGAGCATCTTTTTAGTAACATACTAGTGTGCAGCTCGGGCGATGCCCCGAGTTTTTACTTTGAATAATACTTCTAATTTTTGAGCTTATATTTATTTCAAATTAGTTTGTTATATATTTTAATGTTCCAAGCTATATATATATATATATGTATATGTATATATATATGTATATGTATATATATATGTATATATATATGTATATATATGTATATATATATATATATATATGTATATATATATATGTGTGTGTGTGTGTGTGTGTGTGTGTGTGTGTGTGTGTGTGTGGAGTAAAGAATACATCTAATAGTTGGTTGAGATGGTAAGACTTTTACTTTACAACGTATTGGTCGCATGTTTGAATTTTACTATACCGAATTTTTGTAGAACGTATTCCTTTTTAGCATGAAGTTTTCTGAATGTGCCCATTAACATATATTTTCTTAGGAACACCTTTTAATATATTAGTATAGATTATTGCCAAACACCATTTTTTACGAGCATGGTCAATGGCCTTGTAAATTACCATTATGTGGATAGTACAAAAGTAAAAAGTGTGAAATTAAAAAAGAGAATGGGTATATGGATAATATACAATGTCTTTTTTCCTATATCACATACCTATATTTAGAACAAAAAGTGAATCCCACTAAGTGAGGGGTATTTGGAGGAGAATTCCCCTTACAACTCCCCCTTCCCAGTGTAGGCATGGCACGTGTTGGGCGCAATGCGAACGTACAGAAGTTATTCATATTACCAAATATAAAAAAAATTAGAACAAAAAAGTTCTTTTAAGATTTTTTTTTTTAAGTTTTTTTTTTTGATAGAATATTTCTTTCTATGTTTTATGTTCAGTATGTCATTATCTTCCAAGGAAATCACCATACTCTATTTTCCTCAAACTATGCATATTTAAAGATAGTACACTATTCCTTTTCTTTGATGGCATAGGCACTAGGCAGTACCCTAATACTGAGAGCACTTAGAGATTGTACTATTATTTTTCTTTTGATGTCCTCGTTAGCATCCGATCCTAATACTGAAAGCCCTTTGTTGTGGACTTGTAGTGGTTTAGTGGGTTGATGACTTGATGTGTTTCGTCTTAGTCCCACATCAGGTAGTTTCAGAAGTAGACATCCCATGAGACAGCATATAAACCAAAAACTTTGAGGTAAAACTCATCTTTGCGCTTGGGGCAATGACGCAGCTAGTGAGGTAATAACCGAGGCGCGTCAATTGCTGGTTGAAAACTATTTCCAAACCCCCTCCTCGGCCTGGGCTTGACCTTGGCCGTCGAGAATTTCTGGAAGGGCTCCCTTTTTAAGGGTAAAGCTCTACAATCCATAGTTTAAAATTTTTAATGTCTACTTACAAAACTAAAGACTTTGATATATGATACAAATAAATGTTAAATACATGTCTCAGAAACTAGTTTTGTAATATGAGTAAATATAGATCTGACTTGTAAGTTGTAATAGTATTTTCTGTTCAAAAAATTAATCTTTGTACAAAGATTAGCAATAATCTGATACTTTTTTCTTTGGTGTAAATAAATATCATCTGATAATTAGTAAATCTTTCTGTAATCTAAAATTTCTGATTTAAACATAATCGATGAGCCTTGAAATTAATTGGGTAATGTTTTTTCTTAAACTGATAATTAGTAAATCTTTCTGTAATCTAAAATTTCTGATATATGTTTAAATCATGTCTTCACAAATTTCATAGAATTGTGGAAATGAAAGCAATATACAGTATCAGAGTTAATCCAGAAGCTGAAAAAGTGAGCTGGTAGCCTGGTATTACTACTTGAAAAGCCAAGAAGAAAATAACTCCCACATCGACTATTTGTAAGAACTGACCAACCGAATTCCTATAAATAGGTGAGACGCATCTCAGTAATCCTCACGCAGCCACGCAGTGAGCACAGAGCGAACTATTCTTTCGCCTTTTACTAAAGAATACCGTGTGCTCGCTGCATTGAGTGGCATACGTTTATTTTTGGAGGGAGTTCCCAAAAAGAACTTCCATTATATCTAGTTCAGAAAATTATAAAATTATCATTTTAAAGATGATTTTCTGTGACCATGCTAAACTGAGAATTAATTGACTTGTCCTTGTATTTTGTTACACGATACATTTTTTTTTTATATTTCCCTGTAATATGTGAGCAACATCTATTTTCTGTATTCAGTAAGTTAATGGAAATCATATTTGAAATGAACATTTATATGTTTAGTTATTAGTTGTTCCTGCACCAAATGTGGTATGACTTGTGGACGTGCCGGAGTGGTTATCGGGCATGACTAGAAATCATGTGGGCTTTGCCCGCGCAGGTTCGAATCCTGCCGTCCACGTCTTCTTCATAATACTGTTTTTCTGAAACCATACTTATCTCTGCATGTGAATAGCAACTACTTTACTATATTGTCTATATAGTTTGAGCCTCTATCAAATCTACAGTATTTTTATTCTATGTTTACTATGATCAGTTTTCTATAGGTCGCTCGTAAGACGCAATTATAGTATCTGTTATTGCTCAAGGAGTCAAGGTACACCAAACATAGTCCATTCCATATCATTTACGAGAAGGCTTGTTTAGAATAATTCAGCAAGGGGGATAAATTGGGTAATTTCTTGATTGGTTGGTACAATGTATCTTTATATAGGTGTTGGCTGATCTTACATTAAGGTCTGGCAATTTTAAAATATGAATTTGCAGGGGTCGATCTTTCAATATTATTACCATAGAGATGTTGCTTCAAGAAATATTATGAAGAAACCTACATATTTTGTTGATGAAGTTACATCACTAATTCACTATACGCAAATGAGATCAATGTAACAGCACTTGCTCTTTAATTCCAACTTATACACTATTCCCTCTTTATACTGTCTTCAGGAAGATTATTTTGACTGATTTAACCAAAGAGTCATATCTTTTTTGTCCCTTCATCTGATCACCCAGAGTTGTATTTGCTATACCATAGAAATCGCTCATCAAGACTACATATATGTCCAGGAACAATAATCTGTAGACTATATCCTGTAGCTAGATACAAGTACTTTCCATAATAGAGAGCACACATGTTGTCATGAATAATTACGAGCTATATTTACGAGTATCACAGTTAATTTCATCTTAAATCGAATCAGAAACTTACTATATGTTCCATCAAACATTGTAAAAAGTCACATAATGAATAAACTCACAATGATTTACCATCATATCCGATTGACATGACAACACATAACTACATAGACCACTTATACATAAGATGGATTATTAATTTATTACGGAGTTGGCTCGTTTTGCTGACCTTCAACATTTTCTAAAAGTATCTTGGTTTATAAGCAAATAATCACATCTACTGAAGTAGTGTGGAATTTTTTCCTTGAATAATGCAAAATGGGGTTTTAATTCCCGAAATATGTTGAAAGGGAAATTAATTCCCTGCGTACCGTCCACGTAGGACGGCACGCGAGATTTTTTTTTTTTTTCTTTACTTAAGTAAAACCGCTACTTGAAGTAGCGGTTAACCTTTATAAACCGCTACTTCAAGTAGCGGTTATTAAAAAATAAACCGCTACCTGAAGTAGAGGTTAATAAAGGTTAACCGCTACTTCAAGTAGCGGTTTTGTGGTACCTGGAGCAAGTTGGCGTTGACTGAAGTAAACCGCTACTTCAAGTAGCGGTTCATTAATAGAAACCGCTACTTGAAGTAGCGGTTTACTATAATCCCCAAATCAGACCCTAACTTTCCCAAATTCTCATATTCGACGATTGTTCTCTCAAATTTTTTCTCCCTCTCTCTCTCTCTCTTACTAAGTGTCGCCCACCACCGGAGCTACACCACCGGAGCTACACACCACCGTGGAAGACAACCGTTGCTCGCCCGACCATCGTCGCCTACCATCCACGCACCAACGGCGGTGTTCGGCGATCGACACCGTCGCCTACCATCCACGCTACACACCATCGTCGCCCGGCTGAAAGCCGCCGTCGTCCGGCGTCGCCAGAGCAAAGCACGCCACCGTCGCCCAGCCGCGCCACCAACCGCACGCCACCGTCTATTAGCCCAGGTGAGTAGTCTTTTTTTTTTTTTTTTTTTTTTAATTTAATTTGCTTAGCATGCCATATTTGTTATGTATTTTAGCTTTGTAATCTTGTTGTTAGATGGAAATTGTTTGGTTTGATTAGTATAATTTAGTATTTTGCATAATTTATCGTTTTGTGATGGTTGATTTTGCATGAATTGGAAGGTGATTTATTGGTTATATTGGTTGGTTAAAAATGGTGTTGAGCAAATGTGATGGTTGATTTTGCATGAATTGTTGTGTTTAGGTTGCAAATGCTACTAGTATAGGTGAAGAATGGTGTTCATATTGTTTGAATGTGTAGAATAAGAATAACTTTAACATTATGTTTTTTGTATGTAGAATATGGAACAACCTAAATATCCTTTATACCTTTATTGGAATGGTGAACTATCTCAAAATGACGTTGATATTGTGTATAGAGGTGGAAGGAAAAAGTTTTTGTTCATCAATTCGGTATGATGTTTCAAGAGATTCTCGAATAGGGTATATGACGTTGTTGGATGTGATCGTATGTATGTGGAACCGAAATTGTTTATGAGATATCCGATGCCGGGGAAATATGTGCCAATTGCACTAGAGGATGACGAGTCACTAAGTGCTATGTGGCTATCGCGTGACACAAACGTCGCCCATGGCAATGGAGGTGTACATTGAACAAGTTCCCAAGGAGATAAATCTCCAAAGTAATGTGGGTTATGTACCTACAATGGACTTTAGGGATAGCATGGAGGTACCAGGCATCGCCTCCTAGCATGCAATTTGAATCATTTACTAGCATGTTGTCGGACCCACATTATGTCAATGAGCACATGAATGAGTTCGGTTCTCTCGCTTCGTCTCCCCACATACCGTCCACATTCCATCTTGATACTCTACATCGAAATGATGTTGATTTTTTGGGAAATGAGGAGGAGCATGTGGATTCGATAGGGAGGAGGACGATGATGCAAGGGAAACTAGTGACAATGCAATAAAGTCCGGTGTTCCTTCATCCGATTGGCTCGGGACTGACGAAGTTGATCAAAGGTTAATAGATGCATGGATGACTTGGAAATGCACCGGTTCATTGATCGTGGGTTCCGAATTTGAGATAGGACAAGAGTTTGCCTCATTGCAGCAATTGAAGAATTTTGTGAAAGCCCTGGTCGATCTCTAGAAACCGGATGTTTCGGGTGTTAGAGTCGAGCCCACAAAGTCTCGTCATTGAATGTGCCCGAAAGGAAGTGTGTCACTTGTCCTTGGAGGTTGCGTGCAATCATGACTAAGTCGTACTCATTCAAAATTGTACGATATGGTGGTCCACATGCAAGCAATTGTTTGGGAGACATAACATGTGGAGACCATCCTCTCATTTCATCGGATTTCGTTCTTCGATCTTATCGAGGATTTCATTAGGGACCGATCCTTCATTCAAAGTTCGACCCATCTTGACTTTTGTGAAGAACCAATATCAATTTTCAATAACATACAAGAGAGCTTGGTTAGCCAAACAAAAGGCAATAACCGGTATTTTTGGTGATTGGGAGAAGTCTTATCAAGAGTTACCTAGGTACTTGCAAGCCTTGAAAGAGTCCAATCGAGGCACTTGTCGTTTATTGGAAGACGATCCCAACACAAGATCCTAGTACGAACATCTTTAAGAGTGTCTTCCGGGCCTTTAAACCCTCTATTACCGGATTCCGTCATTGTCGACCTCTTATCACTATAGATGGTACTCACTTGTACGGGAAATACAAAGGCAAATTATTGATTGCTATGGGAACAGGATGCTAATTTCCGGCTATTCCCACTTGCCTTTCTTTGTTGTGAAGGAAGAAAGCACGGAGGACTGGTCTTGGTTTTTAGCTTGCATTAGACGTTCGTCACGGATAGAAAGGATTTGTGTGTCATCTCCGATCGTCTTTGGGGGTATCCTTGCAGGCTATGAACGAGCCTCAAAGTGGATGGGAAGAGCCATATGCCCATCACCGATTTTGTGTGCGACATCTTGCTTCGAACTTGAATACTAAGTATAAGAATGCCGCCATCAAGAATCTTTTCGGAAAAGCTGCATATGCTAGGCGTAAGAGGAAGTTTTTGTACTATATGGATCGTATTGGCTCCATTAATGTCGAGGCAGCTAGATATCTGTTGGACATTCCCCTTCATCTATGGTCTCTTCATCATGATGGTGGATGTAGATATGGTGTGCAAACCACGAACATGTCTGAAGTGTTTAATGGTGTCCTAAAAGGGGCAAGATGTCTTCCGATCACTTGCTTTGGTAAGAATGACTTTTTATCGTGTCAATTCATATTTTGCTACAAGGAGAGAATTGGGTAGAAAAAGACTTGAGGAAGGCCATGATTATAGTCCAAAGGCGACTACCATCATTGAAAAAAACATGGAGAAGGCAAGTGCTCATGAGGTGATTGTGTTTGACTATGAACGAGGGCTATTTGAGGTCACTACTGGACGTGGAAACCGTATTGCAGGGAAAGGTGGAAAGAAACACACGGTGAACTTAATGCAGAAGACATGTACATGTGAGAAACTCCTAATATACAAGTTGCCGTGTTCTCATGTCCTTGCGGTCTGTCGATACCGGAGTTTGTCATATAGTGGTTTTGTGGACGCTTCTTTTATGACTACCGAGTATCGATCTACTTATATGTCCTTTTTCAAGCCTGTGCCTGATATGCATAATTGTTCTCCATATTATGGTCCGAGAATTATAGCTAATGAGGGGCTAAAGCGTGGAGCTGGACGTCCAAGGTCCACTCGAATACGAAATGAAATGGATGCAGCTGATAGGCCCGGCAAATATAGATGTAGCATTTGTCAGACTTCGGGACACAATAAGCAAAGATGTCCTAATAAGAATGATGAAGGAACATCTGGGTAAATCTAATTTTTATTAACTCTCATAAATTTATATTCTTATCATAGTCCATGAATGTGTTACTTACTCGTTTTTTTTTTTTTTTTTTTACCTCAGGTCTGATGGCGCAGTCCATCTATCCCGGCCCCACTGATCGCAGAGTTCTCACCCTCCAGGATAAGCATCGGAGTGAGGATGCCTGGAGGGGAGTAGCGGACACGGTATTATCGTGTCGGTTGCATCATCATAGTCTCACTCATGACTGGGAGGTTCACGATAGAGTTCTTCGGTATGTTGAGCGTGCTGGTTTTCTTGGCATACATCGTTTGGTAGGGGAGGTTTGGAGCTTGATCGACCACTTCTTACGGCATTAGTGGAGCGATGGAGGCAGGAGACCCATACCTTCCATTTGACTCGTTGGGAGGCGACGATTACTTTAGGAGATGTCGCCTGTTCTCCTTGGATCGAGAGTGCACGGACCCACCTGTTATTGGTAGCGGCGAGGGTAATTGGGCCGCAGTAGTGCACGAGTTGTTAGGGGTATGGCCCACCACCCCGGAGAACGAGCCCAAAGTTCTCCGTGGTTCGTCTTTGAGGTTGACATGGCTTCGGCTTCATTTTTTCTTGTTGTCGAACGATGCCGATGAGGTGACAAGACACGGCGATTCGCACGGGCTTATATTCTTGTTTTGATGGGGTCCATTCTTTTTTGCCGACAAGAGTGGAGATACAAGACTGGTGCTTTATCTTCCACTTTTTGCGGATCTCGACGTAGCGGGGACATATAGGCTGGGGTAGTGCCACCCTTGCATACTTGTATCGACAAGCTATGTCGGGCATCAAAGAGGCGTGCCGGGGAGTTAGGTGGTCCCGTGTTGTTGTTACTGACTTTGGGCATGGGAGCACGTACACATCGGCCAGACCTCGGATTTCGAGGTTGCGGGACCCACCCCCACGGTTTGACGATGCCGTTCCTATTTTAGGCTCCCCAAGATGTTCCGGGGTTGACCCCTTAGTTGTCGAGGTAATATGCGGTGTGTCTCACATTTGTTGACATTATTTAGTTTCATTTTTCGAAGGATATTTATGTGTATTTCTTTTCGGTTGGCTTGGGTACACCTTAGTAGGTCCCACTTAGCAAGTGGGCTATCTTACTACAGGGGATGCACTTGACCATCGGACGGACGAGCGGGTACATAGAGTCTCACATGCCTAACTTATATACATTGGTAGACATCTCTCACGTGTCTAATATTTGCAACATTCTTTATTTGTAGATGACTTGGCGACCATATACCGATGCGAGACTAGAGTTGTTGCTCGCTATATGTCGAGCCGATCGACATGTATGGCGCACATTGGCTCCACTTATTTGTTTCGACATTGTGGAGTTCCATTGTCCTGATCGAGTTATGCGCCGGTTTGGCTTCGAGCGAGAGGATTCCGAAGACCTTGTGATACAAGCCTGACCCTTCATGGCATAGATCGGAGGTCGAAGAACAAGAATTATCCGCTCGGACATCGCCCTTACATAGCGCAGGTGGGATGAGCGCGAGAGACGGTGTTGTTCGGGGCACTCCGTTTCTCGGGTCGTACTCATGCCATTGAGGAGTATATGGTGTGGTATCGTCGCATCACGAGGTTACGCATGACAGATCCATTGAGGCGACCTCCTTCTACACACTATCGGCCCGCGTGCGAGATGTAGTTCGGTAAGTGCCATGATTTGTAGTTATACTTTTATTTATTTATCCGACTATATAATATGTATTTTTCTTTCTATGCGAGGCACATACTTTATCTCGATGTTGCTCATAAGTGCAAAGACTGTACTAGAGACCGCCGAGTCATTGCCTCCGAGATATGGGGCGCCGGTTGTTTGCACGGACATTCGCGCACCATGAGGGGACTGTGTATTGATGCGATTAGCCGAGCCGGACATGGCCACATCTTACGGGCGTGCCTACCTCTCGCTGTACATACTTCGACTTCTACACCTTCTATGTCTGCTGCCCATACATCTACCACAAGCACCTTTGCTTTCGCCTCCGGCCTGTCGGAGGACCTACCGACGCCGTTCTGCCACCACTCCATCTTCTCTTCATGCCATTGCAGAGTCTAGTGAGACCACACCTAGTTCATCTAGACCTTCACAAAAGAAGAAGAGGGGGTCTTAGCACTTTCATTTGTTGTTTGTATAGTTCGTTAACACTATGTTAAATATTAAACTTCGTTTGTGATTGACATATTTTCTTAATCTTACTTATTGGATAAATGTGAATGTGGATGAACTTGGTGTTTGGTGATTGATGTGTACATAGACTTTGTATGGACTTGGATGGAATTTGGTGTTGAAATTGTAGGTTGGAAAGCTTTTTTTTTTTTATGTTTCGCGCATTTGGGCAGTTATATGAAGCAACAATGAGAGGTCTTTTTTTTTCATAAACCGCTATCTCAAGTAGCGGTTTACATATTATAGAGTGTGAGTGTGGGGAAGGTGTTGACCACATAAACCGCTACTTCAAGTAGCGGTTAATATATATAAACCGCTACTTGAAGTAGCGGTTTAATTTAAATAAACCGCTACTTCAAGTAGCGGTTTACCTGGGATAAAAAAAAAAAACATTTTCTCGCGTGCCGTCCTACGTGGACGGTACGCAGGGAATTAATTTCCCTTTCAACATATTTCGGGAATTAAAACCCCATTTTGCATTATTCAAGGAAAAAATTCAAGTAGTGTGTTCTTCATTATAACAATGGCTATTAGAATTATATGATATGTTAAAGACTCTAATATCATGGTTTATGGTTTGTTGCAATATCTTCACTTTCACTTTTGAGTCGGAAGTAGGTACTTGGTAGAGTGGCTTGGGCTTTGAAGCAGATTGGTCCCCAAGGTCAACAACTCATCACTACTACTAATTTAGTAGAGCATACATCTTATAACAAACTTCCCACATTGGAAAGAATCTCCAATGAAGTTGGTCAGCTCGTCTATAAAGTAAAACCAACTGCTGACATTTACAATTTAAAAGGGTCGGTTGGCTAATTATGCCACGCTCGTCTTGAGATAAGGCGGGTGCTGTATGGCTATCAAGACATATGGCCGACATAATTTGTGGAAGCCTATAGGATTGGCTCGCTTGGCCGATCCTCCTGCACATTTCGGAAAAATATATGTATTTGTTAAGCTATATTGATGTATGTAGTGTAAATATGAAGATTATGTTTCAACCTTACCAAATGAATTCAAAAAAGACGCATGTTTCAGAGTCATCTATATTAATACTTCTTCACTTCTTCCGTTCTAAAATAAGTGAAACACTTCTCTCATTTATGTGAGAGCTTTTTGAGACAAGTGTTTCACTTATTTTGGAACGGAGGAAGTATAATAAAAGGCGTTCTTAAAAAATCAAACGTAATTTATATACAAAAAAAAAATTAGAAAATGTTACCATTTTAAAGTGAAATATTAATAAATGAAAAAATGTCATTACACGGGGCGTAGCCCGGACCCCTAAAAACTACTGTAACTTTCAAACTCGTTAACTAATCTAAAACCAAGCTAGTATTTTGGAAGAATTTAATAACTTCATTACTCTCCTTGAACAATTCTGTAAAAATATTATCACTGTTAATATGGAGTACTTACAGAAGTCATAAGGACCCATCTCATTCACTCTAAAAGGTTGTAACTTTTTTTTTACTTGCCCAGTTTCCCAAATTTATCAACAATTTAGCTCACTTGTCAAACTTTGATCTTTAGCTCAAATACAATTTAGGTAGAGTGCTTAAATACTAATTGAAATTATGATAAGTTAAGGACCCACCTTCACTCTAATATCTTCGATTACTGCCTGTTAAATACTCTTTGAACGCACTTATTTATCACTTATCAAACTTTAACTCCACTTATTCAAACTTATTGGGAGTCTAGTATTTTGAAAATATTAATTCAAATCGCACCCAACTTCTATTAAATTTATGTTTTTTTCTCCACTTATTATTTACCTATATCCCACTTTTTTCTACTTTGTATAAGATAAAAATAAAAATCATACAAGTTCTAGACTCCACTTATTATTTACCTATATCCCACTTGTCTACTTTGTATAAGATAAAAATAAAAATCATACAAGTCCTAGACTCCATTAAAATATATAGATTCACAATTGGTGTAGTAGATAAATGATTTAAGCAGAGCAGCTGGGGCCTGGGGGACTAAAAACGTTGAAATAGAGTTGGTACAGGGGCCGCGCGAACGCAGGCCCCCACTATCACAAATTATGACGTAGACTCTCCCACTTGGGGAGATCTTAGGGTGATGCTCTTCCTAAGTGCAATGGAAGCCATTACCCTAGGCCATGAGCCTTCTTGATCGCCCATTGACCCCGTCCAGGTAAGTATGTTGCTCTGTGTCACTCAGCTTTTTCTTATACTACTTTCTTTTCGTATCATTTTTCAATTTTCTGATGTGGGACGATTTATAAAGCTCTTTCAATGTAAAATCTAAAATCAAAGGAGCAACTCATCACTGTTTGTATCTGGTTGGCTGTTGTCATAGATGGTAGAATGCTTGTTACCTGCAGTCTGCTGGTAATTTTTCTCATGCTATGGATGTTCGAGAGACCACAAGAATTAGATTAGCTTTCAACTTGTGCAATGCATGAGCTAAAACTAAAAAGTTCATTTTATCATAACTCGAGCTCAATTCATACTTGTCTTATAATAATACAACTAGTGTGTGGCCCGGGCGATGCCCCGGTTCCATGCATTGAGTACTTTATTTTTTATTTGCATTTGAGAAAGTTTCAATTTTTTTTTTTTTGTCTTTTTTCATTAATTTTTCATATTTAAATGAGGGATTTACATATTAATATGGAGAGATATCTCACAACTCATTGCTAGTTAAGATGGTAATGAGTGAGATTTTCAACTTAGGAAGTCTAGTGTTCAAATCCTCCTCCATGCATTTTGATTGTTA
Organism: Beta corolliflora; assembly: GCA_947648045.1. Taxonomy (NCBI): domain Eukaryota; kingdom Viridiplantae; phylum Streptophyta; class Magnoliopsida; order Caryophyllales; family Amaranthaceae; genus Beta; species Beta corolliflora. The sequence continues at coordinate 389,207 of CANSZD010000435.1, forward strand.
GTTAAATGGATAATAACATAATGCAAGAAAAAGGGAGGGGTGACACGTGGCACATAGACTTTCGTAGGAACGCTTTTTTATATATTAGTATAGATTACACTCTCTTACTGTACTACATTTTTAAGTCATTTCAAATTTTTATAATCTATATGTCTATCTATGTAAAAGGATACCTTTTGTGAGCATAATATTAGAACTAATAAATTAAATTACTATACAATATGTTTCGATCAACTAATTATATAAAAGGGGTTTGAAATAGATAGGAGGTTTATTTTATAATATGATTAGCATAAAGATTAAGATAAGAGTCTTTATAATATTAGGAAGTTTTGAGATGATACAATTTATTTATGTTTTAGAGTACGATAACAATTAGGAGTAATAATATAAAATAATAATATCGATTATACTCCCTACGTCTCGAATTTGTTTATCCTTTCAAATGATTGTAAATTATCTGCTCCACCCCTTACGGTAACATTTTTCTCTAGAGAATTATATTCTTGGACTCTAGTGTTATTTCACTTAGGAACAATATAAGGTGGTTTGAATTATAGTGATGGGAACAATGAGTTCTTTTGTGGAATTTTAAAAAACAACAAAAGGAACAATACGAAGATACAAGATATTTTAAGAGAAAAAACTTCTTTGGCCCAATAGGGAGTGAAAAACCTCGACCACAAGGAATTTAAAACTCAACTCATCCACTAATAATAGGCCAACATACAACTCAATACGACCTATTACACTTGAGTTCCTTCTCTCTTGTTCCACTAGGACCACAACAATCCTAACAACAGTTCCTTAACTGTTGTTCCTCTCTATACCTCACTCAAAGTTCTCTCTCTTATGCTTCACTCAAAGCCTTCTTATACAATAACTCACTCAAGTTCTCACCCCATTACAAGAGTTTCCTTGAACCTTTTTACTCCTTTCTCTATTACATACGTTAGATAGAATATGCACTATGAGAACAAACACTAAGCAGTATGAACAATAGCACCGACATAAACTGATATGGCACTGACTCACTATTTGCAATTCTTTAGTGATTGTTGTAACGCCTTTTTCACTCAAGTCAGACACTTTTAAATGACGATTAAAGTTCTCTATTTATAGGCTTAAGTAGCTCAAATAGTTACAAACTTTATCCCTAAAAAATCGATCATCTTAAACAATAGGATAAGTTTATGAACTTTGACTAGAAAGATAAAACGATTTTATTTATCTAAAAGATAAAGATACGGTTTTAACAAATTAATTATAAACTCAGTAAATCAGTTTTTTATTCGAAAAGATAATTTTCCAATAGATAAGTTAATATCCCAGATAAACTAACTAAGAGATAAAAGATAAGATTTTATTTTATTTAAACATAAAGATAAAAAATTTACTTATTAAAACTTATCACTTAACAGCTTAACTCTAAAAATCAGTTTACTGTAATACATGTTTCTGTTAGACTCAGGTCGTTGTTCCTTGATCCGAGGAACTGCCCTGTTCCTCAACTCAGGGAACAAACAAATTGTCCTATGCTTCTGCTTGCTTATCCCTTACATTGCGAAGCCTAACAACATAACTCATACTCCTAGACTTCTTCTATTGAGTTTCCTCTCAGTAACTGCTCCTCTTCAATCTTGGAGTTCCAACATAGGCTCTTCAGCTCTTCTTGGATTTTCCATTAGAAACTTCATTCATTAGGCACCATTATTAGTATATGAATCTTACACACATAAAACTCAAAAATAATGTTAGTTAATTACTTTAGTTTGTCATCATCAAAACCAATTGGGTCAACATCTAGTTTGGAAGAAAATAATATATATATATATATATTAATCCAGCAAACTCTTATGAATTTATGAAACCCTAAATAGCGATTGGGATAAATTACTAGGCAAATTATACTAAATTACTAAATACTAACAATTCTAACACCACTCTCAGCCACTCACGGTTTCTTTTAAAATATCTTGTACTGGCTTATGGCTTGTACAAAATCTGATCACACATAATTGACGGTCCCAATTCACAAATGAAGCGTTAATTTAATTTGTTCCCTACCGAACAAAAATTTCCAATTGCTAAATATATCACGTGTTAATTCGTTATATACGTCATTGCCTCATTGTTATTGGCAAGGTTGTCAACGAGAGTGACTTTTTAAAAAGGCAAATAAAAAGATACTGACATCAATAGCATACATATAAATAAATAAAAGAAAAAAATATGGATGAGACAACTCACAAGCATCCATCAAGTTCAGTTTACATGTATTTACTACCAGTTTATACATAATTGTTATCAATTGAAATATATATTAATTAATACGAAATATGCATAGACATTTAGATATTCAATTTACGAAGAAGGAACAGGAATGGGTGGAGTATTCCTTGACAAATCTATCGCCTATATTGTCACGTTTTGTATAGTATCCATAAAAGAGACAATCAACAAATTAACCCAGTTAGAAACTGAATTGCTTACAAAAATAAAATTCACCATCAATGAGAAACTAATACCATCACTATATGAGAGAAAAGGGCTATACCATAGATGAAAAGAGGACTACTGACACAAAATATTTTGATAGAACATAAAACAATTCCCGAGGCTTCAATTATCAGCTTAACTTTTTGACTGAGTTGGTCTTTTAATATAATATCGGAGCCGTCGTAACAAGAAGGTCACGGGTTCGAATCTCATCGCACCCCTCCTTTCTAAATGGAACTTTTAACGTGTTGGTCTTTTAATTTTGTATATAATATATATATATATATATATATATATATATATATATATATATATATATATATATATATACAAAAATATAATATAAAATAGAAAATTGAGGCTTAGCATCGGCAAAAGGACAATGGTAGTCATTAAAACTAATACCAATGACATCTAGGGTCTACATATATCATATGATTCATATATGGTGGATACAAAGAAGAAAAAGAAAGTGGTGAGCTTCAATGAGTGTGATTTAAACGTATTTCTACTTCATTTTTGTAAAACAACAGACACTTTAGCTATATTTTATATGGTAATTTTTTTAAAAATCAAAATGACATGGACCCGCTTAGAAATAATACAAACAATGTATTGCCATATTGATATGTTCCGTCTCATGGCATGTGACTGTCTCTGTATTAGAATGTACGTCTCTTAATAACAAGTGTAATCGTCTCTAGATTTTTCGTTGTTTTACCGTTGTAAAAAAAAATGTGTGTGTGGTTGACAACAATGCCTCAAAGGCATTCAATGATATCAAGGTCCTACAATTGTATGGTTAATGGTCCTACTACTAATATGACCACTTTCCCATGGCAACCCTATTTAAAAGGGGGTGCTACACTACTCCATACCCATCACATACAAAAAAAAAACACTAGAAGTTTAAGCATTGTTGAGAGGAAAAAAAACACATATGGAGATGGGAAAGAATGTTGTTCTGTTAATGGCTGCCTTCATGATGGTAGCAACCATGGTTCCTTCAACCATGGCTATTCGCGAAAACATTCCGTTGGCCCTGGCTATGCGCCAACGAGAATTTCCAGTCATTCAGCCTGAACAGGCAAGGATTCAGCAACAGCTCGGACAATTGATCCTTGAAGCTGTTGCTGGTGCTAAGGACAACAACGGCATTCTACGTTGTATTCCACAATATAATAGGTGTGGCCCTGCAATGGATGGAGTTCCTTGTTGCTCTCCCTACACATGCACCTCACAATATTATGGTAGTTGCGTGTAGTTGAATCATCATGTCAAACATCTTCAACATCTTATCTACAGTAGATGAGATGATGTTGGTTTAGGACATGATATGAGACCATGATAAATAAACATGTATTTCACCTTATTGTACTCGCATTGTTGTTGTTAACTTATGGTGAAGTCAGCTGACGATAACCATGGGTTAAACATGTTATAAGCGTTGTTATGTACTCTTGTTTATTTCTTCAATAATAATAATTATTGTTTGGGTCCAAGACCATTTGGGCCCATAATTGAGGTAAAAGCACTAAAATACCCCTGGGCCAAATAGAAGCCCAAGTCCCCAAATGCACGCCCATGGAATTTCATGCGCCGTAAATAACGCTAGCATATGTATGACGCCATCAACTTCGATTACTATAAATAGGAACCAGATCCCCTTTTATGAGGGTAAAAAACAATTTCCAATAGACTATCTCTCTCTACTGGCTTTCATTAGACCTGATCTTTGAACATATATTGACTTAGGCATCGGAGGAGCAATCTCACTTTCACCCTGGGTTAGTTTAACCCTTGTTTAACAAGATTTTGATACTTTTCAAAGGACTCATGACGTCATTCTCCCTCCGACTTATAAGAAAGATCCCTACTCGAAAGGTTACAACAACAAAAACAACTACAACAACAATAAATTGTTGTAACAAAAGCACATAAACAACAAAGAATTAAAGAGCAATCGACACATAGATTTAACGTGATTCATTAACAATGTGTTTCTTACGCCATAGGTAGAGGAAAAACGATTTTATTATCTTTGAGGAGAGAGAGAGTACAAAATATGGAGGCTGAAAATGATTAGAAGTTTTATATAGTACCCTTCTAATAACCTAAACAAAATAGGCCAAAAATAGGGTCCAAAACTCGTGTTGGGTTGTTCGAAACACCAAATTATAAATTCAAGGCATTCTTAATGATACTAATAAGGGTGTTATTATTTACCGTCCATATTTGTATATGTATTATGTATTTTTTTTTACTTATTTTATCTGAAAACTATACAAAATTAAAACACTGTTTGGCATGAAACCATCCAATTTTTCCAGTTCCACCATGGTGGAACAAAAAAAAGATGGTCGGTCCCGCGCCATGGTGGAACCGGAAAAATTGGACGTTTCCAAGGTGAACTATAATTTTTTTTGGATGAAATGCAGTAGTGAGGAGGAGGAGGAAGGAGGTGGTGTTGGATTACTGGTGCATCAACGTCAAGACGGTGGCGAGGTGGAGCTCGAGTGGTGGTGGTGCAATGGCAGTGGGCCGGGCAAAGGAGAGAGAAAGGTGGCCATTCTATATTCCTTTAACCCCCTATTTCCATTAACTGCAGCACCACCCCTATGCATCTCTAGGCTCTTGTTGAGAGAAATTAGGAGTTAGAACTTAGAAGTTACTAATACTTAATCATAGTCCTCATGGCTCATGTGTATGCTATATTGTTTTATTTTTATTTTTTATTTTTTATTTTTTATGGTAATGAGAAAGAATTTTAACCTAATATTAATTGATGGATTCTTGTCTCATTATTTGTAGGCTAGGTACTTGATGGAAAGGGGGGGGGGAAAATAAGGAAAATCTCGGACCCTTAAACCCCTTCATTTGACAAGATTTGAACCCCCAAATCTATAATTTGAGTTAAAAGTTTAAACGATTGAGTCATACCTTATCAGATATGAAATTCTTGGTAGTCATGTAGTCATGTTACTTTTATCTCTTGTCATTGCAATTTGCAACGTGGTACACTGGTACCCAAACTTTAGACATTTTGACAAAATAAGAGAAATGAAATACAGTAATTTTTTTAGCTCCCACATCTTTGCATTAAATTCTGTCATTTCTCTACACGAACATGTCTTTCTCTCCTCTTATCCAACCAGAGATCCAATGCTCGTAATCAGCCACCAATCCATCCATTCTACCAATTCCACATTCTTCTTATCCGACCCCTTGTCCAGTTCCTTTCCGTGAGGACAAAACTTATCAGGAGGTTGGTACAAACGAGAAAATGATATACATCTACTCCTAGATGTTAACTAACATCTAGCAGGGGTAAAACTGTAAATGTCACGAGACAATAAAGACAAAGCTGTTAGTCAAACAAAAAAGTGACTTCGAAAAATGCGATGCTAATAAATAGTTTTCATGCAACTAAAACTAGTCTTCGTGTAACTACAAATAGTGTTTATGCAACTAACAAATAGTGTTCATGAAATATAAATAGTGTTTATGCAACCCAATTAGAGTAAAGGTGGAACTGTCAGTTAAAGAAAAAAGTGATTTCGAAAAATGCGATGCTAACAAATAGTGTTCATGCAGCTACAAATAACGTTCATCTATATGCAAATGGTGTTTATACAACCAAAAAATAGTGTTCGTGAAAAATAAATAGTGTTCATGCAACCCAACTAGTGTTTTTATATATTAAAAGTTAAATAAAAATCTGCAAACAATTTTTTTTTAATATTGTCTTTTATTACTTTTTTATTCTTTGCTAGATGTTTACTAACATCTAGCAATTAGATGTTTATCATATCTCTAGTACAAACAGGCCATACAATAATGATTGATATATTTCCACAAATAGAAGGCCTTGTTTGATAAGAGAAGATTGGATATGAAGTATATTAGAGGTTTTGACCTAACTTAGAGGATTATTGGCGTTTGGGGAAAAAGGTTTGGAAGAGCTTTTTAGACCCATACCTCTAATTTTGAAAAAGCTATTGGGAGGAATTTCTTTTGGTAAGGGAGGATTAAGAAGATTGAGATGAAAGGAAAATTACGCTAAAATGCAATAAGCTATCATCTATTTACCAAATAGTCTTACACAATTAGTTAATCAAACTCGCTAATACAATCAGCTGACAACTAATAGCTATCCATTAATTGCCAAAGGCAAAGACGGGAGAAAATGACACAAAAGTACAAATTTGGATTGATGGTGACAGCTGCAAATGAGTCGAGTTTTAGTGTGTTTGAGCTAAACTTGATAAAGATTATTGGTGATTGAGCTGATTCGAGCATATATGACTTTGAAAAATCTTGTTCATGCTCTGGCTTGCTCAAGCTTCGTTCATATACGTGCTCGTTTATATTCGAGTTTGGGCTCAAGCAGGGGTGGATCCAGAATGTGAAGTGAGGGGTAGCGTAATATTGATAACTATGTATCAAATATAAGAAGAAAAAAAAATCTTCATAAACTATTACATTTGGAAAGTTATAAAATTTAAATACCTAAAAGTAGTTGTTCATGTTGAGTTTTCCAAATTCTAATTCACCTTCTTGATTTTGAGGAGGAATACTACTTGGAGAAAAAATTTGTTAGTTCGATTGGGTTGGAGGAAATTTTGGATTAAAATTATGTCCACTTTCATTTTACGCTAATTCTAAAATAGTTCTCTTGTAATCTCATCATACTCTAAAATATACTGATTATATACATAATACTGAAAGTGGTGAAAGTGTAAACTAAATTACACGGAGAAAAAAAAAATTACATCACAAGGAAGAAAATTAGACCAATAATTCCATATCAGTCAAAAATTAACCCAATTTGCAACTATATTACAGCAAACTCAACTTTAACATGGACCCATAATCTTCCTCTTCAAAATTTGCAACTATATTACAGCAACTATACGCTAGCAAGTGCCAAAGAAGTTGTGGATTGTTTAGTCAAAAATCAAAATTTTATGTTTTTCCTCTTCAAAACCTGATGGATCCCCAATTCGAATCTTCTTGATCAAAAACTAGGAGAGAGAAAATCACCTGCTCAACCATGCTTAAGGATAGTACTTCGATCAAGAACTTTCGTGGCAACACTTTCATAATTTTGCTAAAGTATCAAGAAAACTCATCAAATAATTCAAAATTTCACAGTAAAAATGAGATAAAAGAAAGACTAATCAAGATGTAGATAAAAAAGAGAGTAGCAATTATCAATTTTTCACCACAAAATTGGGGTTTTCACTTCCATCTTTTCATTCAATTTTATCCTTACCCTAATTTCTGCAATATCCAACCACTTGCGAAAAAGCCACCACAACAACTCCAGGAGTTGTGACCAGGAATCCAGAACAACCGAAAGAGAGAAGGAAAGGAGGAGGAGAGAGAGAGAAAGAGGCGGAAATGAGTTAGGGTTTGGCTGACTCATTGCACGCTTTCGGCCTCCCTCACCGTTTCTCTTTCTTTTCTTTTCTTTTTTTTTAAAAAAAAACATGGGTAGCACGTGCTACCCCTTGTTACTGTGTAGCTCCGCCCCTGGGCTCAAGCTTGAGGGTGAACAAGCTTAGACCGAGCTTGATAAAATAAACATGCCCTGACAACATATTTAATGTTTCTATATACCCAAGCAAATTAATTCAAGTTTCTCTGATATTTCTATAAAAAAAATGCTATTGCCAAATATTTATGTGTAACAAAAACTCTAATTTATTATAAAAGATCTACAAAGATACTGAAGTAGTTTAAAAATGTGTGATATCTTTTCGAGTTTGAACGAGCTTTAATCGAGTTATACTCTAACATGAACAAAGTTACAAATGAACATTAACAACTTTTTCACGAACATTGAAGAGTTGAAGGTGTTCGAGCTTGCTTATTTATTTAACAAGCTAAGGCCTAAACTTTATATTTAAGCTTGTTTATTAACTTCATAGACGAGTTTTGACCGAACTTGTTCACGAGTAGTTCATGAATGTATCAACTCAGTTGTACCTTTAGGTAAAGTTAATTGTACTCTTTAGTAATAATTACTGTATTCCTACTAAATTTATCACCAGTGATTAAGTACAGAGGAAGGGAGGAATATGTCATTATAAATTTGGTAAGTTGTCATGAATTTAGAATTAATTATTGTGGTGGCAACATTCTCCAATGTTACACTATGAAAGGAGGGAGATTAGCAGTATATATGTGTTAAATTTAGTTCAATTTCAGTCACCCTTCTCATTGATCATCAGAATATTATTTATACAACCTAAATAGAGAGTCCTAGATTAGGAATAACAAGTCTAATCCTAATACATATCCACAATAGAGTCCTAACACCATCCCTCAAGTTGGAGCGTGCAAATTTCGAACGCCCAACTTGGATAACAAAAAATCAAACTGAGTTCTACCAAGTGCTTTAGTAAAAATGTCTGCCAACTGAAACTTAGTAGGAACATAGGACGGACTCACAAGACCTTCTATCACTGCATCACGAACAAAGTGACAATCAGCCTCAATATGTTTAGTACGTTCATGAAAGACCGGATTCTTGGCAATATATAACGCAGACTGACTATCACAATATAATCTCATCCCAGGCACGATCTTCGAACTCCAAGATCACCCAACAAGTTGCTTGACCACTTTAATTCACAAACAATAGCAGCCATAGAACGATATTCTGCCTCTGCAGACGAGCGAGATACCGTAGGCTGCTTCTTAGTTTTCCAGGAGACAGGAGAATACCCCAACAATACAAACCACCCACTCAGGGATCTCCGGGTAATGGGACAATTGGCCCAATCCGAATCACACCATCCTTCAAGGCGGAGATCACTATCAGAACGAAATAATATTCCCTGTCCTGGATTTTTCTTCAAATATCGAACCACTCGCAGAGCGGCCTCCCAATGAACAACTTTAGGAGCTTGCATAAATTGGGACAAAATATGAACAGAATATGCCAAATCGGGTCTAGTAACAGCAAGATAAATCAACCTGCCCATCAATGTGCGATATTTCTCTGCATCATCAAATAGAGGGCCATCAGCCAAATCGAGATGATGATGCTGCTCCATAGGAAACTCAGCAGGTTTGGCTCCCAGTAAACCGGCCTCAGAGATGATATCCAAGACATATTTTCTCTGACACATAAATATTCCCTGCGGCACCCGGGCAATTTCAAGGCCTATAAAATATTTCAAAGCACCTAAATCCTTCATTTTAAAGCATTTGCCAAGGTAAGCTTTGAAGTTCAGTAAAGCTTCCAGATCATTCCCTGCAATAATCATATCATCCACGTAGATAAGAACGTTCAGCTGAATATTTTTCCTAGTCAAAGTAAATAGGAAATAGTCAGAATACGACTGCTTAAACCCATAAGCTTTCAAAGCCGTGGCCAATTTGGCAAACCAACACCTAGGCGCCTGCTTCAAACCATACAATGATTTTTTCATTCTGCACACCAGATTAGTATTTCCTTCCTGAAAGCCAGGAGAAATTTTCATATACACTTCTTCCTCCAAATCATCATGCAAAAATGCATTATGGACATCCATCTGATGGATATCCCATTTTTTCACAGTTGCAATGGCCAGGAAGTACGAACTGTGGTCATTTTTGCTACAGGGGCAAAAGTTTCATTATAGTCAATTCCTTCCACCTGATGATGGCCAAAGATAACCAATCTAGCCTTCAAACGCTGCAACTTGCCCCACTCATCATATTTTTCTGTATACACCCACTTACTCTCCAAGGCCTTCTTGCCTGGAGGGAGAGGTTGCAATTCCCATGTGCCTTGATCCTCCAGAGCTTTTATTTCAGCTCCCATGGCTTCCCGCCACCCTTCATGCTTCATAGCTTCTTTAAATGACTTAGGAGGATTCCCTACAGTTATAGCAACTAGAAATCTGCGATGTTTGTCAGAAAACTTTTCACAACTAACATAATGTGTAATAGGATAGGGAGTACCTGAGGACGATGCTGAAACAGGTGCCAGAGTGGATGAACTTTTCTTTTTCACTATAGTATGAGTCACATAGTCCTGCAATTTTTTAGTGGGAATTTTGGTACGTCTGCCTCTTCCCAACACCTCAACATTTCCCTCTGTACTCCCTCCCTGAATCAGCGACCCACGAGGCACCTCACCGCTCGACACCCCATGAGACGAGGCCACGTCAGGCATCCTTCGAGGCTCCCTAGCCTCGGCCTCCCCTTCGTCCACCTACTGTTGATCGGGGTGAAGACCCACAACAGCCTCCACATCATGCGCTCCACCCTCTGTTGCACCAAGTCCCCCTTCAACCAGCACGGGAACTACAACCAGGGGCATATGCATCTCCTCCTCACAATACTCCAAATCCACCATATTAGTGGAATCATTCTTATCAGGCAATGAGTCAGACACACTAAAAGGAAACTTATGTTCAATAAACTTCACATCTCTGGAAACAAAATATTTTTTGGTTTCTAAGTCATATAACTTCCAGCCTTTCTGAGTGGAGGAATAGCCAACAAAGACACAACGACGACTCCTACTAGCAAACTTATCACCACCATGATATAAATTATGGGCATAACACAAGCAACCAAAAATCCGGATATCTGTCATCTTAGGAGGCTTGCCAAATAAACATTCATAGGGAGTTTTGTAATCAAGGATGACAGATGGAGTTCTATTAATTAAATGACAAGCCGCCTGAACACAGTCCCCCCCAAAATTTCAATGGTAGATTGGCCTGAAATCTCAAAGCACGAGCAACATTTAAAATAAGTCTATGTTTCCGTTCAACCCGACCATTCTGTTGTGGAGTTTTAACACAGGAAGTTTCATAGATGATCCCATTTTGCACAAAATATTATTTCAGACAATTAAATTCAGTGCCATTATCACTGCGCACACATTTTATTTTCTGAGTAAATTGTCTGTCAATGAAAGCCACAAAGTGCATAAACATAATCTCAATCTCCAATTTATTATATAATAAATATGTCCAAACAGTGCGGGAAAAATCATCTACTAAAGTTAAAAAATAGGAGGCACCACAAGCAGACTTAGTTCGATAAAGGCCCCATACATCACAATGAATTATCTCAAAAATTCTACTAGCTCTACTTTGACTGGAAGGGAAACTAGTTCTAGGGTGATGAGCTCGGAAGCAAACATCACACCCATCTTTATTGCAACTACTAATGCTAGAGTGACTCACACACGGTAAATGACGCTAAACTTTCTCCGAAGGATGACCCAACCGCTTATGCCAAATATCAATCGATGCCATGCCATCCACTGCCATGACCTTCACCTTCGGGACACCCCGGAAAAAGAAAAGTCCATCTTCCCGCTCACCCGCTCCAATCAGTGTCCTCGTCGTGCGGTCCTGTAATACACATAATAACTTTTAGTGAACTGAACAATACAATTCGCAGAAACTAATAATTGCGGGACGGAAATCAGATTACAATCAAGATTAGGGACAAATAAAACATTATGAATTCTTAGATTTCCAGGAAGAACCACATCTCCCTCATGAGTAGCTTCTGCAGAACTACCATCCGGTAATCCAACCGGACACCCATGAATTTTCCGCGCTGTCGTGAAGTGCGAGAACGCGCCTGTTACATGGTATGTGTAACACCCCGACCCATCCGGAGTCGAGTATATTGTCACCAATGCGCATCCAGGGCCAACAACTGTCCTCAATAACCAACACAAGTTCTTCCGGCGCATTTTGTCCTCACTCATGCGCACCCTGATAAACTTTCCAGGAGGTCACCCATCCCTGGACTACACCCAGCCAAGCACGCTTAACTGTGGAGTAACTAAGGAAATGAGCTCCCTAAAAGAAAGATGCATCTTGTTGGAATGAGTAGCCTGCTAAATCCCTTTAAAGCAATCATGAGGGGTATTACAGTGTGTGGCACCCGTATCTAATATCCACAAAGGCTCACCTTTTAGACGATCGTTAGGTTTAGGTAAGTTTAGCAAATCGAGAAGATTTTGCCACAGTTTAGTTGTTATCCCTGCAAGACCAGCACTCACAGGGTCACGGGGTTGAGAAGTTGAGCCTCCCCCGTCATTCGATTTGTCAGTCGGACCACCACCAGCCACAGCCTTATTCGCGCGTGCTGGTGGTGCGCTTTTCCCGCCACGGCCGCGGCTCTGCCTGCCGCCACGAACCGCCAAAGTACCGCGTGGTCCCTGAGGGTGGTCCCCCCACCACTCGGGGTACCCAATCAGCTGGAAACAGCCAGAGGCCTCGTGGCCTTCGAAGTTACAATGAGTGCAGACGAGGGAATCTGCAGAGGGTCGGTTTTTAGGGCGAGAGTCGACCTTGAACGCGAAGTTGTCGCTTGGCGCTGGCAACGACGAGGCCGTGGGTCCCCGTAGACGCTCCTCTTGTGAGATAATTTGATATGCGCGGGTGACGGATGGTAGTGGGTCTTGCGCAAGAATGTGAGAGCGAAGCGGGGCATAGCAATCATCAAGACCAATCAAGAAGCGATGAAGTCATTCTTGAGATCGAGTTTGTTCAAGGAATTTCATAACCGGGCAGTCGGCACCACCAGTTTGGCAAAGTGGCGCCACCTCCAGGGAAGAGATTTCATCCCATAGCCGAGTCAAACAGCCAAAGTAATCGGCCAAAGATTCGGATTTTTGCTGTTTACAGTCACTAATTTCAGATTTGAGTTGGCAAATCCGGGTTCCATTAGAAACACAATAGCGTTCTTTAAGGTGCTTCCACAAATCATGTGCGTTATCAAAAAATGATATCGACGAACTCAAGGTTGGGGAGATCGTATTGAGTAACCACGAAGCTAGCATGGAGTGAACAATTTTCCAATCAGCCAAACGTTCCGCAGAGGTAGGTTTCGGGATAGTGCCATCCAGGAATCCAAGTTTACGTTTTGCGTTCAAAGACATGCGAATCGCGCGTGCCCATTCGTCAAAATTATCGTCCTTCAACTGAATCGGAGTGATTAAGTTGCCAGGATTATCATTGGAGCCTAAAAAATAGACTGGATCAGGTTTTGGGGTTGGTGTTTCTGTATTTTCGGTCATGGTGACTTGTCGAGTGCGGCGAGAATACGTTTGCAGTGGAGAAGCTATGATGATCAGCAAAGTAGAGAAGCAAAATCGAGTCTTGGATCAGTATGTGGATCGAAGGAGTCAAGGAACAACTCGAAAAAAATCGAGTCTTGGTCAGGTTTGTGTGTTTCGGTTTTGTTAGAGTTTGGTAGAGAGAATTTTTAGAGTTTGGCTCTTGATACCATGTTAAATTTAGTTCAATTTCAGTCACCCTTCTCATTGATCATCAGAATATTATTTATACAACCTAAATAGAGAGTCCTAGATTAGGAATAACAAGTCTAATCCTAATACATATCCACAATAGAGTCCTAACAATATGAGAAGCAACAATAACCTAGAAAAAATTAATAGCACAATCGCACATGAGTACATTACTCTATTATTCGTCTCTAAATAATATTTATACTCCCTCTATTATGAAATAAATAAAACAATTCTCTCTTTTATGTGAGCTTTTTGAGAGAATCGTTTCATTTATTTCAGATTGGGGGAAGTATTAACTTTTTTTCCCTATATTTAAGAGCAAATTAGGTTTTGGGCTTATACGTTGCCTCCTGCTATTGCATACTTAGTAAAAGATTGTTGATGGAGTGGTGGAAAAAATTATAAATAGAAATTGCTACAATCATGTCAGGTCTTTAATTTTTAATTTTTGGAGTTTATATTGCCTGTAATTATATTGATTTTTCGAGGGAGTTATTATACTGATTTTGAAAAGGAAAGTTTATGATTGCATTCGATCAATGGGTTTCAATTTGATAATTGAGGTTGTGAAATCAAGATTTGTGATGATCATATTTCTTCTTTTTTCAGGATGTATGAGAATAATAGATAATAAAGCCAATTTAATTAGTGTAAGTATTATGTGGCTGATAGACTCCCGTGTATAAAGACACAAGGTTATAACCAATTTTTTCAAGGGCAGAAGGTTAATCTCATTATAGTACTCAATTTCCTTGATTTGTTACAGATGGAGATTGTAGCTTGGTGGTTGGATAATAACATGTAGATTAAGTGGTCAAGAAAACAGGTACTCAAATAAAATACAAAATTTACATTATTATCCTTTGTCCTCCATTAGCATGACTTGTAGCAGACTTGGTGCTACCTTGCAGATTCCATGGCTATGCTGCTGTTGTATCTTTAATTCTTGACCACTTTCAAGAAAGTAATTTTTACACTAGAAAATTAAGAAAGGGGAAAATGTTTCTTTCAAAAAAAAAAAAAATTAAAGCTACACTCCATTACCTAGTTAAACAATAACATCAAGGAAACCCAGTCTTAATTAACTTTTCTCAATAGCATGTCCTAGACTTGCATGAGCAGCAATGAACAAGTTAATATTTCCATTTAATACAGAGTTTAAGTCAGGTGTTTGAATACCAGTTTTTACATCTTCAACTAGCTTATATGGCTGCAACACGTATCTTCGAGTAACTTGTTTCCATAAATCTATAATTGCATCCTTGTTAATGCTGCTCAAACTATTAGTTTCTTGTTCCGACATTACCACAAGAAGCTTTGCCTTCAAGCGATTAAGCGCCTTCATCTTGTTTGCAAATTTATTCCTCTCTCCTGCAATATAGTCTCAATCCCATAAGAATAATAGATGTTTTAAATTTCTTATATGGGTTATATGCTTAGGTTTAATTACACAAAAGAATCTACCCAAGTTTATCTTGAACCATTCCAACAGATCTCATTATAGGAAATACCGAAATATGACTAATATCAATAATTACTAGAACAAGCTTATCTAGATGATATCAGGGGCGAGGCTATTAAGGGCTCTAAGAGGCCAACCTGGCATATTCTCAACCGTATGAGAAAAAAATTGTGCAGTTTTTTCCTTTTTTTAAAATAAAAAAATAGTAATAAGATATAAATTTTTCGTGTGAAAATAGAACAAGGAAGCGGAGAGCACCAGGGTGGTTTTTGTTGTCATTTGAGTGTGCTTGCTTTGAATGTGGACATGGGATCGAATCCCACCAAAAGCAAAACCTTGTTTTTTTTTTTTTTCTTTCCTTGTGGTTTTACTGTTTTATTACTCCGTAAATTCTAAATTTTTATTTGTTATGACCTATGATAATTGGATAGGTCTTTGTATTTAGGTGGTTGATGGTCAATGACGATCTGTAGTATTAGTACTTGTTTCATTTTTTTTCTTTTTTATTTCTTTTGGTAATCTCCTATTTCCCTAATACAAGTTGCATTGTACTTTTTTGGTTTTGTCTTCTTACCATAAGTACAACTTCGCCTTTAATTTTTTTTTTAGTTTTGTCTTCTTACCATACATACAACTTATTACCATAATAATAATTCTTATGCGACAAATTTAACACTTATTTAGCTAATAGATTGATAGAAATAAATAATAATATATCTTGATAAAGTTACAATGGGTGAACTTACTGTTTATTAGTTTAAATTGATATCCGGATTAATGTATCCAAATATTTTTTATCGATTATTCTTCTTGGTTTTCTTTCGAACGTCTTCGAACCGAGACAATCCCCTGAATCCGACACTGCCTATAATATATAAGAGGCCCAAATAAATAAACAAAAGAATTCTAGTAAATGAACCCTCACAATATAATAATAAAAAAAGGGAAGTATACTTGGCCCCCCTCCTTAACCAAATCTGGCTTCGCCCCTGGATGATATTGTGGCATCATGATAAATCACTACCCTAAAGTTGAAATTTCCATGCATAGTATCTAAAGTTGAATTACTGTGGTGTGATTTGGGCGGAAAATAATAGAAAAGCAGGCCACATCCACGACGCCGCTACTCACCAGTAACTAGCCCCCTCTATTCTTTTGACAAAGGCTTATTGTGTGTTGAAATATACATCATAAAGAAGGAAGTGTGGGACAAAACTCCTTTCAGAAAATGCTTGTTCTAACACTGACCACGTTGCTTTATCACAGTACTTAGTATTTAGTATTACTCCTTGTCCTCCTTCCATCCCCGAGCTATGTCAACATATACCATTTTGTATGTCCCCAAATTACTAAGATAATATAACCATTTTAGTAAGTTTTTCTCTCTCCTAGTGTCCTATATGCTATGTAAACTTACTTATGGGACGGAGAAAGTAATATGTATTGCCATTTGCTACATAGATACGTCTTAATTTGGTAGCGGAGAGGAATTTTCAGTCAGCAGAATTTATTGCAGAGAAGCTGAAACAAGTTCTTGTATGCTGTAAACTGTAAAGCCATTCTTCTCGTCATTCTTTCCTATTAGTTACCTCACCAAAACCCAAACTCCAGCTTTCGTCATCAAAAGATGCACACGAGCGCACACATAGAAGGGGAAGGGGGAGAGAGAGAATATGCATGCCACTCGTAAAACCCTCATAATGATGAATATATAAGTCAGCTTAGGCTCATAACTTACCTGAGGATTGCACACAAATGCCAGTAGGAGCGTGATTAATGTGGACAAGAGGTACAATTGGCCCAACATCATTTTCACTTGATGTATAGGAAATAATTAGATCTTTATCGTCCAGTGGCAAGTCTGTGACCGTCTCAAGAAACAGAGGAATAACATCTACAACTGCTAAACTAACCTGCACAGGAAGACAAAGAAACAGTGAGATGTACGATAATCTCAGTCAACACTCACTAGTAACATGACAGAAAAAAATGAAGTTACATACTTTATAAACTAGACAAAGTGAAAAATGTTCTCTCTTAACGATAGAAGCTTTTCCACTAGCAAGAATTAAGGTAATCTCATACCCCCCCTTGAAATGACTGCCAATTGCATATTCGTTTCTTATAGTAGCCTCTTTTCTTCTATCAGCGGTCTTTTCTCTTTCAAGAATCTTAACTCGTGGTCATGTCTTGCCGTCTAGTAGAGTAGAGGTTTCAGCAAGCAGAACCAACCATAGTCGCAAGTCTGTTTACAGTTGCAAACTCGCAACTGTTGTCATAGTCAACAGATATCTTAAACTTACAGCAGAACAAGTATGACAATGTTTTGTAGCAATAGCCACAAACCAGTAATGTTTTATTTCATCTTTTATAGAAATTGGACCGTCTAATTATGATAAATGCACTCATAAAAGAGAGTAACAAAAGATACCAGAAGCTACGCGAATAGGAATAACATCTACTTTAATATGAATAGATTCATCCTAAAAATGCTTCAATCGTTTACTTAGAATGGATTGACATGTATACCTCTTGGAAACTTGATTCATCAAGTGAACTCGTCATCCGGTGAACGCCTCTTTCTCCGATTAAAAATCCATAAGCATACTTAAACTCAAACTCAATGGTGGCAGACTTGATGCCCCCACTGTTTGCAGAACACTTCTCCAGTACCCTCCCTTTGTGACCTTGTTTTTCAGCCCATTTCATATACATGCTTAGAAGCTGTTCAACCCATATCTGTATTTGGAAACTCGTAAATGCATAAAAGAGAAGTAGAAAGGAAGTTATATGCAGACCTGAGAATTTAAGCTAGGATCTGATACTCTGATCTATACTTGAGTGTAGAACAGACAAATGAAGCATATAGCCAGTCAAATTCCACAAGAAAGGGAAGTCAAAATCTTATATAAGGGCCCGTCCAAAAAAAAAAAGTCTTATATAAGGGACAAGTATATCCCTATATGTTTGAAATGTGTATGATCAGTCTTAAAGAATTAAAAGGTACGACTCTACAAGCAAATATTAATAGACCTCAACCAGAAAAAATATTCCCACTATCTTACTTAGAAATTCGTTCTTTTGCCTAAAAAAACACAAAACAGAACTAATCAAAACTCATATTTGATTATGACTTGAACTTATTTGAACTAATCTGAAGTTATTTTTCTTGAAACTTAATTTTACAAGGTGGAGTCACAAAGCTTTGCTCTCTCCCCAAACAAGCTAACCTGCTAATCAAGTAGGCATAGACAACTACGTCTCATAATTTAGATTCATATTTTTGCAACTTTTAGTTTCACTATAACACATAAACTGCACAATAGGCTTTTTTTTTTTTGTCATAATGAGGCACGAAATTTAAAAGATGCAGATGAGATGCAGACTCCCATCTTGACGACAGCCACAAAAGTTTTTACCGGAAATAAGATCAAGCCTTATTATTGCACAACAAAAAGAGACTCTAGTGATCAACAAAAAGTAGATAATTGTAGGTTGGTTAGTCCAATCACTGTTGAACTCTAGCGATTCTGCAGATATAAATCAGTGAAGTATATCCTATATATATTGTAGTACAAATCCTTAGGAATTCCGGGGCATACCTAGAGCTAGGTGTGCCTAATGCTATTTTTTTCTCATTCGGATGGCTTAAATGAGCAAAAGTTACCCTCAAATGAACAACAAAAAGAGACTTGGGTACATCTAGCTCTAGGTATACCCGGTAACTTAATAGACATGCTGATATTGTAGTGCTAATACTTCAGTACTTGTATAAAAGAAGCTATAACTAATAGAACATGGTATTAACCTCTGAATAGATGCCCTTCCCTCCAGCTCTAATAACAAGCGATGCTCCATGCACATCATAAGGACCTTTCAAAAGCTTGGAAATCTCATATTGATCTAAGAACTTGCTTATATCAACTGATGCATTATATGCTTGTTTAAAGAGTCCAAAATTTACAGCATCAGTTTCTGCCAGATCCTTTATGAGCTTTGCTTCTTCAATCTGAATCAATAAGCTAGTATAAGACAGTTTGAAGTCTAACATTCCAAGCATGAAGCTAAGCATAGGCTTCAAATTATTCCAAAAACAAACATGGGTAAGAAAAAAATGAGATCATGTGAACCCAGTGAGACAGAGATGAACATCAGAATCCGTTGCCACTTTCTACAACTCTTTTAACCGGTCTACCAGGTAAAAGCTGAATAAATCATACTCCCTCTGTTAGACATTAATTGTCACATATGTTATTATAGGATTTCCATAGAAAGTTGTCACCTTTCCTACTATAGTGATCGTTTAAATTAAGATTAGATTTCCTGGAAAGTCCCTACTAAAATTATGGACATATAAAAAGAGATGACCCAACTATTGTATAATATCAAATCATATCCTTAATTATGAAGGGCTAGAATAATGTGACAACTAATTTCACATGGAGGAAGTATAAAACATCAAACATTTGCAAAACTAGTCATGCTCAGAACACATCATGAAGAATACTTCTAAGTAACAACTCAAACATGGAAAAAAGGTACAAGAGTTCAAGCATCACAACTTACTTGTAGAAGAGATCTCTGGTAAACAATATGCAAAACTCTTTAAGTAAATAGTTTAGTTAAGATTTAAGAAATAGCAAGTTGATCATAACCTTATATGCAAGGTCTTTGAGCGTATCAACTACTTTGGCACGATCAGCTAATTTCGCAAGCATCTCATTTGATTTTACAGGATCATCCCATAGGTTGTAATCACGCATCTCCTCCTCTCTCCAGACATGCATCTCTTCTTCAAGATGAAGCACTGTTGGTGCCAACATTTCACCACGAAGAACTGCATCTTCAATTTTCTTTCTCAGTGAAAACATCCCTAGATGAACACACAATTGCTGAATTATATTGACAAAGGTAGCAAATTGCATACACTACTAAACACACGGGAACATTACGTCAAATTGACATTATAGATTCAACAGTAGTACTAGTTATCACTTCATTTACTCCCCTACCTCCGACCCCTGCAATTTTTACTGGACAGTCAAGTAGCCTAACAGTGTTTTACAAAAAAATTCGCCTGGAACTTGATGGAGAACTTTCTTGGAGAAAAATTGGAACAAGATCTTCACTTTTGGTATCATTTTTTTTTGTCGCATTTTCACCAAGGCATATCCAATCACATAGAAACATTGATGGGGTTCCCTATCAACAAACAATTAGCAATACATATGTGGCCCTACTAAAATTATACACCCTACATCCGGAAATAATGACTTTGTCCAAAAGTCCCAACCTCTTTTAATTAAGGATTTACCATGATTCGACCAAAAATAACTTCTATACAAGTTGCCTCCTGCGTGTCCTCTCTCGCTCACTCCATCAAAGCACGGAACTAGGGGTACATTTGGAAATCCATTCTTTTGTCAAGGTTGGATACAATCTTAATCTAATTTTTTTTAAGGAAATGTGTTATTTAGGAGTATTTCCTAACAAAATGCGATACTATGAGCATGTTTGATTCAACATTTTTGGGCTCTAAGAAGCGGAATCAAATACCTATTCCCTTTCTTCTTGTTTGGTTCAACCTCTCCTCAATCCATTACCATTACCTAGTGGTAATGGATTTCCTAGTTCATTACTTTCCCTTCCCCCTCAAGTAACAAAATCCATTTGTTGGTGGTAACGGTTTCCTTTTCCTTCCAATTTCTAAAACTTGAACCAAACACCCAATAAAGGTAACAAATTTTGTTAACATTCGAATCCTCTATTTGTTTCAATTCCCTTTCCATTCCATGACTTGAACCAAACATGCTCTAAATGTGACTATTTCTGGATTGAAGGAGTATATGTTCGTATTCCTCTCTCTCCTTCGCCAATCTAGGACAACTCAATGACTCATGTAGTTTCATCAACACCAAACGCCTCCAACAACCCTTCCCCCCAAATTTTAGAAAAAGGAAGGGAACCGAGTGAGTAAATATCAAATATTTGATCAAGTAATTCTCAAAGTAAGATGCAACGGAACACATACTCGCCACTAATCAAAGCAAGTTCATCCATTTTCTATCATAAAATTCATTCTACTGCACTGCATTGCCTTGTACAATTAAAATCCATGATTATATCATCCTAATGTCATATTATCTGGTTGAAAACAATCAATTCAACAGTAGATTACAATTATAAAGCCAACCCATCTAAATTCATACTACAATAAAGCCATACTTTAGTAGAATCCAGCTAAGAAATGACTCCATGAAGTATATGACATGCATACTACAGTAGAATTTAGAAATTTCAGTAACAAAAAAAGAGCAGAAATTTGAAGAAAAAATACAAAAACAAAATAGAAATTGCTAATGAAATAACAACAGAATGAAGCAGGAAAACTAAAGAGAGAGGGAGGTTACCGAGTTGTTTAAAGACCCTATTGTTGTCATCCATAGAATGAGAAGCTCGAAGTGAGGAACAGAGGAGATGGGTTCGAGACATCTTCTTCATTGAAGCTTGGCAATTCCATTCCCATTTGGAGCTCAAGGACAGAGGTTGAGGCTTTGCATTTGCCGCCATTTTTGTTTGCTCTTGAAGACCCCCATATCAAACGGGATGCTATAATTTACTCGTCTCCTTATCCATTTCCTATACTTTTTTTCATTGTCTTTTTTAGGTTATCTTTGCGTAAATATATTTTATTTACCGAATCGCTATTTACCGTCCGTATTTACTTGAAATCGTCCGTATTTTTTTCATTATATACCCCCCATGCCCCTCCCCCTTTCACCTCACTTTACCCTCTCCACTCTCACCAAAGTTAAGCTCTCTCTCTCTCTACCATCAAGCACTAACACCACCACCACCTTCCGAACACCACCGCCGGGTCGACCACCACCCACCAGGAGCACCACCACCGGAGCACCACCGAAGCAAGTGAGGAGTACCGAAAATGTCCGATGAAGGACCGTCAACGCCGCCGGAACGAAATGTGGTAAGTTGAAATTTTTTTTTTTTCAAGTTGCTTGGAAATTTTTTTGGCCACGGAACGGGGTAACGGATCGAAAATCCGTTACCCCAGGTGAAGAACCGGATGCAAAACCCGTTGCTTCCACGGAACCAACGGACAAAAAATCCGTTGCCTCTCGTGGAAGCACCAGGAAAAGTTATCCGTTACCATGGTAACGGATCACTTTTTTCGGTGCTTCCACGAGAGGCAACTGAGATCCGATCCGTTACCTCCGTGGTGGTAACGAATTTCCTATCCGTTCTAGAAGGCGGTGGTAACGGATTTCCTATCCGTTGCCCCGCATTTTTGAAAAAAAAAAAAATTCTTTTTTAGCCTCGTGTTTTCCGGCGAGGGGTTGGGGGGAGGGAGTTTGGGTTTTTTTTATTTTTTCTTTTTTTTAAATTTATGTTTTGTTTATGTTTGTAGTAATTTATGTTTTTTAATAATTATATATTTATGTTTATTTAAAATAATTTATATTTGTTCCTAATTTATTTATTAATAATTTCTGTTTGAATTAAAAATAATAATTTGTGTTTATTTGGGTTTTTATAATTTATGTGAATAGTTAATTTGAATATATTAATTAAATGTTAATAGTTAATATGTTCCATTTAGTTAATATTTGATTTTCCGTCATAATTAGTATTGATTTTGTAATTAGCGAATAATAGTACATCCGTTTATGTTAATTTTGTTAATGAATATTTAGTTAATATTTTTTGATATTGTTTTCAAATATGTATGCATATTATTATAATTATTTTCATAATAAGTAGTAATTTTTGTGATTGGTAACTAACTAATATTAAGTTAATGAATGGATTATATTAAGTTGAGAACATGTGCACTATGTAGTTAATAAATTTTGTGATTGGTAAATAAATAATAATGATTATTAGTTACGATAAGTAAGTAAATAATAGTGAATAATATTATTGATTATATGTTGTCTAATTGAAAAAATGCTAAACATTATAGGCTTATTTGCTCGGACTTTGGGGGTGATTATATAGATTATAATCACATGTTTTATAATGAAACACTATGAATTTGAGAAAAAGGAACTACAAGATTGGGTTAAGAAAAGGGCAAATGAAATCGGGTTTGTGATGATTATTATGTCAAATCATAAACACGATCCTAGTGGACGAGAATATGTATATATGAAATGTAACGGGCGCACCATATAGGGGTGAAGGTAGAGATCTTAGTGTAGCAGAACGGGTAGCTACAAAGACAAAAGCCTGTGGCTGTAGAGCGGGAGTTAAGGTTGAGTATTTGGAGTACCCAGATCGAACTGGATGGGTGATCAAAGCAGAACGGGGGATTAGGGGCATGCACAATCATGAGTTCATTCATTACCCTGAGGGTCATCGACCCATCAGCGACCTTAGTCCGGCGGCAAAGGTATTCGCTCGCGATATGATAAAGTCGCACGTTAAGCCTGCTAGTATAATGAAAGCTGTGAATGAAAAATTTCCCGATGATCATCCAAATATGAGACACTTGTACAACCTGAAGGAAAAGGATAGAAGGGAAGCAATGGATGGTAGAGACGTGATGCAACACTTCCTTCACCTTGCTCGAGAGAGCGACTACCTTCACTGGATTAGGCAAGACGAGGAGACAAATGCAATGACTGCAGCATTCATGGTGCACCCTCGTTCGGCAAATATCCTCCGAACTTATCCACTTGTTGTTGGTATGGATGCAACATATAAAACCAACAAATATAACATGCCTTTTCTAGAGCTCATTGGGATGACGTCGTGCAACAAGAATTTTATGGTTGGGTATGCTCTGATGGCCAACGAAACAGCTGATAGTTATAAACGAGAGTCTGTACCTGACAGACTTACATCCTTATTGGACTACTTTGATCATTGGTGTGTCGTGGCGTCGATCCCTCAGGACCATCCTCGCCCTCCTACTAGATGCATCAACACCACGAGATCTAGTGTGTCGTGGCGTCGATCCCTCAGGACCATCAAGACCCTAATAATACATTATGTTAATTATTTATTATTTATTTAATGTCTACGTTATTATATTGTAATTACTACTAATCTATAACCATTGACACTCTAATAATTACTTAACTAAAATTATAAGGAAAACTAATACTAAGATGCATTAACATTGGTGATGGTGTTAACATAATATTATTAAAATATATTAACATGCGCAAAGTAAGTAAATTAGGGCATTATTATATAACTATTCACTTTCTAATAATTAATTAACTAAAATTACAACAATAAATCATATTAACTTGCTAATATCATTAGTAAACATGCTAATAAAAACAAATACCCTACACAACTAATATTAACATGCTAATAAAAACAAATACCCTACACAACTAATATTAACATGCTAATAAAAACAAATTAACATGCTAATATCATTACAATAAATAATCGTAATATGCTACTAATATAAAATAATAACATGCTAATATCATTGAAATATTTTAATAATATAATAACATGCTCAAATCAATTTATTAACTTATTATATAATAACTATTAAAATTAAATAATACTATTATCACATGCTATTAAACAATTAAATAAATTAAATCAAATAAATTAAATAATACTACCATGTTACTAACATGCATTAACATAATAATAATAAAACCTAATTACAATATTATCACACAAATTAACATATTAACTATTCCAATTAAATTAATATATTCAAATAACTATTGACATAAATTATAAAAGCCCAAATAAACACAAATTATTATTTTTTATTCAAACGAAATTATTAATACATAAATTACGAACAAACATAAATTATTTAAAATAAACATAAAAATATAATTATTAAAAAACAGAAATTAATAAAACATAAACATAAATTAAAAAAAAGGGAAAAAAAACCCAAAGTTCCCCCTCCCTCGCTGGGAAAACACGAACAACAATGAAATTTTTTTTTTTTCGAAATCTGGGGCAACGGACGAAATTCCGTTACCACGCACGCTGGTAACGGACATCTTTCACAGGTTCCACCGCAGAGGAGTACCGGATCGGATCTACGTTACCTCTGCGGTGGTGGTGACAAAAATAATCGTTACTGCCGCATGTATGTAACGGACATCTTTACAGTTACCACCGCGGAGGTAACGTAGATCCGATCCGTTACCTCTGCGGTGGCTAACGGTAAAGATGTCCGTTACACATGTGTATGTGGGTAACGGAATTTATGTCCGTTGCCCCGCTTTTTCGAAATTTTTTTTTTTTTTTCACCATGTTTTCCCGGCGACATATTCGCATTTTCTATTGCTCACTTCCGGCTTAGGGTTCGGTTTTAACCACATAAAACAACAAAACTAACCCGATTTGATGATTCTCCCACTTCCTTTGCCTTCTTCCTTGGGCCCATGCTTTTTCCGGCAAGTTGTGGTGGTGGTGGTCGACTTTTGTCACGCGGATCCGGATCTCGCGGTGGTGTGCTTCCGCGGTGGTGCTTGTCGGTGTTCCGTTTTTTTGGGCACGGAGATGTGTTGTGGTGGTGGTGGTGGTGGTTGCGGTGGGGGTGGTGGTTGCAGTGGTGGTGGTGCTTGCAGGTGGTGGTCTTGTGAGTGATGAGTGAGGAGTGAGGAGTGAGAATGAGAGAGTGTGAGAGTGAGAGTGGTGGGGGTATGGGGTTTGTAGGGGGTAATGTAGGAGTATTTAAGAAATAATACGGGCGATTTTTCAGTAAATACGGGCGGTATTTAGTAAGCCCCTTTATTTATTTACTACTGAACTGAAATGAGCTGAACCGACTTAAACGGGAAATAAATCTGTGAGAGGAAAGTAATAAATGTGAACTGAACTGAAGCTGTGCCCAAAAAAACTAAGACCTTACTCTGGTTAGAATTATTTACAAAACAACCATCCCCTTACCGCTAGATATTAGTGACATTTTATTTACAGAATTATCACTTGATTGGCAGTTTATGTACATTAAGAAGTTCAAACAAACTATATTCTCTTCACCTTATTCCACAAATTATCACTTACTCTTGTTAAAATTGAATCACGCTGGAAAATTCATATCATACCAAATAATCTTTCTCGATACTCTTTATTTATTACCAAACCATATCTTAATAAATTTAGACAATATCACACTAGTGGTACAAAAATTAAGAGACAAAAGAGTTTGATTTTTAAAATTTTCTATCTCATAATTTGTGTACCACGAGCAATTTTTCTTTAATTGTTTAATTTTAAAAATTGAGTAAAATACAGTAGATCATAATAATAGTACCAATTAGTAAAATCGTGGCACATAAGTGACAAATAATAAGACAAAGATTCTAATTAGTATATATTACCAATAGAATTACTATACTCGTATCTAATTTTAAAGCATAATGCAGTTGGACACAACCGCACAAGTCGAGACACTATTACTGTGTGTAATGTAGTTCTGAGTCAAGGGCCCTTTCTCGGCCATTTTCTTGCCCCAGTTACAACTTACAAGATGAGGACGCCATGGAAATGTTTTTTTTGCCCAATTAAGAGCCCTTGTCTAAGCAAGGGACAGATAAAGGCCACAGGTGCAAGCTAAATCAATGCAGTCATAAGTAAGAAACTTCACTTGAAAAGCTGAAGGAAGACGAGTTATTAAACAAAAAATATGAACATCCTCAAATGGCCATATCACAGCATATGTTCTTCATTACCAACTTAGCTTACACATACACTCGATGATCTAGCATAAAGCTCGTGCTGATTCTTTTCGTTAACTATCCAATTCAATCCTTCAGCCGTGTCAGCAAAGAAAAACAAATTCCACCATGTAGTAGCTAACTACAACTCCTCTGATTGCTATAGATACCAAAATTATAGATAAATAAATTTACATATATGCACTAATGCTTCTGAAACAGCATGTGGGAGGTCTCAAAGAGATTCCGCAAACTGAGGGGCATCCAGATCAAGCTCTTGTTTCATAATACAGTTCATAAACCACTCGCTACTGAAAGTTCGAACCCCATTTTTCACAGCTAGCAATGCTTCCTCCATGTCTTCTTCACATGCAACAAATATTGTTCTTGATTTTTCGATTGTTTTTCCACAACTAACATTTACCTGAATTTAGAATATGAAAACAATTGTTACAGATATATTAAGGATATCAATAACATTCTCCTCTCTTCTGAACTAGATAAAGCTTTCCTACAACAGTAGAGACCAGGCAATCTAGGAAAAGAGCAGTACAGTCCTTTTAACTCCAGTGATGTTTTGAAATCAGCAAGACAGTATTGGGGTGTTCACTGTCATTGAATACAAGGTGCAACACTAAAACTATGAGAAGGATGAGTGAGTGGAGATAAGGAAATACGAAACTTAAGATGAAATTTTAAACTGAAATAACAAACTTTGGCAGACGGAAAAAATTTCAAGTAGCTGAAACAGCCAAAACTTTGAACTTAGGCATTAAGCAAAGTAATGAATTCGAACTACAGACAGGGATTCAATAGAGTGAAGATTCTAAAATGTTGCACACGAGTCTCTGGGCCATTGTTTTGACCTTACTCCACCAACTACACTAACAAAAGAGAAAAATCACTCCAAATTGAACCAAGGACAAACATCTATGGTTTTATGCTTCAGTATTTAGTAGACCTGGTTATTGGGCGGGTCGGGTTAGGGTCTGTGCAGGTTGGAAGCGAGTCGGGTCTTAAGATGGTCGCATCATTTAGGGCCGATAGTGGGTCGGGCCAAACGGGTAGCAGACTGATAGCGGGTTGATAATGGGTGGGTCGGTGAACGGGCAAGAAAAACAAGGAACAAAGAGAGCCAAAAGTGAGTATACATGAATACGAATCCGTACATATAATATTATTTTAAAAATCTATTAAATTTTTCAAAATTACTGGGTTTTTTTTGTTGGCCCAATAACGGCCCTATCCAATCATGACCCTGTCCAATAAAATCCCTGTCCAACAAAAGTCCTATAAATTTGACCCTAACCCTTTAGCCATTGGGCTACCCTGTCCAATAACCAGGTCTAGTATTTAGTCATCACGTATAGCTAGTAGTGTTGGGATAATCTCCCTAAATCCCCAAATAATAATGTCTTTGTTTTTTTTGTTAAAGAAAAAGAAGAAAACAAAAATAAAAAGAAGAAAAGAGTTGGCCGTGGAATTTGGTTCTATGAGAAGATCCCTTTTGTTGACTTAAGTGAGCTGGCTAGTATTAATGGCTAGAGTAGTAGAGTTGCAGTAGATCTTTGTGAAGTTTTCATGGCAGGCATTAGTCAAAGATGTAAGAGTCTTGAAGACTTTGTTAGCCTTGCCTAGACGGAGGACATGAGCTAAGTTAGAAGCTAAGTGTGCTCAAAAAGTCCAATATCATTAATTGTGGCTTGAAGAAAAAGCCATGAAATGTTCTATAAAATGGCATTACCGTGAGAGTTTGTAGTGCAAGAAGAAAGCAATAGATGAGAAGTGGTGTGAGTGCATTACAGAAGAAGGTATTGCACAAATACACAAGTGCGAGGGAGTTTTGGTGAGACAAATAAACACAATATTAGTAGTGAGAGTGTTTTTAGAATTAGTGTTAAGCACCATTGTTAAGGGTACTAAGTGTGATCTATTCCAAATAGAGTATAGCTAATATTGTAGTTATAGTAGTTACCTTTGTACTCCCAAATATTAATAGTGAAGTTTTATCCCTAGAGATCGGGATCGTGGTTTTTCCCTATTGTTGAAGAGGGTTTTCCACGTAAAAGTATTGTGTGTTATTTTGCCATTTTTGTATTATATTTTTTCTTCCCAATATTTTGTGTATTTGTTGCTTATTTCCCAACAAGTAGCACGTCAGGTATGAGGAAAACTTCAAAAAGATTTGAAATGTAAACTCAACTCAATCACCATACTCCATTCTCTGTGCCATAGATAAAATGCAACAATGGGATCACCATAGCTAATCAACGAATACTAAAAATTAACGCCAATATACTACCATTTTTGCCATTCTTCGATTTTGCTACTAAAATCTTGATTTATTTGAACATAAGCATAAACACATCCCATATTTCAAAACAACCACCTTACTACCTAGTTAATGTCCTTTTCCATATTGTGGTAACTTTTTCACTCAACATATGAAAAGGAAGCAACTAGAACAGAATGCACACTTTGTTATGTTCTTACTTCTACGAACACATTACAACCAAATAACCAATAATGAACCCTCTGATTTAAGAAAGAAAACTTACATCACCACCAGCAGATTTGACGATGGCTGAAAACATCTCAATATGGGGATGAACGTGAGTTGTAAGACAGATATTATATCCTTTGAGCAAAGCTCGAGGATTTCTTCTGGCTCTAAGAACAGCGTCTTTTAGATCAACCCTGAATTTCTTTTGGTATTCCTCATCCTTGAGAAGGAAGGGAAGTTCATCTGCAAAAAAATTCATGCCAACCATTTGAAATCATGGGAAGTGTTCATGGGAATGTTCATGCATTTAGAAGCAATCTTTCATGTAGAAAGAAACAATAAAAATGTATGCCCAAGGAAATCAGAAATTTTACTCACCCACAAATCTGCCTTTCCTGGAACTTTCTTTTAGCCAATGCGGTGAAATTATCCAAGCCCTGCCAAATGGTTAAGAAGGTAGAACTCAAAGACGTGGTTCCTTGATATTATTAATATCTACGTGAGAAAAGATACTTCCCCTTGAAAAAAAGTGAGAAAAGATACATCTAATAATTCCACCTATCTTGTAAACATTCCCCATTGAATAAAACAAAATATATAAAAGAACTTATAACAACAGCAATAATGTGAGGATAAAACTGATCTATCAGAAATAATCTTGTATAATTAAATAAAGATATATGGAAATTAGATTCTAAAGTAAAACTAAATGAAGGTACTATAGAGAAAATGGCAGATAAATTATACACAAATTTATGTTCAAGATTGAGTAGGGATATTAACATTTCAAAATAGCAAGTAAATTTTTTATTTTGGATGAAGGGAGTATCATAAGCAAAAGTAACTAAGTTATTCATGCTAACCCTGAGCATAAAGCAGTGCAGAAGTTCAAAGTTCTTCTGACATTGACTGCAAGAACATGTGTGCACAAGCTTCCATCAGCAGTAGCAGCTCCACCAAGATCTTCTACTATCTGTACCCATAACATCAATGCACAACTAGACTTAACAATATTAGAGACATAACCATGAGAAGAAAATACAGAATTCATTATTCACAATCTAACCAGTCAGATCATTTCCATGAAAATTAATTGAGTGTTATAGCCTGATAGGAAAGAATTGTCTGCGTTCTGAATATTCAAGTCACCAGCTAGAATCCATTTGGATTTCACATTTACTTTAGACACATAAGAACAGGTTCAAATATGTCATTCACATAAAAGTATACGCACCTTTGTAAGATACGCTTTTTTAGGTCCATCAGCAATATCCATCAACATGATATTGAAGTACCTTGCTCTTGCCCCAGATTCATCACCAGCCAATATAGCATCTACAGTCTTGCTTTTCTGAGATGATATGTTTTCTTCTAATCCCAAGCGTATTCCATCAGAAGGGAAATTTTCTTTGTCTTCCTTGTCTAGAACCAAAACAGAATCTGAATATGACTGATCTGACACATGAGCAGCCTTTACTCTTTTGAAATTCAATGATGATGAGGAAGTTTCCCAAACCCTCCTCTTTGTATTTCGCTCATAAGTAGAAGATATTTGCTTCAGAACGACTTCAGTTGATTCTGAATCACCTACTGCGTCAGCATCCATTTTCTCATGGACAACCAACTGATGGTGGCTCTGTGTTGACGTAATCTCTGATGATCCAATGAAAAAAAGAAGAAAAGAAACACAATACATGTAATTAGGAGGCAAATTTACTAAGTGAGAATAGCTGGACATACTACTACATATTTCTGCAGAGTTGCATCACAGAAAGAATTCCTAATGTTTCACATTATTAGCTTACATGAGCTACTAAATCCTACTCCACTTCATATAATCCAAAGCAAATCAAGATGTTCATAATTAATGTCAGGAAAAATAGGTAAATCAGAGGGAGGGAAGACCTTTATGCACCCATCAGGCGAGGTTTCTGTCTTCCCTAATGGGTAAAGTAATAAAGTATTCAATCACTGCATCAAGCTAAGAATAAGCCCAAAAAAAATAGTAACCATTTCCCATGCATGGAGGAGGGAAGGGGGGGTGTTAACCGTTAACATGCTAGTTGGATTTGAGAGACAACAGAATCCTTACTCGTGAAATAGGCGATTTTTAGACTAAGGGTCTGTCCTCACCACCTTATTTTTGCTTATTTTCAGAAAATAAATGGAAGTTCAGAAAAATAAGATAAATTCAGCAAAAATAAGGTGAAGAGAACATACCCTAGACCATACATTTTCTAAACTCACCATTTAGTTTCAGGTTTTCTTGGCCACTCCTAGTTGCTGAATCTGGAGCAAAAGCCTCCCCCGTACTAGCTAGGCTGTAAAACTTATCAGTTGATGAGATTGACTTCTTGGCTGACTTCAAGCACAACTTAATTGAACAATCCCCAGTACCATGGCATATCTCATTTAAATGAGAAATCATGAGTATTGAACCACCAGGAAAGCATAAAGCCCGGCGTATATCTGCCCTGATAGGAAGCCTACGAGCTCTACCTTTAGTATCCACCTCTGCTATTGATACAAATGCCTGCAATCATATTTACATTGTTTAAACAAGTGCACAGATAAAAAGCGATCATAATGATAGATGACTTCATAAAAACTTATGATATGCAGAATAAACATCTCCTGATTTTGCCACTTGGGTTGGGCTTAAAGAACCAAAATGGCAAACTCTAACAAGAACAGATCCTATTGCAATTATTTGACAATTGTGTCATTGGACAATCAATATCCAAAATACAGAAAACATGTTTCCATTAGTAAACAAACCAAGGTCACATGAGCAAACAAATAATAGGATTTATCAGTAGCTTCTGCCATTCACAAGTAATTCACAAGAGCCGTAAGTATTCAAGAATACCTGTTTATGCCAAAATCCTTCTGATTCTTTGTCTCCCCAACACAAAACTGTGGATATGCCAACATCCTGTAATCTTTTTCTTAATTCCATGTATAAGAGTCGACCAACTCCCTACAGACATCATTCAAATATAAGCAAGGAAATGGTAAAATTGGCCTAATTGATATAAGTTGAATTGAACTAGAAGACACTACAATAATATAAAAGTAAACTTTTGGTAAGAAAAGGGAAAGAATAGCTGTTGAGTTCCTCTATGTTTCTTGCAAAGATAGGGTTTGCCTTAAAGCTTACAAGTAAATTCTTTTTCTTACTCTTTTTAATAATATAAGCAAAAAAGCAGCAATGCACAGGAATCATAGCAGATACACCAGAAGGTGACACCAAACTCCAAAGAAATGATATATCATAATTATAATTTATAACTATCAACTTCAAAGCCACAGTATACAGTACTGTCTGGTTCTAGATCACCATATAATGAAGAAAGGACATGACAACCTTGTGCCGATATGATGAACTAACAGCAGCTAGTGGAATTTCTGCATACTGTGTATCAGTTGGAATAATTTGATACGTGATTGCTGCAATAACCTGCAAAAAGTGGAGAAAAATGACTCATTAAACAAACTCTGTCACGCTACCCTTTTTATTTTTAAGGTTTAGCCTCTTGAAGGGTAAGTACAAGTTAATAAGTGTGATACTTTCCTCGCATCAATTGAACATATATTCACGGATGAGCGGAAGAGTAGGACAGAAAACAGCCGTTAGAATTCACAAGGTTAGAAACTCAAAGATGTATACTAAATAATACAGTATAGTATTAGTAGAATATACTTGTTTTAAATTGCTTGAGGTATGAAGTTTTAGCTTCATTACTTGTTACACCTTCTCCAGAAATGATAAGACTTAAGTGAGCTTGCAAGCATAAGTGGCAAAATGAAAAACATCACTACCACACAACGAGGATGATGGCCACAAATTCATACATCTCTGATGGAAATATTCAGCATAGGCAAACCAGTAGGAGCAATTTACCTGGTCTGAGTCTTCAGAACACTTCTGACACACGACCAAAGTGCAGAACTTCCTGGAAAAGGCCAAGTAAAATTCAATTAAACATCAGAAGGAAACTTAGAGTTCCTTTATTACCAACCACCTAACACACATCAACATGTCAAGAGTAAATTCAGTTCCCATTCTGTGTTATACAAGCTAAAAAATCTGGATTCATTTATGTAACACGAAAAAAAAAAATGACAATGGAGTAATGCCGATAGATGAAAAAAACAGAAGCGAATTAAGAGATAATAAGAGCAACGTACCCATTTGAAATACATCTTTCAAGAAATGATGATTGTTTTCCAGTGTTAGCAGCATAGTTCATGGCAGGCAGCTCTTTCATGTATAAGCTTAACGTTTCCTATATACAAAGGAGTGAATTAAAATGGTGCATTCAAGGTAGGATATCTCTTGCAATAAACATTGCATGACAAGAGGTAACATATCTAGTTACAGTAGGCATAGCATACTACCAGACTATCAGAGCAAGAGTAGATACAGGCATATAGCGATGTAACAGGTCACAAAGGCCATGACAGGAAATATTTTTAAGATTTACAGGTGATACATCTGATACTGCTAAAGCTCTCTATCATTCCAAGAGGTGTTGCAGTATATCAGCAACTCGATGCCTTCATATCATTGGAATGGATGTACACTGTAAGTATTACATAATTCCTGCAGTACACTTATATTCTTCAGTGTACTTAATCTATGACCACAAGTCCACAGGTGCCCGTGGCTCTAGGGTCCTTCATCAACAATTTAAAACAAAATCATTTTCAATTTGCTCCAACATTTTTAACAGTCATTTTATTACTACATAACCCTCCGCTCCCATATACTTTTCATCCACCAAGACTTGTACATGAATACTTCACTGTGTGCAAGCTCCTGATGACGAACCAAGGTTCTGGAATGTGTTCGGACTCTTACTTTAGCTCGTCTTAATTCTCATAGACATAACCTTTTAGTATTAGATTAGTTTGAGCCCGTCTACTCTGCTAGTCCATTGACCTTGCATAGCAATTTGCAATCAGTTGAGTAGTAAAATATTTAAACTCATCCAATGTTCCAATTCAAATAACACTAAAAACGAGTGAAAATTGCTCTATACTTCTATTATATGCTTACACTAAAACAATCTTCCATCAATAGACTTCTCAAATTTTACTTTGATAAATGCATTTTTTATAGTATTCAGTATTGAAAAGTACTGATATTATAAAATATAAAAATACAAACTTTCTGTGACTTGAAATCACAAAAAATTAACAACAATTCTTCCTAAATGAGAGGGGATAACTAGCACATTGTCATTAAGCCTCGCCAATCGTACAAGTAAAGTTAAACTGTACCTGAAGCAAAGACTTGGTAAGACTATCGGCGTCTTTAGGGTTGATGACCAAGAATTGACAATCCACAGAAGTAGATCCATCATCTTTCCCTCAGCATTTCAACAAAAATAAATAAGCTAACATAAAATCAGAATTTCAATTCACAATTAAACCCTAATAAAACCATTCAATTACCACTTTCTCCAAATTGTTGGCTTTTATTGACACTTTCCATCACTGCAATTATCATTCATCAACAAACATAAATAAGCAATTAAATCATGAAAATATAACACTTTTCCCACCAAAGAATAAAAATAATCAATTTTTTTTTACCTGAAATTTTGATTTTAATTCCTTTAGAAGCAGAAATCAGCAAAGAATTTTGATTCTGTTCACATTTGAAGCTCTTAGCAGTTCCTTCGATCAACACTTCGCAATTCCCTAAAATATAAACCAAACAAAAACAATTAAAATAGAAGGATTAAAATGAAGTGATAAACCCTACAATTTGCAGCAAATGAAGTGAAATTTTCACCGATTGGAATAGGAGAGAGATTGCTGAAGGATGAGGGTTTCTTCCGCGCCATTTTTGAGTTCTTTTGAAATGTTGAAGGTTTTGGAGATAGCGAAAGCTTCTTATATAATTTAGCGCCAAACCGTGTGGTACTGAAGAGTTAATTTGGGCACATTGTCTGGGTATAACTTGTGGGCTATACCCTAATTCCATTGTTCATTAGTGATTTGTGAAACTATCTTTGTCCTCGTATTAATCGATACAGTTTGACGTATAGAGGGTTTTAGGAGTTTATTTAACTTCTTTATTTTATTGTTGGTAGTTGGTAGATAGGTCTTTTTTACTGTAATTAGTGGAATATGGGGCCTCAACTTTTTAAAGTTAAAATGTATTTTTTTGGCAACAAGTACAAACAAGAGCAAGTAAGAATGAAGTTACCTTCCATGTCTTGCCCTAACAGCCAAGACATGAGTCGGTTGCACTTCACTTATCAGGGGCGGAGCCAGGATTTCCAATAAGGGGTAGCGTAATACTATGATAGTATCGATTACGGAAAAAAAATACATGACTACTATAATCTAAAGATAAATAAAATTCATATACAAATTTATATAACTTAATAAATCAAAATTACAATTGTTAATGGTGAGTTCTCACATTCTTGTACCAATTTTGAGATGGAGTCATATGGTTCGATGGAGAAGAATTACTTTGGCTTGGTGGTTGAGTAAAAGGAGAATTTAATTACTTCCTTCATTTGTAATAGTCGAAAAGTCGAATGTGCACAAGAATTTAGGAGAAGAGGGAAATAGGCATAGATAATAAAAGGAAACTTTACAACTCTTATACAAATTTATAATATCGCGATTCCTACATTATTCACTAGTTCACATATTATAACTCACTAACAATTTACAAGTCATAACTCACTACAATATTCATAAATATGTAAACTTTCCATTCAAAACTCACAAATTTACACACCTCATAATCTATATAAGTCTGTTCTATTCAACTTATTTTTGCTTATATCAACTTATTTAAACTTATCTGAACTTATTAGAGCTTATTAGTTCTTAATTATTTGAACTTATCTAAACTTATCTGTACTTATTAGACCTAAAATTAGTCTTTATTAGAGATAATTTTTTATGGTATTATACTTAGTTTTGGATATGTTTTCCTAGTCGTACATAAAACTAGGTTTAATAATAATAGTCTAAGCTTTTGACTTCAATTTATTTTGTCATCTATAGTAAGTACGTACATTGTCAATGGAGTTTCTACTTTGTGATGAGAAATTCGTCCAATCTACTATTGATGTACATTTCTATTTAATTTTTGTTAGATATTTAGTGAGAGTAATCTTTACATAAGATGGACAACTAATTTTAAAATGGATATTAATTAAGAATTCCAAAGTGTTAGACTTTCCTTTGTTTTTTAAATCTCAAAAAAAAAAAAAGTAAAAAAAAACAGGGGTAGCATCTGCTTCCCCTTGTTACCAAATACATCCGCCGCTGTCACTTATATAAACCTTTCTAATTTCATGAAATTGAAACTTACTACATTTTATTTTGATGTCATATATAATACTTGCTATATCGAATGGAGCACATCCCCCTCCTGAATGCCCGCAATAGATTGGATGTGTTTGTGAAAGCCTTGATGCACCGAATACCTATTTCCTCGGCTTCAACTATACCTTAAAAGAGCATAAGCCTCAGCTAATTTCAAGATGTTTCTATTATTTGTAGAGATTCTATGAAAGAGAGAGAAATAATATAAAGTTGGTGGGAACATGCTATTTTAAAAAGTGTATCAATCAATCAACGTGGGACAGAATAGAAAGTGTATCGATTAATATGGGATGAAGGGAGTAATATTTACGCAACTCCCTCGATCTTTAAATATTTTCACAAAAGACTTGCCATCACGATTAATAGTAATTAATTAGATGTAGGCTCCAGTAACGTCTCAGGTATTGTTGTGTATTTTACCTTTGAGGATATAAACAATGATTTTATTGTTCCATTCCCTTCAAAGTAAAATTACTATTATATTTGTGTCTAGTAGAATATGGATCATGTGGTGAATTTGGCTGGAATGACGTGACTTGCTTAGAGTAGTAACACTTTCTCCGTTTCAAAAAGCTTGATACACTTCCTATATATTGAAGTTTCACATAACTTGCTACACTTTTTTTTTTTTTCTTGTATGGTAACTTTAAAGCTGTCATCTTACCAAACTACTCTTACTTACAAAAGTAAAACCCACCTATTAACAACTAACAATAATTAATGAAATTGTTAAAAGAAATCCAATCAACATTAATGACTCCCACCAAAATCAACCCCCACCCATCAACTACCTTTCAATTAAATGCATCAGATTATATGTATTTCCATTTGAGCCCAGATCAACCCCCCAACCCCAAATGAAGAACCCTAAAATCTAGAGTGTTCTTCGTAACTCTTTATCTCTCTTCGTCTCTCTTTATCTTTCTTCGTCTCTCTTCAGTATTTTTCTTCTATTTTCTTTCTTTGTAATTCATCATGTTTGTCCCAGATCCGAGTCCCTTTGTCGATGCATATTTCGAAACTGATAATCAAGATGAAGACGATGTTTCTGTGGAATTGATAGAGCCATTCCAAAACCAGTCTTCCTACCCAAGAAAATTGTATGAGATGCAAAAGTGTTGGGTCCCTACGCTTTGAGGGCTTTAGGTAGGGTTGTTCAAATTGTGAAAGTGGAGATCAGAAGAAATGGCAAAAGGTCGAAGGTCTTTGACCTTCGAGCCACCCGTTGAAGATTGATAGAGTAAACTCCCCTCTAGGAGTATTCCCATTGATCAATATATATAGTGTTTACAAAATAATAATCCTAACCATGTTAGGAATCCAAACTATATAGGGATTATACAAATATATCCTAAATCGATGAGAAAATATTATTCTAAATATATTCTCTATCAAAGATGATGTTGTTGAGGTTATAGATCTGGTGTCTAGGGACTCAGACAAAAGACATGGGGAGGGTAAGGAAGTGTCGAAGAATGAAGTTTGTCGGGAGGAAATTGAGAAAAAAAAAAAGAAGATGGTGGATTTTGCTGATGCTGTTGAGAAAAGGGGGTGTTTGAGTAGATGAAGGGTTGAGAATCCCAGATCTACTCGTGAGATAATTTGTGCCTTGAGGGCGCCTAAGTTCTATGTCGGGAACAAGGGGTTTGGTAAGGTTGTGATTTGTGTTGATTCTATTGAGCATATATGTTCCTGTTGAGGTATTAATGATAGTGATGTGATTATTTTGATGCCACTGAGATTGATGATGATGCTATTGATATTACGCTGATTATAGGTGGATTATGATTGATGATCTTGTGATTTAGTGGGAGTCATTCCTGTTAATGGTGGTTGTTATACTTTAAGCCCCCAACTCCCCAACTTAGTCATGAATCCAAATGATGAAAGGACTCAGGACTCAAAAGCATCAAAATAAGTGTTATTGACCTGATTGTTTTTGACTTAGTGGATAAGTTATTGTTTCCATTGGTTCAAATCTAGAAACAACCTAGTATATATTTCCTCCGTCCGTTATTTAATAATTGCAACATGTAGGGGTTGTACATTTATTAAAGAGAAGACAGAGATATAGAGAGATGAAAAAAGGGACCCACGTGATAAGGAGAGAGATAGAGAGAAACATAGTCAAATTTAGTAATGTTGCAATTAATATAAAACTTCCAAATAAAGGAACCATTGCATTAGGAGTGTTTATCGCACGAGCCGAGCCCAAACTACATTGGGCTCGGCTCGACTCGTTTATCATTTAGTTCGGCTCGGCTCGTGAGCTCGATAAGTGAAGCTCGGCTCGAGCTCGTGAGCTTCTCTCAAGGCTCGAGCTCGATTTGAGTCAAATTAAAAATAAACCAAACATAACATAAAACCAAACAAAAAATTCATATTCGACACTTTAAAAAAATTGTTGACATATCTTGTAGAATTATAGACTAAATTCATAAAGTAACATGAATAAATATATTTTACTTCATTATTACATGCTAACCAAATGGACTACTTACAAATATACATAAAAATCGATAAACTAGATCTAAAAGGATACAAAAAGAAAAGACATGAATTGTTCAATGTAAAAAAATATATAAAAAGATACTTATAATAACTTTTTAAAAGTGTTTTAGCCTGTAATAATTTTTTTAAGTGCTTTAGGTTATAATAATATTTTATATAAAATAATTATCGAGCCTGTTCACGAGCTTTTCGAGCCGAGCTACCACGAGCCAAACTTTGACCGAGCCGAACCCAAATTGTTCTCGAACAGGCGTAGCTCATTATCACCCCGAGTTACAATAATAAAAAAACGGAGGTGATAGCCTATGTATATATTAGAAAATATGGTATTTCCTAATATATACATAGGCTATCAGGAGGAAGTATATAAGTGTAAGAATTCGAGAGTCTTAGTGGAGAAGAGTAATGAGACATAATGAGAGAATGTCATAGTTGCTCTTAGAGCCCAGGAAAACAGTTGCAAATACAAGCTATGTTTTTAGATAATCATATTTAGTACATCAACTAACTAATATATGTATAAACTAATACAATCTAACTAACCATCCTAATTGTAAGGGGAAACATAGCAAAACTAACTAGCAATCTCCAACACCTCTCCAACTAGAAATAGTATTAAAATATATTTCAGTTTGAACTAGAAGTATCAGAACATACATTCCAGTTTAAACAGTAGTGCATATAGTAGAATGACTTGAAGTATAGCTGGAGTAGATGAATAGAGCGAGTAGCCTATACAAGCCACACAATAAAATGTATTCAGTTTTGGGCACATATTACCCGGCTAAAAATGTCGAAAAGGATACGTTCTGGACTTATTTGAATAACTACGTTAATACTCTCCCCTTCCCCTGGCTTATGCTTGGGGATTTTAATGAGATGCTTTCTCCCAACGACAAATTAGGCGGATGCCCTCTGAAACAGAACCAACTTCACCGACTCCCCCTCCTTTTGACTAATTCTCAAGCAATATACATTCCCTGTTTACAAAAAGCTTTTTCGTGGAGAGGCAACCATAACAACGAGATCATTTACGAACGTTTAGACAGGGCCATCTGTCATAAAAGTTTCTTCGATTGCTTCGACAATAGCACTATTTTCTATGGTACTTTTACAGTTTCCGATCATGCACCCATCATTTTCTCCACCAATGATGGCGAAATCACCAAACCGCCTCCTTTTCGGTTCCAAATTTTTTGGACGATAGACAATGACTCGCATAAAATTGTTAAGAAAAATTGGAATGTTCCAATCACAAGCTCGCGTTTCTATCGTATTCAGCAAAAGCTTAATCGCATTAAAACTGAACTTAAAGCTTGGGCTAAAACAAAGTACAAGCACACGTCAAATGAACTACTCCACAATGACGAAAAAATAAAGGAAATACAACAGAAACTATGGCTACAACCGTATAATCAAATCCTAATTAAACATATTAATCGTCTCGTGTTGCGAAGAGAAAAACTACTGCTTTTTGACCAAAAAGCTTAGGGTCATAATGCAAGGAAAACTTGGCTCACCCAGGGGGATCGCAACTCTAGATTCTTCCATAATAGAATGAAGAAAACAATGGCCCACTTGACTATTTTTAGATTAAAAAATGATCTTGGTCAATGGCTTGACTCTCATGACGATCTTACTGCTCTTCTTTCAGATTCTTTTAAGAAACGATTCAAATCTTCACACTCCGCAAATAGACAGATTGATTTGAACTTTATCAACCCTTTCGTGTCCCAACAAGACTCCGATAAACTCCTTGCTCCAGTCTCTAACGAAGAAATAAAAAATGCTATCTTTGATATTAATCCGTTAAAAGACCCAGGTTCCGATGGCTTTGGTGCAAAATTCTACCAAGCTTACTGGCCCATCATACAAAGAGAAGTAACCACTGCTATTCAAAGCTTCTTCTTCCATGGGAAGCTCCCTCCTTCACTAAATCATACTCTGATCACTCTTATTCCCCAAAAAGAGGCTCCCGAAACCCCGGATCATTTCCGTCCGATTAGCCTAATCAACACTATTTATAAAGCAATATCAAAAATTTTGGTTAACCGTCTACGACCAATTTTGCAAAAAGAAATAAGCCCCCTACAAAATGCTTTTACTCAAGATCGCTCTATTCATGATAATCTCCTAATAGCTCAAGATGCTCTTAATACATTCCATAAATCGCAAAATAAGACTGGTTGGTGTGCACTAAAATTAGACATGGAAAAAGCTTATGACAGAATTGAATGAGATTTCCTTTGGAAAACTCTTCGTGCTTTTGGTTTTCCCACCCTATGGATCTCATGGATAAAAGAATGTGTCACAAATGTTTCATACTCAATCAAAATTAATGGCCAGCCTTCGCCCTGGTTCCGCCCCTCCAGGGGCCTTCGTCAGGGTGACCCCCTATCGCCCTACCTGTTCATTATCTGCATGGAAGTGCTAATAAGGAAATTGACTATCCAAAGCCAAGTTCCCAATTCAGGCATTGGCTTTAAACTCCTTCCGAGAACTGCTAATATTCCATGTCTCCTCTTTGCGGATGATAGCCTACTCTTTTGCAAAGCTACTACGTCAGCTTGTACCAATCTAAAAAGAGTTATCGATGACTTTTGTACCATCTCTGGTCAATTAATTAACTTCCACAAATCATCGATCATCTTCTCCAAAAAGGTCAACCAGCCTCGTAAGGTGGCTTTAGCTAGCCATTTTAACATGCTCCATAATTCTTCCCTGGGCAGATATCTTGGAGTTTTCTTCAGCTCCCACTATCCTTCTAAAGCAGATCTCGCCCATATTTTCCAAAAAACAGAGCAAAGAATTAATTTGTGGGAATCTGGCTTCCTCTCCAAAGCAGGGAGATTAACTATGATCTAGGCCAACCTCGAGGCCTTACCGACGTATACATGCGCCTCAACTATGTTGACACCTGGCATTACTACCTCTATTGATTCTCTTCACAGGAAGTTTTTCTGGCGTCAAAATAAGGAAAGAAATGCAACCCCACTAATTGCCTGGGATAAAATATGCAGACCAAAATCCCAAGGGGGTTTAGGCCTTAGAAAAACTTTGCCAATGAATAAAGCCTTTATTGCAAAACTTGGTTGGAAAATTCTCACTGAACCTAATAATTTTTGGGTAAAACTCATTTTCGACAAATATCTTCAAAATCAATCGTTTTTTAACTGCAAACCTAAACCAAATGACTCACCCATTTGGAAAAAAATTTTACTTCAACGCCCATTACTCCATAAAGGCATTCGTTGGAAAATCGGAGATGGTTCTCAAATTCTTTTTTGGCTCCATAACTGGTGCCTAGAGGAAAACTTAATGACCATCTTAAAGTTAAATGAAAACCAGGTTGATGTTAACCTGCTTTTAAAAGATTTCATTTTACCAGATAAATCTTGGGACCTTCTCAAATTAAAAACTCTTCTCCCTGACCATATCATCAAATGCATTAAAGGCATTCCGTTACCGTCTGCCTCCCTCTCTGATGAACCCATTTGGGGCCCTAGTCCTTCAAGACTATTCACAGTTAAATCCGCTACTTGGTTGGCTCATAACCTCCCACCTAGCAAGGAAAAATGGCCTCACCGTTGGATTTGGAATCTCGATACCCCGCCAAAGCTAAAGATTTTTCTATGGCAGATCTGCCATAATAGTCTCGGGGTTCGTGCAACCCTTGCAATAAGAAATATCATCCCTTTTAGTCACTACGCCCTTTGTGCCACCCAGGAGGAATCCATAGATCATATCTTTGGACATTGTTCCAAGCTCCTCCCCCTTTGGCAGCTTAAAGAACTTAATGATTGGTTGCCCCATTCCTTAACTAGTGCCACCTTTTTAGATACTTTTTCTAATATTAAAAAGAATAAAAGCTACGCTTCTAAATTTATCTTCCTAATTTGGAGTATTTGGAAAGAAAGAAACAATATCATCTTTCACAACGACTCGCTTAATATTCATAGGATTCTTCATAAAGCAAAATTTCTTTTCTCAGAATGGAGTCTTAGGAATGCAGTTGATTACTGCAATTCCTCTGGCTCCCCGTTTTCCCTCTCTCCTCTCCATCCCTCCACTCCCAAGTACCCCTCTTCAATCTTGGTGGCTTGGGAGGCTCCATCATCTCCATTTTTCAAACTCAACTTCGACGGTTCTGTTCGTGATTCTTGAGCAGCAGCATGTTTTATCATCAGAGATTCTGACGCCAACCTAGTCAAAGCCGCAACCTTAAACCTTAGTACATCTTCAGTCTCGGTGGCAGAAGCTACATCCCTTCAGCATGGAGTCAGGCTAGCTATTGAAAATGCTATTACTCATCTCCACATCGAAGGAGATAACCTCATGGTTATCAACTCCATCAAAGGCATATGGTCCCCCTCTTGGCAGATCGCCCACATCATTCAGGATATCCAGGCTTCTCTCTGCTCCTTTTCTTCTTGGACTATTCGACATGTCTATCGGGAAGTAAACAAAGCAGCAAATTGGATTGCCACTGTTGGCCACCTCATAGATTCTGATTTTTGTATTGAAAATTGTACTCATTCAGCTCTTCATTCAATCCTTGTAAACGATAAGGTTGGAGCTCCCCTCGTGCGGAGGGTCTCCTAACCTTCTTTTTCCTTACCTTTTAAAAAAAGAGAGTAGCATATACTGCTACTAGGAGAGCTGATATACACATAACGGTTAGGGGCACCATTTACCCATAACCGGTCCCCCCTCTCTCTCTCTCTTTGGCTCTCTTCTCTCTCTCCTTCTCTCTCTTCTCTCTCTCTTTGGGCCCCTTCTCTCTCTTGTTGATATAAGCTAATTTTATTGAACTTATTTTACTAAATTTTTTTAAATAAAATTCTAGAGTATTATAAAATTATAAATTATAAGCAAATTATTTTTTTATATCTTTTTATTTGGAATCTAGTTGATATATTAGATGACTAGTATATCATATCTTGACACCATTTAATCATATCAATTGACTATTATATCATATCTTGACTTTCTCCTGCTACTAGATGTCCAAAAGTAGTCATTAACCACTTGTAGAATCAAGTTTATGATACTCCCTCCGCTTTTTTATATTTGCTACAGTGTTGCTTTGGGAATGAAGCCACTAACTTTGACTGATAATTTTGATTATTTTATAAGTAAAAATATAGTCATGT
The DNA here is from genome assembly GCA_947648045.1 of Beta corolliflora. Lineage (NCBI taxonomy): Eukaryota > Viridiplantae > Streptophyta > Magnoliopsida > Caryophyllales > Amaranthaceae > Beta > Beta corolliflora. Next base: position 433,650 of record CANSZD010000435.1, read on the forward strand.
GTGGTCTGGTTAGATTCGTCTCGACTTGTAGATTCATAATATCAAATTTTTATAATTTTTACTCAAACGAAATAAGAGATATTAAGAGTTAAATAATGCCTTGAAAACCGTGCACAACAATGTAGCAAAAAAAAGCAGAGGTAGTAGTTATGTTCATCGGGATAAGTGCCCATTAGCAATTAGAATTCTAATGACTAATTCATTTTGAAATTTAAACCCTTAAGTTTTTGTGGGTTTTGAGGGTTTTAACTGAGAATTTTATGGAAAATCAATCTACCAAATACAGACCCAATGGTAGGGGTGGTGGATTTGTGGTTGTGTTTAGTGAAGGAGAGGTGACCATAGAGAGTGAAGGTTGGAATGGAGGGAGGGTGGTTTGAGGGAACAGAGTTATGGAGGAAGGGAGAGAAACTAACTAGGGTCAATTATGATTAATTAACATAATTGGAGATTAATGACTAACGGAGTTAGACTTCTGTCAGTTACTATAAAGGTATTGTGATGTATTTATATCAAACTCACGGATATATGATGATTTTTTAAAAAGTGAAGGGATATTTTGGTGAAAAAAGTCACTCATGGGTATTTGGTAAAAGAACGATAATTTTTTTGCAATGAGAAATCAAAAGAAGCAAATAGTTCAACAAGAATTTGTAGAAATCACGCAACAAAACGCAGGCGAAAGAAAATGAATGAAGAAATTGATTGAAGATACTTTATATATAAAGGAAAAGAAAAAAAAAGTCACTATGTTAACTAAGAACAATGATATTTAATAGTACTAAAATACCATAATGTTTAGCCAAAAAAAAACATGAATAATAGATTAAGAGTTAAAACTATAAATTTGTTTTGCATAAATCATGCTTGCTTCCGTTATACAAAGTAGCATAAAGTGTGAATCAATACCTAGTTTGTGTATATGATATTAGTATTTATAAGAGGAATCAAACTTAATTTGCTACCAAAAACCAAATAATAGAGCAAATCCAAAAATAAGTATACGACACAAGGTAAAAGAGATAACCAACTCCACTTCCCTAGCTCAATTGAGATGACCATTTTCCCTTTTTGAGTATCGAGCGCACTCTATGATACCAAACCAAACTTCAGTCAAATTTGTTGAATGTAAAACACCACAAGGTTTAATCTTTGTAGCTTTAGTTGGCTTCCCTGTTTGGATATCATACAGAACTTCAATTTCCACCAAAATCAACTTGCCAGCACGAATCTCACATACAAGCGACACAAGCCCCCCTAACTTTGCCTCAAACTTCCTTTTCAACAATGAGACATCGTTGGGATACCAAAACTATTTGTCTTTATCTCCTTCTTTATTGATTGAGCACTATAAAATTTATAAAAATTATTGATACAAAAATATAGAATTGAAATTTCAATTGTTAACTTAAATGATAAAGAAATCTTAGCAATGGATGAAAACACTCGTTGAATCTTCTTGTTAACTATTCTTTGTAGTTGACAACCCTTTCTAAAATATTGAAAGACATCCATGATAATTTGCATTGTCCCATGCTTCCTCCACTCAATATATGACAGATTTTTTCGGATTGCAAAAACAAATAATATGGTTATCCATAATCAAAACTCAAAATCTTGAAAGAAGATGCAAAATACCATTTTGTGAAGTGAAATTCTAAGTCAATAAATCGAAATGAAATACGCAAAAAAAGTTCAGAATGTTAGCCGTCAGATGACCACAATAAGCAACTCCAATACCATCAAAATCTGCACAAAAGTAAGCGGAATTGCAATTGAAAACTATTGAAAATCCGAACAAAAAATGAGTTGAAATTGAGCGAATGAATGAAGAAGAAACATAATTTCAGGAGTGAAGAACTGAGATCTAATACCATGTCAAAATTTGAGAGTTTTAGGGGAGAAAATTAATGGAAGAGAATGCCATAGTTTCTGTTAGAGCTCATGACCGTGTGAAGATATTTTTATTTCTACATTGTAATAGCTGCAAATAGAAGCTATTTGTTTAGATGATCCTAGTTATTACGGGCCTGTTCTCCCCAGCTTATTTTCAGTTCAGTTCAGTTCAATTCAGTTTAGTTCAGTTCAGTTCAATTCAATTCAATTCAATTCAATTCAGTTCAGTTCAGTTCCTAAATGATAATCATTACTATTAATTAGTTATAATTTAATTCAATTCAGTTCAGTTCAATTCAGTTCCGTTCAGTTTAGTTCAATTCAGTTCAGTTCAGTTCAATTAAGTTGTTTTATGCCGATGAGAACAGACCCTACATCAATCAATATATTTATACTACTAATACAATCTTTCACCATCCTTATTGTAAGGGAAAACATAATAAAACTAACTAGCAATCTCCAACGTACAATAAGTTTAAGTGGCTCGATCATGTGAATGGAAAGACCTTTGCATGGGAGAGATATGTGACTAATATCATGCATTTCAATTGATTTTTAATATACAACTAGTTGTTGACCCGGGCGATGCCCCGAGGTTAATCTATATATTGCATTACATTTTAGTTATTTAAGATGGTTAATGTCGTTCTTTTTTTTTTTCTTGTTTCGTTAAAGAATGTAACCGATTAATGAGAGTTTGTTGTTTAGGGGTGTTCATAACCGGTTACCTAGTTATTCGGGTACCAAATATGCGGTACCAGAATACGTGGGTACCCCCTTTTCGAGTAGCTAGAAAAGCAGCCCATGATCGACCTTGAATAACCGGGTTCCCACAAAAGTGTCATAGCTTTTTTTATGAAAAAAAATCATTGGAAGAGCGATAGAAGAAGCTACTACTATGAGTACCAACTACCGATCCATGTTGATTACAGTGTTTTGAGGTACTACCATGAGTGACGACAATTGTCAATTGCATGCCAACTCTAATCCTCATTCCTCAAAAGGATCTACTACCAATCAACCATAACGTAAATTTTCTCACTTGGAGATTGCATCACAACTAATTTTTTCATTAACATGTTGATTCATCCAATCCCATTTTTTCATGTTGATTCATCTGATCCAACTTCTCCTGTAAAATATTGATTCTTTTTATTATTCATATTTTCTTTCCCCTCTGAAAGTCACAAGCACAACAATATGGTATTGGGTAGTTTATATGATAACTCAATACATTTTCACAATTGTTTCTGATCTTATAAGAGGAGATTAAAGTTACTGTGAAAAAAGAAAGAGAAAAAGATATAACGATGCGTTTATTCGGGATACACGTGTAACTTAAAAGCGAGCTCATTAACCGACCCGATTCTTGCATCTTTTTCTCGAGTTGGGTACCCGACCCATAAAATGAAATTTCATATTTATACCTTTTTCGGGTGACATGTCAACATGATGGGTCAAATGTATCGGGTCTCCTGAACACCCCTACTTACAATTTGGTTCTTAAATTAGAAGCAATGTAGTTAATTGCATGTAATGTTGGGTCTCGTTAATAATTGTGGGGTATATTGTCGGATGTAAGTTACCATATATTTAAATGTTTTTCTTATATGTATGTTATAGTTTTTTTTCTCCCCATAAAAACCAAAAAAAGATTGTAGATTAATTAGTGGGCCGTATGTTTGTATTTCAAATAAGAGGTTGCGTGTTCAAGCCTTCATACATATATTTTTGTTTATTACTTTGTATCATTTGTTTAATTAGGTTGGGGAGATATACGTGCAAAGACGTATTATCGACTAGCTTTGAGAAAATAACCGAAAATTTAGATGGTGATAATGGCGTATTTCTAGTAGCAACTATATTCCATCCACCTTTTTAGTTTTAACATAAAGATAGTGATCGATTAGTTCTAGCAATTAGCCGAAAATCTTGATGATAATACAACATATATATTCCTATTCCAAGTAAAATTCATTATTATGGTAGGCTCATATAAGAATGCATCCAGCACTATATAGAAGTATGTATTATGAATTCTTGAGGCTATACCCTTAACAATTAACAAATTGCCAAATTACAATCTGCTCTTCATTATATAAAAATTTTAGTTCTTTCTTTTTTCACTAAAAAAGAAGAATCTTAATCTGTCCTAAAATAATTTTGTGTTGTTATTCCAACTCGTTCCAAATGAAGAAACGTGGCTGCGCAAACATACCACAACTTGACACATACACCCTACTCCACAACCGACCACCGTTACGTAATCGCATAATAATTAAATGTTGCACCTTATAAACGGCAAGCCTTATCAAAAACCAAATTTAGTATTTATATAAGATTCATAACCCAAGAATTACAATAACCAAAAATAATATCAACCCAAAATATATTAAGATCAATATGTCAACTTCCATGAATTTTTTCTCTCCTCCATGGGAAGTCCTAGACCTAGTTTCTCACCATTTGGACCCAAAAACCTTAGCCATAGCCTCTTGTGTGTCCAAGACTTGGACCCACTGTTTCTCCTCGGACCACCTATGGGACCCACTTTGCACCACCCACTTCCCCTCTCTCTCCTCCCTTACCACGGTGGCCGCCGCCCTCCCCCGCCACCGCCTCTACGCCCTCGGCCACACCGCCACCCTCCACCGCCAACGGAAGCCTCGTAAACCTCGTCTTTCTCTCGACCGCTTGCTCTTCCACCTCTCGGTCCACCTCCCCGGTGGGGCGGTGAACATACTGAAGCCATGCAGTGACATGCAGAGGGACATGCATGGGATGTTTAGGTTTGACGTTGAGGTGGAGGACGAGAGAGAGTGGAGTTTGGAGGAGCTGAAGGCGGCCACGGTAACGTGGACCGTGGTGGAGAGGGATTGGAAGGCGGTGTTTACCGTGGCGGAGGAGAGTGGCGGTAAGCTGGCTTCGGCTATCGATGGGATTTTTTCGAAGGAGTTGCCGTCGCTGGGGTGTTGCTCGAGCACCATGTCTAGCGGTCTCGTGGCGGATATTAGGGTTGAATTGAAGGATGAGCAAGATGTGTTATGTTGTGGTATTGGGAGTAGGAGTAAAGGTAGTAGGAAAAGCAGGATTGAGAAAGTGAGTGTTGGAGTTTTAAGTGTACTTAATTGGAGACATGTTACTCTTGATGATGGCCTCTTTTACTTGGAAAAGTTCCTTAAAGTTTGATTAGTAATTATTACGACTTATCAACAAATGTGCAAGACTATAGGAGAACTAAAGTTTCAACGGTTTCCATATATGTAATATTTAATTATACCTTGTGCTCATCATGCGCAAAGGCTACACATACACTGGGTGTATGTGGGCCACACATACACTAGGTGTATGTGTTACTAGTAAAATTTATACCTTGTGTATGTGTTACTACTAAAATATATATTATTACTAAAAATATTACAAACTTACAATGTTTCGACAGATTATTTTGTTTTTAATGATTTGTTCTTTATCTTTGTTTAAAAAATTTATTTTATGAAATTTTCTTTGTTTAAATTTGTATGAATCATTTGTTTAAAAATAAAAAAAAGAATTGTAATTTTTTTTTAGATTATTCATATACTCCCTTCTTTTTTTTAGATGTAACATATTGACTTTGGGCACTATTCATCCAATACACTTTGACCATTAATTGTTATTTATACATAAGAAAAAATATAGTCATATGGGATCTTGTTTGATTCGTCACGGTATACACTTTTCAAATATATACTTTTTTTATAATTTTTACTTTTATACAATTAGAGATATTATGGGTCAAAGTTGTGCTTCGACAAATGTGAAAAGTCCAATGTTACATCTAAAAAAACAAAGGGAGTATTAGCTTCATCTTATTCATCTTCACCATTTTTCTACTATTGATTTCTACTAAATTTTCTTGTCGTTTTCAATTATTTAATTTGTTTGTAGAAAAATAATGTTATATTTTCATCCCTACCATGTAATAAAATTCAATTCGAAATATAGTATTTCAATTGTGACAGATTATATATGTGAAAAGTGAATTTTGGTGAGCAGCAAATTATGAACTATGTCTTCTTGTTGTTGTCAATAAATGAACTATGTCTAATGATGATGTTTTTTTGTTCCATCATCTGAAAAGATGCTACAGGCTTGTCCTATTTTAGAGGCTAAGCCTAGTTTGTTTCTCCTTACTAAAAAAATAAATACACACTTTTGTTGATTAAATGCTACTTAAAGATGTGTTTATAGCAAAAATAAGTGAACTTTAGCAAAAATAAGTTGAGTATAGCAAAAGTGAGTTGAATTAAGCAAACTCTCCCTAAAAAAAAAAGTTGAATTAAGCAAAAATAAGTTGACAAATTCACAATAAATAAAGAATTTGCATTCTCTATTATTTGCAAATAATAATGTATAGAGAATTTGCACTCTCTTTTATGTGCATATAATGATATTTATGAATTAGGCTTGGAGTCTTTGGTGGAATTCTCACTATTATTTTGGTGCATATGGAGTCCCAACTGCAGACCCAACACATACTGAACTCCATGCAATTTGGAAGGGAATTCAAATGGGCAGTTTCTTCTCATCAAGTGTTATCATACTGACCGATTCTATGTTGCTGTTCAGTTGTTGTTAGCACCTCCGCATGAGGCACCTCCAGCTTTTCGCCATCTTCTACTTTTGATTAGAAATAGTGTTTTAGATTTAGATTTCATTTATGTGGTTAAAGTTTCAAGGCTCATTGTACAGGATGCCCATGTACTGGCACATAGTGCGAGATAGAGGCATTAATTTGTGTGTTTTTTTATGTCCTCAAAGCTATCAAAAAAAAAAAATGAATTAGGCTTGGCTTGAACCATAGAGGATATCATGGTAAATATACTTTGCCTTCTAGCTAGCTAAAAATTTGCGGACTATCTTTACAGTTATTATATATTCAAAGCATTTTAGTGTATATATCTGAATTTTTTCCCTCAATAATGCTAAGATAGAAATTATTTCCTACTTTACGCTACACTGAAAATTAATTTCATTTAGCACCGTCCACGTCGGTATGACGCATTTAGAATTTATTTTTAAAATTTGGCTGCAAAGAAACCGCTATTCCGATTAGCGGTTTATATAAATAAACCGCTAATTAAACTAGCGGTTTATAAGTGAATTACTGCTTGGTGGAGTAGGATTTCTTGGTCTTAACCGCTACTTTAAGTAGCGGTTCATATTTGGTAAAGTTAATAGGAATCAGTAAATCACCATCTTCTCTCTCTATTCCCTCTCATCTTCTACGGTTAATTTTCCATCCATTTATCTTCTCTCTCTGTTTTGATCTCATCTCCCTCCTCAATTAAAATCTGATCTCATCATCCTCCACTCCTTGCTGTTTTTTGCTTCAATTTGGGCATGCAACCACAATCATTTTTTGATCTGCTCCCACGTAACAAGAAGTTGATGGTTATCTGAGAATTTATAGAGACAACCTAGTTGCAGGAGAACAAGAAGAAGAAGTAATGGTTGTCAACTTCAAATGATCTGCTCCAATGTAAAAAAAAAAATTGATCTACGTTTCAGTATTGTTTAATCTACAACAAGTAAGTATTGTTATTATTTGGATTTGAGGGGAAAAAAGGTAAAAAAAAAGTGTTGATTTTGTTATTCTTATGAAAAGTATACTGTAAGTAATTGATTTTTTTTTATTCGGCGACAACAAATTTGCAATACCAACGATAGATGGTGGCTTGTAGTTGATTTTGTAAGTTTAGGAACCATTCCTTTGATATTTAATCCTTAATTTTGTAAGTTTATTTTTGTAATTGATTTAATTTGCTTTGTTTCTTCATTGTGTCTGATTTCTTACTCTTTTCTTGGAAAACTAAAAATTGAAATCCTTGAAATTCAAGATGTGATTCCTGAATTTCTCTTTTGGTTTAACATGATTAATTGTTTGAATTTGGAAATTCTGTTTTGAATTACGTTGCGATTAAGGAATATATTTTTTTCCAGAATTGCAGGCATAAACCGCTATTCCCATTAGCGGTTAATGCGTTGAGATGAACCGCTACTTGAAGTAGCGGTTTTGTTTGAGAAAAATATATAAAAAAAATATTCTCCCATCTATGCTGACTTGGACGGTACCAAAGGAATTAATTTTCATTGTGGCGTAAAGTAGGAAATAATTTCTATCTTAGCATCATTGAGGGGAAAAATTCGTATATATCTATTGGTTTAATGTGTCATCAAGCTATTAGTGAATTAGGAAATGTATGAGAATTATTATTGAGAGATAAAACTTAAAAGTAATTACAAATGCTATATTTACATAACAACTTATTATTTCGAAGGATCGAATAAATATATTATATCTTGACAGGCAGCAACTAATGTCAAGTTTTCGATTTATTGTAGGAAACTCACTAAGTATCTAAATTCTGGTTACGAATATAACATACAACGAAAAAGTATAAAATTTATGGCTGTGATATGCAAATACTAATAAACTAACACTCCAATCAAATTCATAGATATATGCCGAAGATATTCTGGTACATCGTTAGGCCTAGTGGTAAGAACATAAAAAAAATGACTATATTGGAAAAAAAACCGACTATATCATACGAAAATTGACTATATCATACAATGATACAATAATTGACTCTATAAAGGATGACTTTATCAAATGAAAACTGACTATATCAAAAGAAAACTGACTACATCATATGATTTCCGATGCATAATCAATATATATATATAAAGGAGGAATTTTTCGGGAGCATAGGGAGCTCCTCAAGATTTCGAGCTCATAGAGCGCGCCACGTAGGATTGCCACGTCATCAATTTATATTTTTATTTTTTTACAAAAATAGAGTTCTAGATGATTTAAATACATATAAGGAGGTTTGGATAAGCGAAAATTAGAGTTTGGATTTGAATCAACAACCTAAATTATTATATTATGTAAATTGCGTATAATTTTTGCTACGTAATTCGGAATATTATAATTTTTGTACCATTGGAGAGTGCTCGAAATATGCTTCGAAATAAGATCCATTTATAATATAGTTGTACAACTTATGAAATATAGAGCGCCATGTAGGATTGCCATGTCATCAATTTTTATTTTTCTTTTTTTCTAAAAATAGAGTTCTACATAGATTTAAATACATATAAGGAGTCTTGGATAAGCAGAAATTAGAGTTTCGTTTTGAATGAACAACCTAAATTATTATATTATGTAAATTGTGTATAACTTTTGCTACCTAATTCAGAATATTATAATTTTTATACCATTAGATAGTGCTCGAAATATGATTTGAAATAAGATCCATTTACAATATAATTCTACAATTTATGAAATAGAGAGCGTTACTTAAGATTGCCATGTCATTAATTTTTATTTTAAATATTTGAAAAAAATAGAATTCTACATATATTTAAATACATAAAAGAGTTTTGGATAGGGGGAAATTAGAGTTGCGTTTTGAATAAACAACCTAAATTATTATATTATGTAAATTGAATTTAACTTTTGCTACCTAATTCAAAACATTATAATTTTTTTACCATTGGAGAGTGCTTGAAATATGCTTCAAAATATGATCTATTTACAATATAGTTTTACAACTCATGAAAATATATTAAATTAGATGCATTGTAGGACATTATTTAGTCTTTTTTTTAGATAAATATAATAATGGCTATAATTATTAAGTATAGTGTATTATATGTGATTATAACATTTGATTATAGGTCCAATTTACAGGATTAAACATATTATCTTTCAAAGCCTCAGCCTTACTCAACTAAACAAAAACAATATAGTATTGCAACAAAATTTATTAACTAAAATCTATAGCGATAAAGTTACATATTAGAGTTTTGGATTATGTAAAAATTAGAGTTTTATTTAAATAAAACATCCTTAGAATATTATAAAGAGCTCCAACTAAGCATGCCATGTCATCCTTATCAATTTTTAAGAAAGTATTATTTCTGTCCTGCATCAATTAAATTATTACCCTCTACTTTCTTAAAGTATCATTCGGGTATTATTCATGTTAAAACTGTATTAGCTATTGTTAGTCATACCTATTATTGGGATACCATTTAATGATAGACTTAGCTACAATATTCAATTGAATATTAAAAATTATAAAATTTATATATCACAATAACAAATCTAGAAATTACAGTATAATGACAAATACTTTATCCGTTTTTCTTTTACTTCAACAATTGGTTTTTAGAGTTTTATTTAAATAAAACATCCTTAGAATATTATAAAGAGCTCCAACTAAGCATGCCATGTCATCCTTATCAATTTTTAAGAAAGTATTATTTCTGTCCTGCATCAATTAAATTATTACCCTCTACTTTCTTAAAGTATCATTCGGGTATTATTCATGTTAAAACTGTATTAGCTATTGTTAGTCATACCTATTATTGGGATACCATTTAATGATAGACTTAGCTACAATATTCAATTGAATATTAAAAATTATAAAATTCATATATATCACAATAACAAATCTAGAAATTACAGTATAATGACAAATACTTTCTCCGTTTTTCTTTTACTTCAACAATTGGTTTTTAGAGTTTTATTTAAATAAAACATCCTTAGAATATTATAAAGAGCTCCAACTAAGCATGCCATGTCATCCTTATCAATTTTTAAGAAAGTATTATTTCGTCCCCGCATCAATTAAATTATTACCCTCTACTTTCTTAAAGTATCATTCGGGTATTATTCATGTTAAAACTTGTATTAGCTATTGTTAGTCATACCTATTATTGGGATACCATTTAATGATAGACTTAGCTACAATATTCAATTGAATATTAAAAATTATAAAATTTATATATCACAATAACAAATCTAGAAATTACAGTATAATGACAAATACTTTCTCCGTTTTTTTTTACTTCAACAATTGGTTTGGACATGCTTTTTAAGGATATAAAAATGGGTAGTTTAGCGTAGAGATGCATAACTCTTTAGTTAAGCTGAGTGAGGGGACAAATAAATCCTTATTAAAGTAAACGCAATTTTATAAGACAATTCGGGTAACTAATGATGGTTTTATTAACATAAAGTAAATGTAATATTGTCAATTGTAGTTTCTTTTTTACCAAAAGTGGAATGGCCCAAAAGATGAAACTACCTAAAGTGGTAATTGTTGTCTTTTAGAAAAGAACGGAGGAAGTATGCAAATACAATGACTGAAAAATCTCATTATACAACAACACAAAATCAACAATAATTTTAACGAAAAGCACCGATAAAATAAAATAAACAACTGCCGCGCAATGACGCTCAAACCTAGTAATAAGTAATTGTAAACATGGTCTATTCAAGACGTTTTGAATGCATTTACTCTCACAAAAGGGTCGGTAATCGCCTAATCGGTATAGGCAAGGCTGCCCACATCCGGGCAAGGAAACCACAAACTCCGGGTTACTCCAATTAACGACTCCCAATTTATACCAATTGTGGATGGAAGAAGCAATTGCAAAAGAAAAGGGTCAATACTAATAGACCCAAATCCCAATTCCAGCAATGGCAATCTTATTATCAGCTTCCTCTGTTCCTTCACTTCCAAACACAAAGCTCTGCAATTCCAGAGATATTTCGGCTGAACGTAACATTATCTCAACATATCCATTTCTCGCAGGTAAGCTTAACTCTCCTTTAACTATTATTTTCTTCATTTATTCTTCTATTTCATAAAAATCTATGCATACCCACTTCCCTTGAAATTTATATATGATTCTCAGGGTTCAACAGAAAAAACAACAAAGAAAGCTCAATTGTATGTTTATCAGTAAAGGGTCATACAAAAGCTAAAAACTTTGAGGTTATTAATGGAAGTAATTCGAGAAAGAATGGTGTGAAGGTTGTATTAAGTGAGGGGAGAGATGAGGATGAGAATTTGGGGATTGTTTGTCCAGGTTGTGGGGTTTATATGCAAGATAAAGACCCAAATCATCCTGGGTTTTATAAGAAGAGGAAGGTGGAGGTTGATGAGGAAGGAATTGAGGGTTTTGTGGATGAATTTGAGGGTTTTTTTGATGAAGAAGAAGAGGGTTCAATGGATGAAATTGAGGGTAGTTTGGGAATGAGTGATGTAGAGAAAGGAGATGAGGGTGTGGAGGATGAAATTGAGGGTAGTTTGGGAATTAGTGATGGAGAGGAAGGTGATGTGGGTATGGAGGATTGGGATAGTGATGAATGGGAGGAGGACGACTTGGCGGCTTTGGATGGGTTCCATCCGGTTGGTGTTGGATATGGTAATGTAACCGAGGAGGTATTGAAGGAGAAGGAGAATAAGAAGAAGAGATTGTCGAAAGCGGAGAGGAAGAGGTTGGCTAGGGAAGCTGAGAAAGAGAGGGATGTGGTTACAGTTTGTGCTAGGTGTCATTCTTTGAGGAACTATGGGCATGTGAAAAATCAAACAGCGGAGAATTTGATACCTGATTTTGATTTTGATAGATTGATTAGTACCCGTTTGATGAAACCCTCGACAGCAGATTCTACTGTGGTTGTCATGGTTGTTGATTGTGTTGATTTTGATGGGTCATTTCCAAAACGTGCTGCACGGTCTCTGTTCAAGGCTTTGGAGGGAAAGCATGATGCCAAGTTTAGCAAAAAGTTGCCTAAACTTGTCCTGGTGGCCACAAAGGTTGATCTCCTTCCATCCGAAATTTCACCTACTAGGTTAGATAGATGGGTTCGTCATCGTGCAAGGGCTGCAGGAGCTCCAAAGCTTAATGCCGTTTATTTGGTTAGTTCTAGAAAGGATTTGGGGGTGAGGAATTTGCTAGCCTCCATCAAGGAGTCGGCTGGCCCTCGAGGGCATGTTTGGGTCATCGGGGCTCAAAATGCTGGTAAATCTACCCTGATTAACACATTTGCAAAGAAAGAAGGAGCTAAAGTTACAAAACTTACTGAAGCAGCAGTTCCTGGGACAACGCTTGGTATACTAAGAGTCGGAGGAGTTTTGTCTGGCAAGGCCAAGATGTATGACACTCCTGGGCTCTTGCATCCATACCTGATGTCCTTGAGATTAACTAGAGAAGAACAGAAAATGATCGAGATACGAAAAGAACTGAGACCTCGGAGTTATAGAATTAAGGCAAGTTCTGTTCTCCTAGAATTTTCTGAATTCACTCTTATTCAAGGCCTCATCCAAGTATATGGAATTCACTGCTATATTACTGAATCGTCAAGCAACTTTGAAAGCATGTATTTCACTTAATCTACACCAATGTCCAGTTATTCACAATACATTAGATCATTTTCTATGGTTATCTGCATCGTAACTATTAAGATAATGTGTTATATGAAGATTTTGGCTGTTAATCATGCAGGTAAGCTGTTGTTGTTTATGTTTGCAATGCTTCATCTTCCCAAATTATGTCGATTTGACTACTTGATTGAGGGTCTGAAACCATAAGCTATTGAGTAGTAAGGGAAGGTCAAATGGTTATAGCTTACTCTCTGAACTCAAGGCCAGTTCAAAGCTGACTAGGGGTAAAGGGGGTGGGTTAGTTTGTACTTACGTTCCCTTCAAGATAGTTTTGTGTATGACGTCACCCAAAAAAATTAGAACTGCTGTTTTATCTATACAAGAATCAAGTAACTTTATGAATATAGTGTTTTATCATTGGTTGATGTGAACCTATATGCCTTATTCAACCATTTGCTTGGATGTGGTCCTTCTGTTAAGCTAAATGCATTGCTGTTTATACTTGTTCCTATTACTATTATTGCTGTGATATAAATCTCTTGCATCATGCTTGTAGAGCTGTGTAATATATGATGACCTTGCATGAAATTTTGCAGGCAGGGCAGACAATACATGTTGGTGGTTTAGTGAGACTGGACCTTGTCCAGGCATCGGTCCAGACGATTTATGTGACAGTCTGGGCATCACCAAATGTGTCTCTTCATTTAGGAAAGAGTGAAAATGCTGATGAAACCTGGATAAAGCACGCTGGTATCAGATTACAAGTAAGCATTTCAGCCTATTTTTGTCTTGTACCATGTTTCCCTTCTTTTTGGTTCATTTGTTGCCTGTCTATATAATCTTGGTGAAAAACAGTATGAAACTATGATTACAGTTGATGGCTAAACACGGTTGTTATTCGCTACTTGAGTGAGCCTTTCGAATATTTGGATTTTAATATCTATACATTTCTCGAGTATCATTTGAATGTGCCATTGTTGTACAATTGCATCTCCTGTAGATTACCAAAAAAATTCATACTGACAGCTTATGGTGAGCTCAAATCCTGCACAGGAGTAGTGTGAAAATCTGACTTCCTATTGATAATTACTTATTGGTGTAGCTTTAAGAGGGGGGAGGTCTGGGCCTTGTGGCCGTATCTCTCTAACATCACCAGTTAATGAGTTCTACCTTTTGTCATAAGTGTTATTCCTTTCAAGCCAGATAAGTGATATAAAAACAAAAACCGTTGATGTATCAACTATTGTTAGCATATTTTATTAACAGTCTTGATTCTTATTAAAGATCTTACCTATAGGCTATAGCTACATTACTTGCAATGTGTATTAGGAGGAAAGACAATCTAGTGTGGCTGCTTTTAGAGAAGAGGTAAGAAAAGTTAGAGCTTTATTGCAAAAACTTCTGGAAGGCCATATATTTGTAAAATTCCTTCAGTATACGCAAAATCACCATAATACCTCAGTACCTCAAGCAGGCCTCTTACCGGAGGGGGAGAGTGGAAGAAATTATCATATATACCCAGTCTTACCCCCAACAACTGTAAGGAGGCTTTTATAGCCTTAACCCCGAGAATTTAAAACAGGCTGTTTTCGTTCTCCCTTATACATTATGCAAAGCTGTGAAAACATGGTTTGCCAGAAATGTTATTGGGATCTGAATTGATAGAACTGATCGTTCTCTTTAAAATCATTTCCACCATTGTCAATATTGTTTTGGAACATGCCTTCAACTTTGAGTTGCAAACTCTGTGAAGCCCAAACTCATTTCTAAACTGTGAGCATCAATGCAGCATATGTGATAGTTGAGACATTACTTTTATGTCGTAAATTTCTGTTTGTATGCAAGGTATATTATATTCCTAAGCAAGACCTTTCCCTTTTATCTTAAAAAGACCTTTATCCTTTACCTCAAGTTCCACCAGTCTGATGTATATGATTAACATGTAAGATCCAGGGCGGTCGTCACAATATAGATGAGGAGCTTTTTGATTATCTCGAGATACGTACAGGATAAAGATGCGAATGACAATAAAAGTAAATTCAAATGGGTTCAGCAATTACCTTTTCGCCCTATATTACTATAGGATATGCCTGCTTCCATGTCTTCTAAGAAGCATTTGAGTAAGTCATTCATAAAGCATTTAAGAATCTAAGTTTCAATGTGAATAGAGGAAACAAGGCTAGTCATAGAGGGGGAAGTTCATTTTCTTTCATAATTAATACATTACCTTCCTTCTATTATGAACCTACATTAGTTTAAGGAACTTAAGGAAACGTTTTTATTTTAGTTCATGGAACCTACATTAGTAATTTATCAGAACTCGTAAACCTTTGACTGAGATTTCAATTTTATCAATTTATGGATGTTAATTGTCCATGAAACTTGCAAATAACCCTTTTCTTATTTTTTTGGCTTGATCTTTTCTCAGCCTCCCATTGGCACGGATCGACTCTCAGAAATGGGGAGTTGGACAGAGAGAGAATTTAAAGTGACTGGAACAAGCTGGGATGTAAATAGTTCTGACATTGCAGTAGCTGGATTAGGCTGGCTTTCTTTGGGTTTGAAAGGCGAGGCAACCCTAAAGCTACGGACATATGATTCTGTTGAAGTTGTCTTACGTGAACCTTTAGCTCTTGACCGTGCTTCGTATCTCGAGAGACCTGGGTTTTGGTTGCCCCAAGCTATATCTGATGCTCTTGGCAACCAGAGTAAACTAGAAGATCAGAAAAGGCAGCGGCTTGAAGAAGAGAGTGAATATGTGACTGCATGACTAGCATATTAGCATATATGTAACTTTCTTTATTTCTTGAAGGCAATGCAAGCTCTACAGGTTTTCTGAATGTGGTGCGTTTACTAGATAACCTGCTTTAGCTCCCCAGCTGAGCATCGAGATTTTGTTGGTTCGAGCTGCATATATCGGTGTGAGTGTTTTTTTTGTTGTAATTGAGGATTAATTTGGCTTAATGCAATAATTTGGCATTAGTCATATAGAGTGATTGTAAATGCTCTTGAGACATATTAACTTTTAGGTGCATCGTTCCATTGCAATGAAAGATACATTTCAACAATTACAGCCATCCACCATTTAGAATAAATTTCAATTTCAAGCAAAGTACAGATCTAACATAACAATCTTGATTTCAATTAATGACATAAAATTATTCTTATTATCTTATATCACCTTGTTTACATAAAATCAGATTTTTCTCGCCTTACATCACCTTATTTTCATGGAAAATGTAAAGATTCTTCTCTTTTAATTTTGTTTTGTTTTTACATTGAAAAACAATCTGATTTTTTTCAGCCTTTTATTCTCCTCAATCATACGTACCTTAGATATTCCCTAATTGTGAAAAATCATTGAAAAATCTGCATGGGGTATTTCTGGGGTTGTTGCGCGGCACACGGTGCATGATGGTTTGGTCGTTTGTCTCATTTTTCAAAATTTTTCTTTTTAATGATTAATCGTAACAGGTGTTCAAATTTTGGTGTCTAATTCTTTGGGGGAACAAAAAGTTGATGTAGGTTCTTAACGGAAAAAAGATAAATACTTTATGTCCTTGGGAGGTAGTTAAATAAAATTAAGGAGTGTAGAAAAGAAAGTTAGTGAGGTAGAGGAAAGAGAAAATTGAGGTGGAAGGAAGAGAAAAAAGAGAAATTATATGCTTGCCCGCCAATTTGCATGATCCAAAGGAGTAGTTGAGTGTCATATATATATTGTCCATTTAATTAGACAGGTCACACTTTGCAACCGTTTATCTAAGTAGATAACTTAATTATGCTTCCATCTTGCAAGATTACATATGTAAACATACTAGCTTATTGACACAATAACCTAATGTGTTTAATTACTATTTTCTCTTTATTTTATAGTACATGTGATTACAGTTTACTACTTATAGTTACTAAATCAAAGCAATTGTAAATTGCATTAGATAATCTTACATATAATTTATCATATTTGAACACAACCATTTTTAAAAGCATGCATTCAACAAACTTGAAATACAAATATCTCGTGCATTTTGCAAGAGTAAAAAAACTAGTTATATAGCGATAATTGTTCATATATAGTTTTTGGTAATGAAAATTAGAGTTTGATTTTTATTAAACACCCTAAAAATATATAATTTAAATTGACTATAACTTTTGATCCATCATTTTAAATTTTATGATTTATATACCATTGAATAGTGCTCAAAATATACTTCAAAATAGGATTGATTTATGCAACCTATAATAATACAATTTTTTTAACGAACAATAGCATATGAAATCATGAATAATATTTTATATTTAATGTGTGGAATCAGTAACAATAAAGAAGTTATGAAAAGCCTATAAATCTCTACTAATATATTAAAAGGTGTACCTAAGAAAGTTTGTGTGCCACGTAGCACTCTCCTCTAAATCTCTAATGCCATTGCTTTATTTTCAAGCCAAACCCTCCATTAAAAAAATAATGTTGTGTAGTTATAAGGTATCGAACACGTGACCTTTGAAATGAAAAGTGAAAGCTTAACAATGAATCCAACATAACATCATTGTTTAGTATTTCAAAATTAAATATCATAAGGTCTTATAGCTATATCTCATTAAGAGAATTACACAAGTAGTTAGATACATAACTAGACTATTTGTAGACATTATCTCTTACTCCAATTCCTTGTAGAACTTTAAGTTATTGCTTTCATCCACAAACTTTTACGGGTTTATTTTTCAAAATATCATGAAATTATTTATCATTTCATTACGTCAATCTTTCCTCACTAGGCAAAAGAATTCGAAAAGTAACAAGCCGGTGCATCGCCCGAGACACTCACTACTTTAATATAATAAGGAGTATAACATGAATTATGGTAAGAACATGAATTAAATTATTTAGTTATGAGGAAAAATGTTTTCTTTTGCAAGTATGATAGCTAGTACTTACTCGGTTTTCTTTTGTTGTTTCTATATTCCCTACTAGTTTTGAAACCCGTGCGTTGCACGGGTTTGTTGCTTATTTTATTTTTTGCAAATTTTTGTTTACATTGTTGATTTTGTGTTCTTTGTGAAATGAGATTTTTCAACACCATTGTATCTACATACTTACTCCGTTTTTTTCTATTGCAACAATTACCACTTTGGCTAGTTTCACCTATTGGAACCACTCCCACGGGTAAAAAAAGCAACTATAGTTGACAATATTGCTTTTACTTTATGTTAATAAAACCACCATTAATTACTCAAATTGCCTCATAAAGTTGCGTTTACTTTATTAAGGATTTATTTATCTCATACTCTAGTTAATTAAAGGGGTACCTCTATGCTAAACTACCTTTTTTTTTATTTCCTTAAAAACCATGCCCAAACCCATTGTTGCAGTGGAAAAAGAACGGAGAAAGTATTTGTCATTATAGTCTAATTTCTAAATTTGTTATTGCGATATATAAATTCTATATTTTTTAATATTCAATTGAATATTGTAGCTAAGTCTATTGTTAAATGTTATCCCAATAATTGATATGACTAACAATGACTAACACAATTTTAACATAAAAATTGCCCGAATGATACTTTAAGAAAGTAAAGGGTAATATTTTAAGGGAAATGTTATATATAGCACTTAGGGCTACATATAAGAAGTTAAAAATGGAAATATTAAGCAATAAATAAGCATTAATTATATTAATTGACGTGTGATTGTGTCCTTATTAATTCTTCAAATAATACTATTTCAGGAAATTTATTTAAAACTTATATGTAGCCCTAAGGGATACATATTACATTTCCCATAATTTAATAGATGCAGAAGAATAGAGAAAAACATGAGTGTCACCCACAACTTCAACTTTTAATATAGCACATAAACACTAATGCATATAGAATGGAAGATGGAAAAGCCAAAAAAAGATCATAATGATGGCATCATGAATAAAATTAATCAAATATAAAACTAACCTCTACTAATAATCGAAAGTACTAGTTAAGAGAAAAAAATGACCTCTTCATCAATCATGATCATATCAAAACTTATCAAACTTCCCCCTTTTTTATGATTCATGACCTCAATAAGTTCATGGATAAAAGAATAAGATTTGACTTATAGGTATATGGAAAAGAAAAACATAAATAATTATGTATACAATAAATATTCTAGAAATAAAATAAATAGTCAATTGCATAATACCTCTGCAATGTCGTTGACAAACATTCATTTGATTCTTCATGTAATGCCATCATGGTATGCTATAGGTTAAAAACCATAGATGATATGTATTTCTTATCTTTATATAACTCAATTTTTAAAAGTATGATTGTGAAAGACATAATTGTTATTGTCACATATAATACGCTATTTTATAGTTATTTTTATATGTATTCAATATAAAGAATAAATAATAATTTATTGTTCATCTAAATAAATATATTTTCATAAGTTGTAAAACTATATTATATATGAAACTTATTTCGAAGCATATTTCGATTACTCTTCGACGGTAAAAAGAATTATAGTATTGCGATATGTAGCAAAAGTTATATTCAATTTACATAGTATAATAATTTAGGTTGTTTATTTAAAATCAGATTGTAATCTTCACTTATACAAAACACCTTATATGTATTTATATTTATGTTGAACACTAATTTTTTTTAAAAAAATTAAAAATTAAAAAGAATGACATGACATGCTTAGGTGGAGCTCTCTATAATATTCTAATGTTGTTTTTCAAAATCAAACTCTAATTTTTTTCATCATACAAAACTCTAATATATATGTACATTTATCGCTATAAATTTTAGTTTTTGTTGTAACAACAAAGTTTTGTTAATAAATTTTGTTGCAATACTAAATTGTTTTGGTTCAGTTGAGTAATAAGGCTAAGGTTTTGAAAGATAATATGTTTAATCCTGTAAATTAGACCTATGATCGAATGCTATAATCGCATATAATACACTATACTTATAGCTATTATTTTATTTATCAAATTAATTAAAAGAAAGACTAAATAATGTATTACCATTCATCTAATTAAATATATTTTCATGATTTGTAAAACTATATTGTAAATGGATCTTACTTTGAAGCATATTTCAAGCACTCTTCAATGGTAGAAGAATTATAATGTTTTGAATTAGGTAGAAAAAGTTATATTCAATTTACATAATATAATAATTTAGCTTGTTTATTCAAAACGAAACTCTAATTTTTCCCTATCCAAAACTCCTTTTAGGTATTTAAATATATGTAGAACTCTATTTTTTTAAAATATTTAAAATAAAAATTAATGACATGACAATCCTACGTGGCGTTCTCTATTTCATAAGTTGTCGAATTATATTGTAAATGGATCTTATTTCGAAGCATATTTCGAGTACTATGCAATGGTACAAAAATTATAATATTCCGAATTACGTACTAAAAGTTATACACAATTTACATAATATAATAATTTAGGTTGTTCATTCAAAACAAACTCTAATTTTCGCTTATCCAAGGCTCCTTATATGTATTTAAATATATGTAGAACTCTATTTTTAAAAAATATTTAAAATAAAAATTAATGACATGACAATCCTACGTGGCGTTCTCTATTTCATAAGTTGTCGAATTATATTATAAATGGATCTTATTTCGAAGCATATTTCGAGTACTATTCAATGGTATAAAAATCATAATATTCCGAATTACATAGCAAAAGTTATACGCATTTTACATAATATGATAGTTTAGGTTGTTCATTCAAAACGAAACTCTATTTTGTTGTTCATTCAAAACAAACTCTAATTTTCGCTTATCCAAGGCTCCTTATATGTATTTAAATATATGTAGAACTCTATTTTTTAAAAATATTTTAAATAAAAATTAATGACATGACAATCCTACGTGGCGTTCTCTATTTCATGAGTTGTCGAATTATATTGTAAATGAATCTTATTTCGAAGCATATTTCGAGTACTATCCAATGGTACAAAAATCATAATATTTCGAATTACGTAGCAAAAGTTATACGCATTTTACATAATATGATAGTTTAGGTTGTTCATTCAAAACGAAACTCTATTTTTGTAAAAAATAAAAATAAAATTTGATGATGTGACAATCCTACGTGGCGCGCTCTATGGCCTCGAAATCTTGAGGAGCTTCCTATGCTCCCGAAAAGTTCCTCCTTTATTTATATATATTGATTGACTAGTTTTGAAGCCCGTGCGTTGCACGAGTTGTTGTTTATTTTATTTTTTTGTAAATATTTTGTTAATATTATTGTTGATTTTGTGTCGATGTGAAATGAGATTATTCAACATTATTGTATTTACATACTTCCTCTGTTCTTTTTCTATATTACAACAATTACCGCTTTGGGTAGTTTCATCTTTTAGAACCATTCCACTTTTGGTAAAAACGCAACTACAGTTGACAATATTGCGTTTACTTTATGTTAATAAAACCATCGTTAATTACCCAAATTGCCTCATAAAGTTGCGTTTACTTTATTAAGGATTTATTTATCCCTACCCTAGTTAACTAAAGGGATACCTCTATGCTAAACTACCCATTTTTTATTTCCTTAAAAACCATGTCCAAACCAATTGTTGCAATAGAAAAAGAATGGATAAAGTATTTATCATTATACTGTAATTTCTAGATTTGTTATTGCGATATATAAATTTTATAATTTTTAATATTCAATTGAATGTTGTAGCTAAGTCTATTATTAAATGGTATCCCAATAATAGGTATAACTAACAATAGCTAATACAATATTAACATGAATAATACCCGAATGATACTTTAAGAAAGTAGATGGTAATAATTTAATAGATGCAGGACAGAAAGAATAGAGAAAAACATGAGTGTCAGCCACAACTTTAACTTTTAATATAGCACATAGATACTAACACATATATAATGGAAGATGAGAAAGCCAAAAAGAATATCATAATGATAGTATCATGAATGTAATTAATTAAATATAAAACTAACCTATACTATTATTATATTTATCTGAAAGAAAGACTAAATAATGTCTTACAGTTCATCTAATTTAATATATTTTCATGAGTTGTAAAACTATATTGTAAATGGATCTTATTTTGAAGCATATTTCAAGCACTCTCCAATGGTAAAAAAAAACATAAT
The DNA here is from genome assembly GCA_947648045.1 of Beta corolliflora. NCBI lineage: Eukaryota > Viridiplantae > Streptophyta > Magnoliopsida > Caryophyllales > Amaranthaceae > Beta > Beta corolliflora. The sequence continues at coordinate 455,898 of CANSZD010000435.1, forward strand.
GTTTTGAATTAGGTAGCAAAAGTTAAATTCAATTTACATAATAGTTTAGGTTGTTTATGAAAAACGAAACTCTAATTTTCCTCTATCCAAAACTCTTTTATGTATTTAAATATATGTATAATTTTTTTTTTCAAATATTTAAAATAAAAACTATTTGACATGGCAATACTAAGTGGCTCTCTCTATTTCACAAATTATAGAACTATATTGTAAATGGATCTTATTTCGAAACATATTTCGAGCACTATCCAATGGTACAAAAATTATAATATTCTGAGGGCGTGTTCAGCAACAATAGCTGTGGTAGTAGCTTTTAGCTGTCATAGCTTTTAGCTGTGGTGGTAGCTGTTAGTGGTTGATGTGTAGCTGTTAGCTGTCCAAGTAGCAGTATAAGATATTGATGTTCGGTAAAAGAAGATGCCAGAATAGTTGTTTACAAATAATTAATTAAAAACTCAAATAAAACTTTAATATATAATTTATGCACCACTAAACGCTACCCCAAAAGCTACAAATGGTAGCTTTTTATAAATACTATTAAAACACTACTTGTACCACTAAAAGCTACTTACACCACTAACTTACCAAACACTACTATTTTTTTTAATTAGCGTTTTGACCTAGTCAAGACACTAAAAGCTACTTAGAAAGCTTGTGCTCTGAACACGCCCTGAATTAGGTAGCAAAAGTTATACACAATTTACATAATATAATAATTTAGGTTGTTTATTCAAAACAAAACTCTAATTTCCGCTTATCCAAGACTCCTTATATGTATTTAAATCTATGTAGAACTCAATTTTTTTTTAAAAATAAAAATAAAAATTGATGACATGACAATCCTACGTGGCGCTCTATATTTCATAAGTTATAGAACTATATTGTAATGAGATCTTATTTCAAAGCATATTTCGAGCACTATCCGATGGTACAAAAATTATAATATTCCGATTTACGTAGCAAAAGTTATAAACAATTTACATAATATAATAATTTAGGTTGTTCATTCAAAATTAAACTCTAATTTTCGCTTATCCAAAACTCTTTATATGTATTTAAATCTATGTAGAACTCTATTTTTGTAAAACATAAAAATAAAATTTGATGATGTGGCAATCCTAAGTGGCGTGCTCTATGGCCTCGAAATCTTGAGGAGCTCCCTATGCTCCCGAAAAGTTCCTCCATTATTTATATACTAGTATTGAGACCCGGGCAAATGCCCGGGCTTTTTCGTGAAGAAGATGTAGAACAACTAAAAGTTATAATATGATTTTGTCATTATCTTTGACGTTGGTTTCTAATTTATATGTCATGAAGAAACTCACTATATCATTCAGAAACATACTATATCATGCAGAAACTACATCATTTCTGAACAATTCACTATATCATTTCGACACTCACTATATCATGCAGATTCTCACTATATGATTCAGACATTCACTCTATCATGCAGAAATTATATGTTACTTTAATATAAAATTTTAAATATATTATAAACGGATCTTATTCTAAAATACTTTTTAAACACTTTCCAATGGTACAAAAATTATAATTTTACGAACTATATATTAAAAGTTGTAATCAATTTACTATATTTAAGTTTTTCATTGTGAACCCAACTCTATTTATTCTTATCCTAAACTCTATTTGTATTTTAATCAATTTAGAACTCTATTTATATTTAAAAAATAATATGACATGACACTTCATGAGCGCGACAAATGGCCTCCAATGAGGACACCAAATGTCGCGATCAATCCTAATTCTAATTGAATCCCTAATTCCAATTGCAGTAGGTTACTTTTATACTTTAACCCTAATTCTAATTGAATCGCTAATTCCAATTACAGTAGGTCACTTTAATACGTTAGTATAGTCAATATTTCCTTTTATATGTTACTTTACTATAAAATTTTAAATATAGTATAAATGAATCTTATTTTAAAGTACTTTTAAACACTTTTCAATGGTACAAAAATTATAATATTACGAACTATATATTAAAAGTTATAATCAATTTAGTATATTTAAGTTTTTCATTGTGAACGCAACTCTATTTATTAATTTTTATCCTAAATTTTATTTGTATTGTAATCAATTTAAAAAAAAAAATATGACATGACAATTAATGAGCGCTACAAATGGCGTCCAATGAGAACGCCAAATGTCACGACCTCGTGAGCTGGCTTTTGTACTCTGCTTTATATAAATGGCGACCACATTCTAATTGAATATCTTATAACAATCCTAATTCTAATTGAATCCCTAATTCCAATTGCAGTAGGTTAATTGAATCGCTAATTCCAATTGCAGTAGGTTACTTTAATACGTTAGTATATAGTCAATATTTCCTTTTATAGGTTACTTTAATATAAAATTTTAAATATAGTATAAATGGATCTTATTTTAAAGTACTTTTTAAACACTTTCTAATGGTACAAAAATTATAATTTTACGAATGATATATTAAAAGTTATAATCAATTTACTATATTTTAGTTTTTCATTGTGAACCCAACTCTATTTATTCTTATCCTAAACTCTATTTGTATTTCAATCAATTAAGAACTCTATTTATATTTAAAAAAAATAATATGCCATGGCACTTAATGAGCGCGACAAATGGCGTCCACCAATGAGGACGCCAAATGTCGCGGCCTCGTGATCTGGGTTTTGCTAAATGTCGCAGCCTCGTGATATGACTTTTGCCAAATGTCGCGACCTCGCGATCTGGCTTTTGTACTCTGCTTTATATATTAGTTATATTATATGATATTGATTAGGAAATTTCAATATGTTGTGCCTATTTTAAATATTTCCTTATATAGTGTAATTTTATGACTTAAAAACCCCTATTGATTTTAAGCTACAATGAATGTGTGTTCACACTATTTAAATAGTCTTTTTGTTTAGTCTTTTACTCCATCAAACTTTTGTCTTATTGGTTGTGCAACATCCATAATTAACTCAAAAACTAAAATCTTTATTTTAAATTATTTTAATTTTATTTAAAACAATGAAATCTTGCTATTTTTTAAGTTGTATTGGTTTCTTTTCCGATTCTAAGTAGGAACAACAAAAGAAACCCAAGGGATATATATTTAAGAAAACTTCTTTAGCTCTTAGAGATAGAGATGCCCATTAGCTAATTTGTTTTGCCCGAGAAAAGAAGTTTGTTATTGTATATAGAGTTTCAAGTTGGACCAAATCCTTAAACTCAAACCCTAATAAAACAAACAACTACTTTTTTTCTTCTTTTGCTTCTTGAGTTGTTGCGTCAACAATAACATCATCAATTTTGCAATGGAATTACCACCTCCATAGCTGCTGTGACTTGTCCACCAAAGTCACTCTCCTCGTCGTCCACCTTTGTGCCGCCTAGTGACATCGACTCTAGTAGGTCGAACCCGCGAGGTAACTATCTTCCTGTTGATCAATAACAATAAAAACAACTGATTAAAATTGTTGCAAAGAATGTTAGTTTCAGAGTTATATATATTTTTTTTAAGGGATTTCAGAGTTATATGTTTGATGTATATATATATAATCTATGAGATTTCGCAAGTTTTTGATGTATATATTTTGGTGTTGTAATATCTAAATTGTCAATCCATTCATGTTTGAGGTGAAAAGATGAGTCTTTTCACCTTCATTTCGAGTAAAAAATGTAAAGGGTAAAGTAAAAAAAAATCTTTTATTATGTGATCACTCTTTTATTAATAAGTATTATAGATGTTCCTAATGGTATGCGACTATGCGTTGTTGTTAAGGATAGTAAAAGTTACTACGTACTTAGATGAATAACATGAAAACACTTAAAACACATAAGGAGAATCCCCTAATTGTACAAAGGAGAGAAATAACCTTTGAACTACTTTCTCTTACACACTTAACTCGTATGATAATCTAGCTATCTAAGTTGTCAAGCTTCCCGAGTAAGGTTACTTAAGAGCCCTATTATTTAAGGGTTTAGTAGCCCATATAATATCAAGGAAAAAATAGTAATTCGGTATTAATTAAAAGTAGTGAAGTCATTTGATTTAATAATATCTAAGATTCAAGTATGATTCATTATTTACAGTTTCGAGTATCATATATAGGAATTCTATTTTTTATTAATTGGTTTAAGTATGTACTCGGTTTTTGCCGATGACATTTGATTCAGGACTAAATATTTTGTACCACAAATATATACCATTGTGTATATAAATTATTATTGGCTCATGAAAGAAACAAAACCATAAATTCAACCTTTGTGGCTTTGCTTTGTGGTCAACAACCATATAAGCGGGACATGAAATGTTGTAAAACGATAAATTTGGTTTTCTTTGATATGTACCTATGGTTTTCAGTGGGATTTGTACATCTTTGAGCATTAATGTTATGTTTGGAATAATTGGTTGCAAGCAGATCATATCATGGCATATAAAAAGGAATTTGATTTTGACAACGGTAGCATGCCAATAGACTTGTTGGTGATGATCCTTATCAACCTCCCGGTGAAATCTCTTATACGATTTACTTGTGTGTGTAAATCTTGGTTGCGGCTCATTCAAAATGATGTTCAATTTGCTATCACACACTACGTCTCTCGGAGTACATTATCGTCTTGTTTGATGGAGAATTTTAATTGCGTTGCCTTTCATGATTATTTGACAAAAGATAATCCCAAAACAGATGAATTTTTTTTCAAGATTTGCGTCTTCTCTTTAACTGAAAAGAAGACATTACGTGAAGTGAAAAAGTTTGAGCTAGGACTTGGTTTATATGTGTTAGTATCCAACTATTGTCATGGCATAATGTGCATACATGTCGCACCTGAATATGATAGGCATAGAAAGGAGTCTCCTAAGCTCATTTTATGTAACCCATCAATTCGGGAAGTAGTCGAAGTGCCAGTGTCCCTCAACATTAAAACTTGTGGGATGATCAGTTTTGGCATTGGGTATGACTCTGTTTGTAATGACTACAAAATTGTGGCAACCATCAAAGCCGGATCTTATTCGCGTCCTACTTGGATGGTTGATATCTTCTCTATCAATAATCGTTGTTGGCGTAGTCTGCATGACATAGACATCCTTCAGCAACAAGACGAGTCGTTGCGAAACCCTGTTTTGAATTGTAACAGTAGTACTCTTAACTGGAAATGTCGCAATGTCATAATATCTTTTGACATGGTGGATGAGAAATTCTGCGAGATCCCAATGCCAAACTGCCTATGCAAGGGAAATGAACATCATCTATTAACCGCTTGGCATGTGAAGGCTTGCCTATGTTGCTACTCAAATTATTCCAATGAAGATATCAACATATGGGTACTAACTTGCTTGAATGTAGGTGATAAAAGCGTAGTTGGTAACAACGCAAGATATAATTGGGTTAAGCAAATTTCAATTAGAATTCCAGATCAAAAGCGTGTTTTTCCTGTGAATCTTTGGATGAATGACAATGAACTTTTGGTAAATGTGCTGAATGATAAGGGTTCATGGGAGGTATGTTCTTATGACTTTCGCACCCAACAACTAAAGAGAACAGGACGTCGAGGTTTACCTTGGAAGGTTTTTGGTTATACAGAAAGCTTAGTGTCGATCAAGAGATTCATGTCAAGATACAAGAAATTCACTCGTACAGAACAAGATGGAGAATCCAACATGGTTGATTGTGAAGACAATAAGTTATTAGAGCACAAGAATAATGATGGATGCGTCTATTTCGTTCGAGAGGTTGCTCGAAGAAGTGATTATGTTCGGTGGTCCTATAACTTTAAGCTAGTATGATTATGAGCTAGTATTAGCAAAGGTGCTGATAGTATTTTTGTTGCTTCTGTAAAAGTGGATATTTTTATCACATTCTTGGTATTACATTTTATTTTGTTTCTATTTATATTTAAGCTTTTTGCTCCTTTTTTTCGCAACTCTTGCGTGATTTTTTTGTAGTATGACAAATATGATGCATAATTTTTTTTAAGTTGGTAAGATGAAGGACTCTACTGAACTGGCACCTCGCACCTGAATAACCAGCCAGGTTTGCAGGTCAGACTCCTTGGAGGGAGGGGGATGGTAAGGGAAACCTCACCCCAAAGAGCCCCTTGTGGATTTGATCCCATGACCTTGAAGAAAAAAAAAAAAGATGATGCATAATTGCATATGTTGTAATATATCAGTCTTGACTCATAGTCATAGGTTTCGAGGCTTGCCTTTGCAACGCTTGGACGGTTCTTCTTGAGCGGGAAGTGAGTGCTTTCTTTCATATCATTTCACTTTAAAATGACTAGTTTAAGTATGCTAAATGTTAAGATCATTATACTATCTAAGTTGTATGAATGCTAAAATCTTTAACCCAAAAACTAGATATAGACCCTTAATTTGAAATGCCTTCTACATGCTAGTTTTAGCCTTGTAATAGTATATGTTTTCCAGCGTAAGCATTGGGTCTCTGGCTGCATATATGTTATTTGAATTTTTGACAAAACTCACCAAAGAATGGAGCATGGAGGATATCAAGAGTTTTCTTTTATTTCTTGTGATGATGGTTTCTTGTCTGGGAGATTAGAATTAGCAAACATTTGATTTGATGATTCTTGGGAACATGAGCTTTCTAAGTGTCGGTAACACTATCTGCTGATATATGAAGTCTCATTTAACTAAGAAACAAGGATATATAGGGCAAAGTATTAGTCAACTTTTGGCTGTAGTCAAAGTGAATAGGACTATCTTTATGTCTACGTAGAGTTGGAGTGAAGTGACTTCTCAATAAGTAGATTAGTAAGCTGAACATATGCACATAGCTCAAAAGCTTTTTTGGGGAAAGTTATCATGGGAACTCTTTTGATAGGTTGAGATGGGGCAGGACGCAGGAATGGGGGAGTTTTGAGCTATTACTATAAGAAGACGAGGAAGGAATTACAGGAAACATCCAAAGTGGTTGGGTTGCTATCTTTTCTATAGATTTCAACTATGAGAGCTGAGAAATTGTTGGTGGTTTTGTAATTGATGATTATGTATAAGGTGTCATATATATATAATGCATACGGCCAGGTGGCGGATCAGGGAAGTGGCGCGTGGGTTCGAGCTTTCAAACATATAGCAACTAGCCTTATATGCGCGCGAGCGTGCGCGAGATTTTAATATTAATAATTATTTTTGAAGGCGTTTAAAATATTTATACCGGTTGATTGTATTTTGAGTTAGACAATTTATTACAATTTTAATTTTTTTCAATGAGACAAAAAAACATAAATTTACAACTTTTATTTTAAATTTAGGTATTAAAAATGAACATAATCTCCTTGCATATATTAATCTTCGTTCAATCAACTAATGAATTAAACTCTATTATTTTTACCATATATTTATAAGTTTTAGGTAAAATAAGTATTGAAAACTTATATTAATGTATAAGTACTCGGTGAGAGGGGAATATTTGTAAAGAAGGGAAGCTAGAAGATAGAGGATTAGAAGAAGCAAGAAAAATAAAACCAAGAAAAAAAAAAGAATTGAAGTGATAGTAGTAGTAATAAAAACACAAAGGAACGAAGAAAAGGGAAAAAAAACTAAAAAATAGCACTTGCTCTTACCGGGATTTGATCCCGTGATCATACAACAAGTCCAATCTTCAAGTTTCCGCGCGCTACCACTGCGCTACCCAGTACAATGTGATGTACAATTGGGCATTTTCTATATAACCATTTTCACGTTTTTTCTGTAAAAATCAGTTTTCTCGGCGGATCCTTGTGGGTTCAGTTGAACCCACTGAACCCACACTGGATCCGCCCCTGTCTGAAGCTATCTGATATTGACTTGTCTAGGGATCGGATTTGGAACTGCTGCTGCCTGCTGTAGAGTCTTTGGAGTAGAGGTTTAATGGAGAAAGATGAATGAAATGTGAAAATTACTGATGGGGACTGACATAAGGACTAAGGTATCCCTTTTGTGTTTTTATTTTTTGGGGTTTAATATTGATTTTTGAACTAGTTAGTTGCATTTAGTATGATGTGATAAAATTGATATTTTGTCGTTAGTCCATTCTTTTAGGCATTAGGATTTGCAGTTATGGAACTTTGATACTCAAATAACATTTGATATTTATAATAGCAGAATTCATAGGAGATGTGCTTTGTTATTTTCAATTTATTGTGTTTGCCTTCTCATTGAGCCGACACCATTATCATGCGATTAATTATGGCTTTGACATTTGTTATGGTCAAAATCTGCATGACATAACGTCAGATGAACAACATCTAGACAATAGATTAGTAACGTAATGACACCTGGAAAGACAGTTGAGTCCGTCTGTACAGCGAATGAATAGCGTCACGGATGATGATTGATTCGTCTACGGGCGGCGATTGAGTGCATGCGGGCGACGGACGAATGAGCGCTTGGACGACGGGCGAATGACGCTTGGACAAGAGACGAGCGACGTCTGAACGACAGATCATAAACGTCGTGACGACAAGAAAGTGACGTCGCGACGACAAGAAAGTGACGTCGCGACGCAAGGTGAGTATCGACGCGACGCAAGGTGAGTATTGTCGCGCGCCCGAAAGCCCGGCGGTCGACGCCCAACAACATAACCAACTCGGAAGAAATCCCTAAATACTAGGAGGCGGTTACCAACATCAAAAGAGAGCCAAAAGTTGTTCCTATGTTTGTGGGATCCTAATTTCCACTCACTTGACTATTCAAATGACACATGGGATAAAGGATTACTTGGCAACCAAGGTCAAAACAGTTGGAGAGAATCAAGGAGCCAATCAGGGACGGTTATAAGCGATTTATACTCTATGTGACGCCGGCGATGCTGATCGATCGCGACGGATGCGGTCGGCGAGACGAGAAGGAGCAAGAGACCAAACGAAGTTGTTGCAAACCGTTCCTATAATCAAGGAAGCACTTACTACTGCCCTAGAACGTGTCAAAGCAATATACATTACTTGGAGGAATCCACAAACAACAAGAAGACTAAGCCATAAGTACAACCACTATGTCCTACATTGTAGGAGGCACATGTCTCTTTGGTCGACCACTCACTGACCGCCTAAAGAGCTATAAAAGGAGAACACATCGGCATTATTCAAGGGGGATTCGGAGGAGACAACCTAGAAAAAATACATCATCAAAGGCCATCCTCACTCAATTACTTTTCACTCCACGATCATAAAAAGTAATTATGTTTTCTCAAATATACTCTTGTATAACTCTTCCCTTAGTCAAATACTTTAGATTAGCAATGATTAGCATCGTGTAAACATCCAATGTCCATGTATTCAACGTGGCTTTAACGCCGGCATCATAGTGGATTGGTGGACATGCAAGCCACCCGCGGTTTTTACCCATCTTCATTGGGTTTTCCGCGTCACCATTTCTTGTCTTCCTTTTCTTTATTTTTGTCATTTGAATTTCGTCCTTTGTTTCTCTTGCTTTAATCTAGTTATCGACGTCCCAACCAATAATCGTCCCTTGTGCGATTTTTGGCATAAACAATTTGGCGCCCACCGTGGGGCCGATGACTAGATTTTCCCTTTAGGCGCATATCCACAAAAATCCTTTCAAAACACAAAGTCATGTCTATGTGTCATATAGCATTATTTGAAGCGTTAGTATCGAAGTGGTGATTCGTCATCTTCTTTGCGTCACGACGGTGTGCATGGCGACGTTAGAATATGTCTTGACGTCCAGACGCCGATTGACATCCGAAAATTCAGCAAAATCAAAGCACAAAGTGTCATCATAGTGTGGCGAAGTTCGAAGCATGAGCCGACTCGGTCATGAAGTTGAGGATCAGCGATCACATTGGTGAAGGCGATCCAATTAAGCGAGATGTTGTTGTGTGATGACGCAAAGACCTTATTTATCGTTGACTTCCCGACATCACGACGAAATAGGTAACAAAGTTTTATTTGTTAATTTCTATTTGTCTTGCTTTTTCTCGTGGAGATGCAACAGGTATTGATCCTAACATCGTGACCAACCAAGCACGCATTTACCATGATGTAAGTATATGTTAATGACTTATTCGAAAATTCAAAGTCGTTGTGACAATCAAAAGCCTGTCGCGACTAAGAAGATCGTCGCGACCAAATGAAGAAAGTCGTCTTGTCGTCGCGTCGGAATGAAGAAGGTCGTCGTGACAAATAAATAAGTCGGTCGCGACCAAAAAGTTCATCTGGATAAATGAAGTCGTCACGACAAACAGTCCAACGTCGACCTAACAGTGACGTCATCTTAGTGCCAGTCTTTCACCAAAGACGTCCCCTCTGTCACGAACCGTCACCCATGCGACACATTAGTAAGTTCTTTTTACTTGGCGTGACAGTAAGGTAATTCTCTTTAAAATTACTTACATTTGCTTTGGTAAACTACAATTTAACATCATGGTATCAATATAATATGTTTCAGATTCGGACATGACTAACTACATCAATCTGTTTGTTTTGAGATAACGCAAGTTTGTCAGGACAAATGGAGAATAGATTATAGTGTCAAGGTTCTACACTATCAGTTACCGCCCAAGGACAATTCTAAAGTCACGAGCGTCATCTAATTTTGTGGCTAAGTCCAAAACTAAGTTCCATGTGTGAAGACCTTTGTTTTATCCTAAAGTCACCACATGGGGACATGATAGTATTATTTAATTGTTGCGACTTTTAGATTATAACTTATCATATTTTTGTCATAACTTCGAAAGTGATTAACAATTATGCTTATAGAATTCGAGTACAGGTATAATATTAGTCAACGACATATGTGTCATGGGGGCTCGGCGTCAACTATGATTACGCACTTGTCACTCAAAGAAGTCTACGAGATCTTAGCGGGTAAAGACGCTAGAAACTTTCGGTGTCATCACGACATGAAAGACATCCAAAAAAATCAAGCAAAGATCACATTGGGGGCTGATACCAGCATGACAAAATTTGACATTCGAATGTCTTTGACCATTAACGTCGTCGAGTAAGGCAACTTGTAATCATTGTCGATGCCACATAGGTGTTCTACAAAACTCTTTCAAAACTTTGTTTTCTATGCTATGGTTTAGATGATTGTGATGAAGACTTATTACGTAAAGTATCCGTCACACTTAACCATAACGTAATTACACTATCATTTACTCTTGTTTTGTTTATTACCCCATTGACAACTCTTACGTGTTGAAAAGTGACAAAGAGGTTACTACTTTTGCTTGAACTAACGTCAATTGCTGGACTCAATTCTTTCACCAAGATTGCTTATCAACGATAAGACATTCAAAGCTAACATCAAAATGTAGATTGAAAATCGTTTGACACAATGATGACAAGTTTAATGACAACGACGCTACGGTCACGATAGTGATGACAAGAATAAATTGACGAATGGACCTGACACCCACACTTAGCACTGTGTTGATCCATGCAGATATCAAAACATCATCAACGAGTACTCAATCATAAAGTCACTCAATCTTATAGTACTTTCGTTCCTCCTTGATTGTTGATTTTCTTCGTTTCACTTTATTCTTTGCAATTTTTGTCTCTGTTACTTATACCTTTATGATTCTCATCATCTCTTACATATGTTTCGACGTTTTGACTATCCCTTGTTTATAATACATATATTTTTGTCATACTTATGAAAGTACTTTTTACTTACACCTCCAAAGAGAGTGCGTTTACAACTAGTTTTACGAGTCAATCGTGTAGCAATGACATTGACAAAATTCGATTGTTGAGAAGTATCCTTGTCCATTGACTTGAACGCCAAACATCGGTTGTTTGACATTATATAAGGCATTCATCACTAAAACCGGCGTTCGTCGTCAACGTCGAAGCGATGAGACAACGAGTATGTTAAAGGCGAAACGAGACCATATATTAGATTATGGTAAATGACATAGAATCTTAAATATTACAAGTCTTAGGGGACGACAACGTAGACTCCCAGCTGAAGCGCTACGACGAAAACAAATCATTGGTGTACCATGACCGATCCGCGCGTTGCTAAAACTCATGACGACGGTTAAACAATTCCTAATCTATTTACGCAATTTTTACTCTTATCATTGACTCCTATGAATTACTTATTGCTAACATTTGAACACTTTATTACGTTTCGATCTATTACATATATTTATATTGGTCCTTACAAGCACTACTAACTTGGTTACCACAAGAACATTCGTTGGTGTATCCTTTCTTTCGCGGAATTAGTGGCCGACGACACGATGACAACGTGACACTTGTCCCCATACGACGTGACACTTGTCTCCAGACGACGTGACACTTGTCTCCAGACGACGTGACGCTTGTCTCCAGACGACGTTACACTTATCTCCAGACGACGTTACACTTATCTCCAAACGACATGACACCTGTCACCTGATGATCGAGACGACACCCGTCAAAAGACGACGCGACGCCTACATCCAGACGACGCGACGCTAGCAAAAAGACAACGCGACACGTATCTATACACGATACAACGCCTACCACTAGAGGATGCGATGATAATCGGCGAGCACCCGACTTGACATAAGGACCCGACCATGATGTCACAAGCGTGGATTACACGAGTTTCCAAGGCATGGAACATGCATCGAGTCAATAGCATCACATGACATTAGTTCACATGATCTACTAGCTATGACGACATAACAAAGGTACTCATTTTTTGTCTCGCATGCATCTACTAAGCACATACGGTTTAACGCCGGATATCGGCGGACCGTGATGATCACTTCATTTATTAAAGTTCAAACATTACATCGTGAGGTAAAAATATACACATGTTCACATCACACGTAGTATTTACACACGACGCTTAAACGACACACATAGACATACATGGGCGCATTTAGACACACAATATATATTTCAATGATGAAATTTTTATATGTCATGACATTTGTGTTTCAATGTAAATTAAGTTTCGTAACAATGGATAATGCATTAGCTAAGTGACACTAAATGACATGGTTTGCTATGATGGAATATTAGCATGGAACTGTATTTATGCCTAAATTCACTAAAGCACCCAGTAAGACCTTTGAGTTTAACACTGTATATCAACAGATGCACCTATAATTATTTCATTTAAGCTATTCATCTTGAGCTAATGCATGCATATGTTCAAACACACTAAGCGTCGATACGTATGATGACATGCATACATGCTTTTTAATGACGTATAAACTATGACATAACATCTGCATCATGACACAACAAGGTTACACATATAAGGCGACCAGATAAGCAACTTAATGATTACAAAAGAATGACTATTGTTATACTAAGATATTGGGTAGGATTTGACGCCAGAATCTCATGCTTTGAGATCTTGAGCGGCTTCATCGCCAGACTTCGTCCCACAACAATTTAGATGGCCATGTCGCCAGAATTCTTTCTACGACATCGTCTTAAGTGGCCATGTCGTCGGAATTCTTTCTTCGACATCGTCTTAAGTGGCCATGTCCCCCGAATTCTTTCTACGACATCGTCTTAAGTGGCCACGTCGCCGGAATTCTTTCTACGACATCGTAAGTGGCCATGCCGCGGAATTCTTTCTACGACATCGTAAGTGGCCATGTCGCCAAAATTCTTTCTACGACATCGTAAGTGGCCATGTCACCATAATTATTTCTACGACATCTTAAGTGGCCATGTCGCCAAAATTTCCCCCTATGATATGTTATCTGACATATAATTTAACTTCACTCTATGTATTCATTCTAAGAGTATTTTATTGGCCATGTTGCCAGCAAACGTACGATGACAAAAGTCACCAACTGACAATCATGCCTCGATAGTCAATGATGCGAAAGAACAATAGACATGACGTTCAAAAGGCAAAGGTTATTTTCCTAATCTTCGGCATGCTTCATTTAGGAAAATGGGGGCTAAGCTGTTATGGTCAAAATCGCATGACATAACGTCGGATGAACAACATCTAGACAATAGATTAGTAACGTAATGACACTGGAAAGACGGTTGAGTAAGTACGTACAACGAATGAATGACGTCGCGGATAGCCGATTGATTCCGTCACGGGCGACGGTTGAGTGCATGCGCACGACGGACGAATGACGCTTGGACGACGACGAGGCGAATGGCGCTTGGACAAGAGACGGCGACGTCCGAACGACGGATCATAAACGTCGTGGCAGCGAAGAAAGTGACGTCACGACGACGAAGAAAGTGACGTCGCGACGCAAGGTGAGTATTGTCGCGACGCCGAAAGCCGGCGATCGACGCCCAACAACATAACCAACTCGGAAGAAATCCTAAATACTAGGAGGCGGTTACCAACATCAAAAGAGAGCCAAAAGTTGTTCCTATGTTTGTGGGATCCTAATTTCCACTCACTTGACTATTCAAATGACACATGGGATAAAGGATTACTTGGCAACCAAGGTCAAAAGCAGGTTGGAGAGAATCAAGGAGCCAATCAAGGACAGGTTATAAGCGATTTATACTCTATGTGACGCCGGCTGATGCGATCGACGCGACGGATGCGGTCGGCCAGACGAGAAGGAGCAAGAGACCAAACGAAGTTGTTGCAACCGTTCCTATAATCAAGGAAGCACTTACTACTGCCCTAGAACGTGTCAAAGCAATATACATTACTTGGAGGAGTCCACAAACAACAAGAAGACTAAGCCATAAGTACAACCACTATGTCCTACATTGTAGGAGGCACATGTCTCTTTGGTCAACCACTCACAACCGCCTAAAGAGCTATAAAAGGAGAACACATCAGCATTATTCAAGGGGGATTCAGAGGAGACAACCTAGAAAAAATACATCTAGGGGTGTGCACTTTTGGACCGGGGGTCGGACCGGGCCCGGACCCGGACCGGACCGGACCGGAATGGACCGGACCGGAATTTTCCGGTCCGGTCCCCGGTCCATGAAAGTTGAGATTCGGGTTTCGGTCGGTCGGTCCAAAGCTGGAATTTTCGGTCCGGGACAGGCGGGCCGGAATTCAGTTTTTTTTTTAAAAAAAAAAAGTTTAAAGGTTAAAAAAAAATTTAAAACTTAAAAAGTTAGAAAGTTAAAACCTCATATTTATTGCCTTTAAGATTATTGCTTTTAGAATTATTATATTTTAATATATTGAATTTATTAATATATTTAAATCTAAGAAAAAGTTTTTTTTTTATAAAAAAATATTAATTCCGGTCCAACCGGTCCAAAACCGGACCGGACCGGAAAAATTCCGGTCCGGACCGGGACCGGACCGGAATATTCGGTCGGTCGGTCCAAAAATTTTTGGATTCGGTCCACCGGTCCAACGGTCCGGTCCGGTCCGGTCCGGTTTTGGACCGGTGCACACCCCTAAATACATCATCAAAGGCCATCCTCACTCAATTACTTTTCACTCCACAATCATAAAAAGTAATTATGTTTTCTCAAATATACTCTTGTATAACTCTTCCCTTAGTCAAATACTTTAGATTAGCAATGATTAGCATCGTGTAAACATCCAATGTCCATGTATTCAACGTGGCTTTAACGCCGGCATCATAGTGGATTGGTGGACATGCAAGCCACCCGCGGTTTTTACCCATCTTCATTGGGTTTTCCGCGTCACCATTTCTTGTCTTCCTTTTCTTTATTTTTGTCATTTGAATTTCGTCCTTTGTTTCTCTTGCTTTAATCTAGTTATCGACGTCCCAACCAATAATCGTCCCTTGTGCGATTTTTGGCATAAACAACATTGTTGTTGTTGTTGTTGTTGTTGCTCTCATGTATCTAGTGCATGCCTTTTGATCTTCTGTCTTCCATGCTTCTTCTAACTGTTTGTCGTTTGGTTATTAGAAATCTAGTTATTTTAGGTTACTGCGATCTTAATTGAACATGTTTTGTGGATTTTATAGCTGATACTACCTCTTGCCTCCGCGACCTAAAACAAGTCCTTCATTTGAATTCACTTATGAGCACCTGTTGCGGCTTGATTCTGAGCTTATGTTGATAGATATTGGTAATAATGATTGCAATAATATGATTTTCGGATGTCGTCCTTGATAATTGTTGCTTTTCGAGATGCGATACAACATTTCAACCTATTATGGATTTATGAAATATAATGCCAACATATCTCTTTCTGATAGCTTTTACTTGCTTATGCTTATTTAACTTCATATACAAGGTTACTGAAATGTGTTAATTGCCAAAGTAAGGACCAATGTCTTTACTGTATGGCTGTGGTATTATTCAGATTAACTTATGAAATTGGCATTATACTATTATCATAGAATAAAACATACAACATGGCTTTTCACAGTTCCAACTTTGTGAAAAGGTATTCAGATTAATTATGCTTCCATCTTGCAAGATTACATATGTAAACATACTATCTTATTAACAAAATAACCTAATGTGTTTACTATTTTCTCTTTATTTTATAGTACATGTGATTACAATTTACTACTTATAGTTACTAAATCAAAGCAATTGTAAATTGCATTAGATTTAAATCTTACATACTATAATTTATCATATTTGAACACAACCATTTTAAAAAGCCTGCATTCAACAAATTTGAAATACAAATATCTCGTGCATTTTGCAAGAGTAAAAAAACTAGTTATATAGCGATAATTGTTCATATATAGTTTTTGGTAATGAAAATTAGAGTTTGATTTCTATTAAACAACCTAAAAAATATACTTCAAAATAGGATTGTTTATAACTTTTGCTCCATCATTTTAAAATTTATGATTTATATACCATTGAATAGTGCTCAAAATATACTTCAAAATAGGATTGATTTATGCAACCTATAATAATACAATTTTTTTAACGAACGATAGCATATGAAATTATGAATAATATTTTATTTTTAATTTGTGGAATCAGTAACAATAAAGAAGTTATGAAAAGCCTATAAATCTCTACTAATATATTAAAAGGTGTACCTAAGAAAGTTTGTGTGCTTAGTGGCACTCTCCTCTAAATCTCTAATGCCATTGCTTTATTTTCAAGTCAAACCCTCTATTAAAAAAATAATGTTGTGTAGTTATCAGGTAATCGAACACATGACCTTTGAAATGAAAAGTGAAAGCTTAACAATGAATCCAACATAACACCATTGTTTAGTATTTCAAAATTAAATATCATAAGGTCTTATAGTTATATCTCATTAAAAGATTTACACAAGTAGTTAGATAAACCTTTTTATGATAATAACAATAATAGACTATTGTAGACATAAACTCTTACTCTAATTCCTTGTAGAAAGTTAAGCTATTGCTTTCATCCACAAGCTATTGCTTTCATCCACAAACTTTTACGGGTTTATTTTTTAAAATATCATGCAATTATTTATCATTTCATTACGTCAATTTTTCCTCATTAGGCAAAAGAATTCGAAAAGTAACAACCCGGTGCATCACCCGGGACACTCAGTACTACTTTAATATAATAAGGAGTATAACATGAATTATGGTAAGAACATGAATTAAATTATTTTGTTATGGGGGAAAATGTTTTCTTTTTAAAGTGTGATAGCTAGTACTTAGTTTTCTTTTGTTGTTTCTATATTCCATATTAAGAAATTTCAATATGTTGTTCCTATTTTAAATATTTCTTTACATAGTGTAATTTTATGACTTAAAAATCCCTATTGGTTTTAAGCTGCAATGAATGTGTGTTCACACTATTTCAATAGTCTTTTTTTAGTCTTTTACCCCATCAACCTTTTGTCTTATGGGTTGTGTAACATCCATAATTAACTCAAAAAGCTAAAATCTTTATTTTAAATTATTTTAATTTTATTTAAAACAATGAAATCTTTTCATTTTTTAAGTTGTATTGGTTTTTTTCCCGATTCCAAGTAGGAACAACAAAAGAAACCCAAGAGATATATTTAAGAAAACTTCTTTTAACCTAGCTCTTAGAGATAGTGATGCCTAGGGGTGTAAATGAGACGAGACAACTCGCGAGCTACTCGAGATCGACTCGGTCAAGACTCGGTCAAAACTCGGCTCGAGTGAGCTCGACTCGAGCTCGAACTCGGCTCGAGATGTTGGCGAGTCGAGTTGAGCAACTCGATACTCGACTTGAAAACTCGTGAGAAGCTCGAAAACCCAATTATCAATAGCAAAATACCTAATTTCAACATTTTTCTACCTTAGGGTTGCTTTTAACATGAGACACTTGCAAGCTACTCGAAATCTAGTCGGTCAAAACTCGACTCGATCAAAGCTCGACTCGGTCAAAGCTCGGTCAAAACTCGGTCAAACTCGACTCGAGTGAGCTCGACTCAACTTGAGCTCGACTCGAAATGCTAACGAGTCGAGTCGAGCTAGCTCAAACTCGAACTCGACTCGCATCATTTACACCCCTAGTGATGCCCATTAATTAGCTTATTTGTTATTGTATATAGTTTCAAGTTTGTTCTGCGTTTTCTTCTTCTTGATTTCAGGCTAGACCAAATCCTTAAACTCAAACCCTAATAAAACAAACAACTTTTTTTCTTCTTTTGCTTCTTGAGTTGTTGCGTCAACAATAACATCATCAATTTTCCAATGGAATTACCACCTCCTGCTTCCTTTGTTATTGCGTCGTCGCACTCCACCTCCATAGCTGCTGTGACTTGTCCACCAAAGTCACTCTCCTCGTCGTCCACCTTTGTGCCGCCTAGTGACATCGACTCTAGTAGGTCGAACCCGCGAGGTAACTATCTTCCTGTTGATCAATAACAATAAAAACAACTGATTAAAATTGTTGCAAAGAATGTTAGTTTCAGAGTTATATATTTTTTTTTGAAGGGATTTCAGAGTTATATGTTTGATGTATATATATATAATCTATGAGATTTCGCAAGTTTTTGATGTATATATTTTGGTGTTGTAATATCTAAATTGTCAATCCATTCATGTTTGAGGTGAAAAGATGAGTCTTTTCACCTTCATTTCGAGTAAAAAATGTAAAGGATAAAGTAAAAGAAAATCTTTTATTATGTGATCACTCTTTTATTAATAAGTATTATAGATGTTCCTAATGGTATGCGACTATGCGTTGTTGTTAAGAATAGTTAAAGTTACTACGTACTTAGATGAATAACATGAAGACACTTAAAACACATAACGAGAATCCCCTAATTGCACAAAGGGAAGAAACAACATTTGAACTACTTTCTCTTACACACTTAACTCGTATGATAATCTAGCTATCTAAGTTGTCAAGCTTCTCGAGTAAGGTTAATTTAAGGGCCCTATAATTATTTGAGGGTTTAGTTGCCCATATAATATCAAGTAAAAATAGAATTCGGTATTAATTAAAAGTAGTGAAGTCATTTGATTTAATAATATCTAAGATTCAAGTATGATTCATTATTTACAGTTTCAAGTATCATATATAGGAATTCTATTTTTTATTAATTGGTTTAAGTATGTACTCAGCTTTTGTCGATGACATTTGATTCAGGACTAAGGCTCTGTTCTTTTGGAATGTATAAGTCTGACGAGATTGAGCGAAATGAATAAGTACGGGCCGAATTGAACCGAAATGAATAAGTCGAACCGAATTGGCCGAAATGAATAAGTACGGGCGAACGGTTTTGTTACGTTACGAGCAAAGTGAACTAAATTGAGTATTATTAATAATTACAAGTAGAGTAAGATTTTTATCATCATTGATAATGATAATAATTAATAATATTAATGATAATGATAATGATAATAAAAATAAGGAAATTTGTGGTAAAATGGTAGTATATTGAAACAAATTTGTTATATAAGGTAGGTTTCTAAAAGAAATCTTTTAAAAGGTAGTTTTTAGATTTTTTTTGATTATAAAAGGTAGTTTTATGAAATTTTCCCTAATAATAATATTAATACTAATACTAATACTAATACTAATACTAATAATATGCATAATAATAATATTCTTATGAATTGAGTAATATTAATAATAACAAGTAGAATAATAATGATATGAAGTAATAATATTATTAATATAATATTTTCCTTCAAGATTGCTATTCGCAAGTCAATATATACAAAACCAATAGCATGTTTCACGCCTAATACAGTAGCAACTAGCATGCATGACTCCTAGTTCTAAGCAACAGAATATTGACTTGCCTAATTTACAAAATACAAAACTATATATACATATATTTGACTACTCCTATATTTACAAAACTATATTTGAAATATATATATATTTAAAAATATTGCTACAATCAGAATACCTTGAATAATAATAATAATAATAATAATAATAATAATAATAATAATAATAATAATAATAATAATAATAATAATAATAATAATAATAATAATAATAATAAAAATAAAAATAATAAGTTGTAGTCTGAACTGAAATGGTCTGAACTGATCTGAAATGAATTTTCATTTATTCAGTCCAAAAGAACAGAGCCTAAATATTTTGTACCACAAATATATACCATTGTGTATATAAATTATTATTGGCTCATGAAAGAAACAAAACCATAAATTCAACCCTTGTGGCTTTGCGCACCTGTAGTCAACAACCATTCAAGCAGACATGAAATGTTGCAAAACGATAAATTTGGTTTTCTTTTAAATGTAACTATGGTTTTCAGTGGGATTGTATATCTTTGAGCATTGATGTTATGTTTGGAATAATTGGTTGCAAGCAGATCATATCATGGCATATAAAAAGGAATTTGATTTTGACAACGGTAGCATGCCAATTCAATAGACTTGTTGATGATGATCCTTATCAACCTCCCGGTGAAATCTCTTATACGATTTACTTGTGTGTGTAAATCTTGGTTGCGGCTCATTCAAAACGATGTTCAATTTGCTATCACACACTACGTCTCTCGAAGTACATTATCGGCTTGTTTGATGGAGAATTTTGATTACATTGTCTTTCACTTTTATGATTATTTGAGAAAACATGATCAGAAATTTGATGAATTTTTTTACAAGATGTGCGTCTTCTCTTTAACTCAAAAGAAGACATTCCGTGAAGTGAAATAGTTTGAGCTAGGACTTGGTACATGTGTCAGTATCCAACTTTTGTCATGGCATAATGTGCATAGGAGTCGATCCTCAATATGATAGGCTTATAAGGGAGTCTCCTAAGCTCATTTTATGTAACCCATCAATTCGGAAAGTAGTCGAAGTGCCAGTGTCCCTCAACATTAAAACCCATTGCTTGACCAGTTTTGGCATTGGGTATGACTCTGTTCGTAATGACTACAAAATTGTGGCAACCATCAAAGACAGATCCTATTTGCGTCCTACTTGGATGGTGGATATCTTCTCTATCAGTAATCGTCGTTGGTGTAGTCTGCATGACATAGACATCCTTCCACAACTAGACGGGTCGTTGCAAAACCCTGTGTTGAGTTGTAACAGTAGTACTCTTAACGGGAAATGTCGCAATGTCATAATATCTTTTGACATGGTAGATGAGAGATTCTACGAGATCCCAATGCCAAACTGCCTATGCGAGAATGGACGAAATGAACATCATCTATTAACCGCTTGGCATGTGAAGGCTTGCCTATGTTGCTACTCAAATTATTCCAATGAAGATATCAACATATGGGTACTAACTTGCTTGAATGTAGGTGATAAAAGCGGAGTTGGTAACAATGCAAGATATAATTGGGTTAAGCAAGTTTCAATTAGATTTCCAGATCAAGAGCTTGTTTATCCAGTGAATCTTTGGATGAATGACAATGAACTTTTGGTAAATGTGAAGAATGATAAGGATTCATTTGAGGTATGTTCTTATGACCTTCACACCGAACAACTAAAGAGAACAGGACGTCGAGGTCTACCTAGTGAGGTTTTTGGTTATACAGAAAGCTTAGTGTCGATCAAGAGATTCATGTCAAGATACAACAAATCCACTATGTTTGATTGTGAAGACAATAAGGTATTAGAGCACAAGAATAATGATGGATGCGTCTATTTTGTTCGAGAGGTTGCTCGAAGAAGTGATTATGTTCGGTGGTCCTATAACTTTAAGCTAGTATGATTATGAGCTAGTATTAGTAAAGGTGCTGATAGTATTTATGTTGCTTCCGTAAAAGTGGATATTTTTGTCACATTCTTGGTATTTCATTTTATTTTGTTTCTATTTATATTTAAGCTTTTTGCTCCTTTTTTCTCAATTCTTGCGTGATTTTTTGTAGTATGACAAAGATGATGCATAATTGCATATGTTGTAATATATCAGTCTTGACTCATAATCATAGGTTATATTGCATTGTAGAAAGGGTATCATAGTAAATATAAATGTCGAAGGAAGTATAGCTTAAAAGGGTAAAATAAAACGTTACAAAGGAAAGCAAGCACCTCTTTTCCAAATTCACAATCCATATTTGGGTTTCATTCATCATGAAATTCAAAATACATACACATAAATACAATAAACTATTTCTCTCTTTGCAATATAGTTCTCTATTTCCCACTTTTTTTCATAAAAGTGGAGGAGATCTCCAACCTTGAAAGATTGATACTGTTATTTGCTAAATGACTTATTCACACTAAAATGCAAGCCAACAGCGGATTGATGGTTTTTTTGCACTTAGCAGGGCATCTTCCTTTTACTAACTAAAAAGAGGTTTCCAAAACAACAATACAGAAGGTAACATATTCACTTCAGCAAGGAACCAAATAAATCATCTTCTCCTTCCTTACATGCATCAACACAACAACAACTCGTTCACAAATCTCAAATCTCAACAGTTGAAAGTTCAGTTAGACAAATGCATTCCCTATCATAAAAAAGAAAAGATTATGGGAAAACGTGGTCACTAGTAAATAAGAGAGGAATTGGTATGGGTCCCCGACAAGTGGATTTACCAAATTACCCTTCTTACATGTCCACGGTTAAACAGTTCTCCATTTAGCCTGATGAAAAGACACATGTTTCGTTTCTTTTTGCCTAAATTGCTTCGTTTCTTTTTGTGCAAGTTGAGTCTCTTTTTGTCCAAGTTGCTTCTCTTTTTGTCTAACTCATTTCCTTTTTTCTTTGTGAGTTTCGGGAATATCCCCAGTAGCAATTTGAACCATAGCTATATATAGGCAAAAGGAAAGAAACACAAGACTAAATAAAGATGGAAAACTGACCTTTGCTTTGACCTTGTACTCCTACTCCTAACTGTTGCACTACTTACAACCTTCTGAGTTTTCTGCTTCGACTTTCGGGATCTAGTAGTCATATCTGAACACAACAACAAAGCTTTATACTTACATGAAACAGAGTGACTGGCAGATTACAGTAGACTGTCAGGTAGCAGATAGGATTTTAGTTACAATTCTAGAGAAGAAGTACCTCTTTGATTAACTATTGGCGACATAACTTCTTCACCACCAGCCTCTGTCTGTGTTCCTTCACTGGTAATAGTGGAATGATCTTCTTCATCAGCATTTGCATTTGCATTTGCATTTGCAATGTCGTTTGAGCATGTTCTTGCAGAAGGTCCATGACCTCACCATCTGCTACATCTACAAGATAAAGAAGTGTTAAGAGAGCAACACCAAGGGGGTACACCATTTATTAGGAAGCAAGATCCAAAAACATGTATTAATGAAGGCCGTTTTCATGTGACTCACTAAGATGCTGATATATTAAGCAGACGAGGTATTGATTTTCTACTTAAAAAAATGCCGGGAAAATTGATTAGATTAATTTGACTAGCTTGAAGGGGAAGGGGGGGGTGCGGGATGCATTGCAGACCACAGATGGTTTCCTTCTCTCAGAAAGTTGAATTTGAGCAAAATCAAGCTATCATGAAGGCCAACTTTAAGTTTTGCAGGAGAATTTCTATAATACTCTATGATCAATGACAAACCTGAACTTCCTTTTTCTAAAAGCTTATTTGTCTACATTAAGCTAGTTTGTGAAGAGAAATTATGCTATTATCAAGTAGTTTAACAATCATTTATCTCCATCAGGACCTGGAATCATTTCTGTATTACTCTTATCATCAAGTTATATGCTATGACACCATTAATGGCAGAAATTAAGGAAGAAAAGATTATTTGCTTGATAAACTGAAATTACAGCAATATAAAGGATAGTTACATGCTTTCGAGAAGCTTGTTCTCTCCCATTGAACTCTTAAAAGCTCACCCAATTTTCTTATCAATTTTCAACATAATTTTCTCTCTAATTATCCCTATATATAGAGTAATTTCCTTAGCACAACTACCTAGCTTATTCCCCAAGCTAACTAATGAAGATATTATCTAAATTACCCTTCCCCCTAATATGGATTCATAGCATTATATTAACTGATGAATGCATTGTAGCTTTCTTTATCTATCTATAAAGTTCCTTCACCTGCTATTTGAACTGTGGTGAAGTGTTGTTCTGCACTAATATCAAACACATAAGGATATTAGATGCTTATATTAAACACAGTACAAATGTCCTTTTTTTTTTTTTTGACAACACAAATGTCCTATTTGATATCACTAATATTACTATTAATATGCAGTTGGTTTGGTTCCTCTACATCAGCTAAATACAGGCTAAAAAATGAAGATAAACTATTCAGTTCATTGTTGATTGCTAACATACAGAACAAAGGGACAACGAGGATAGGATATCCAATCAGCAGATGTGTTCATCTCACTTATTTTTAAGCCCCAAAATCCTGCAGTCTCAGGTGTCACTTCCCTTCCCCATTGTCATATCTAATCAAGAGATAATGGATGTCTCACTCTCCCTCATCTGAAGACATTGTTAGAATTAAGTCCATGAAATAAGTTACAGTCCATA
Source organism: Beta corolliflora (assembly GCA_947648045.1). Lineage (NCBI taxonomy): Eukaryota > Viridiplantae > Streptophyta > Magnoliopsida > Caryophyllales > Amaranthaceae > Beta > Beta corolliflora. The sequence goes on from CANSZD010000435.1 coordinate 480,618, forward strand.
AATGGTGAAGATTGGGAATAGATGAGTAATAATGACACAGCAAGAAAATGTGTCCAATGTCTTCAAGTCCTATGCTACTCAAAATCAGAGCAAGCATGCTATCCAATTTGCTCTGCGAGATAGGCCTAAGGTATCTGGCAATTTCTTATGCTCGTATGAATGCAATTTGTCAAAAGTGTTGCATGTATCAAACATAATGTGCAGAAATGCAGCACACAAATAGAAGAGCATGGAGTAAAATGCAACATCTACCTTCAGTAATGAAAGTGTCTTCATTTCCTAGTTTGGTCTTGCCACCAACCATTACACTTTCTAAGCTTTCGATTCTGTTTTTGTGGGATTGTGCATTTCGTGCTGTACCTCCTGCTCCTTTTTCTCCAAATGAAATAAATTCAACCTGTTTACAAACTTAATAAAATATAATATTCTCAATCTCAAAACCTAAATCGTCGACGCTTTCGCGGAAACAACCTCAAGAGGGAATCAAACTCAATGAAACTAATCAATATTACAAACCAATCTAAGAAATCTTGAATCAAACCCTCAACAATAATAACTTAAATTATACATACATCAACCCAAGTAAATAGTTACATTTGAAACTCTTCTCAACACAAAGGTCCTCTATGAATTGGCGTCTTCACTTCTAACATCACGAATTCCCAAACAAAACCTGCTCTAGTATCAACTGCTCGCCATTATACAAAGTATATGGTTCATCACAGGTTCAACCCCAAAAAGGGAAAGAACAACAACCACAAACAAACACAAATACAGCACACGTCAGCAAAAGCTGAGTACCAACACTCCACCTTAAACAAAAACACAAAGCATCAAAATATATATTCCAGAAGACAAAAGTATAACTCATATTCTCATGTACATTCTTATCACAAGTTCCCTTATTTAAGCTTCTATATCCATCTGTATCCATTCAAAGCCAAAGTATTCGTATCTCATAGCCAGATCAATTATACTCAATGTTCACAATCCTCAAGTTCAAAACAAGTTAAATGATCATGATAAGTAAAATAACCATGTAAACCATGTAGACAACAATAGAGTCAAATAGAATTACCAATAAGTTTCATCACTGAAATCACAAAGTAATCGAGTGACAAGTTACGACGGTCACAACATTTGAGTATTTTTAAGATATTAATAACGATTCCCTGAGTCCATACTCATGAGTAATTCATCTTTGATAATCAAATACAAAACGAGGAACACACATCAATTATTATCAAATCCAAAGATCATTTCATTGAACAAGAGTTATCAAATGATCCAACGAGAAAGTCAGAGTGGATCCGGGAGCCCCGGCCGACCCACTAGTTAGCAAACGATAGACCCGGGAGTCCCGGCCGATCTATGATAATGTAAACCCGGGAGCCCCGGCCGGTTTACCATTAATTTCAATGGACAATAACCTATAGTGTGCACACCCCTCAACTCAAGCTTTTATGTGACCCGGGAACCCCGGCTGGCCACGCTAGAGAGGAGGACGGTTCAGCATCTTGCCACATGCGGCGAATATTAATCAATCCAATATCTTCCCAATTCCGGCGAAGATAAAATAACAACATACCAATTTCTCCAATAGTTAACCCACGTAATATTTCATTTTCCACGATTAGTATCTTTTAAGAAATCAAGAGCAACAAAGGTGCAATCTTTCTTTCACAATGATCAAATAACCAACAACCTTCAATATGATTTAAGATGAATCTGAAATTTAACTACTTTAAAGACATATTCCAATTTGATAAATTGTTCTCAAGTTCTTGTTCCTCTTCATTAATCACAAAGATGTATTTATACAAAGTATGGTATGCCATGTCCTTGTTTCCCAAGGAACACATACTGTCAAACGTAAGTTTAGGAGTGATTTTAGGAACTCTCCTAAAATAATACTCCTCTATATGTTAACTTTACATAACTACTCTATATCGTATATTACAAAATATAGACGACAATATTATTCGTAATACCCTCCCTCAAGTTGGAGCGTGTAAGTCTCGAACACCCAACTTGCCTAGCAAAAAATCAAAATGTGCCTTACCCAAGGCCTTTGTAAAAATGTCCGTCAATTGCACCTTTGTTGGCACGTAAGAAGGTGCGATCATCCCATCTTGAATTGCATCTCTCACAAAGTGGCAATCTGCTTCAATGTGTTTAGTTCGTTCATGAAAAACGGGATTTTGGGCTATGTGCAATGCCGATTGACTATCACAATAAAGGCGCATCCCTTTTTCATGTTTCACACCTAAGTCACCCAAAAGTTGTTTTAGCCATTTTAGTTCACACGTTACTGCAGCCATTGCGTGGTATTCTGCTTCAGTGGACGAACGCGATACTGTATGTTGTTTCTTGGTTTTCCAGGAAATTGGAGAATAACCAAGTAATACAAACCATCCTGACAGAGAACGTCGGGTAAGTGGACAACTTGCCCAATCTGAATCACACCAACCCTCCAACCTCAATTCACTATCAGCACGAAGTAAAATACCTTGTCCTGGATTCTTTTTCAAATACCGTACCACTCGAAGCGCAGCTTCCCAATGTTCCACCCGTGGTTGTTGCATAAACTGTGACAATATGTGAACTGAGTATGCTAAATCGGGTCGTGTGACTGCCAAGTAAATTAATCTCCCAATGAGTCTCCTATATTGTTCCGGGTCACCCATTAAATCTCCTTCTGCCAAGGCCAACCTGTGATTCTGCTCCATTGGAAAATCTGCCGGTTTAGCTCCCAACAATCCTGTTTCAAAGATAATATCTAACGCATATTTTCTCTGACACATAAAAATCCCTGCTGTACTACGAGCTACCTCTAGCCCTAGAAAATATCGCAACATCCCCAAATCTTTCATACGGAAACATCTCCCCAAATATGCCTTAAAGGTCAACAAGGCCACTTTATCATTCCCGGCAATTATCAAATCATCAACATATACGAGCACATTTATCTGAATTTTCCCTTTGCATAGTGTAAATAGGGAATACTCAGAGTAGGATTGTACAAATCCATAATTCTTTAAGGATGCTGCTAATTTAGCAAACCAACACCGGGGAGCCTGTTTTAAACCGTATAAAGATTTTTTCATTCTGCAAACCATGTCAGATTTACCTTTCTCAAATCCTGGAGGTATCTTCATGTAGACTTCTTCCTCTAAGTCACCATGGAGGAAGGCATTATGCACATCCATTTGATGCACTTCCCACTGTTTAGTTGCCGCTATTGCCAGGAAAGTACGAACTGTCACCATCTTTGCCACAGGAGCAAATGTCTCATTGTAATCTAATCCTTCAACCTGATGGTTACCAAAAATCACCAATCTAGCTTTCAATCGCAATAAATTTCCATCTGCATCTCGTTTTTCAGAATACACCCATTTGCTACCGAGTGCCTTTTTTTCAGACGGTAATTTCTGCATTATCCAAGTGCCTTGATCTTCGAGTGCTTGTATTTCTGCAGCCATGGCATTGCGCCACCCTTCATATTTCATTGCCTCTTTAAAACTTTTCGGAACATTTCCTGAAGTTATAGCTGCAAGAAAATTTCTATATTTTGCAGAAAAACGATCACAATTCACAAAGTGTGTTATAGGATAGGGAGTACCTGAGGAATATTGTGGGGCAGATGAACTTTCAGAGGACTTTACTTTTCGAATGGTGTGAGTAACAAAATCTCTAAGTTTGGACGATGGGAATTTAATCCTCATTCCCTTCCCCATGCTAGTATCATCAGTTTCATGTGTCACCCTACTGTCATGTACTACATTCTCTGTATGTACAATATTGTCATGCCACACCTCACTGTCTACATTTTCTCGTGTAAGACCAACAGGCTGCTGAACTTCCACACTAGGCTGAACAACCTCTGTCATAAAATGTGGTCCTTGACTTGGTTGTCCAACCCCCTGATTGCCTTCCATTTCATGCGCCACATCCACATGTGCCTGCATTCCTTCTCCAGCAAGCACTTGATTATTATTAATCTCCACAATATATTCCTCTTCATCATACACACCCCACCCTATATCCTCATTAGGCCCATCATTATTAGTCATATGATTTCCACCATTGACACCAGAAATATCACACACTTCTTGATTTTGGAAAGCAAAAGGAAATTGATTTTCATAAAATTGCACATCTCGTGATATAAAAAAATCTCTTGACTCCAAATCATACACTTTCCACCCCTTTTTCCCGAAGGGATACCCCAAGAAAATACATTTACGACTTCTACTAGCAAATTTATCTCCCTTATGCTTTTGATTATGTGCATAACACAAACAACCAATTACGCGCATAGAATCAAAATCAGGAATTTTACCAAATAATTTCTCATACGGTGTTTTAAAATTAAGCAAACTAGATGGAGTTCGATTAATCAAATAACATGCCGCAAGCACACATTCTCCCCAAAACTTAATAGGTAAATGTCCTTGAAATCGGAGAGCCCGTGCAACATTCAAGATATGTTGATGTTTCCTTTCAACTCGGCCATTCTGTTGTGGGGTTCCAACACAAGAGGTTTCAAACAAAATGCCGTGGCTAAAGAAATAACCTTGTAAACAATTGAATTCGGTGCCATTATCACTTCGTACCACTTTCAACTTCTTATTAAATTGACGATCAATCATAGCAATAAAACTCATGAACATTTCTTCAATTTCAGTTTTATTTTTCAATAAATAGACCCAAACAGCACGAGAAAAATCGTCTACAATAGTCAAAAAATATGAAGCTCTACACGAAGAAGGTGTTCGATATGACCCCCATAAATCACAATGAATTAAATTAAATCGAACATATCACTAGCATTATTTTGACTAATAGGAAAACTACTTCTACTCTGCTTAGCACGTGGACAAACATCACATGCCTTATTTTTTATTCTACTAGATTGACTCACAGACGGTACGTATTTCAATACTTTCTCTGACGGATGCCCCAACCGTTTGTGCCATAACTGCATTGACGACTCTCCATCAATTGCTAAGGCTTGAACCTTCGGAACACCACGAAAAAAATAAAGTCCGTCATCTCGCTCACCCGCTCCAATCAACATCCTCGTCGTGAGGTCCTGTATAACACACAAAGTTTTAGTGAATTGAACAATACACTTTGATTCATCTATTAATTGTGTGACAGATATTAAATTACAATCCAAATCAGGAACATAAAGGACGTTATCCAATTTTAAGCCTCCATCCAAAATAACGCTTCCTTCTTGATTCGAGTATGCATTTTTTCCATCTGGTAAACCAATTGGACAGTGTGCTATCTCTCTCACGTTAATCATACAACGTAAAGTTCCTGTTACATGATTAGATGCCCCTGTGTCTATAATCCATGCATTCTTACCATTCAAACGATCTTTGGTCTTTGGTATGTTTAAGAGATCAAGCAAAGTCTGCCATTGCTCTGGAGACCATGATAAATTGTTCTCAAGTTCTTGTTCCTCTTCATTAATCACAAAGATGTATTTATACAAAGTATGGTATGCCATGTCCTTGTTTCCCAAGGAACACATACTGTCAAACGTAAGTTTAGGAGTGATTTTAGGAACTCTCCTAAAATAATACTCCTCTATATGTTAACTTTACATAACTACTCTATATCGTATATTACAAAATATAGACGACAATATTATTCGTAATACAATTCAACTATTCTGACATCAATATTACCCATGAAAATCCAGAATTTCTCTACAAAACTCATACTTGAACCTTATTTTACTAGAAATCAAAAGTATATCAACATCTCTGGTTTAATGTGTGCAAAATTACTACTCATCAATATCACCAACAAACAATAAATCATGAACAAAAGCACATATATCTGAAATCACATTAAAATTTCATCAAAGCTCAAAGGAGGAAATAAAGAGAAGAAAAGAATGAGTGTGGCACCTCACGACGGAAAAACTCGAGCAACACCGCCACCACAATCGGAGCATCTGGGCTCCACGAAGCAGCAGCGACGCCAACAACAACAACCACAACACACAGCAACGAACAAGGGGAGAGAGAAATACAGAGTACCTCGCACAGTGGCAGCCCCAGCAACGCCACCCCACAACAACAGCAGCAAATTGAGCAGAGGAGGAGAGAGAGCGGGGAGCAAGACCGCTAGCTTGCGGCGGCAGACGACGAAGCTCCGGCGAGCCGGGGGGGGGGCGACACACGAGCGAGAGAGAGAGAAATGAGGGTTTTACGCTTTGTTTGGTAGGAAGGATTTGGATGGAAAAGAAAGGAAAGGAAAGGTGAAAACAAACTTTCTCATGTTTGGTAAAAGAAAATAAGAGGGGTTTGATTGGAAAGGAGAAGAAGTGGAAGGAAAAGAATACTCTTAAATCCTTGCTTTCCTTTCCTCCCAAAATCGGAGGAATTTGACAGGAAAGAATGCTAATAAGTTTTTACCTATGTTTTCTTTATTTCCTTCATTTCCTTTCCTTTACTAATGACAACCAAACATGTGATTCCTCTCAAATCCACCAATTATACCAAACATTGGAAACTACAACTACCTTCTTTTCTCTTCTTTTCCTTTCTTTTCCTTTCTCTTCCTTTCTTTTCCCTTCCTTTACTAAAAAAATACCAAACAAAGTGTTAAAGTTTTTGGGGAAAATGAAACCCGAGAGATGAGAGAGATGAAAGCAGGGGTTTTGGGGTTTCCAATTAACCGACATAGGGGTGTTATGCCTTTCGGGTTTTCCTTTCTATGGACATCTAAAGTACACCTAAAACAACTAACTTAATAATGTAAATATGTGCTAATATGATATAGTATATACTAACATATAACTATATCCAATTAAACTACAAATTATTCAAACGTTTTCAGAAATATAATAGTATAATCAAGCTAGTAAAAATATTTAACTTATAATTAAACACGTTCAAGGTATTACTTGCTACGTATAAATAACATATAATATCGACACCAACACAGCACTAGAAGATCATTAGTGTATGTGGGCTATGCAAGTTCCCTACCGGTCCAGATAGGCCGCCATTGACCGTCATGGTCACCTTAGTTAAAGGAATTCCATTTTACTGGGTATGGCATTAACCAAATGCCGGCATATTACCTATATCAGTCTACTCAATATACCTAACCGGTATCTATCACCTGGGCCATCGTTAAATGGGCCTGGATTGATCCAGTACTTAATCAACGTGCCTATGGGCCTAAAGATAAGTATCAGAAGAGGATAGAAATGTATCCAACCAATAGGAGCAGTGTCCTACCCTGCTAAGGACACTACCGGCTCCTATAAATACCCTCATGATCTGAGTCATAAGGTACGTTGACATATACTAATACACTCTACTTGAGACATCCCATCTTTATCTCTTACTGACTTAGTGATAAGTCATATTTATATTTAGTTTTAAGGTGCATTTAGGTTGCATTTTAGAGCATTTAGATTCATATTTAGGTTCATTATTGCATCATATTCTTAAGTTATGTTATTCTACTCCTATTCGGTATGTTTTCTTGTTTTTGATGAATTTCAGGTAATGAGAACGTATTTGGAGTATAATTAGCTAAGCTTGAGGATTAGGAGCACTTGGAAAAAAAGCTACAATGCATAAGGATCGTATGGATATGTCATAGTACGAGTTTGAGCGCAAACGAAGCGGAAAATCATTAGAAGAAATGTGAAAAATGAGTCATGTCTACTCTTCTGATCATAACTTTTGATGTACTTCTTAGAATCGAGTAATTCCAGCAGATTTGGAAACTAGACTTGAAGAGGTTTCCAACGATAGGTGGCACGCCCCAAGGAGACTTCTAGTCAAGGAGTTATGCCTTTCCGAAGTTGGGACTGTTTCTGCTGGAATCTGCCACGCGTACGCACGGATCACTAATTCCGCCCAATTAATGATATTTCGACTTCCCTTAGTCTTGAAACTTACTTTCCTAGTCTTATTAGGTTATTGAATATTTTTTAGATTAGAGAGATCTCTCTCCTCCTCCTCTTTTTTATCACGTTATTTTTCTTAGTTTTAGTTTCTAGTTTCCTTCTCCCTTTTCTCTCTAGTTTTTCATGGCAAACCCTAGTTTCTCTTTTCTTCATTAATTCATGAGTTTATAATTTTCATCTCTTTTCTTTCATTGATTTCTTTGATCATGCTTTTCTTTGTAGATTTAAATTTCTTTATTTATTTCATGATTGAGTAGTTTATATTCTAGGGTTTGGGAATCCATGTTTATATGCTATGATTCTTGATTGATATTTATTAATGGTTTGATTAGTTATTGATATCTCTAATTGATTAGTGTTTTTATTGTTAATCTTGCAATCTGATCAATTGTCTGATTAAATATTGCTAATATCGAGTCATAGATCGAGAGATAGTACTCGTTAGAGGCTTACCTACAATTAGCAAATCTGATTATGTTGAGCGACCGTACTAGCATATGTTGATTTGAGAGCGTTAATGCCCGACCGTAGGATTAACATGTGCTCTAGATATCTGATTAATTGAATCATTGATGATATTTTGATAGATTATAGTTATGAACATGGTGAACCATTGCCCTAGATCCTTTTTAGCTTGATTTTCGTAGTTTGATTAGTTTAGAACTTTAATTCATTATTCCTGATCTTGTTTAGTTTCTCCATGCATTAGAAGTTTAGATTAAAACAACCATCTCTCGTGGATTCGACCCTACTTACCCTACTACATTGTTAGAAGGTTTTGCGGGAATTATTTTTGACAGGTGTACGACAGACCTATCAAATTTTGGCACCGTTGTCTTGGGGAGACGGTATAGTTTTATTTAGTTTTTATTGTTGGTGAGACTAAACTGTATATAATTTTTTTCCCTTTTGTGAATATTTTTCTTTTTATAATTTTTTGTGTATCATGGATTCATGTTATTTTGATGATGGGGATAATTCTTTTGCTAGGCAACATAGTCATAATTCTTGGGATTCTCATGTTTACAATTTTGATACATTATATCAAAATGCTCCCAATTTTTGTATGAGTTCTCCCGGATTACCTCATATGTTCTATGAACCCCATGCACATGTTAGTAATTCTAGAGCAATTTTTTCTTTTCCTCAGTATGAGAATGAAGTGTTTTGGAAGTACTATCATAGGCTTGGAGATTTTATTGGTCCTAATCATGGAATTGAAGCTGTGGGATATGTGCTTAGTGATCTATGAGGGGGTTAAATGAAGAGACTAGGATGATGGTTGAATCTATGTCCAATGGGGGATTTCTAGTCCAATCACCCGATTATTGTTGGGATTTAATTGTGTGGTTAGCTAGAGATACTTACGAGTGGGAGATGTCTTCATATGCTCTTTCACCCCAAACTTACATGGAACCACCCCCTTATTGTTTTAATTGTCAGTCTACTTCTCATGATTTTTCTTCATGTGATGTGACATTATTAAATGGCTTTGACCCCTCTTCCCAATATGAATGTCAATCTGCTCAAAATTCTAGCCCCAAATTTGTTTATTTATGATGATGATGAGGGTTGGATAATAAATGAGAGTTATTGGGATGATGAAAAGATGGAAAGAAAGACTAATGTGATAGATGTTTGGCGGGAGGAAGAAACTATGGTTGAAATTTCTTCTTTGCAGGAAAGTCAAGTTGAGCGTGAGATGATTTATGAGTCTTTATCGGTCTTCACTCTTGTTTTTGAGTCTCATATTCCATTCTTTCAAAAACTTGATATAATTCCATCTTACCCTTTATTATATCCTCCATCGTTCCTTTTTCTCCCTTTTGAATGACTTTCATTATAATGTAAACAATGTACCATTATTTTCTTTTCTTTCTTTTGAATCATGTAAAAAGACTAACGATTTTTCTTTTTCTACTTCTTGTAAATCTAATTTTTCCTTTGTTTTTTCCTTTTGTAGTTTTAGTAATTTTTTAGGATTAATTTTTTTCATTTTTACTTTTCATTCTTATATAATATCTTTCGAGTTGTTTGCGGGAACGTATGATAAGCCTTCTAGAGCGTTGAATTATTATGAGTGATCTACTAGTCTTAAACGGTCATGCAAGACCTTAAATTCGCGCTTACCGGGAGCGGCAGGAGTTTTGACTTATTTTCTCTTTTATTTCATTACTTTTAATTTTAATTTTTATCTCTATTTCATCCTTTTTGAGTGATGATACTCATTTTGGTGTATTCTTTTTTTTGTGTTTGTTGTAGGTGGAACGAGTTTAAAAATAAAAATAAAAAGAATAAGATTGTCGAAGTGTTGGTCGCCCGGTCGACCAAGGCAGAATAGCCCTACCGGGCGCGGAAGCAAAATGTTGAAATATAGAGAATTTTTCGAAAATTTGGCAAGTGTATCTCGCCCGGTTTACCGGGCGAGTCTGCCCCACCGGGCGGATACTCAGATTGACCGGGCGGATATGCGAACTGACCGGGCGAGAGATTTTTTCCAAAAAAATTTCCTACCAGCACTCCTTCCCTTCGTTCCCTCCTAACACTCTTCTTCCTCATCTGCACCTTCTCTCTTCATCATCATAATTCACCCACCACGACACATACGACATAACCGACACACCACCACCATCAACAGCCATCCCTGCCACCGACCACCACTTCCGCCCTGTCCGGCTGACGCCTTCGCCCTTTCTCTGACACAGCACCGGCCACCTGCGCATCACACCACCACAAAACCACCGCCGCCATCCACCATCGCCGACACCTTCGAAATCCCGGCCTCCTACCCCCGTCCCTTCCTGGTCTGGGCAGCAACGATCCCTCGCGACTCGCTCCTGTTCTGCGCACCAACCAGCCGCCGTCCTTCGCCTCCTGACCATCGCACCGCCTCCAGCTTTTCTCCGGTCATTCCACCACCAGCACCCAGTAGCCACGCCTCTTTCTCTGTTTTTCCTTCTATCTTTCCTATTTCTACTTTCTTCCTCGTTTTTCTTCTTTTACTTTTCTTTCTACTTTGTATAATCTGCTTCTGTATTTTTTTTTCTTACTACTTTTTCCCAATTGACACCTAATTTTATTATTTGTTTTCTTTTAATCCATGGTTGTTACAGAATATTTCAAGTAGACATCCAATTGGTCCAAGCTGGTCTTCAAAAGAGCAGTGCAATGTTGTTTTAAGCTTATTCGACACTTTAATTGGCTAGTAAGCTTTTATATATTACATTGTTTATACTCTTGATAAGATCTTCTATTTTTTGCTTGGAATTTTGTTTGATTGTCATACTTGTTTTCTTGTGACTGGATTGGTGGGATTTATGTGTGGCTTTAGTGGTGGAGTGAGATACTTGGTGTGAGACTTTGTTGTTGGATGATTGTGGGGGTTGGTTTTGGTTTCTTCTTTGAACTGGTTTTCGCAGTGAGGACTGTAGATTATAGGCTTGGGGGAGGAATATTCTATCTTTTATTCTTTTAGTGTAGATTTCATTGTTTTCATGGGATGTTGCGCGGTTTTTGCTAACTGCTTAGGAGTGGGAGTTTACGTGTAACCTAAAAAATTGTACTGCTTTCTTAGTTGCATTAGCATATTTCATCTCATTTTAGTTGCATCTATGGGACTATTGCTAACACTTTTTGAGAACCTTGTTGATATCTTACTACAATTCATAAGCGTCACTCATCTTGTTCATGATACTTTATAGCACGATTGTTTCGCAATTGATTGTTTGTGTTAAGATTGATTGATCTCTCTGCGGTTCGATTTACGCTCTTGTGCGAGACACCTTAACCGCCGGTGAGCTTTTTTGTGCCTATAAAGCGACGTATCTTTGTCGGTTATGTTTTTTTCATGTGTGATTAGTTCCTTAGTTGTCGCATTCATCTTGATTTTGACTTGGTACTCTTTGATATTTGATAGTGCATACATTTTGATATGATTGAGGCATTCTATTTCATGATCTTAGCTCAGGAGTTATTCTTGTTTTTCATATTATCCTTCCTCTAGCCCCGTGAGCCTTTCTGACTATGTTTGATTGCTACCTACATTACAAGCCATTGGCCTCATTTAATATTTGTCCTAAGCCTAGCTTGGGGGAGCGAGTATTAGTTTTGGTTTGGTTTGTATTGAATTGAAATGCTCTATTTATGGTTTAGAAGGATGGAAAAGTATGTTTAGTGAGCTTTGAAATTGAATTGAAAGTTCGAAAAAAAAAATGAAAAATGAAATGAAAAAGAAGTGAAAAAAAAAGTTGTGAATAAAGTGAAATAAAAAGGGTTATGATTGAATTTCTTGAGTGAAAAAGGTTGTTGATTATATTTGGAGATTGTTGGTTGTTGCACGGAGTTGTTGTGACCTTTCTTGGTCATGCTTTCAGTTATATGATGCTCCCCCTTCTTGGTTTTTCCACCACAATTCCCAAATTATTACATACCTTTAATCTCAGCCCCATTACAACCCTTAAAAGTCCTCTTGATCATTGTGTATTGTATTGTTGAGTATTAAGTGAGTCAAAAAGTCAAAGTCAAAGAGTATTTGCTTCATCTGAGTCGACTTAATTAGGTTGAGTGTCATCATTTATGCCTTAAACACATGAGAGATTTGAGTGCACATAACTATAGTGAGGTCTGTCAGGTTTTGTTAAATCCGACTTGGAAGAGATGGTATGTGGAATGACTGGAGAGTCGATTGCGATACATGACATGCTATGCGGCTTTGTTCGAGATTGTTTCGATACTTGGTTTGTGTAGTGATTATATCTCTTGTGTTTTCAGTTGAGTGTTTAGCCCTGTTGTAGTCCTATATTGTAGGTCGTCTTTCTTTTCCAATGTTTATGTCTTATTGCTTGGGGACAAGCAATGGTTTAGCTTGGGGGAGTTTGATAAGTCATATTTATATTTAGTTTTAAGGTGCATTTAGGTTGCATTTTAGAGCATTTAGATTCATATTTAGGTTCATTATTGCATCATATTCTTAAGTTATGTTATTCTACTCCTATTCGGTATGTTTTCTTGTTTTTGATGAATTTCAGGTAATGAGAACGTATTTGGAGTATAATTAGCTAAGCTTGAGGATTAGGAGCACTTGGAAAAAAAGCTACAATGCATAAGGATCGTATGGATATGTCATAGTACGAGTTTGAGCGCAAACGAAGCGGAAAATCATTAGAAGAAATGTGAAAAATGAGTCATGTCTACTCTTCTGATCATAACTTTTGATGTACTTCTTAGAATCGAGTAATTCCAGCAGATTTGGAAACTAGACTTGAAGAGGTTTCCAACGATAGGTGGCACGCCCCAAGGAGACTTCTAGTCAAGGAGTTATGCCTTTCCGAAGTTGGGACTGTTTCTGCTGGAATCTGCCACGCGTACGCACGGATCACTAATTCCGCCCAATTAATGATATTTCGACTTCCCTTAGTCTTGTAACTTACTTTCCTAGTCTTATTAGGTTATTGAATATTTTTTAGATTAGAGAGATCTCTCTCCTCCTCCTCTTTTTTATCACGTTATTTTTCTTAGTTTTAGTTTCTAGTTTCCTTCTCCCTTTTCTCTCTAGTTTTTCATGGCAAACCCTAGTTTCTCTTTTCTTCATTAATTCATGAGTTTATAATTTTCATCTCTTTTCTTTCATTGATTTCTTTGATCATGCTTTTCTTTGTAGATTTAAATTTCTTTATTTATTTCATGATTGAGTAGTTTATATTCTAGGGTTTGGGAATCCATGTTTATATGCTATGATTCTTGATTGATATTTATTAATGGTTTGATTAGTTATTGATATCTCTAATTGATTAGTGTTTTTATTGTTAATCTTGCAATCTGATCAATTGTCTGATTAAATATTGCTAATATCGAGTCATAGATCGAGAGATAGTACTCGTTAGAGGCTTACCTATAATTAGCAAATCTGATTATGTTGAGCGACCGTACTAGCATATGTTGATTTGAGAGCGTTAATGCCCGACCGTAGGATTAACATGTGCTCTAGATATCTGATTAATTGAATCATTGATGATATTTTGATAGATTATAGTTATGAACATGGTGAACCATTGCCCTAGATCCTTTTTAGCTTGATTTTCGTAGTTTGATTAGTTTAGAACTTTAATTCATTATTCCCGATCTTGTTTAGTTTCTCCATGCATTAGAAGCTAGATTAAAACAACCATCTCTCTGTGGATTCGACCCTACTTACCCTACTACATTGTTAGAAGGTTTTGCAGGAATTATTTTTGACAGGTGTACGACAGCCTATCACTTAGGCATCGGAGTGGCGTTCCTCGGATCAACCCCCGAGGTCTGTTTACGTGTTCTATCTTGCAGGACAACAAACCGGCTAATTAACCCAAGGAGATACCGGTTCACTCCCTACAACTTATTCCATACCGAAACAATTGGCGCTAGAAGGAGGGGTGAACTATACCTTGGTCTTAAGCCGCCATCGATCCAGCCCATTTACTCACCTTATGGATCCTAAGCAGACTTTCGGGATGCCGGAAACGGATGAGAACAACACTATTTTGGGAGGTGCACCTCCCGGGTTCAAGACCCCACAGCCAATGGTGGGACCTTCCAAGCCCACTGCGGAGGGGGAGAAAGGAACCACTGAGGTTACACCTCCCAACGTGTTCGAGGCGCTGCAACACATGTTCATCCTGAACAACTCAGAAGCGCCGCCGAGGTCTTTCAGGCCATGGCGAGCCAAGCACCACTAGCGGGTCACGCTAGCAAGCGTCCCCCAACGCGGCCGTATAGCCCTGTCAGAAAGATGCGGTCCATGGTAAGTGGCCGGCACGGCGAACCAAGCCGGCAGGACCCAGAACACGTCGAGCATTCGAAAACTCCCACGGAGCCGGCGGGGGATGGATGCGCGGATGAGCAACAAGACACCGAAGTCCAACACTCATCCCAGCCCTCCAGGAGGGACACTGAATTTGCCCGCCGCAGAGCGCCGGTATCTCTCCGAAACTCTCCCCTCTCAACCGCTATACTCCATGAGCCCATGGAGAAAATTAAGATGCCGACGTGCAAGTATGACGGTAAGACGGATCCTGAGGATCACATCTCCGCGTATGAGGGGCACATGCTGCTATACACCGACACTGATTCTGTATGGTGTAAAGTGTTCCCCTCAACCTTGGCGGGCTTAGCACAGACTTGGTTTAAGAGCATTCCTCCGGCAACCATAGCTCACTTCCGGCAGCTCACGGCCATGTTTGTGACCCACTTCGTCAGCAATAAGCGGAGGGAGCGAACAACCGGCGAGCTGATGTCTATCAAGCAGGGCGAGAAGGAAAGCCTGCGAGATTATATCGGTCGCTTTAACTCTGAAGCCGTCACCATACCCAGCCTATAGCAAGAGGTGGCGGTCCTAGCATTGATGACCGGCCTGAAGGAGGGCACTGCCTTTAGAAGCTACCTGGGCCGCAAAAAGCTGACCAATCTTACTGACGTCCTCAGGAAAGCAAACGAGTTCATTAGAGGAGAGGAGTTCGATAAGGCAGCCACCTCAAAATGGTCCGAAGGAGACGGCAAGGAGAAGGAAAAAGAAAAGGAGAGAGAAAAAGACAAGTACCGGAAGGACAAGAAGTCCGACAACTCGGGAAGGCGAGGGGAGGAAAGCAACTCGGTTAAGAAGGGCCAGGAAGGAAGGTCGGACCGGTATCATGACTATACTCCCCTAACAATGTCTAGGGCCGAGATCTACGAGCTGCACAAAACTGATGATAAGTGGCAGCGTCCCCGTAAGATGTACTTCAAAGGTCGGGACAAGTCCAAATGGTGCGATTTCCACCGGGATCACGGTCATGTCACCGACGATTGCAAGGATTTGAGAGATGGGATAGAGGACCTGATACGAAGAGGATATTTCAAACGATGCTCGGGCCCGACCCGGCCAAGGAAAGGTCACCAAGAGAGAGGTCACCGAGAAAGGGTGACGACAACAAGAAGCCCGTCAAGGAAAGGATAACTGAGATACATGTCATCTCAGGAGGACCTGTCCATGGGGGAAGCATTCACGGTGCTAAAGCCAGCCTGAAGGAGGTAAGACACCAAGTGAACTACAATAATACGGGTAAATGGCCGAAGCCACCAACCATGCCATCCGTGTCATTCACGGCAGAAGACGCTAAAGGGATCATCTATCCGCATGATGACCCTCTAGTAGTATCCCTCCAGATTTCGACGGCCAGGGTCCACCGCATCTTGGTGGATGGCGGCAGCTCCGCCAACATTCTCTTTATGCCCACGTTTGAAAAGATGGGCCTGGGGAGGTCATGTCTGAAGCCGGTCTCATACCCGGTGATTGGTTTCACAGGGGCTTCTGCGTCACCGAAGGGACCATAAAGCTACCGGTCAGATTGGTGGAAGGATCCCAGTCCAGAGACCTGCTGGTGGAATTCTTGGTAGTGGACGTGCCGGCCGCATACAACGCCATTATAGGACGGCCATTAATCCACGACGCCCAGGCTGTGGTATCCACCTACCATTTAACAATGATTTATACATCGAATCTCGGCTAGCCGGAGAGGTTGAAGGGGAATCAAGAGTCGGCTAGGGCATGCTACCTGACGGCTCTTAAAAATTCCAACCACAAGCGACCAGCCGAGTCCCCGACGTCGGAGAGGAAGAGACGGCATGCGGAGAACAAAGCAAACAAAGATTTATCAATGGAGAACTTCGAGGGAAGGCCGACAGATTTGCCGAGACCTAGCCCAGAGGGAGAGACCGAGGAGGTCAGCCTAGAACTAGAGAGGCCAGAAAGGACGGTTAAAATTGGAGCCGATTTGGCCGATAATGTCAAAGTCAACTTAATCAGTTTACTGCGAACCAATGCTGACGTCTTCGCATTCTCAGCGGATAAAATGCCGGGAATAGATCCCGCGTTTATGGTACACCGGCTAAATGTCAATGAGGAAGTAAGGCCGGTGAAGCAGAAGAAGCGGAACTTCTCGGCCGAGAAAAATGCAGCCATCAAAGAGGAGGTAGACAAGTTGTTAGCGGCCGACTTCATTGAGCCCTGCGACTATCCGGAGTGGTTGGCGAATGTGGTCATGGTAAAGAAAGCCAATGGATCCTGGCGGATGTGTGTGGACTTTACTGACCTCAACAAGGCCTGCCCATAAGATTGTTATCCATTGCCTAGGATCGACCAACTGGTCGACTCCACTAGCGGTCATGCACTGCTCAGCTTCATGGACGCCTTCGCTGGATATCATCAGATCAGCCTCCTAGAGGCGGACAGAAACAAGGCGGCATTCATAACTGACGCCGGGGTGTACGCATACAAAGCCATGCCATTTGACCTGAAGAATGCAGGAGCTACCTATCAAAAGCTAGTAGACAAGATATTCGCACATCAGAAAGGCCGGAATGTCGAAATCTATGTCGACGATAGCATCGTCAAAAGCTTGACGGAGGAAGCCCACATAACGGACCTTGAGGAAACCTTCGCCACTCTGCGTAGGTACCAAATGAAGCTCAACCCTAAGAAATGCGTATTCGGGGTAAGATCGGGGAAGTTCCTTGGCTTCATGGTCAGTGAGAGGGGAATAGACGCTAACCCTGACAAAATCAGGGTAATAAGCGAGCTGCCGGAACCCAAGAGTATCCGAGACATCCAGAAGCTGACCGGAAAAATGGCTGCGTTAACAAGGTTCGTATCCAAGTCGGCTGAAAAGGCCCTGCCATTCTTCAAGGTTTTGAGAGGAAACAAGAAGTTTGAGTGGGGGGATGAGCAGAGACAGACCTTCGAGGCCGTTAAAGAACATTTCAGGAAATTACCGACTATTACCCGACCCGAGATAGGGGATAAGCTGCAGTTATATGTCTCGGTGTCGGCTAAAACGGTAGCAGCAGTGCTGCTGGTGGAAAAGGATAAGCAGCAACATCCTATATACTTCGTGAGCCACGTCTTGGCAGGAGCAGAGCAGAGGTACGAGTTGGTGGAAAAGATGGCATATGCCGTGCTAATAGCGGCAAGAAAACTTCGACCATACTTCGACTCACACACCATCCAGGTGCTCACAAATCAGCCGCTAGAAAAGGCGCTCCACAAGCTAGATACAACCGGCAGAATGCTGAAATGGGCAATAGAACTGTCCGAGTTTGATATCGAATATCGGCCGCGAACGGCTATCAAGGCGCAAGCTTTGGTCGACTTCATCGTTGAGACCACATGCGACGAGATTGAGGGACCAGCCGGTACCTGGCAAGTATCTGTGGACGGCTCGGCGGCCCAAACAGGGGCAGGCGCCGGTGTGGTCATGACGTCTCCCGAAGGGGACACCTTCGAGTATGCCGTCCGCTTTGGATTCAAAGCGTCCAACAATGAAGCAGAGTACGAAGCTGCCATAGCGGGAATCAGTTTATGCATAGCATCCGGAGCAAAGAAAATACGGATGACAACGGACTCCCAGCTCATATCAAGCCAGATTGAGGGCACCTACGAAGCCAGGGAACCGGTAATGCAGAAGTACCTGCAGAAGGTAAAGCAGATAACGGCTCCACTGCAGAGCTTCGAGATAGTAGTAGTTCCCCGCATAGAGAATATGGCAGCCGATGCTCTATCAAAGTTAACAAGTTCAAGCACCATAGATCTCAAGCGCAACGTCATGGTGGAAACGCTGCCGGAAAGAAGCATAGAGACCGCCAAGGCAGAGGTGAACGAAGTCGCTCAGAACAGAGAATGGTACGACGACATACTGGCTTACAAAATGACTGAAAGTTTGCCCACTGATAAGATGGCAGCAAAAAAGCTGAAGAGAGAGGCTCTTTGGTTCTGTATTTTCCAAGGCCAACTATACAAGAAAGGTCTTTCACTCCTACTCCTGAGGTGTGTAACGGCCCATGAGGCCACAAAAATAATTGAAGAAATACACGAAGGGGTATGCGGAAACCATATCGGCGGAAAGACGCTAGCACTAAAGGTGATACGCTCAAGTTATACGATGTTCTTGTGGTATTTTAGGTGCACATTGCTAAGGGATTTGTTCGTAATTGTTAAGGTTTGCATATAAATCATCCTTAGCGGAAGTTCGGAGTTTTGCGATATAAGTTGTGTTAATGTCATGGATTCCGAGCTTCCAAGGTGAAATGCATGTGAGCCGAGCAAGCCAAGCATCATCGCAAGCCAAGCATCACCGCAACCCAAGCATCACCGCAAGCTACGCTCCACCGCAAGCCTAAGCGAGCCCGGCGTCATCACCAACCAAGCATCGCAAGCCTCGCCCCTCCAGCGGCTCCGCGGCCCAAGCAGCCTCGCCAAGAAGCACGGCCATCGCACTACCGAAGCTTCGGCTCGCACGGCCCAGCGCTCGCCACGGCCAGCGCGCGCAGCAAAGCCCGGCTGCTGCCCGGCCACAGGCGCTCGCGATTCGCGAGCTTACTCGCACCTCGCGAGCGGCATGCCCTCGCGACTCGCGAGGAATGTCGCGACTCGCGACCCTTGTCCGAGCCATTTTGTGCGGTTTGGCGGTGCGATCTTCGCGACTCGCGATCGGTGGCGCGACTCGCGGCGTTAAGTCGGCTTGGGGCCACGATTTTGTGCGGGGTTTAAAAGCCTCCTAAAACCTAATTTTTAGGGAGAAGGAAGGAAAGATGGAGTAGAGTGAAAATGGAAGAGGGAGTCTCCAACACTCCTCTCTTAATTCTCCTTCCTCACTTTTGTTATTTTTCTTAGTTTTCTTTGTTTTCTTAGAGATTTCTATGTTGGATTTGGTTTATGCTATCGGATTGTAGCTTGAACTGTTCTTGGAGAAATTAACATGAAGCTTCAACCGTTATTGTGAGATCTTTCCTCTCTTTCTCTTTTCCTTGATTATGGTTCAATTTCTATGCTTGTGATTTATGATTGTTGCATAATTATGCTAGGAACGTTACTAGTTTGATTGTGTAGTTAATCTAATGCTAGATTTAAGAATAGAATCGGATTGTTTTATTCTTTTATCATTTGGTAGCAAACTAGGGAGTAACTCAGATGCAGATCTTCTTGGTTATTTCTTAGAGAAATTGAATCAAGCTTGTTGAATGTTTATCGCGTGTATGACATTAGCGAGTCTATTGGTTCTCTGTGTTTATTCTTGCTATTGGATTGAACTTAGACGCAGATCGGACTAGGTTATCCTTTAGATAGGGTTTTATAGTCACGGCGATCGTGCTATTCAACTAAGAATAAGGAGAACACGAGATTAATTCTCGACAATAGATAATTATGGAAATAATTAGAGTGGATGTTCAAGGATCGATAATGAATTGAAGTGGATGTTAATCGGATTCAAGATCTTTCCATATTGATTTCTCATTCTATTTATTTGCTAGTTAATTTTAGCTTGTTTATAACTCTTTTGAAAACCCCCCTTTTTATTAGGTTGCTCGACCCTTAGAGTCATCTAGGTATTAATTCACGCTAAATATTAAACTCGTCCCTGTTTCCCTGTGGATACGACCCCTACTTCCATTATACTGCTTTAGTGTAAAAGAGAGTAGGAGAAATTTTATCTTTGGCCGGGTGCGGTGCACAACGACACATCCGCGCTCGCCCAAATTTTGGCGCCGTTGCCGGGGAAACGGTGTTACTTGTTTGTATTTAGCGTGATTTTTGGATGGTATTGCTTGTGCTCTTTGTTTTTGGTTGGCCACTCTCTTGGGAATGGTTGATTGAAGCTTTTGACGGTTTATTGCTTGGTTATTGTCTAGCTTTAAATATTGATATTAATGGTCATGACTTGGATTAGCTAGGAGTACTACTAGTTGATGTTGGTTGTTGACTTAATGCTAGGTTTTGGATATAATCTGATGTTATATGCTCAACCATGATGTAGTAAGCTAGGCACTAACAATGCATTGCAAGAGTTTCTCTCAATCAATTTTGCAGGTACTTGAAGTGGAGATTGACATGGAACCACCATTGTCGCACATGGAGCACAATTCCACTGATTAAGCTTAAGGTACTAAGTCGAGCTAACGACTTTAAACAACAGCGCTTCTCGGGAGGTAACCCGATACCCTTTTTATTTTCTTTCTTTTCCTTTATTTCTTATCAAATTTCCACCACCACAACAAATTTTCTTCCACCCACTCACCACCCACTCAAAAGAACCACAACAAATCATAATCCACTTTGAGCCCAAGTCCACAAAAGAAAACCCGTTGGGAAGAGTTCAACCGCTAGGAGTTGGCTAAATTGGAACAAGGAGATTGTTGTATCTTTTCGATCTCTTAAGCTAGGAGCAAATCTCAAAAATTCAAAACTTTTGAACTTGTCATTTGTTTGAGTGATTCGAGGGAGCGGGTTGTGAGTTGAGTTAGGAGATTTGAGTTGGTGTTGTTAAGAAGTTTGAGTTTGACGGATTGCTTTTCATGAGTTTTGAGCATTCGATCTTCGATTTACCCGATTTTCAAATTTCCCCCCTATTTTCAGTATACTTTTTCTTTTAATTGTCGACACATTGAGGACAATGTGTAGTTTAAGTAGGGGGGAGGGTATTCTCATTCTCATGTATCTATGTTGTATATATTACTTTCAATTTGAAAAAAAAAATGAAAATGAAAAAAAAAATGAAAAAGAAAAAAAAAAAAAAAAAAATGGTGAAATGAATCCCGCTGAGTTGAAAACATGTAAGGGCGGGCGACTCGGGCAAAAATGGGGGCCCGGATAGGTTGAAAACCCGAAAGGGCAACCTATGCAAAAAAGTGGCTTATATTGAGCGGGTAAGATGGTGAGATAAAAAAAAGAAATGTGAGAAGCTAGGATGAAAACCCGAAAGGGCTCCTAGGCAAAATGAGAGATTAAGAGAGAATTATGTATTTTGAAGACTCATTTGCCGGAGATTTGTTTTGGCTTTCACTTTCTTTTGATTGATTGATTGTTTTTGGGAGTAAGCATGGAATTTATCCCTTTTTGTCTTTGTTCCATGGCTTGCTTATCTAGGTTGGTCGTAGTAGTAGTAGTTGTTTATCTTTTGAGGTTTTAGGCGAGCTGTCATTTTGATTGTGGCGTTGGAGTGAGTTCAATTCCTTTGAGATCCTTCAAGATTTGAGCTCACATTTTGGTTCTTTGGTTATTATTGTTGTCGCGTCTTTGTATATTTCAGGTGAGCTTGAATCTAAGTGTGGGGGAATCATCATCCCTTACGTTTAGGTTTTGAGCGTATTTTGTTAAGATGTGATGATGATGATGTAGTTGATGGGGAGTGTAGGTTGGTTTCGATAGCTTGGGCGATGATTTAATTGGTATTTCTCATTTTTGAGTTTACTCGAGGTCGAGTAAAGTTCAAGTGTGGGGGTATTTGATACGCTCAAGTTATACGATGTTCTTGTGGTATTTTAGGTGCACATTGCTAAGGGATTTGTTCGTAATTGTTAAGGTTTGCATATAAATCATCCTTAGCGGAAGTTCGGAGTTTTGCGATATAAGTTGTGTTAATGTCATGGATTCCGAGCTTCCAAGGTGAAATGCATGTGAGCCGAGCAAGCCAAGCATCATCGCAAGCCAAGCATCACCGCAACCCAAGCATCACCGCAAGCTACGCTCCACCGCAAGCCTAAGCGAGCCCAGCGTCATCACCAACCAAGCATCGCAAGCCTCGCCCCTCCAGCAGCTCGGCAGCCCAGCAGCCTCGCCAAGAAGCGGCACGGCCATCGCACTACCGCAAGCTTCGGCTCGCACGGCCCAGCCTTCGCACGGCCCGGCGCTCGCCACAGCCAGTCTCAGCGCCAAGAGCCCACGCTGCCCGGCCACGACGCTCGCGATTCGCGAGCTTACTCGCACCTCGCGAGCAGCATGCCCTCGCGACTCGCGAGGAATGTCGCGACTCGCGACCCTTGTCCAGGCCATTTTGTGCGGTTTGGCAGTGCGATCTTCGCGACTCGCGATCAGTGGCGCGACTCGCGACTGTTAAGTCGGCTTGGGGCCACGATTTTGTGCGGGGTTTAAAAGCCTCCTAAAACCTAATTTTTAGGGAGAAGGAAGGAAAGATGGAGTAGAGCTGAAAATGGAAGAGGGAGTCTCCAACACTCCTCTCTTAATTCTCCTTCCTCACTTTTGTTATTTTTCTTAGTTTTCTTTGTTTTCTTAGAGATTTCTATGTTGGATTTGGTTTATGCTATCGGATTGTAGCTTGAACTGTTCTTGGAGAAATTAACATGAAGCTTCAACCGTTATTGTGAGATCTTTCCTCTCTTTCTCTTTTCCTTGATTATGGTTCAATTTCTATGCTTGTGATTTATGATTGTTGCATAATTATGCTAGGAACGTTACTAGTTTGATTGTGTAGTTAATCTAATGCTAGATTTAAGAATAGAATCGGATTGTTTTATTCTTTTATCATTTGGTAGCAAACTAGGGAGTAACTCAGATGCAGATCTTCTTGGTTATTTCTTAGAGAAATTGAATCAACTGTTGAATGTTTATCGCGTGTATGACATTAGCAGGTCTATTGGTTCTCTGTGTTTATTGCTGCTATTGGATTGAACTTAGACGCAGATCGGACTAGGTTATCCTTTAGTTAGGGTTTTATAGTCACGCTGATCGTGCTATTCAACTAAGAATAAGGAGAACACGAGATTAATTCTCGACAATAGATAATTATGGAAATAATTAGAGTGGATGTTCAAGGATCGATAATGAATTGAAGTGGATGTTAATCGGATTCAAGATCTTTCCATATTGATTTCTCATTCTATTTATTTGCTAGTTAATTTTAGCTTGTTTATAACTCTTTTGAAAACCCCCCTTTTTATTAGGTTGCTCGACCCTTAGAGTCATCTAGGTATTAATTCACGCTAAATATTAAACTCGTCCCTGTTTCCCTATGGATACGACCCCTACTTCCATTATACTGCTTTAGTGTAAAAGAGAGTAGGAGAAATTTTATCTTTGGTCGGGTGCGGTGCACAACGACACATCCGCGCTCGCCCAAAAGGCCCTGAGGGCCGGCTTCTACTGGCCAACAATGTTGATGGATGTGCAGGCGTACGTAAAAAAATGCGACAAATGCCAAAGGTTCGCACCGGTTATTAACCAGCCGGCAAACGACTTGCAGCCGATCCTGAATCCAATCCTTTTTGCTCAGTGGGGGATGGATATCATAGGACCATTCACGCCAGCATCCGGGGGAAGGAAGTTCCTGATAGTCGGAATAGACTACTTCACAAAGTGGATTGAGGCCGAACCGACTGCAAAGATAACGGCCAATCAGGTTAGGAAGTTTATCTGGCAAAACCTCATCACAAGGTTTGGAATTCCCATGGGAATAGTCATGGACCATGGCGTTCAATTTAATTGCGGCCCGATAAAGAGCTTCTTGAAACCGTACGGCATCAAGTTTGCATATTCATCCGTGTGCCATCCCCAGAGTAATGGCCAGGCCGAAGCTGCCAATAAGCAAATTCTGAATGCTCTTAAGAAGAAGTTAGATGACTTGAAGGGCGCCTGGGCAGACATGGTTCCAGCGGTACTATGGTCCAACAGGACCACCGAGAAGGAAGCCACAGGAGAGACCCCGTTCAAGCTGGCATTTGGGGCTGAGGCAGTGCTACCGGTCGAAGTAGGACTACCAAACTGGCGGATCCTAAACTACGACCCAGAACTGAACAGCAAACTGCACCGAGAAGATCTCGATCTTTTGCCAGAAGTCAGACTAGCAGCAGAACTAAGGTCGGCAACATATAAGGACCGGATAAGCAAGGCCTGCAACAAAAGGGTAAGAAGCCGACCGATTGAGAAAGGCGACCTGGTACTCAGGCAAACAGCGGCTACCGGTAAAGCTCACGTAGATGGTAAGCTGACGGCGAACTGGGAGGGACCATACCTTGTAAAAGAGGAAATAGTCCCAGGTGCCTACCGGCTGGAAGATATGTCTGGCAAACAGCTCAAGAACAGCTGGAATGCTAGCGTACTTAAGAAATATTTCGTTTGATGTTGCTTAGCCTAGATTCATAGCAATAATAACACGGCATTGCTGCCGATAGCAATAATAACACTAGTAGTTGTCTATTTTTAATAAGATAAATTTCCATTATTGCGTGTACAAATTATTTCTTTAATCCTGACAGTTGATAATACTGGTAATAGAAAAGCGAAATCCCCTTGACAGTCAATGACCTACGTGGATCTGCTGTCATAGAGAGGGAAGAAGGAACAAATCCCCTTGACAGTCAATGACCTACGTGGATCTGCTGTCATAGAGAGGAAAGAAGGAACAAGTTCCTTGACGGTCAATGACCTACGTGGATCTGCCGTCAAGAGGAGCTAACGGTTTGCACGTTCCTGGCGGTCAATGACCTTAGTGGATCTGCCGCCTAGGAAAACCGAACACGCAGAAAACTTGGGGATGGTCAACGATCGTCGAGGATCTGCCAACCCAAGATATACACTGCTTGCAGGAGAATATCCTACCTCAAATTCGGCCAATGACCCTAGTGGATCTGCCGAAAGAAAATAGTAATATAAGACTATTTGCCGGTCAATGACCCTAGCGGATCTGCCGGAATAAATAAAATAAAGAACAAACGTAAAAAGCAATTGAATGGACCGACACAAGTGTTTAGCAAAATATATTCCAGTAATATGAAGAAAAGTATTTACAACCTAGTCTAACCTAGGAGCGAAAGGAATTAAAAACCAGGCCAGCCACAGATGGCCAGACCGGGAAAGATGCAGGGAAGAGGGAGACCTAAACTAAGCAACCGGGGCAGCTTCAGAGGCAGGAGCCTTGCCGTCGTCTGCAGCCAATTCAGGTTTGGAGCCGTCAGGGCTCTTGTCGAGAATGACAACATTGTCAGTTGGGTCGCCCTTGGTCCCAAAATCAGCTTGATCACCAGTAGCTTCAGGCTCGGTTTCCTCAAACTCAACTCGGGGGTCGGCATTGGCGATGTCGGCTTCAGTCACCCCCAAGTCAAGTTCTTCGCCCTCCACCGGGTCCTCGAACTCCCGGCGACCATGAGCCTCCTCAACCTGACTCCAATCCAAATCCGGAAAAGTGTGCCGGGTACACCGCATAGCGGCGGCCCAGCCCTCGTTGTACCGGTTGGCTAAGCGGCTGACGAAGTCAATGGACCGCCGGTATTCAGCCACCGCGTTGGCTTCCCGGTCCCTTGCAGCTGTAAGCTCCTCCTTCACTTTCTGAAGCTCGACATCCTTGTTCTTCAGGAGGAGCTTACCGCTGGCGGCCTTTACTTTAGCGGTCTGGAGGTCGGTCTGGGCCTTGTCCTGGTCAGTCCTCAGCTTATTCCTCTCGTTGGTGACGTTCACCAACTCCGTATTTTTCGCGGTCAGCTGATCCTGGGTGGCCTGGTGATCTTGAACCTCACCAAAATAGGCGCCCTGAAAGTACCGGTAAAGATCGCAGAGTTCTTTACCGGAATGCGCCGTCTGCACAAGAAAAGCAACTAAAGTTTAACAGGAATGACTATGGCATAATGCTGATAACACACTTCAAATAAAAATCTTACCAGGGCTAGATTGTGAGCGTGAACGGCAGCGGCAGCCTGGACCTGGTCCACCGGCATATCGTATTTCAGCTGTAGGCCCTTCAGGAGTCGGTACCCCAAATTACCGCCCTCGAGAGGACGATCCAGCAGTAAGGACTCGTAATCGAGGACGTTGAGCCTGGGCTGAAACAGCTGACCGTCATGCACTGGGGACCGGGACCATCTCTTCCGAAGGAGCTCCGGTACCTCCACTTCAGCCTGCTCAATGAAACCGGTCTTCCGCAAGCGTGCAAAAGCTTCCAGTTCAGGGATCATGGCCGGTAGAGTCAGTTGCTTATCAATTTTGGGCCGTAAGGACGAGGTTCCCACCTCAGCAACTCGCCCAGACAATCTGACTTGGGAGTCTTTCTCAACAACAAAGACCTCATTCTCAGCCTTCTCCTTGCGTGCAGTTTTGAGGGGAGGACGCTTTGTATCTTTGTCGCCCTCTCCATCAGCCTTCCTCTTTTGAGGAGCCGGAGCAGCCTTCTTAGAAGGAGGCGAAAAAGCCAGATCACCACCATCACCGCGACCGGCACCCCGGCTTTGCTTTCCACCCCGGCCGCCGATGCTGGGGGGAATAAAGGTGAATCTCTTGGCAGGCTTGGGAGGCATGTTGCTGATCGGTATGAAGCGGATGTTTAAGTGGAGAGCTTCCCGAATTAAATGTTCGTGGCCTGAAAGGAGGAAGAAGGCAGTCAAATACATTAATTAAACAAATAAAATATACGTACAAGTAAATAGTAAAAGGAACACAGAGCCGGTAGAATCCATGGTTACCATGAGGATCAGATTGGCAGAAGCCAAGAGCTAAGAGGGGCGCATTGCCCAAGATATACTTGGTGTGTGGTAGCCAAGTTAGCGGTACAGGAACTGACTTGCCGCCTTTGGGTCCCGGCATGGACGACGCGTCAAAAAATTTATATGCCTCCAGTTCCCGGCGTGTGAGACGCTGGTCGGGAATATGTTCCATCCTGGGGCGGGGCTTCGTCCAATACCGGCGAAGAGGAAAATTATCTGGCACTCGAACCCAGAAGAAACGGGGTTGCCAGTTTTTCAGAGATGTTATCTTTGGATACACCGTTAGCTTCTTGGGCCTGGTGTACATAGACATCCATCCACCTTGGCCGAGTTCCCTGTCGACCTGTGACTTTTTCCTCTTGCCTTTCCCCTTGCCCTTGGCAGAACCGTCTTCTTTGATCCAATGCAGTTTCCGGAAGAGGTTCAAGGTCTCCGGAAATCTTTTATACCGGACAGTCCAGGCATAGGCAATCAAATTACGCTAAGAAAGCGGCGTCAGCTGGGACAAGCAGATGTTCCAGGCCTTGAAAATCTTCACTATGAAGGGGTCCAGAGGAAACCTCAGCCCAAAATCTAGCATGTGGGCATAGACCGCCACATGCCCAGGCGGGCAATCTGTCACCCGACATCCCTCGGACGGCATCACCAATTCGTATTCATCAGGAAAGGCGAAGTATTCGGCTCCCTTTCGGCAAAAGTCGCTAGTCAATGCCGTCCTTCTCCAACTTTTGTCAATCTGAACGGAGGACGGACTGCCGACCTCACAAGGAGGCATATATAAATCGTCTAGTGTTTCGTCGTCGTCCTCCGGGATGATCTCTGGCGGATCTTCGTCATCATCGGCTTCCAAGGATGCCGACTCTTCGTCTGACAGCAGGTCGCGCATGATACTGGCGACGTCTTCTGAGGCAACAGAGGATGCCTCATCGGCCCAGCCGGCGTCGTCATCCCTACAGCTATCAAAATGAGATAGAGTGAGGCGTGGTCTCCCCGAGCATCTTAGCCGGTATGGGACTGAGGGGACCCTTAGAGGTGCCGGCCAAGGGTGGAAATAATAGGGAGGAGCGTTCTGCTATCCCCAACATGGTACCGTATTGGCCGGATACCGGTACTCCTACGGCTTCTCCAAAAGCCTTAATGGCGGTAAGGGGAGAGGCATGCAATGTTTGCTTTTCGAGGGTCCTACCGGAAGTACTACAATCATGGCCAGATTTACTCCTACGTTCATTGAGAGGCTTTTCTACCGGCGAGTCATTGGACAGGGTAAGGTTAGCGGACTTGCTATCAGAATTAAAGTCGCTATCGGTCAAAGATTGGGGGCTTTCAGAAATATTTTGAGAATCAGAATAAGAAGACATGATTAAAGGCAGAAATTGAATAAAAAGAGGTTCGCTGAAATACCTGGAAGGAGGAAAAAGAGCATAAGCTGGCACCAAAAAGTAGCCGGTAAGAGAGTTTGGTCACAGCTCGGAATGTCACGACGAAAAGCTGGCAACTGGAAGGACGTTAGGTCTCGAAGAATATAATGAGAACGGATGCTTGAGAGTTTGAAAGCGATGAGAAAGTGTGAAAATGCGTTGGGCAAAACATTATTTATAGAGAGCTTCATGGCTTGGATTGAGCGACGTTTCGTCTTCCCGTCCCGATGGTGCCACGTGTATTTCGGACTCAGAAACAGCTGTGTTCAGCTACAGGCGTTCTGGTTAAATCAGCACGAGGACCAAGACGACGATTCGCATTCCGTTAACTAACCCTATTACCGGGCATTTCAAGACGGCTTCAGGATGAAATTCTGATTTTCATACCATCCATAACGGCTCTGGTTCAATGCTAATTAAGCAGGATATTCCTGTACTAGGCATACCGGCTTGGGGGCTAGTTGTATGGGGGCTATGCAAGTTCCCTACCGGTCCAGATAGGCCGCCATTGACCGTCATGGTCACCTTAGATAAAGGAATCCCATTTTATTGGGTATGGCATTAACCAAATGCCGACATATTACCTATACCGGTCTACTCAATATACCTAACCGGTATCTATCACCTGGGCCATCGTTAAATGGGCATGGATTGATCCAGTACTTAATCAACGTGCCTATGGGCCTAAAGATAAGTATCAGAAGAGGATAGAAATGTATCCAACCAATAGGAGCAGTGTCCTACCCTGCTAAGGACACTGCCGGCTCCTATAAATACCCTCATGATCTGAGTCATAAGGTACGTTGACATATACTAATACACTCTACTTGAGACATCCCATCTTTATCTCTTACTGACTTAGGCATCGGAGGGGCGTTCCTCGGATCAACCCCCGAGGTCAGTTTACGTGTTCTATCTTGCAGGACAACAAACCGGCTAATTAACCCAAGGAGATACCGGTTCACTCCCTACAACTTATTCCATACCGAAACAATTAGTTCCAACTTAAATATAATAAGAATATTTAATCTATAATTTTGGCTAATAATGATAATTAAAACACTATTAAAAATTTGGGTTGTTACACTACTACAACCCCAAGCACACACTCACACACACAACACTTAAGTGGCAACTCTCTTTAGTAGACCCTCTTATAGCCTCTATAACTAATGTTCTTCCTGCATAGCCTAGACAGCTTACAGCTCCAACATCCACATAAAACTAACACTTACTATTCCCAAGCAACTAAAAGAGTGCCAACCATACTACTTGCTATTACATGCAAAATTGTACAAATATAATAATTTAGCATTTCATAAAGTAAGACTAATTGAGCACCATATCACCCTAGTGTTGGCTGGTTTAGACACTTAGAAAAAAACACAAGAGGACGTTGAAATTCTAAACTTTTAGATTTATGATCTTAATTGAAAATCTAAAACATACACCAATCAGTGGCATCTATCCAAAGTTGATCACAAACCCCACCCCAAACTATATAAATGGTGGGAATCTCGTCACCAAAATAGTGGTGTACGAAATTGAGATATAAGATTTTATGGTGCTTGCATATCAAAGAAAAGTAAATACACTTCAAAGCTAGCAACACTACAGCTAACAGCAGGATAATGCTCCACATATAGGAAACATTAATTAAAAGAGGGAGGGGAAAGAAAATTTGTCAAGAAAGTAGGTAAAAGGTTGAAGAAAGCAAAAATGTTTATATCCAACAGAAAATAATGAAATTCACATGGAATGTAGTAGCTTGCCTGAGGAAACACTCCAATTGTCTGTCTACCACTTCCATACATAGAAACACACCACTTCTTTCGAGCATTTGGAGCAAAATACTCCGACATAAATTCTCTCAAAAATTCAATATTATTATCCTGCATTCTAAAAGACAATAAATTTACAAACCAAATAAGTCAAAAAGCATATGCGCACAATGAAGTCGGGTCATAAACCAAGTCGACCTCCGGTCCGCGCCTGCCGGTACATATAATGTGTGAGACGACCGGCACAAATCCCGGGTTTAGAAACGGTTTCACGAGGTGACCTAAGAGGCAAGTTTAGGGGGGGACCGTTGTTGCACTTTAGACCTCATCGAGAATCCGATGTTCTTTATTGCGGTGATGCTACTGCGTTGCCGAAAAATTGAGACCGGGCGGTTGCAGCTTGTGGGACCCGCCTTAACATGGACATCTCGTTATATAAGTTGCTTGATGTTCTTCTTTGGCGCATGAACATGGGCTGCTCGGCGGTTGAAGCTTCATGAACAGAGAGAAGCCACCATCAATTAACACCCAATTATAGAGTATTAACACAGAGAAGGTAAGAATTCTTAGAAGGCACACATGTCCTTGGTTTCTTTCTTCCTCCTCTGGCTCCTCCATTTTGGAGGAAGAACCTGCATCACCTTCTTCTTTCTCCATTAGCCTACTTTCTTACTTTTCTCTTCTTTATTATGGGTGAAGAATGATAATGAAAGAGCCAAAATAAACTGAAATCAAAGAGTGATAAAGAATCGAAACCACTAAATAGAGTAATTGAAGAGCAAATCGAAAATAGTGATACAATTTCAGACAAATTGAAATTAAAAACCCAATAAACTCCACAAAAATTAAAGAAACATAGAGAAATGAAATCACAACAAATTGTACTGAAAAGGAAACTAACAATGGATCAGAATAAATTACAGAGATTGATATATCATATCATCTACCCTAGCCCAAACTTAGAAAAATGAGAAATATCTCTAATTTTGTCGCCTAAACCTTGTAAATTTCCATAAGAAATCTTAACAAATTAAAGCTGAAGGCTTGTAGTCTCTCAAAGACTTGTAGACTCTCAAAGACTTGTAGATACAGAGGTTTTTTTCAGGGCAAAGGCATGGGTGGAGACATTCTACAATTTGACCGGCGGCAAGAGATGGCATCAATTCATGTTGATCAGTGTCGGGCGGTTCCCGAGCCCCCTACCACAAGCAACACCACAACGCAACATCCAGTTAATGCACCAAAGCGAGGAGGTAACTAAAGCGAGACCAACAACAAAGCATAACCCCCTACACAGTCCAGCCCACCATGCTATGAATCCATATTAGAGGGGAAGGGTAATTTAGATATTATCTTCATTAGTTAGCTTAGGGAATAAGCTAGGTAGTGTGCAAAGGAAATTACTCTATATATAGGGATAATTAGAGAGAGAAAATCATGTTGAAAATTATTGAGAATATTGGAGAGCTTTTAAGAGTTCATTTGAGAGTGTGTCAAGTCACTCGAATACTTGACAATCTATCTTTTATTTTCTGTAATTTTCAGTTTATCAATTAAATTCTCATATTCTTCCTCAATTTATGCCTTTAATGGTGTCTAAGCTATGTTGATTCATAGCAAATGGTATCAGAGCAGAACAATTCTGGGAGATTAGAGTGCTGATTTTCGGATTTCAAAAAAAAAAAATCGTCAATGGAGTTCGCTGGAGAAAGTGCAGCGAAACAGATGAAAGTGTGGATTAGCGAGGAGTTCGCCTACATTACACACAAAAGTGATAGAGGGTTTTCAGATCTTGAAGAAGAGCAAAGAATCCGGCAAGAGCTCCAACTTACGGCATTTGACGGGAGAGATTATCATGATTGGATCGTGGATTTGGAAGATTCCTTCCATTTTTTTCGGATTGATGAAGGGTTGAAGATTAAGGCTGGCATAATATCATTTACAGGTGATGCGCTGCGGTGGTTCGAGTGGGAACACCGGCGGTGGCCATTCGATGGGTGGTAGGAACTGAAGAATCAATTACTGAAACGTTATAGTTAGCCAGCAAAGACTTGGAAACTGGGTTGTAGTGCTTATTCTGGTGGATTTAGGAAACCGGTAGAAGGGGTTAAGGAGAAGCCAAGTGAAGAAGGGACCCAGACCCAACTCACCACCACTAATGAGATTCAGGGGACCTCCAACAGGGACAGTCACACCATCACCTCACCTGAATCAAAACAGAAGGGAAGTTTCATGGTGGGTTTAACAACAAAAGAAGTTTCAAAGCAAAAGGGACGAACAGAAGATCAAGGAAGGTTCGAGGGCTGCAAAAATGGAAGGACACCAAGCTGCTTCACCGGTTGCAGGTGCGGTGGTGGGTCTGATAAGGTTGCAGGTGAACCACATGGAGGGAAATTCGAGCGTGGTGGTGCTGCAGAAAGTGGATCGGGTAATTTCGCCGGAAATTATCGGCTTGGGGTTGGGACCACCAGTTGCGGTGGCTTGAAGAAAGCGGGAGAGGGGTTCGCGAAGGGTGGATCAGAAGCTTGCGGGTCCGGTGGGGGCCCAGGTTTGTTGATCGGCGGTGGTGTCAGAAGTGGACATGGTGGTCTCGCCGGAAGTAAGGATGGTGGAGGATCTGAGAAACCTTTACAAACAGTGGAGTATTGGAGAAGCTTCTCAATGGGGAAAAATCTAGAAGATATTAATGATGACAGATTCGTAAATAAGCTGAACTGGGATGATGATATAACAAAAGAGGTGCTTATCAATCATCATCAGAAAGTTGGTCACGTGCGCCCCCCCTTCACTCTATGTAATGATGTAAGTCATGCAATTGGGCTCCTGCTTTCTAAACCTACCTGCTCTTCAATTCATGAGGTCAGGAATTTTAATGGGCTTATTCATTCTAGGCCCAAATGCCCATCATTTTTAAATTCTAATTTCTCATCTCCTTAGTTTACAGACCTATTTTCTTTGACACCCAAAACTTTTAGCCCAAACTCTTCTAACCATCTTCTTACTTATCACCCTAACCCCATTCTCATTAAACCAACCCAGCTTCTTTCTTTTCATGGACTCATGCCTTTTCCGATTCTCCCAACTCTTTTGTAAAACCCAATTATCCCACCTCACACCTCAACATTCCATCTAGCCTTTCTCCTGCTCATTCCACCCATTATTTTACCTCCCAAATTCATCTTCCACTCTGCAAAATCAGACCACCAAACACATCTTCTCATCACTACAACCAAAACTTGGGCCAAAAATTCATTTTTAATTTTTTTGACCCAGAGGTTCACCATCTCAAATCAGGCCAGACCAATCTCATACAATCCTTACCTCCACCTCCTGACATTCTCAAGGACCATTTTCTAGCTGTGCTTTCAAAGGAGATACAAAGAACCACCACTGAGGAACTTCGAAGGCAATGGAAGCCAGGCATCAAGGATGGCAGTAATCACCATTACCGAGGCAGGGAATTGAGTGCCAACTACTATCCACCTTGAAGACAAGGTGGAAGTTTGGGGGGTCGATAATGCTATGAATCCATATTAGAGGGGAAGGGTAATTTAGATATTATCTTCATCAGTTAGCTTAGGGAATAAGCTAGGTAGTGTGCTAAGGAAATTACTCTATATATAGGGATAATTAGAGAGAGAAAATCATGTTGAAAATTGTTGAGAATATTGGAGAGCTTTTAAGAGTTCATTTGAGAGTGTGTCAAGTCACTCGAATATTTGGCAATCTATCTTTTATTTTCTGTTATTTTCAGTTTATCAATCAAAGACTCATCTTCTTCCTCAATTTATGCCTTTAATGGTGTCTAAGCTATGTTGATTCATAGCAAATGGTATCAGAGCAGAACAATTCTGGAAGATTAGAGTGTTGATTTTCGGATTTCAAAAAAAAAAATCGTCAATGGAGTTCGCCGGAGAAAGTGCAGCGAAATAGATGAAAGTGTGGATTAGCGAGGAGTTCGCCTACATTACACACAAAAGAGATAGAGGGTTTTCAGATCTTGAAGAAGAGCAAAGAATCTGGCAAGAGCTCCAACTTCCGGCATTTGACGGGAGAGATTATCATGATCGGATCGTGGATTTGGAAGATTCCTTCCATTTCTTTCGGTTTGATAAGGGGTTGAAGATTAAGGCTGCCATAATATCATTTACCGGTGATGGGCACCAAAACACGCGAACAGTCCACAAAACAGCCACCCCAAAGCAGGCAGTAACCCAACCACTGAAAGTGCACAAAGCAGCCCACCAGCAAGGTCCCCGAACCCCAGCAATGACCCATAGCAACAACAACACTTACTCTCAAAATTGATAACACCTAGAGCACAAGGGAAGCTAAAAAAAAGTAGGAGAGCCAAAAGGAGAAAGCATGGCTTTTTTCACCTAATAGCAGTTAAAGAGCTTTCAACTGGTTTTTTATCCGGTTTCAAGAATTTATCTGGTTTTTTCAGGAGATAATTATTGAGGTCCACGAATATCAAGTTTCAAAAAACTTTGCTTGGGTAGATCTATTATTACTAACACGTACTTATTTCAGGCCATATGAATCCATCCGCTTGTTTGCTACTTGGATCTAATAAGAGAAGACTTAACACAAACGAATTGTTGATAATGTCATAGTACTAAAATATATCACATTAGGTCACTGGTAGGGCGTTTGTCGTGTACACCTAACCAAAGATAAATTTCTCCTACTCTCATGCACACTAAGCAAGTATAATGGAAGTAGGGATCGTATCCACAGGGAAACAGGGACGAGTTTAATATTTAGCGTGAATCAGTACCTAGATTAAGCTAAGGGCCGAGAAACCTAATAACAAGGGTGGTTTCAAAAGAGTTGTGAATAAACTACAACTAACTAGCATATAAATAAAATGAGAAATCAACATGGGAAGATCTTGAATCCGATTAACATCCACTTCAATTCATTATCAATCATTGAACCTCAACTCTAATTATTTCCATAATTATCTATTGTTGAGAATTAATCTCGTATTCTCCTTATTCTTAGTTGAATAGCACGATCAGCGTGACTATAAAACCCTAACTAAAGGATAACCTAGTCCGATCAGCGTCTAAGTTCAATCCAATAGCAGCAATAAACACAGAGAACCAATAGACCTGCTAATGTCATACACACGATAAACATTCAACAGTTGATTCAATTTCCCCAAGAAATAACCAAGACGATCTGCATCTAAGTTATTCCCTAGTTTGCTACAAATTGATAAAAGAATAAAACAATCCGATTCTATTCTTAAATCTAGCATTAGATTAATTACACAATCAAACTAGTAACGTTCCTAGCATAATTATGCAAAAATCATAAAACACAATCATAGAAATTAAACCATAATCAAAGAAACTAAATAGAGAGGAATGATCTCACAATAATGCTTGAAGCTTCATGCTAATCTTCTTCAAGAACAGTTCAAGCTACAATCTGATAGCATAAACCAAATCCCATAATTGAAATCCCTAAAAACTAAACTAGGAAATGAAAACTAAAACTAGGAAATGAAAAACAAAGAGGAATGAAGAAGGAAAGATGAAAAGAGGAGTATGAAGAAGGAAAGATGAAGAGAGGAGTATCCTCTCTCTTCTCAAGCTTGCTGCTCCAATTCCTACATTTTGGCCCTCCTCTTCGTCCTCTCTCTCTTTCTCCAAAAATAGGTTTTTGGGAGGCTTTTAAACCCCGCACAAAACGTGGCCGCTGAACCGACTAAAGCGTCGCGAGTCGCGACACTGATCGCGAGCCGCGACGAGCTCACTGTCATCCGCACAACATTGACTGGGACAAGGGCGTCGCGAGTCGCGAAGCAGCTCGCGAGGTGCGACAAGCAGGGGTCGCGAGCATCTTTGTCTTGGTCTTTGGGCGGAGTCTTCTGCCGAGCTTGCGATCTTTGGGCGAGGCTTGCGATGCTGCTCCAAGGGCTTGCTGCGTGCTGCCGAGCTTGCGGTGCTGCTGAGCTTGCTTAGGCTTGCGGTGGAGTTTGGTTGTTGTTGGTGAGATGGCAATGGCACAATGTTGTTGAGCCTCTCGAACACTTCTAAGTATATCGCTCAAACCCATTTTACCATAAAAGCTCGGAACATAAGACGTTAACACCATTTTAACTCACAAAACTCCGAACTTCCGCTAAGGATAATATATATGCAAACATTAACAATTACGAACAAACCCTTAGCAAAGTGCACCCACAATATCATAAAAACTTCGTATAACTTGAGCGTATCAAATTAAATAAACTTAGATTGATTTTGACAAAACTAAGACCTAGAGCTGATCAACTCCAGCCCGGCCCGGTTTTTAGGCGGGCTTGGGCAGTTTTTTTGGCCCGCGGGCGAGCCTGACCCGGCCCGAATTTTTTTTTTTGGGCGGGCTTTGGACAAGCCAAAAAAGAAGTTTTAGTCTAATTTTTTGGCCCGCCCCGTTTTGGCCCGAAAAAGCCCGCTCGACCCGGCCCGAAATAACGGGCTTTGGGCACAATTTTTTGGCCCGGATTTGGGCCTGGCCCGGTCAATGGGCAATTTTTTTTGGCTCGGCCCGGCCCGATCCCAGCCCGGCACGGCCCATGATCACCTCTACTAAGACCTTAATGACTAATATTGCTAATCATATACCCATAAGCGAACCCAAAGCAGCAGATGGTTGAACAAAGTTGCTGAAATTTAAGACTAAACAAGGCTCTTGGATTTCCAATAGTAACAAAATAAAACAAAGGTGGAATGTCAAAAATTTCAGTAGAAACAATCAGTACATGAAAAAGAAAATAATCAAGATTAGGCAAGTCTTGCGCAAAAGAAGAAGCCTAAAATCAGATTTAACACAAAATCATCACTATCAAGAAATAGAAACGCAAGTATACCTTGTTGAGGATTTATGACCACCCCATGGAATCCACCTTCAGTGTTTGATTAGACTCATCTCACTCTGTCCCAATCAGAAAAGGGAACATTACAAACTAAAAGAAATCCATTCAAGAACACAAAGAAAGTTAGATGTATGATTAACTAAAGCATATCTTACTTATTTCGAATTGGGGGAGGAAGGGGGATTGAAGGCACAATAACTACCCTAATGGGATTTCCTAGTGTTAATATTCATCCTCAATCCCCAATTCGAACGAATTTAACCCCTTTGATATGAGCACAACATTGTTTCTACGCAGCAAAATTGTCCATCAACTGATTGACATTAAAATTAGATGACCCTAATCCACAACTATCTAACTTGAGCTACTGAAACACATCCAATCACCAATATGGCCAAATTGGAGCCAAATCCCATACCTTTATTAAGATAACCTCAACAGGTATGCGATTTTGTACAATTTTCAAACAGAATATCTATACATGACAATAGATATACAGACCCCGACACCAAAAGTGAAGCAAATAGGCCTCCAAGCTCATCTAACAATCCTCTATTAACAGATTGATTGTTTGATTAAGCACGTACATGCAGACAAGCAAAAATCTAAAATGATGAACACAATCAAATCAAATAACCAACTAAAGAAGAATAAAAGACAAAAGGGGGTGGGAAATAATTGAAATGAAACCCTAGAAAACGATAAAGAGGAAATGAAATTCCCGAAAAAAGGGAGGAAAATGAAAATAACAAGAGATAAAATTTGGTGATTAGGTTAAAAATGAAGAGAAGGAGAGAGTATGAACCAGGATTTGCAGAAAACGGACCAAAATCGAAAACCCAAAAAGTTAATTGAATGAATTACCAAAATGAAATTCGAGGAATGATCAATGTGTGGCCTTGAAAGTATACCAGTTCCTGCAAAAAGGGAGAAAAATGAACACAATCAGTACAGCAAAAAATAGGAATAGAAATTCTTTAACCACACTCAGCTTGCGATTCTAAAATACGATGAACACAATCGAATCAAACAACCCAACTGAAGAAGAATTAAAGACAAAAGAGGAAAAATAATTGAATTGAAACCCTAAAAAACGATAAAGAGGAAATGAAATTCCCGCAAAAAGGGAGAAAAATGAAGATAAAAAGAGATAAATTTGATGATTAGGTTAGAAATGAAGAGGAGGAGAGAGAGTGAGAGACACAGTGAAGAGGAGGGAGAAGAAAACATTGTGCGGCTCAGATGGAGGGCTGAAATTGCCCAAGCCTTATGAACAGTGATTTATATGCTTTTGTGACTCAAAATACTGTTCAAATGAACAGTAGCCAATCTTCCAACTTTTAAAAGGTTAAGGAAGTGTTATTCCTTTCAAGCCAGATAAGTGATATAAAAACAAAAATCGTTGATGTAACAACTATTGTTTAGCATATTTTATTAACAGTCTTCATTCTTATAAAAGATCTTACCTATAGGCTATAGCTACATTACTTGCAATATGTATAAGGAGGAAAGACAATCTAGTGTGGCTGCTTTTAGAGAATAGGTAACAACAGCTAGAGCTTTATTGCAAAAACTTCTGGAAGGCCATATATTTGTAATGATCTTTAGCCTCTCTCTCTTCACACTTCGGACCCCCTTCTTCTCTTCACACTCCTCTCATGGCACACCAATTCTTCCACTCTTCACACTCCTCTCATGGCACACCAACTCTTCCTCGTTTCCTTCTATAATGCCATATATAATGCCCACACTCAAGCTGCAAACTTGTATTTATCCCCCAAATCTCTTTCATTTTACTTTAATTTTCTTATCAACCCTGTCTTTCTAATTAGTTCAGAAATATGTTACAAATGATATTTTACGTGTTCTTTTTTATTTTTGCCTTTACCCCCCAAATCTCTTTTTCATTACCTCCAAACTTGCCACGACTCTTAAGTTTTAAGTTCGCAATATTTTGGCCAGCAGGTCTATGTAAAGCCCCAAACTCGGGTTGTGTTACATTAGATGGAGTATTCCGAGATCTTAAAGCATTTACCATCCGCGGATTATGGCCCATATATGGGGACAATTCTAGACCCAATTCAGCTGAAGAGTTCCGCGAAGATACAATTGAGGAAATAAAAATGAATTGAATGTCAAGTGGCCTAGATTGAAATCTTATGGAAAAACTAAGAAGTATAAGACATTCTGGAAACACGAGTGGGAATATCACGGAAAAAGGCAAATTTATTTTCCGTGCTGCGATAATTCTCGTACATGTTGGACGTATTCAAACATCTCAATGCCTATACGATTATTGAGGGAACCGGTAGATATAATTTGTATTCATTAGCTTATTGCATCAATGTAATATCTAACATATTATAATTTGTATTATAGGAAAACCGACCAAAGTCTCGGAAGTTGAAGTTGCATTTGGCGGTCTGCGATTAGAAGTCAAATGTGCTAAAAAAGACGAGAATTTCTATCTCAAAGAAATTATTTTTTGCCTAAACGCCACAATGAATATGATCGATTGTGATACAAGTAACCTGAAAGGGGATTGCGACAGATTCAAAGACTTTATGTACGGTCATGAGTTAGCTCCGGCAAAAACAAAGTAATTTGCATGATTTAAACGTTTTATTACGCTTTCTTTTTATTGTTTGGAGTTATATTAAAAAAACCCGTATGATCAAAACATGTATGGTGTAATATCCCCAAATTTAAACATGTTTAAATAATACAATTATTGCTCTTGTTATAAAATAATATGGGGTAAGACTTAAGAATGCAATATGCTATGATACTTTTAACATACTATTATTACCTTAAGGGGGTGAGGCTACCTAAATAAGCTAGTCTATATATAAAAGAAACTCAGTGTAATATAAATATAATTAGAATGAAAGTGAGCAATTAAAGTTAGTGTTAAAAAAAATGCCCCTATAGCCTACAAATATATATAGCTTGTCATTCACCTTCCTCTTCCCTTATGTGAAACTTTGAAATCATGCAACTATGGAGATCAAATCTCCCGACATAAGCCACCTCATCTCAAGCACAAAGTCAGCAAGATACAACTCCTTGAGCCAACAAAACTCGGAAATGATGATCACCATATCTCCTCCATTAATGAGTAAATCTTGACTAAATAGATTTCTTTGCAACAATAAGTTTCAAACCCATTTTTAGCTCTATAAATACCCAAGCAATTACCCTGATCAAGAACTCAAACAAAAACTAAAACCAATTACTTACCAATTGCTCCAAAATTGATAATTCCTCTCTTTCTCCTATTTCCTCTCTGTTTCTTGAAGAACTTGTTGTAATACCACGACGCCAACAACGTCACCACTACAACGACACCCTAACGACCACCACCTTCCCAACCACCTCTCCACCCTCGCTGGCACCTTCTTCTTCTCTCGCTGGCCGCTGCACAACTTCCTCCTCTTGTTCGCACACACTCTCTCTCCACTGCTGCACCACCTTCTTTCACCCTTATTGTTTTAATGAGTAGAACTAAAATAATGCTTCATTAAACGAATTATATGTATTTATACACGGATTTTTCACCAGGTACCCCTGAGTTTTACGAATATTCACCGGATACCCTCGTAGTTTCCAAAATGCACAATGTGCCCCTGAGGTTTCGAAAAATCATCAGATACCCTTAATGACTAACAACCGTCAACTATGTTAGTCATTAAGACTATAAATCAACCCCAAACTAACCTAATTAATACTAATTAACTCTAATTAAACCTAATTAACTCTAATTGAACCTCATTGACCTTAGTTAATTAAATCTCCACCCCCTCCTCACCTACCAACCACCCCAACCACCGACATGCCACGATACCAGCCACCACCACCCCGAAGACCTCCCCCCTCCCCTTCTCCAGTCCGAAAACCTCCCCCTCCCCTTCCCAAAGACCGAAAACCTCCCCTCCCCTTCCCCGGCTCGAAAACCTCCCCCTCTCCTTCCCCATCCCCGAAAACCTCCCCTCTCACCCTCCCCGGCCTTCGAGGGCCGGAGGAAAGGAGGGGAGCAATTTTCGGCGGTGGGGAAGGGAAGGGGGAGGTTTTTGGTCCTGGAGAAGGGGAGGGGTTTCTGAGCCGGGGAAGGGGTGGGGGAGGTTTCTGGGGCTAGGAAAGGGGAGAGGGGAAGTTTTCTGGGTCAGAAGAAGGGAGGGGGGGGGAGGTTTTCGGCGGTGGGGAAGGGGAGGGAGGGGGCGGTTTTCGGCGTTGGGGAAGGGGGGGGGGAGGTTTTCGGGGTGGGGGATAGGAGGGGCGGTTTTCGGGGTGGTGGTGGCTGGATGGGAGGCTGAGTAGGGGCTTTTATGCCGTCGATTGAGAATTTGGCCTTTTAGACTAACAAAATTGACGGAAACTTAACGGTGGGGTCAAGTCATGTATTTTTCAAAACCTTAGGGGCACCTTGTGCATTTTGGAAACTGCGAGGGTACCCTGTGAATATTCATAAAACTCGGGGTACCTGGTGAAAAATCTGATTTATAAATTATAATACGAATTTTGATACTAATAATTATTGAGGAAATTGACCCATTGATATATTATTGGAAATAAATTATATAAACTTATTGTATTTAGTGCACCTCATATCAAGTTTAAATGATATGACTAATAAATTTCACCTTAATTATTCTCATACGGTATGAAGAGCCACAAAATCCTAAACTCAAACCCTAATAAAACAAACAACAAATTTCTTTTTCTTTTGCTTCTTGAGTTCTTGCGTCAACAATAACATCAACAATTTTACAATGGAATTACCACCTCATGCTTCCTTTGGTATTTCTTATTCCACCGAAGACTTTTCAA
This sequence comes from Beta corolliflora, assembly GCA_947648045.1. Lineage (NCBI taxonomy): Eukaryota > Viridiplantae > Streptophyta > Magnoliopsida > Caryophyllales > Amaranthaceae > Beta > Beta corolliflora. Next base: position 522,735 of record CANSZD010000435.1, read on the forward strand.
ATGTCTCCCTGGAACCACATACTCCTACACATGTTATTGCGTCGTCGCACTCCACTTCCATATATTTTGGTGTTGTAATATTTAAATTGTCAATCCATTCATGTTTAAGTTGCAAAAGTTGAGTATTTTCACCTTTATTTCAAGTAAAGGTAAAAGGTAAAGTAAATAAAAATCTTTTATTATGTGATCTCTCTTTAATTAATAAGATAGATAGGATATTATAGATGTTCCTAATGGTAAGTGACAATGCGTTGTTGTTAAGGATTGTAAAAGTTACTACGTACTTCAGTACTTAGATGAATAACATGAAAACACTTAAAACACATAAGGAGAATCCCCTAATTGCACAAAGGGGAGAAACAACCTTTGAACTACTTTCTCTTGCACACTTAACTCGTATGATAATCTATCTATCTAAGTTGTCAAGCTTCCTGAGTAAGGTTAATTAAGGGCCTTATTATTTAAGGGTTTAGTAGCCCATATAATATCAAGGAAAAATATATAGTAATTCGGTATTAATTAAAAGTAGTGAAGTCATTTGATTTAATAATATCTAAGATTCAAGTATGATTCATTATTTACAGTTTCGAGTATCATATATAGGAATTGTATTTTTGATTAATTGGTTTAAGTATGTACTCGGCTTTTGCTGATGACATTTGATTCGGGACTAAATATTTTGTACCACAATTATATACCATTGTGTATATAAATTATTATTGGCTCATGAAAGAAACAAAACCATAAATTCAACCTTTGTGGCTTTGCGCACTTGTAGTCAACAACCATTCAAGCAGACATGAAATGTTGCAAAATGATAAATTTGGTTTTCTTTTATATATATATGTAACTATGGTTTTCAGTGATATTTGTACATCTTTGAGCATTGATGTTATGTTTGGAATAATTGGTTGCAAGCAGATCATATCATGGCATATAAAAAGGAATTTAATTTTAACAACGGTAGCATGCCAATAGACTTGTTGATGATGATCCTTATCAACCTCCCGGTGAAATCTTTTATACGATTTACTTGTGTGTGTAAATCTTGGTTGCGGCTCATTCAAAACGATGTTCAATTTGCTACCACACACTACGTCTCTCGGAGTACATTATCGGCTTGTTTGATGGAGAATTTTGATTACATTGCCTTTCATGATTATTTGAGAAAACATAATCAATTTTTTTACAAGATTTGCGTCTTCTCTTTAACTGAAAAGAAGACATTACGTGAAGTGAAAAAGCTTGAGATAGGACTTATTTGGAGATCTGTGCCAGTATCCAACTTTTGTCATGGCGTAATGTGCATGCATGTCGATCCTCAATATGATAGGCGTAGAGGGGAGTCTCCTAAGCTCATTTTATGTAACCCATCAATTCGGGAAGTAGTCGAAGTGCCAGTGTCCCGCAACATGCATTAAAACCCATCGGTTGACCAGTTTTTGCATTGGGTATGACTCTGTTCGTAATGACTACAAAATTGTGGCAACCATCAAAGCCGGATCCTATTCGCGTCCTACTTGGATGGTGGATATCTTCTCTATCAGTAATCATCGTTGGTGTAATCTGCATGACATAGACATCCTTCCGCAACTAGACGGGTCGTTGCGAGACCCTATGTTGAATTGTAACAGTAGTAATCTTAACTGGAAATGTCGCAATGTCATAATATCTTTTGACATGGTAGATGAGAAATTCTGCGAGATCCCAATGCCAAACTGCCTATGCCGGAAGGGAAATGAGCATCATCTATTGACCGCTTGGCGTGTGAAGGCTTGCCTATGTTGCTACTCAAATTATTCCAATGAAGATATCAACATATGGGTACTAACTTGCTTGAATGTAGGTGATAAAATCGGAGTTGGTAACAACGCAAGATATAATTGGGTTAAGCAAATTTCAATTAGATTTCCAGATCAAGAGCTTGTTTATCCTGTGAATCTTTGGATGAATGACAATGAACTTTTGGTAAATGTGAAGAATGATAAGGGTACATTTGAGGTATGTTCTTATGACCTTCGCACCCAATAACTAAAGAGAACAGGACGTCGAGGTTTACCTTATGAGGTTTTTGGTTATACAAAAAGCTTAGTGTCGATCAAGAGATTCATGTCAAGATACAACAAATCCACTCGTACAGAACAAGATGGAGAATCCAACATGGTTGATTGTGAAGACAATAAGGTATTAGAGCACAAGAATAATGATGGACGTGTCTATTTCGTTCGAGAGGTTGCTCGAAGAAGTGATTATAATGTTCGGTGGTCCTATAAGTTTAAGCTAGTATGATTATGAGCTAGTATTAGCAAAGGTGCTGATAATATTTCTGTTGCTTCTCTACAAGTGGATATTTTTGTCACATTCTTGGTATTTCATTGTATTTTATTTCTATTTATATTTAAACTTTTTGCTCCTTTTTTTTCTCAATTCTTGCGTGATTTTTTTTAGTATGACAAAGATGATGCATAATTGCATATGCTGTAATATACTCCCTCCGTCCCATAATATAGTCCTCACTTCTCATTTTTCACGGAAATTAAGGAAAATGGAATGAGTAATATGATTTCCAAAAAATGTATTTAATGAAGTGGTTTTTTTGATATTTTTGTATTGAAAATAGTTCTTTATTTTCTTTTTCCTTTAAATAAAATCAAAAGGCAATAAATGTTCCTTGGAATGGTGTAAAGCAATAAATGGAGTCACATGTTTTGAGAGAAAAGTAGAGGTATTTTGGAAAGTTTGTGTAGAAATTAAGAATAACTTAGTCCAAACATATTGATAAAAAAATAGGCACAACATTTTGGGACACCAAAAAAGGAATGTGAGCACTATATTATGGGACGGAGGGAGTATTAGTCTTTACTCATAGTCATAGGATATATTGCATTGTAGAAAGGGTATCGTAGTAAGTGTAGAGAGAAGAGAGTGAAAGAAATTGCAGGTTAAGTTTCAGAATTTATAATCTGCTCATGTTGAGGAAATTTTGCCAAAAAAAACCTTTTAAAAGTTCAATTTTGGGAAAAAAAGCCTTTTAAAGCATCCTTTGCAAAAACAAACCACAGACTAATTTTTTTTTGCAAGATGAAACCTATTTCCATTTTCCAGTGCGATTTTTGAGATGCATAAGGGTGGTGTTGCAGTTAATGGAAATAGGGGGTTATAAGAAGATAGAAAGGGTCACCCCTATGCATCTCAAAAACCACACCCGAAAAAGGGAATAGTTTCTTCTTGCAAAAAATATTATGTTTTTGGTTTGTTTTTGCAAAGAATGCTTTAAAAGGTTTTTTTCCGCAAAATTGAACTTTTAAAAGGTTTTTTTTGGCAAATTTTCCTAACAATAATCATCTTTCTTCCCTCTTAAATATCAATGTTTTAAATATTACGAGGAACTCTAGAAAAAATAGTTGAGATTTGTAAACTATGAAAATCGCAATGGCAAACTTGTGAACATCAGTGTTATGCTTGTCGCATTACTATGGAGTATTTAGACTTTGCTTTTTGTTCGTTGAGCCAAGTGCTATGCTTCATAAGTGAAATTTGCCTAGATTTTTTAGTATTGGATTTGGCCGGGTGAAATCAAATTTGTTTTTACTTCCCTTTTCCTTTTAGGGAAACTTTGAGGTCTGCTCTAAAGTGATATTCGATATACTAGGATTAAGTACTTGTATTTCTATTGTTATATGAATATACCATGAACAAATGACTCTATAATCAGTCATGATGACTTTACATTCTATTGCAGAGTGGTGTGAGAGGTTAAATTAGGGGTGTAAATGATGCGAGTCGAGTTCGAGTTTGAGCTAGCTCGACTCGACTCGTTAGCACTTTGAGTCGAGCTAACTCAAGTTGAGTTTTGACAGAACTTTGATAAAGTTGAGCTTTGACCGAGTAGATTTCGAGTAGCTTGAAAGTGTCTCGTGTTAAAAGCAACCTTAAGGTAGAAAATATGACAAATTTAAGTATTTTGTATCACGAGTTTTTAAGTCGAGTATCGAGTTGCTCAACTCGGCTCATCAACATCTTGAGTCAAGCTCGAGTTTGATTCGAGGTCACTCGAGTCGATCTTTGACCAAGTCGATCTCGAGTAGCTCGAGAGTACAGTTGTCTCGTTTCATTTACACCCCTAGGTTTAATGCTGGATATGTATGTGCAGCTTTGATAAACGTTTTCTCATGTATGTGTTAGTGGATTTTTCTTTGGATTTTCTTAAAGAGGTTTGCTGAGGGCATTGCCTAAATCTAGTCATTATAGAGTTTGATTTCTGTAAGGTAATAAGTCATTTTTCATAAGCTCCGATCCAGCCGCCAAGAGGACTTTAACAATATATTAGTTCTTTGCTGATTGCTTTAGCTAATTTGACTGCTGCACTAAATTGTATTAGATGTTTGTATGAGAGTGTTTTTGAATTTTAAACTTTCAACTCAATATTCTCAATCTTCCTTTCACCAAAGAAGTTAGATTCCTTTAGATTTAAAATCTCTCTCTTTTCTTCTAAATAAATTAAAAGACTTACACTTTCTATCTCGATCAACGTCTGTAATTCTCTTTGTTGAAGTTTGCGATGAATTTCATAATTGCATTATGCAAACAAAATCTAGCTAAGTAAAATAGATAATCTGGGTTATCTTCAAGAAATAACGCATAGATTGTTGCTTTGTTAATTTGTTAGTGTGGCATGCTGTAGAGGATGGGCTCAAATACTAAATGTTGCATGCTCTTTTGGGACATATATGGCAGTACTCTTTTTCCAAAGAGAGTAACAAAACAACAGTCTCATGATGTAGTGAATGGTTCTTGTGATTGATGTTCAAAATAGTGTAAATTTAGGATTTTATGAAGCTATTGTGATAATTATCCTGTGATCAAAGCTTAAACTTGTGTAATTTGAGCTGAGGAAGTCAATTGGATGATTCATTTAAGAATTTGCCACTTTATCTCCGATATGAATAAGTTTTGTAAATCAAATGGCAATTTCGCAATTAAAATGCTACTAATATACTGCTGTAGAATCTAAATATAGAGTTATGAATTTAGTCTTCTTTTCTATTTTGCAATTGATCATGAATTTAGTCTTCTTTTCTAAATATTATTCAAACGTCTCAATGCCTATACGATTATTGAGGGAACAGGTAGATATAATTTGTATTCATTTACTGTTTAGCTTATTGCATCGATGTAATATCTCACATATTATAATTTGTATTATAGGAAAACCGACCAAAGTCTCGGAATTTGAAGTTGCATTTGGCGGTCTGCGATTAGAAGTCAAATGTGCTAAAAAAGACGAGAATTTCTATCTCAAAGAAATTATTTTTTGCCTAAACGCCACAATGAATATGATCAATTGTGATACAAGTAACCTGAAAGGGGATTGCGACAGAACCAAAGACTTTATGTACTATCATGAATTCGCTCCGGTAAAAGCAAAGTAATTTGCATGATATAAACATTTTATTACTCTTTCTTTTTATTGTTTGGAGTTGTATTAAAAAACTCGTACAATCAAAACATGTATGGTGTAATATCCCCAAGTTTAAACATATTTAAATAGCGGTTTTTTCACCATATACCCCCGACAAATTGGAAAATTCACCATATACCCTCAATGTTTCAAATATGCACCATATACCCCTGAGTTTTCGAAAACGTTCACCATATATCCTTTTTCTAACTTCCGTTAACTCACCGTTAGCTTTATTTACCATTTTGCCATTATTAACCCTAAACCCTAATTCTAATCTAACCATAACCCTAACCCTAATCTAACTTTAACCATACAAAATTTGCAACCAAGTGTAAATAAAGACTCCCCTAGCCCAGATCTGAAAGAATTTTCAAGTTTCAAGCCAAAATCGGAGCTCAAAATATTCAAGAATGGAGGTTTGAGGTTAGAGAGAAAGAATTCGAGTCGGGGATAGAGAAATCGTGGGGAGGGGGGGAGAGAGAGAAATTGCGAGGAGGGGGTGGGGGCCGGGTAAATCGGGGGAGGGGCTGGGGCCGGGGAAATCGCGGGGGGGGGTGGGGGAAATCGCGGGAGAGGGGTGGGGGGTGGGGGGCTGCGGCGGGGAGGGGGTGGTGAAATCGCGGTGTCGAGGGGAGGGGTTGGGAGTGGGGGTGGGGCGGGGCGGGTGGGGGGCCGGGTGCGGCGGTGGAGGGTGGTGGAGGGGGTAGGGGGGGGGGTGGGGGGAGGGGGGGGGTGGGTTAGGGTTTAGATTTTAGGATTAGGGTTTAGATTAGATGTTAGGGTTTAGATTAAGGTTTACATTTTAGGGTTAGGGCTTAATGATGGCAAAATCGTAAATAAAGCTAACGATGAGTTAACGACAGTTAGAAAAAGGGCATATGGTGAACGTTTTCGAAAACTCAGGGGTATATGGTGCATATCTGAAACATTGAGGGTATATGGTGAATTTTCCAATTTGTCGGGGGTATATGGTGAAAAAACCGTATAAAATATATGATATATAATATATAATATATGATATATAATATATAATATATAATATATAATATATAATATATTGCATGCATTCTTAAGTGTTACCCCATATTATTTAATAACAAGAACAATAATTATATTATTTAAACGGTTATTTCACCAAATACCCCTGACAAATAAATTTATTCACCAAATACCCCCACTTTTTTTCGAATTCACCATATACCCTTGACTTTTAAAAAAATTCACCAGATGCCCTTATTAACTAACGGAGTTAACTCTGTTAGTCATTAACCCTAATTAATCCTAAAAATTCCTAATTAACCCTAAAAAAACCCTAATTAAACCTAACTAAACCCTAAGTAAACCTAAAAACCCTAACTCTCTCTCCCTAACCCGGCCCCCCCCCCCAACCCTAGAGCCACCAGCCCCACCACCCAACCCCCGGGTCCCACCAACCCCACCCCCCCCTCCCCGGCCAGCGGCCACGCAGCCCCCTCCCCCTCCCCTCCCCCCAGGCGCACCCCACACATACCCCCCTCCCCGGCGCCCCCCACGCAAGCCCCCCTCCCCTCGACCTCCCTCACGCCTCCCCCTCCCCCTCCCTCACTCCCTCCCCTCCCCCGCCGCCGCGCTCCCCCCGCCGACCACCCCCGGCCCGCTGCGCCTCCCCCTCCCGACCACCCCGGCCCGCATCCCCTCCTCTTCCCCCAAGAAATCGGTTGCCCCCACCCCCCTACCCTTCCCCGCGAACTCGGTCGCTCCCCCTCCCCTCTCCCCCCGCCACCCCCCTGCCCACCGCGCGTCCCCCTCCCCATCTCCCACCCCTTCGAATCCCGCGCCTCCTCTCCCTCCCCCCACCCCTTCGAAGCGAATCTCCTGTCTCCCCTATCCCACCCTCGTTTCAGCCCAAAAAGAAACGGAGGAGGCGACACTCTCCCACCATTGTTTCGCCAAGAAGAAACAGAGAGGAGGCGGCACTCTCCCACCGTCGTTTTGCCCTTGAAAGAAACGGAGGACGCGGCATAGGAGGTGCCGAGAAGTGAGAAGGCCGACTTCTTGAAATTGAAATTGCACAGTGCAAGGAGGAGGGGGCCGTGGTGCCGACGAGAGAGTGAGGGAGGAAGAGGGGGGGACGAGTGCGCCGACGAGAGTGAGGGATGGGGAGGCGCTGGGGGCTGCGTGGGGGGGGGCTGTGTGGGGAGGGGGGGGGGCTGGGGTCAGGGGGTGGGGTTGGGGTGGGGTGAAGGGGGCCGGGGTTGGGTTAATTAGGTTTTAGGATTAATTAGGTTTAGGGTTAGTTTGAGTTTTAGGGTTTTTAGGTTTAATTAGGGTTTAATTACAGTTTTTTAGGTTAATTAGTTAATTAATTAACGGAGAACTAACGTCCGTTAGCCAAAAAGGGCTTTTTTGGTATTTTTTTAAAGATCAGGGGTATTTGGTGAATTTTTTTAAAGGTCAGGGGTATTTGGTGAATTTTGAAAAAAGTGGGGGTATTTCGTGAATAAATTTATTTGTCAGGGGTATTTGGTGAAAAAACCGAATATTTAAACTCGAAAATTTGAGTCTGAATTCAATCCAAACATTTTTTTGTTCCCATCAAGTCCAATAAATCTAGATTGGACTATGGACTTTCCGCATTCCATTTACACCCCAAGACATTTTTAGTTCCAATAATAAAATATTTGGACCCGAAAATTTGAGTTCGAGTCGAGACCAAACATTTTTCGGTCTGATCTAGTCAAATATGGATTGGACCGGATCTCATTATGGACTTTCCGCAGTCCACTTACACCCGTAAGTATACCATCTATATAGCCACACTCTATAATGCCACAAAAGATAAAAACTAACAAAAAGAAACACTGCAAGCTACAAACTTGCCTTTACACCCAAATCTCTTTCATTTTAGTTCAATTTTCTTATCATCCATGTATTTCTGATTTATTCAGAAATATGTTACAAATGATATTTTACGTGTTCTTTTTTATTTTTGCCTTTACCCCAAATTTCTTTTTCATTACCTCCAAACTTACCACGACCCGATATACCCCAGGGTATAGACCCACTACTCTTAAGTTTAAGTTCTCAATACTTTGGCCATTAGGTCTATGTAAAGTCCCAAACAAGGGTTGTGATGGGTATGATAGAGTATTCCGGGAGCTTAACGCGTTTACCATCCGCGGATTATGGACCATATATAGGGACATTCAGCTGAAAAGTTCAGTAAGGATACCATTAATGAAATAATAGCTGACATGAATGATAAATGACCTACATTGAAATTTTATGGAGATACTGATAAGTATAACACATTGTGGGATCACGAGTGAGAAGCTCAAGGAAAAAAAAGGTAAATTTATTTTCCGTGCTGTGATACTTCTCGTACACGTTGGACGTATTCAAACATCTCAATGCCTATACGATTATTGAGGAAACAGGTAGATATAATTTGTATTCATTTACTGTTTAGATTATTGCATCAATGTAATATCTCACATATTATAATTTGTATTATAGGAAAACTGACCAAAGTCGCAAAAGTTGAAATTGCATTTGGCGGTCTGCAATTAGAAGTCAAATGTGCTAAAAAAGACGAGAAATTCTATCTCAAAGAAATTATTTTTTGCCTAAATGCCACAATGAATATGATCAATTGTGATACAAGTAACCTGAAAGGGGATTGCGACAGAACCAAAGAATTTATGTACTATCATGAGTTAGCTCCGGTAAAAGCAAAGTAATTTGCATGATTTAAACATTTTATTACGCTTTCTTTTAATTGTTTGGAGTTGTATTAAAAAACTCGTACGATCAAAACATGTATGGTGTAATATCCCCAAGTTTAAACATATTTAAATAATACAATTATTGTTCTTGTTATAAAATAATATGGGGTAACACTTAAGAATGCATGCAATATATTATATATTATATATTATGTATTATATATTATGTATTATATATTATATATTATATATTATATATTATATATTATATATTATATATTATATATTATATATTATATATTATATATTATATATTATATATTATCTATTATATATCATATATTATATGCAAAAATATTGAACTGGATTTGATATATTGGAATCCTAAGGGGTGAGTCCAAATCCAGTCTGAAAATATTTAAACTCGAAAATTTGAGTCTGAATTCAATCCAAATATTTTTCGGTCCGATCGAGTCCAATAAATCTAGATTGGACTCTGGACTTTCCGCATTCCATTTACACCCCAAGCCATTTTTAGTTCCAATAATAAAATATTTGGAGTCGCGAATTTGAGTTCGAGTCGAGACCAAATATTTTTCGATCCGATCTAGTCAAATATGAATTGGATCGGATCTCATTATGGACTTTTCGCAGTCCACTTACACCCGTAAGTATACCATCTATAATGCCACACTCTATAATGCCACAAAAGATAAAAACTAACAAAAATAAAACACTGCAAGCTACAAACTTTTCTTTACCCCAAATCTCTTTCATTTTAGTTCATTTTTCTTATCGGCCTTGTCTTTCTGATTTGTTCAGAAATATGTTACGAATGATATTTTACGTGTTCTCTTTTATTTGCCTTTACACCAAATCTCTTTTTCATTACCTCCAAACTTGCCACGACTTCTAATTTCTTTGAGATAAAAATTCTCCTCTTTTTAGCATATTCGACTTCTAATCGCAGACCGCCAAATGCAACTTCAGCTTCCGAGATTTTGGTCGGTTTTCCTATAATACAAATTATTATATGTGAGATATTACATTGATGCAATAAGCTAAACAGTAAATGAATACAAATTATATCTACCTGTTTCCTCAATAATCGTATAGGCATTGAGATGTTTGAATACGTCCAACGTGTACGAGAAGTATCACAGCACGGAAAATAAATTTGCCTTTTTTCCGTGAGCTTCCCACTCGTGATCCCAGAATGTGTTATACTTACCAGTATCTCCATAAAATTACAATGTAGGCCATTTATCATTCATGTCATGCTATTATTTTATATTATCTCTTTTTGGTGATAGGTCATGCGTTTGAAGCCCGTATATATGCCGAAAATGTTCCAAAAGGGTTTCTTCCAGCCACTGGGGTGCTTCATCACTATCAACCTGTTCCAGAGTCAGAAACAGGTTCTGGCATTTATCTTAGTTTGTATGTGCAGTATAATAATACGAGTTTTTTTTTCTCTATTGCACATGCTATGGTTTACATTTCGCCCATGAGATATAATCTTGTTCGCTTCGTAATTTGCAATGATTATTTTCTCCATCTATCTAAATAATCTGTTTCAGTTTGGAGGATAAATTGCAATTACTTGCTTATATATTCTTTATGTGTTACTTGTCTAATTTGGCAAGTGTTATAGGATGGTTACCTGTTTATACTACCTTTTTGGATGCTCTATGCCTCTATCCATGCCAATTACTCATTAATCAATCTCTTTGAACAGTTCGTGTTGAGACAGGAGTTGAACAAGGAGATGTTGTTAGTATGCATTACGATCCTATGATTGCAAAGCTTGTAATTTGGGGGAGAAAATCACTCTACAACATTACTTAAATTGAAGGACTGCCTATCAAAATTTCAGGCATGAATGAAAAACTTCAACTTCACATGTTTTACATTGTATCTCCCTGAGTAATTGTTTCCTTTGAAGGCTGTCTATTATGTGTTTTGAAACTTTGTATAATCAGCATTGCTAGAGTTGTGCATTTCTTTTTACACCACCCTTGCCCCATCTTTATTTGAAACCCGAGGGGTGGGTAGGGGGCGGACTGTTGCGTTTGTGAAGCACCATAAGATTGTGGCTCACTTAAGAATTGTCGTTTTTATTCTTCATAGAGAACCTGAAGCTATTTAAAATGTCCAAATGAACTTGTCATGAAGTATTTCTCAAAAAAACGAGAAAAAAAGAAAAAAGATGCTAGAGAGAGAAAGAGAGAGTTTCCCAGAAAACCCTAGAAAAATCCCCCAATTTGATTTCCTTCCATTCTCTTCTTCAAAGCCATGTCTCCTCGAAAATTTCTTCATCATCATCTTTCCTGCTCTTAGACGCCTGTGTTTAAAGCGTCTATTGGTGGTTTTGCTGCTATTAGCTACTGATTATTGCGACTATTCAGTTTCCCCAAAAATTTCCCCAATTCAATTGCATAGATTTAAGGCTAGAAAATCATTGCAAATAAAGTCTAATAAAGTGATTATTTGCCATGCTTTTTCTTCTTTTCCCTTTTCTCGAGCCTCTCAAAAAGCTACGAGTTGGATTAAAGGGTTTTATTATCTTCAATTTAAGTTCAAAGGAGAGAGTGATTCTAGGGTTTCCTGGGTTGGTGCATTTAATGAGATTGAGAGTCCAATTGAGTTGTCAGTTGTTGTGTGCTGCAGTGTTGTTAATTCTGGTTGTGATGGTTCGTTATGTGCGTCTGGTGGTGGAAGTTCAGAGGTTTTGCTTCTGAACTTGAGTCTCTTTTTTTCGTCTGGAAATCCTCTTGCATTTAATGCGATGGAATTGATCATTGTGGTAGCTGGCTCCCAATTTGGGATTGGATCTTCTCTACAGGTTTGGCAATTTACCTATAAAAGGTAAAGGTTGGTAAGTTTTTTTTCTCACATCCCCATCTCACAGTCTCTTTCTCTCCTCGTATTTCTCTGTGATTAGATTTTATTCCCTTCATTGGTTGTTAGCATTTAATATGGCTCATCCCTCTTCCTTTAAGGAAGCTTTACTTAGTAACCCTAACCCTAGTCCTGATTCTAATGTTATTACTTTAAATTTGCCTGTGTATCAGTCCACTGCTCCTCCCCCTCTCCCTCTTCCTACAGCTACTTCTCATGTCACTGTTTCCCCTGATTTAAGCCAAGACCCCCTCCCCCTCCAGTTTTTCCTGAGTCCATTATTCTGGATGACCTCCCTCAGGTCAAACAGCAAACAGGACATTGCTGAATTGTCAAGAACTTGCTTATTTGGTAAGATGCTGTCAGCTCCTCTTGATGTTAGAACTATTAAAGCTAGAACTAAAACTGATAGGAAGTTTATTAAGGGTGATGTGGATCTCCTTGAGATGGGCAATGGTTGGCTGTAAAGCAAGGATCTTGCTCTTGTTTGGTCTCTTCGTCCTTGGCATATCCAAGGTGACCTTCAGCCTTGGAAATCGTTTTTTGATCCTTACCTTGAGGAAATTCAATGGGTTGATTTATGGGTAAGAATCCCTCGCCTCCCAACTGAACTGTTAAATTTTAATTCTGTTGCAAATTTGCTAGCTGCTAATGATATCGGGGCCTTGATCAAACTTGATCAAAGTTCCTTGTTAAGAAACAAAATTAGATTTGCTAGAGCATGTGTGCGTGTGAATATTCAAGCCCCTCTGCTTGAATTTGCTGAAGTCTGTCGTGTTGGTGATTTGGTTCATGGTTATGTCATTTACTATGAAGACTTTTCTGTGGGTTGCTCTTTTTGTGGTGAAGTTGCCCATGTGATTGATGCATGCCCTCTGTTGAACTCCCCAAAAAAAGAAATTACTGTGAAACTGTTGAAGAATCCAAAACAAAAAGATCTTTTCATGACTATGGCTAAGGCTTCTGGGCAAGAAATGCATGGGTCCACTGCTGAGCAAGCAAGAGTGGTCCATGCAAAGTCCAAACATGTTAATAAAGTTGTTTTTGCTCCCCCCCAATCCTCTCTCAAGAATGGTTCAAAGTCAACTGCTGGTGGTCTTTTGCCTACTCAGTTTGGGAGAGGTATTGTTATTAAGGATGTTTCTAAGGCTGGAAAAGATGTTTCAGGTACTCTCCCCCCTCCTCCTGTGTATGGGAAGGGTAAAGGTAAGCTTATCGTGACTCACCCAGTGTTTTCTGATGATTCCTCTGATGATGAGGCTACCATTCTGGCCTCCATTGTCCCTCTTCATCCTTATGAGCCTTCTGTTATTGGGATTGAAGTAGCGGACGAGAACCTCTCCCCTATTTGCTCTCCTGCTCCTCTGTCTGTGTTCTGTCCCCCTGAGATGGAGACATCTGCCCATAGATTGATTACCGAGGGGGGTAGTTCTCATGCTCTTCTCTCTTCTCCCTCCTGAAAATGATGATAATACATTCCTTCCAGATTATGCTGGTTGTGGTAGCTTGGGTGAGCTGAATGCCTATGCTGAAAATTCCTTCCATTCTCTCCATTCTGATAGCTCTATTGTGAGGCACATTGAGCAAATGGGGGTTGATTCCTCTCGTTCAGTTATTCTCTTATCTCAGTCTGGCTCTATTAGGTGAAGGGATGATGACATGGAGCATGATGATGCTTCAGAGGAAAAGAAACTAACTGTTTAGCCCCCCCTGCCCTTGAATGTTTTTTGTTTTATAAATATGTCATTAGCGTGCTGGAATATCCATGGTACTAGCCGGAAAAATGCCTTGCCTGAGGTGAAGGACTTTTGCAAGAGTTGCCATATTTGTGTGATGATGTTATGTGAAGTCAAAACTCAATCTCCTCCCTCGAGCACTACTGCCCATCAGATAGGGTTTAATAATTTTGATTATATTCCTACCCAAGGTTTTGCGGGGGGAATATGGCTATTTTGGAAGTCTTGTAACTTAAATCCATTTCGTTTATCAGTTATTTATAAAGCTAGTAGGTTTATGGTGTGTAATATATGCGTACTCTCTCAAGATTTTAATTTTGCTGCTATATTTATTTATGCCCCTGCAAGACAAGATCAAAAGCATGAATTTTGGCAAGAACTTATTCTTTATGTTAATTCCATCTCCCTTCCATACATTATAATAGGAGATTTTAATGAAATAGGGAGCTCCCAGGATAAAATGGGGGGTGCCTGCTTTTCTATTGCAAGAACTGCCATCATGTCCAACTTATTTGCGCAAATTAATTGTACAGAAATTCCCTTCATGGGGACTCGCTTCACATGGAGGGAAAAAAAGGGTGGAGATCATAACATTTTCGAACGTCTTGATAGAGTTGCTAGTATTTCATGGCTAACCCAATTTCCTCAAGCTAAACTTCATCACCATAATTTTACATCGTCGGATCATTGTTGCATTTCAATAGAATTTTCTAAATCGTCGCATTCAAAAGCTCCACCGTTTAGGTTTGAAAAAATGTGGTGCTCCCGTAAAGATTATGACTCTGTTGTTAAGAAGTGTGTTAGATTTGAGGGTTCTCACATGTTTCGGCTAGTCAATAAGTGTGAACTTCTCAAAGCTAAGTCTAAAATTTGGAACCACACCCAATTCGGAAATATCTTTCGACAACTTCATAATCTGGATCGCAAATTAGCTGACATTCAGACAGTGTTACTCTCTGATCCAACTTAATTTGGCTTTACTTAATAAACAAGATCTTCTATTGCAAAAAAGGTCCAAGCTAATTTCTTTCAATCACGAATACTGGAAACAGAAGAGTAAGACTATCTATCTTAAGCAAGGTGATGCCAACACTAGTTATTATCATGCCTATGCTTCCATTAGACGTAGTAGAAACCAAATCACAAAATTTACTTCACAAGATAACAATTCGATTACGGCTCCGGATGATATTACCAGTGCTATTTCCTATGAATTTTCGCAACGTTTCCGTTCCAACCCAAATTGCTCCTTTAATAGTAGTGTGGATTTTGACCTTATTTCACCAATCATTTCGTTAGATGACAATGCCTATCTTTGCGCTCCAGTATCGGGTGAGGAAATTAAGAGTGCCACATTTGATCTAGCTCCAGATAAATCCCCAGGCCCCGATGGGTTCCCTCCTTTTTTCTTTCAAAATACTGGACTCTAGTGGGAAACTCTGTTATTCGTGCTGTTCAAGCATTTTTTTCATTCCGGCAAATTACTAAGAGAGATTAATCATACTTTTCTGATGTTAATTCCTAAAATTGACAATCCGTCAAGTGCGAACCATTTTAGACCTATTAGCCTGTGTTCTACCAACTATAAGATCATCTCTAAAGTGATAACTAGTAGACTGAAAGTAGTCATGGGTAAGATTATTCACCCGTTACAAGGAGCGTTTGTCCCAGAACGCCTCATCCAAGATAATATTTTATTAGCTCATGAAGTCTTTCACTCTTTTAGGCGAAAGGGGGGGAAATCTGGGGTGGATAGCAATAAAGTTTGACATGGAAAAAGCCTATGATAGACTGGAATGGTCTTTCATCCTAGTAATGCTTCAAAAGTTAGGTTTTTCGCCTACTTGGATAGAATGGGTTAATTCTTGTATCTCGACCCCCTCTTTTTCAGTTTTTGTTAATGGGATTCCTGGTGCGCCTTTTCATTCATCTCGTGGTATTTGCCAAGGTGGCCCTTTATCCCCTTATCTCTTTATTCTCTGTGCGGAACTTCTGGCTCGCCAACTTGCTGCAACTTCTTCTGATAGGCGCAAGCTTGTGGGTGTTCATATTGGTAAAACTGGTATTAGAATTCCCTTTTTGACTTTTGCGGATGACACTATGATTTTTGCTAAGGCTTCTAATGAAAGTTGTTGTCTGATTAGGACCATTTTAGATAAATATTGTTAACTACCATAAATCCTCATTTCAAGTCACTAGTAATGTGGACCCTTCTGTTAAAGCTTGTTTCTCCCAAAACCTAGGGAATGCAGGAAACTAATGATCTGGGTGATTATCTGGGGTGCCCCATTATTACTGCCAGAGTTACTAAGGAAACTTTCAGCAAAGTCATTTCCAAGGTGTCAGCCCAACTACCTAAATGGAAGGCTAATTCCCTCTCTCAAGCAGGGCGTACGGTGTTGATCCAGGCTAATCTTGCCACAAAGGCCAACTATATTATGCAAAGTTTTTTCCTTCCTAAAAGTATTCTGGGAAGTCTAGATAAGTCGTATAGGAATTTCTTTTGGAATAAAGACCTCCTGAACTCTTCTTCTAACCTTATTGGTTGGGATAGAATTTGTAAGCCCAAGTGTTTCGGTGGCCTAGGCATCAGAAAGGCGGAAGCGAATAATATTGCACTTCAGCTTAAACTTCTTTGGAAGCTTCTAATGGACAGGGACAACTTGTGGGTCAAGCTTGTCCTCAAGAAGTATGCAAAAAACCAAAGTCTTTTGTTGCATAAGCCTACTTCATTAGCATCCTGGCAGTGGAAACAACTAATGAGTCTTAGGCCGATGTTTTGTAGGGGTCTCAGATGGCAAATTGGGGATGGTGCTAACATTAGCTTCTGGTTTGACAACTGGTTATTCCAGTATTCCCATTAAGGAACTGGTTGATCCAATCCCTGGTTCTCTTCATTTGAAGGTTAGTGATTTCATTCTCTCAGGAGGGCTGTGGGATCGGGAGAAACTTGAGATTTTTATTCCTTCCAGTCTTGCCTCTCAAGTCTCCGTTCTCTTCCTCCCCTCGTCCCCTCACGCGGATTGTTTAGTCTGGGGGCTTTCTGCAGATGGTCGATATTCGGTTAAGTCAGGGGCCCTATTAGCCCAAGGTCTGACTGTTGATTGTGTGCCTAAAGTTGATTATGCTTGGATTTGGAAATTGAGAGTTCCCCCTAAGGTTCGAAATTTCCTGTGGAAGGCTTGTAATGATGGGCTCCCTACTAAGGCTAGACTGGAGAGAAGCCATGTTTTTCTCCCACAAGAGTGCGTTTTCTGCAATTACTACTCAGAATCTGTTTCTCATCTTTCTTTTAATTGCCCCTTCATGATCGACACGTTTTCTTATCTACACCACTTCTTTGGCTGGCCTGTGTTTCCTTCCTGCCTTTCTTCCACTTCAAGTCCCTCTTCTTCTACTGCTCTTAATCAGTGCCTAGTTCCTCTTTAGTGTTATTTTCTATAGGGTGGTGGTTCAACTGGTATTTCCGTAATAATCTTATTTTCCGTAATGAGAATACTTCGCATAGACAAGCAGTTGAGATTATTTCTAATTCGCTTCCAATTGGCAAAAAGCTTCATCTGTTGAGGGGCTTGACTCTGGCCCTCTGTCGATTCCTATTGGTGTGTCCTCTACGATGCAGCGGTCGGGCCCTAAGTCCTTTTGGTCTCCTCCTATGGGGATGGATTTCAAGCTAAATTTTGATGGTTCCAAACTTAGCAATGGTAGCGCTGCTTTTGGGTTCGTTATTCGCAATGTGAATAGTGACGTTATTCTAGCGGGTGCTCAAGCTCTGGGTAAGTCGACATCCATTCTGCAAGCGGAAGTGTGGGGTCTTTGGGCTGGCCCTCGAGGGGCTTTGTCTCAGGGCATTTCTAATCTTGTGATTGAAGGAGATAATCTTACAGTTATCAATTCAGTTAACAAAGTGTGGCACTCTCCGTGGGAGATTAACAATATTATCTGTGATGCAGGTGTGGATCTTGCTAAATTCTCTTCCGTCTGATGTGAGCATATCTTCAGGGAAGCCAACAGAGCTGCGGATTTTATGGTCCACCGGGGCCACTCGTGCCCTTCTCTTTTGTATTCTTTTC
Organism: Beta corolliflora; assembly: GCA_947648045.1. NCBI lineage: Eukaryota > Viridiplantae > Streptophyta > Magnoliopsida > Caryophyllales > Amaranthaceae > Beta > Beta corolliflora. Next base: position 540,613 of record CANSZD010000435.1, read on the forward strand.
CTCCTTATGATATTGACTTTTCTCTTATCATCCGCAAGGATGTTTTAGGTTGGTCTCCGGATTAATGGAGGACTTCCTAAGTTTTATTTCCTTATCAAAAAAAAAAATTGAGAACTCGAAGCTAATTCACATGGTGGTTGTCTTCAAAGTTCAAATGTGATAATCTGCCTTGACCTGTACATATTCTGATGGTAATAAATAAGGTAGGTTATGATCTTTGATAGAATTTGAAAATTACATAAATAGATAAAGGTAGATATCAAGCATTCTAGTGGTTTGAGTACTCCAAAACGCTAACTAAAACTTAACACAATTTTCTGTTGGCCTTTTCTCTCCCAACTCCTCGATACAAGTACTTCCCTCTGTCTTGTAATATGCGTTAATCTGTGCATTATGATCCTATGATTGCAAAGGTTGTCTTGATGACCACCTTGCTCTCTGTGTTTTGCACTCAACTAACATTGAGATGCTTCTTTTGCTGATACAGGTTGCTGGTGTGCCAACTAACATTAATTTTCTTTATAAGCTGACCAACCATCGTGCTTTTGAGGATGGGGAGGTCGAGACATACAAGAATAATAATTTTCTTTATAATTCATGTCAGCTATTATTTTTCGATCCGATCCAGTCAAATAAGTTTGGATTGGACCGGATATCATTATGGACTTTTCGCAGTCCACGTACACCCATAAGTATACCCTCTATAATACACCACTCTATAACAGTGGCGGATCCAGGATTTTGAAATCGGGGGTACTATGACTAATTAAATAAAATCGGGTTGTTTCTCGTCATTTCCTATTGAAATATGATTAGCAGTTAATTTTTGTTAGTTAACTATTAGAGTATTATAGATAGTTTAGGATGTCTTTTACTTACTTTTTGTAATAGACATTAGAATGTAAATCTTACCATCAATAAACTCCTCTCTCTTCCTCTCTCCTTACTACCTTCTTTTTTAAACTCCGTTAATGGAGTTGAATCACATATTCTAACATTTTCTATAGCTAATACACAAATAAACTAATTACAATCTACTAAATACTCCATATAAAATCAAATCAACTACCAACACTCAATTCATCATACAAATCAATCAATTCAAACAAATTCAGTTTTTCATTCATAATTATTATTAATTTGTTATTAATGTGTATATTATAAATTTGACAATTAAAAATTAAATAGAGACATAATTATAATTCCCCTAAAAAAAGAGACATAATTATTATTAATTTGTTATAAGTTTGTCAACTAATTAAAATCTACTGCATGGAACATTTGCCAAATAATGTTTGAGAAATAATGTTTTAGTGGGAGCCAACCATATATTTTGCTCCTCCAAGGAAAAGACCGTGCCAACTAATGTTTAGAGACATAAATTGATTAAGAAGATTGGGAAAGACATAATGTAAGACAAAGTTGAAAAAGTAAAAAGGTTTGACAATGACAACTCATTGCTTTAACTCACTTTCTCTCTCCAAACTCTCACTGCACACTACTCTTACTCCACACTGTTTTCACTCTCAGTTCACAGTGTACACTGCACAAAAACGGTAAGTTTTGAATTTTTTTAAAAAAAATATTTTCACAATTTTTTTTTACTTCGGGGTTACTGCAGTACCCCCAATGTCCTATCTAGATCCGCCAGAGTTCTATAATGCCATATATAATGCCACAAAATATAAAAACTAACAAAAATAAAACACTGCAAGCTGCAAACTTGCCTTTAACCTCAAATCTCTTTCATTTTAGTTCAATTTTCTTATCATCCCTTTGTTTCTGATTTGTTCAAAAATATGTTACAAATGATATTTTACATGTTCTTTTTTATTTTTTCCTTTACCCAAATCTCTTTTTCATTACCTCCAAACTTGCCACGACCCGATATACCCCAGGGTATAAATCCACTACTCTTAAGTTTTAAGTTCACAATACTTTGGCCATTAGGTCTATGTAAAGTCCCAAACGAGGGTTGTGATGAGTATGATAGAGTATTCCGGGAGCTTAACGCATTTACCATCCACGGATTATGGCCCATATATAGGGACAAATCAAAACCTGATTTAGCTGAAAAGTTCAGTAAGGATACCATTAATGAAATAATAGCTGACATGAATGATAAATGGCCTACATTGAAATTTTATGGAGATACTGGTAAGTATAATACATTCTGAGAGCACGAGTGGGAAGATCACGGAAAAAGGCAAATTTATTTTTCGTGCTGCGATACTTCTCATACACGTTGGACGTATTCAAACATCTCAATGCATATACGATTATTGAGGGAACAAGTAGATATAATTTGCACTCATTTACTGTTTAGCTTATTGCATCAATGTAATATCTCACATATTATAATTTGTATCATAGGAAAACCGACCAAAGTCTCGGAAGTTAAAGTTGCATTTGGCGGTCTGCGATTAGAAGTCGAATATGCTAAAAAAGACGAGAAATTCTATCTCAAATAAATTATTTTTTGCCTAAACACCACAATGAATATGATCAATTGTGATACAAGTAACGTGATTGCGACAGAACCAAAGACTTTATGTACGGTCATGAGTTAGCTCCGGCAAAAACAAAGTAATTTGCATGATTTGAACGTTTTATTACGCTTTCTTTTTATTGTTTGAAGTTATATTAAAAAAAAACTCGTATGATCAAAACATGTATGGTGTAATATCCCCAAATTTAAACATGTTTAAATAATATAATTATTGTTCTTGGTATGAAATAATATGGGGTAACACTTAAGAATGCGATATATTATATATTATATATTATATATTACATATTATATATTATATGCAAAAATATTGAACTGGATTGGATATATTGTACTCCTAAGGGGTGAGTCCAAATCCAGTCTGAAAATATTTAAACTCGAAAATTTGAGTCTAAATTCAATCCAAACATTTTTCGATCCGATCAAGTCCAATAAATCTAGATTGGACTCGGGATTTTCCGCAGTCCATTTACACTTGGACTCGAGAATTTGAGTTCGAGTCGAGACCAAACATTTTTCGGTCCGATCCAATCAAATAAGTTTGGATTGGACCGGATATCATTATGTACTTTTCGCAGTCCACTTACACCCGTAAGTATACCCTCTATAATGCCACACCCTATAATGCCATATATAATGCCACAAAAGATTAAAACTAACTTAAATAAAATACAACAAGCTGCAAACTTGCCTTTACCCCCAAATCTCTTTCATTTTAGTTCAATTTTCTTATCTTCCCTGTCTTTCTGATTTGTTCAAAAATATGTTACAAATGATATTTTACGTGTTCTTTTTTATTTTTGCCTTTACCCCAAATCTCTTTTTCATTATCTCCAAACTTGCCACGACCCGATATACCTCAGGGTATAGACCCACTACTCTTAAGTTTTAAGTTCTCAATACTTTGGCCATTAGGTCTATGTAAAGTCCCAAACGAGGGTTGTGATGGGTATGATAGAGTATTCCGGGAGCTTAACGCATTTACCATCCACGGATTATGGCCCATATATAGGGACAAATCAATACCTGATTCAGCTGAAAAGTTCAGTAAGGATACCATTAATGAAATAATAGCTGACATGAATGATAAATGGCCTACATTGAAATTTTATGGAGATACTTGTAAGTATAACACATTCAGGGATCACGAGTGGGAAGCACACGGAAAAAAGGCAAATTTATTTTCCGTGCTGCAATACTTCTCGTACACGTTGGACGTATTCAAACATCTCAATGCCTATACGATTATTGAGGAAGCAGGTAGATATAATTTGTATTCATTTACTGTTTAGCTTATTGCTTCAATGTAATATATCCCCTATTATAATTTGTATTATAGGAAAGCCGACCAAAATCTCGGAAGCTGAAGTTGCATTTGGCGGTCTGCGATTAGAAGTCGAATATGCTAAAAAATACGAGAATTTCTATCTCAAAGAAATTATTTTTTTGCCGAAACGCGACAATGAATATGATCAATTGTGATACAAGTAACGTGATTGCGACGGAACCAAAGACTTTATGTACGGTCATGAGTTAGCTCGGCAAAAACAAAGTAATTTGCATGATTTAAACATTTTATTACGCTTTCTTTTTATTGTTTGGAGTTATATTAAAAAACTCGTATGATCAAAACATGTATGGTGTAATATCCCCAAATTTAAACATGTTTAAATAATACAATTATTGTTCTTGTTATAAAATAATATGGGGTAACACTTAAGAATTCAATATATTATATATTATATATTATATATTGAACGAGATTGGATATATTGTACTCCTAAGGGGTGAGTCCAAATCCAGTCTGAAAATATATAAACTCGAAAATTTGAGTCTGAATTCAATCCAAACATTTTTCGGTTCGATCAAGTCCAATAAATCTAGATTGGACTCGGGAATTTCCGCAGTTCATTTACACTCCAAGACATTTTTTGTTCCAATAATAAAATATTTGAACTCGAGAATTGGAGTTCAAGTCGAGACCAAACTTTTTCGGTCCGATCCAGTCAAATAAGTTTGGATTGGACCGGATATCATTATGGATTTTTCGCAGTTCACTTACACCCGTAAGTATATCCTCTATAATGCCACGCTCTATAATGCCACGCTCTATAATGCCACGCTCTATAATGCCACGCTCTATAATGCCATATATAATGCCACAAAATATAAAAACTAACAAAAATAAAACACTGCAAGCTGCAAACTTGCCTTTAACCTCATATCTCTTTCATTTTAGTTCAATTTTCTTATCATCCCTTTCTTTCTGATTTTTTCAGAAATATGTTACAAATGATATTTTACGTGTTCTATTAAATTTTTGCCTTTACCCCAAATCTCTTTTTCATTACCTCCAAACTTGCCACGACCCGATATACCCCAGGGTATAGACCCACTAATCTTACGTTTTAGGTTCTCAATACTTTAGCCTTTAGGTCTATGTGAAGCCCCCAAACGAGGGTTGTGGTGGGTATGATAGAGTATTCCAGGAGCTTAACGCATTTACCATCCACGGGTTATGACCCATATATAGGGACAAATCAAGACCTGATTCAGCATAAAAGTTCAGTAAGGATACCATTAATGAAATAATAGCTGACATGAATGATAAATGGCCTACATTGAAATTTTATGGAGATACTGGTAAGTATAACACATTTTGGGATCACGAGTGGGAAGCTCACGGAAAAAAAGCAAATTTATTTTCCGTGCTGCAATACTTCTCGTACACGTTGGACGTATTCAAACATCTCAATGCCTATACGATTATTGAGGGAACAGGTAGATTTAATCTGTATTCATTTACTGTTTAACTTATTGCAATAATGTAATATCTCACATATTATAATTTGTATTATAGGAAAACCGACTAAAGTCTCGGAAGTTGAAGTTGCATTTGGCGGTCTGCGATTAGAAGTCAAATGTGCTAAAAAAGACGAGAATTTTTATCTCAAAGAAATTATTTTTTGCCTAAACGCCACAATGAATATGATCAATTGTGATACAAGTAACTTGAAAGGGGATTGCGACATAACCAAAGACTTTATGTACTTTCATGAGTTAGCTTTTGGTAAAAGCAAAGTAATTTGCATGATTTAAACATTTTATTACGCTTTCTTATTATTGTTTGGAGTTGTATTAAAAAAACTCATACGATCAAAACATGTATGGTGTAATATTCCCAAGTTTAAACATGTTTAAATAATACAATTATTGTTCTTGTTATAAAATAATATCGGGTAACACTTAAGAATGCAATATATTATATATTATATATTATATATCATATATTATATATTATATATTATATATAATATATTATATATTATATGCAAAAATATTGAACTGGATTGGATATATTGGACTCCTAAGGGTTGAGTCCAAATCCAGTCTGAAAATATTTAAACTCGAAAATTTGAGTCTGAATTCAATTCAAACAATTTTTCCGATCAAGTCCAATAAATCTAGATTGGACTCTGGACTTTCCGTAGTCCATTTACACCCCAAGACATTTTTATTTCCAATAATAAATATTTGGACTCGAGAATTTGAGTTCGAGTCGAGACCATACATTTTTTGGTCCGATCCAGTCAAATAAGTTTGGATTGGACCGGATCTCATTATGGACTTTTCGCAAGTCCACTTACACCCGTAAGTACACCCCTGGGCATAGAGCCACTACTCTTAGGTTTTAAGTTCTCAATATTTTGGCCATTAGGTCTATATAAAGATCACACGATGGTTGTGCTAAGTATGAAGAAATCCATGAACGTAACGACTTTACCATCCCCAGGTTATGCCCCATATATTCGGAAAAATCAATACCTGATTTAGCTGATTAGAAGTCAAATGTGCTATAAAAGATGAGAATTTCTATCTCAAAGAAATTATTTTTTGCCTAAACACCACAATGCATCTGATCGGTTGTTACTACAAGTGACCTAACATGGAATTGCGATGGAACCAAAGACTTTATGTACGGTTATGAGTTATCACCGTGAAAATCAAAGTAATTTGCATGATTTAAACATTTTATTACGCTTTCTTTTTTTTGTTTGGAGCTATATTAAAAAATCGTATGGTCATAACTTTTGGAGGGTAAATGAAAATTTTAGCGCTAGGTAAAATTTAGAGTGATGAGGTTAAAAACTCCAAAATTTCAACAAAAAAGTCAAAGATTTTTTTAAAATATACATTATATATATTATATATTATATATTATATATTATATATTATTTATTATTTATTATGTATTATATATTATATATTATGTATTATATATTATATATTATGTATTATGTATTATGTATTATGTATTATGTATTATATATTATATATTATATATTATATATTATATATTATATATTATATATTACTCCCTCCGGTTCCTAAAGATCTTCCCTCTTTCCGTTTAAGTGCGTTTCCAAAAGATCTTCCCTCTTTTGCTTTATTGCTTATTTGGCAAAACAAATTTCCCTATTTACCCTCTCATGTCACTATCATATGGGTCTACAATTGCACTTTATTATACTTTATTACCCTCTCTCTCCTCTATGGTCTTACTTTATTATACTTTACCCACCCTAGACCCCACATCAATGAATCCTCCTTGGTATACGAGGAACGATAATAAGGAAGATCTTTAAGGAATCGGAGGGAGTATATATTATATATTATATATTATATATTATATATTATATATTATATATTATATATTATATATTATATATTATATATTATATATTATATTATATATTATATATTATATATTATATATTATATATTATATATTATATATTATATATTATATATTATGTATTATGTATTATGTATTATATATTATATATTATGTATGTATTATGTATTATGTATTATATATTATGTATTATGTATTATATATTATGTATTATGTATTATGTATTATGTATTATGTATTACTATGTATTATGTATTATGTATTATGTATTATGTATTATGTATTATGTATTATGTATTATGTATTATGTATTATGTATTATGTATTATGTATTATGTATTATGTATTATGTATTATGTATTATGTATTATGTATTATGTATTATGTATTATGTATTATGTATTATGTATTATGTATTATGTATTATATATTATGTTATATATATTATGTATTATGTATTATATATTATATAATATGTTATATGTATTATATATTATATATTATGTTATATGTATTATATATTATATATTATATATTATATATTATATATTATATATTATATTTTATATTTTATATATTATATTTTATATATTATATATTATATATTATATATTATATATTATTTATTATATATTATATGCTAAAATATTTTTTTGAACTTGATTGAACTTATTGGACTCTGAAGGGGTGAGTCCAAATCTACTTTGAAAATATTGGACTCGATAATTTGAGTTCGAGTCGAGACCAAATATTTTTCGGTCTGATCTGGTCCAATAAGTTTGGATTGTACTGGATTGGATTCTGGACTTTTTGCAGTCCACTTACACCCTTAAATATACCCCAAGACACAGAGTCATTACTCTTAAGATTTATGTTCTCAATATTTTGGCTTTTAGGTCTATGTAAATCCCCAGACGATGTAATTATATTCACTCCATGAGACATTAGGAAACATGACGTATTTACATTCACACCAACTCTGCCTCTCTTCACACTCCTCTCATGGCATATCAACTATTCCTCTCTTCCCTCTATAATGTCATATAAAATGTCACACTCTATAATGATATATATAATGCTGCAAAAGATAAAAACAAACAAAAAGAAAACACTACAAGCTGAAGACTTGCCTTTACCCCAAATCTCTTTCATCTTACTTCTATTTTCTTATCATCCCTGTTTCTCTAATTTGTAGGAAAACTTCATAAATATGTTAGAAATGATATTTTACGTGTTCTTTTTTAGGTTCGCATTTATCTCTCAAAGCTCTTTTTCATTACCTCCAAACTTGCCACCACCAATTATACCTAGGGGTGTAGGTGAATTGGACTGTGTTGGACTTTGTCCAATCTAAATCTAGTCCAAAGTTTTTGGACTCGAGAAATTGAGTCCAAATTCGATGCTAACTTTTTTTAGTCTAGTTCAGTCTAGTCCTAAACTTTTTTCTTGAGTTTGAATCCCGTCCAGTCCTACTATTATATAATATTATTTTTTTCCTATTTAGTTTCACAATGTTCTTTCATGATTGAATCATTGAAATTTGAAAAACTGAACTCATTACATCCATTCCACAAAGTAGGTTATATACATCTTTAAAGTATTATTAAATACAAATTACAAAATAAAAAGGCGATAAAGAGTTAATAACTTTTGCCTTTTCTGTTTTCAGTTCTCACTCTAAACTTTTGTATGGTAAGTGAAAATTTTAGCACTAGGTAAAAAATTTAGTGCGAAGGTGTTAAAAATTCTAAAATTTCAGTAAAAATGTAGTGCGAAGGTGTTAAAAATTTCAGCAAAAATTTAGTGCGAATATACATTAAAACATAATATTATTATATATTATATATTATATATATTTTTGAACTGGATCGGACTTTGGACTCCGAAGGGGTGAGTCCAAATCTACTCGGAAAATATTTGGACTGGAAAATCTAAGTCCGAGTCCAATCCAAACATTCTTCAGTCCGATCTAGTCCAATAAGGCAATAAGTTTGCATTGAACTCTGGACTTTTCGCAGTCCACGTACACCCTTAAATATACCACAAGACATAGAGCCACTACTCTTAAGTTTTAAGTTCTCACTATTTTGGCCATAGGTCTATGTAAAGCCCCACGCGAGGATTGTACTAAGTGTGAAAACGAAATCCGAGAACTTAACAATTTTACCATCCACGGGTTATGGTCCATATATATACGGACAAATCAAGACCTGATGCAGCTGAAAATTTCAGCAAAGCTGCGATTGAGGAAATAGAAGATGACATGAATGTCAAGTGGCGTACATTGCGATTTTATGGAAAAACTGATAAGTATATCAATTTCTACGATCACGAGTAGGATCGTCATGGAAAAAAGGCACAATTATTTTCCGTGCAGCGATATTTCTCGTACACGTTGGAAGTGTTCAAACATCTTAATGGCTATGCAGTTATTGAGGCAACATGTAGATATAATTTGTATTCATTTACTGTTTAGCTTATTGCTTCGATGTAATATCACATATTGTAATTTGTATTATAGGAAAACAGACCAAAGTCTCGAAAGTTGAAGTTGCATTTGGTGGTCTGTTATTGGAAGTCAAAAGTGCTAAAAAAGACGAGAATTTCTATCTCAAAGAAATTATTGTTTGCCTAAACGCCACAACGCATCTGATCAGTTTTGCTACAAGTGACCTGACAGCGGATTGCGACAAAACCAAAGAATTTATGTATGGTTATGAGCTATCTTTGTCAAAAGCAAAGTAATTTGCGCGATTTAATCGTTTATTACGCTTTCTTTTTATTGTTTGGAGTTGTATTATAAAACCCGTATGTCAAAACATATATGTTGTAATATCCTCAAATTTAAACATGTTTAAATAATAAAATTATTGTTCTTGTTATAAAATAATATTGGTTAAGACTTAAGATTTCAATATGCTATAATACTTTTAACTTACTACTATTACCTTAAGGAGGTGAGACTACCTAAATAAGATAATCTACGTAACATTATAAAACAAACTCAGTGTAAAATATATATAATTAGAATGAAAGTGAGCAATTAAACTTAGTATTTAAAAAATCCCCTACCGCCTACAAATATAGCATGCCATTCACCTTCCTCTTCCGTTAGTGAAAGTTTGAAATTATGCAACTTTGGAGATCATATCTCACGACATAAGCCACCTCATCTCAAGTACAAAGTCAGCAAGATACAACTCCTTGAGCCCACAAAACTCTGAAATGAAGATCACCATATCTCCTCTTTCAAACCCATTTTCATCACCTCTATAAATACCCAAGCAATTACCGATCAAGAACTCAAGCAAAAATAAAACCAATTACTTACCAATTGCTCCAAAATTCATAATTCTTCTCTTTCCTATTTCTTAACTGACGTGAAATGATAATTATGCTAAAACCCAATAAGTTCGTAGCCATTTGTGTATAAAAATAACTTGTACAATCATAACTTAATAATAGTAATTATTTATAGAAGTAATATGAACTATGGTCATTCTTCCAAGTTCCAATAATAATCTCAACTATGTATTATTCTAGATTTATGATATATATAATACAAGTTTTTTTTTCCACTTTTAAGGCCAAATTGCCAAATTAATATAAAAAAAGATGGGTCTTTGATAAAATGGTATAAATATAATCATTAGCAGCATATGGGTATAAATAAATAGGGGCACCTTGACAAATTGGTATAAGAAAATTGCTCCATCATATAAGCCTAAACTTAAACTAGGTTTAACTTTTTCATTGGTGTTTAACATAAACTCAAATGTTACTATAAACATCATCTTTTCACTCTTTTTGCACATTTATTTAACCTCTTATTATTATCATAATGTTTTCCTTAATACATGTTTCATTATTGTTATTGCTATTATGTCATTTAAAAATAGAAGAGAGCGCAAACAAAGTAAAATAAGACCCAATAATAATTATGCTAACATTTTATGACATTGGCTCGAGATATAAGTAACGAAAATATGAACATGTTGAGGTGAAATGATAATTATGCTAAAATCCAATAAACATCATCTTTTCACTCTTTTTGCACTTTTTAACCTCTTATTATCATAATTTTTCCTTAATACACGTTTCATTATTGTTTCTTTTTGGGTAAAATGTAAGTATATTACCAAAAGCAGAGTAAAACCACCAATACAACCTGTTTGGGCCCATTTCTTGGACCAGCCCACCTATGGCGAAGTTACTAAAATACCCCTACCTCTAGGGAAGGCAATCCTCCACCAGCTGGAGCTGACTAAAATACCCTCATTTATTGGAGGTCCCATCCTCTATAAATAGCGGTTGTCTCACCAATCAAAAGGTATTCAATTCTCACCTAACAAACTAGAGCATCTCTCTCTAGACTTTATCTCTCTACCTCAATCACATCTGACTTGAGCGTCGGAGGGACGATCCCGGAATCACCCCCGGGGTAGTCTAACCTCATTTTGCAGGTTTCCGGCATACGGATATCGGAGCTCAGGCGAACGCTCTTGGGGCCCACATCACACCTCACAACACATTACAATCCTTAATTTCTTAGCAGAAACAGTTTGGCGCCGTCTGTGGGGAAGTTACAAACAAAGTCGCTTCGCCACCACTCAGTAAGAATCACCTCATTGCCACTTAGCAATGGCCCCAACCAAGAAGACACGCTCGCAAGCCAAACGTTCCGGGAGAGCTCAAGCATCCCATCATGCACCTACGGTGCTATCCCCCAATCCCAATGATGATGATTCCACCCCAATGGGGAATCCATTGGCATTGCGAAGTCGGTCATCCTGCAGCCTCGGGTCAGATATAAGCAGCTGACCCTCCACCCATAACTGCAAGAGACGTCATCTTGATTCTAGCTCAAATTCAACAAACTCTCCAGCAAAGTCGGATGGATATAGTTACCACTCTCGTCACGAAGAGATCATTCGTCCCTCCTTAGATGCTAAGCTTAACCGGCTGGGACCTAAACAGAGGGAAGAACCACATCAGCTTTCAAGGGGAAAATCAGCCAGGGAGAAGCAAGCTACTCACGCCTCTTTATGGCTCCTCAGAGACATGTCATCAATCGTAAGAATTTGTCTCGAAGAGCACGATTCATGAATACCCAACCGAGAAGAGGGGTATGGTGACTCGAAACTGCAAAACCCCTCCAGAATAAACAATGGCACTCTCAAGTTTACGGTCCAGCTCAGCCACACATACTCACCAACGGTACCTGCTCATTCAAGGTACCCACTCATCCTTGGCGCCAGCTCGGCCAAGGAAATGTGCTCGGCCATAGGTGCCTACTCATTAAAGGCACCTACTCACCAACGGTACCTGCTCATTCAAGGTACCCACTCATCCTTGGCGCCAGCTCAGCCAAGGAAATGTGCTCGGCCATAGGTGCCTACTCATTAAAGGCACCTACTCATCAACGGTACCTACTCATTCAAGGTACCCACTCATCCTTGGCGCCAACTCGGCCAAGGAAATGTACTCGGCCATAGGTGCCTACTCATTAAAGGTACCTACTCATCAACGGTACCTACTCATTCAAGGTACCCACTTGGCCAAGGCATATACTCAGCCAGAGGTGCCTACTCATGAAAGGCACACACTTATACACGGTACCTGCTCATTCAAGGTACCCACTCATCCTTGGCGCCTACTCGGCCAAGGAAATGTACTCAGCCATAGGTGCCTACTCATTAAAGGCACCTACTCATCAACAGTACCTACTCATTCAAGGTACCCACTTGGCCAAGGCATATACTCAGCCAGAGGTGCCTACTCATGAAAGGCATCCACTTATAAATGGACCCTGCTCATTCAAGGGACCCACTCATCCTTGGCGCCTACTCGGCCAACGAAATGTGCTCGGCCATAGGTGCCTACTCATTAAAGGCACCTACTCATCAACGGTACCTACTAATTCAAGGTACCCACTCATCCTTGGCGCCCACTCGGCCAAGGAAATGTGCTCGGCCACAGGTGCCTACTCATCAGAGGCACATACTCACCAACGGTACCTGCGCATTCAAGGTACCCACTGATCCTTGGCGCCCACTCAGCCAAGGATATGTACTCGACCATAGGCGCCTACTCATCAAATGCACATACTCATCAACGGTACCTGCTCATTCAAGGTACCCACTCCTCATTGGTGCCCACTTGGCCAGGGAATATACTCGGTCATAGGTGCCTACTCATCAAAGGCAACGGTACCTACTCATTCAAGGTACCCACTCATCCTTGGATGCCCACTTGGCCAAGGAATGTACTCGACCATAGGTGCCTACTCATCAGAGGCACCTACTCATCCACGGTACCTCCATCAACTTGGTGTGTGCGAGCTACCTCCATCCAAGCACGACCCCCCTTGGTCTAAAGAGCGAATTTGGACAAAGTAAATGAACTGCACATCAGGGCACCTAATTTAAAGCGACGCATAATCCCGAGCCCCCCTTCGGGACTGGCAGGGTACCACAGAACATGGGTCTCTCTCGATTTCCGTTGAACGACCGCCTCGGGAAGGAATGATGCTACCCTATCCGTTCATCCAGCGTGGGGCTAATTACTTGGCACCCCTCAGCTGGACAAATAAATACGCTCAAAGGAGGAAGGATGGGGCTAATAAGCCTCAGAAGTCGAGAATTTCTCCATCAGTACCTCCTCAATAATAAGAGGAGCGTCCTACTAACTTAGCCAAAAACGGCTAAGTATCGTTAACTAGTACCTACTCGACGTCCGAGTAGCGTCATGAGACCTCCTCGGGAAACATGGAGGTCCTAAACTCTCCCGAGTCGAGAAACATATTCATTGGCACCTCCTCAGTCATAAGAGGAGCGCCCTACTAACTTAGCCAAAAACGGCTAAGCATCGTTAACTAGTGCCTACTCGACGTCCGAGTAGTGTCATGAGACCTCCTCGGAAAACATGGAGGTCCAAAACTCCCCCGAGTCGAGAAACATATTCATTGGTACCTCCTCATCATTTTGAGGAGTGTCACTCAAACACTTGATCAAGTATGGCTAAGTACTCATGGCACCCACTCGCACAGCATGGGCTCATCAGTCCACATCCGAGCGGCGTCCTACTCCCTCGGTCAGCATGGAGTCCACGTACTCCTCTACCGAGCCACTTTACACTTAAACAAGTATGGCTAAGTACTCATGGCACCCGCTCGGACAGCATGGGCTCATCAGTCCTCATCCGAGCGGCGTCCTACTCCCTCGATCAACATGGAGTCCACGTACTCCTCTACCAAGCCACTTTACACCTAGTCAAGTATGGCTAAGTACTCATGGCACCCGCTTGGACAGCATGGGCTCATCAGTCCTCATCCGAGCGGCGTCCTACTCCCTCGGTCAGCATGGAGTCCACGTACTCCTCTACCGAGCCACTTTACACTTAGTCAAGTATGGCAAAGTACTCATGGCACCCGCTCGGACAGCATGGGCTCATCAGTCCTCATCCGAGCGGCGTCCTACTCCCTCGGTCAGCATGGAGTCCACTTACTCCTCTACCGAGCTGCTCTACACTTAGTCAAGTATGACTAAGTGCTCACGGCACCCATTCGGACAGCATGGGGCTCATTAGCCCCTCATCCGAGCGGCGTCCTACTCGGTCAACAGGAGCTCCCCTCCTTGCCGAGTCGCTTCTATACTTGGTCAAGTATGGCCTAGTATCAGCTAGCACCTATTCGGACAGCATGGGGCTCATTAACCCCTCATCCGAGTAGCCTCATAACCCACTCGGTCAATTGGAGCTCCCCTCTTTGCCGAGTCGCTTCTATACTTGGTCAAGTATGGCCTAGTATCAGCTAGCACCTATTCGGAGTGCGTGGGCTCATTAGCCCCTCATCCGAGTAGCCTCATAACCCACTCGGTCAACAGGAGCTCCCCTCCTTGCCGAGTCGCTTCTATACTTGGTCAAGTATGGCCTAGTATTAGCTAGCACCTATTCGGACAGCATGGGGCTCATCAGTCCTCATCCGAGCGGCGTCCTACTCCCTCGGTCAGCATGAAGTCCACGTACTCCTCTACCGAGCCGCTTTTACACTTTGTCAAGTATGACTAAGTGCTCACGGCACCCACTCGGACAGCATGGGGCTCATCGGTCCTCATCCGAGCGGCGTCCTACTCACTCGGCCAACAGGAGCTCCTCTCCGTTGTAGAGTGGCTTCTCATACTTAGTCAAATTCAAGCTAAGTACCCCATGGCACCCACTCGGATAGCATAGGGCTCATTAGCCCCTCATCCGAGTGGCGTCCGACCCACTCGGCCAGTAGGAGATCCCCCTCCTTTGCCGACTCGCTTCTCATACTTAGCCAAATTCAAGCTAAGTTCCTCATTGGTATCCACTCGGCCAAAATGGGACTTCTTAGTCCCTCCCTGAATCGCTTCAAATACTTAGCCAAAATCAAGCTAAGTACCGCATTGGTACCTGATACGCTCAAGTTATACGATGTTCTTGTGGTATTTTAGGTGCACATTGCTAAGAGATTTGTTCGTAATTGTTAAGGTTTGCATATAAATCATCCTTAGCGGAAGTTCGGAGTTTTGCGATATAAGTTGTGTTAATGTCATGCATTCCGAGCTTCCAAGGTGAAATGCATTTGAGCCGAGCATCACAAGCCACAAGCTCGCCAAGCCCAGTGCCCGGCGCTCTGCCCGGCGCCCATCGCCAAGCAGCCCGCACACCCGCACGCTCGGCAAGCCGAGGCGCCCGGCGCTCATTGCCCAGCACCCATCGCCCGGGCGCTCGCACAGCCCGGCGCGCATGCCCCGGCACGGGCTCGCGACTCGCGAGGGACTGTCGCACCTCGCGACCCCCTGCCCCTCGCGACTCGCGATGCCTGTCGCGGCTCGCGACCTGCGTGCCAAGCCATTTTGTGCGGGATGGCAGAGTCCCCTTCGCGACTCGCGATCAGTTGCGCGACTCGCGACGCTTAAGTCGGTTTGGGGCCACGATTTTGTGCGGGGTTTAAAAGCCTCCTAAAACCTAACTTTTGAGGGGAGACGAAGAGGAGGACGAAGAGGAGAGCTGAAATGTAGACCTTGGAGTGGCAAGCTTGAGGGGAGAGAGAGGATACTCCTCTCCTCATCCTTCCTTCTTCATGATTCTATTTTCATCTTTCCTTCTTCATTTCTCTTTGTTCTTCATTTCTTAGTTTTTGTTCTTCATTTCCTAGTTTTAGTTTTCATTTCTTAGTTTAGTTTTTAGGGATTTCAACTATGGATTTGGTTTTTGCTATCGGATTGTAGCTTGAACTGTTCTTGGATCAATTAACATGAAGCTTCAACCGTTATTGTGAGATCTTTCCTCTCTTTCTCTTTTCCTTGATTATGGTTCAATTTTTATGCTTGTGATTTATGATTATTGCATAATTATGCTAGGAACGTTACTAGTTTGATTGTGTGATTAATCTAATGCTAGATTTAAGAATAGAATCGGATTGTTTTATTCTTTTATCAATTGGTAGCAAACTAGGGAGTAACTCAGATGCAGATCTTCTTGGTTATTTCTTAGGGAAATGGAATCAACTGTTGAATGTTTATCGCGTGTATGACGTTAGCAGGTCTATTGGTTCTCTGTGTTTATTGTTGCTATTGGATTGAACTTAGACGCAGATCGGACTAGGTTATCCTTTAGTTAGGGTTTTATAGTCACGCTGATCGTGCTATTCAACTAAGAATAAGGAGAACACGAGATTAATTCTCGACAATAGATAATTATGGAAATAATTAGAGTGGAGGTTCAAGGATCGATAATGAATTGAAGTGGATGTTAATCGGATTCAAGATCTTCCCATATTGATTTCTCATTTTGTTTATATGATAGTTAGTTTTAGTTTGTTCGTATAATCTACTTGAAACCCCCCTTTGTAATTATTATTAGGTTTCTCGGCCCTTAGCTTAATCTAGGTTTCGAATCACGCTGAATATAAACTCGTCCCTGTTTCCCTGTGGATACGACCCCTACTTCCACTATACTACCTTAGTGTAGAAGAGAGTAGGAGAAATTTTATCTTTGGCCGGGTGCGGTGCACGACGACACATCTCACGCCCGCCCAAATTTTGGCGCCGTTGCCGGGGACACGGTGTTACTTGTTTGTATTTAGCGTGATTTTTGGATGGTATTGCTTGTGCTCTTTGTTTTTGGTTGGCCACTCTCTTGGGAATGGTTGATTGAAGCTTTTGACGGTTTATTGCTTGGTTATTGTCTAGCTTTAAATATTGATATTAATGGTCATGACTTGGATTAGCTAGGAGTACTACTAGTTGATGTTTGTTGTTGACTTAATGCTAGGTTTTGGATATAATCTGATGTTATATGCTCAACCATGTTGTAGTAAGCTAGGTATTAACGATGCATTGCAAGAGTTTCTCTCAATCAATTTTGCAGGTATTTGAAGTGGAGATTGACATGGAACCACCATTGTCACACATGGAGCACAATCCCACTGATTGAGCTTAAGGTACTAAGTCGAGCTAACGACTTTAAACAACAGCGCTTCTCGGGAGGCAACCCGAGACCCTTCTTATTTTCTTTCTTTTCCTTTATTTCTTATCAAATTTCCACCACCACAATAAATTTTCTTCTACCCACTCACCACCCACTCAAAAGAACCACAACAAATCTTAATCCACTTTGAGCCCAAGTCCACAAAAGAAAACCCGTTGGGAGGAGTTCAATAGCTAGGAGTTGGTAACACTAGAGGAGTGAGATTGTTGTATCTTTCGATCTCTTGAGCTAGGTGTCAATCTCAAAAATTTAAAACTTTTGAATTTGCCATTTGTTTGAGTGATTTGAGGGAGAGGGTTGTGAGTTGATTTCGGAGATTTGAGATGGTGTTGTTAAGAAATTTGAATTTGACGGATTGTTTGGTCATGAGTCTTGAGCATTTGATCTTCGATTTACTCGATTTTCTATTCCCCCCCATTTTCAGTTTCCTTTTTCTTCTCATTGTCGTCACATTGAGGACAATGTGTAGTTTAAGTAGGGGGGAGGGTATTCTCATTCTCATGTATCTATGTTGTATTTATTTATTTCAATTTGAAAAAAAAATGAAAAAAAAATGAAAATGAAAAAAATATAAAAAAAAATATAAAAAAAAGTGATGAAATGAAACCCGCCGAGTTGAAAACCCACAAGGGTGGGCGACTCGGGCAAAAATGGGGGCCCGGATAGGTTGAAAACCCGAAAGGGCAACCTATGCAAAAAAGTGGCTTATATTGAGCGGGTAAGATGGTGAGATGAAAAAAAAAGAAATGTGTGAAGCTAGGATGAAAACCCGAAAGGGCTCCTAGGCAAAATGAGAGATTAAGAGAGAATTATGTATTTTGAAGACTCATTTGCCGGAGATTTGTTTTGGCTTTCACTTTCTTTTGGTTGATTGTTTTTGGGAGTAAGCATGGAATTTATCCCTTTTTGTCTTTGTTCCATGGCTTGCTTATATAGGTTGGTTGTAATAGTAGTAGTAGTTTATCTTTTGAGGTTTTAGGCGAGTTGTCATTTTGATTGTGGCGTTGGAGTGAGTTCAATTCCTTTGAGATCCTTCAGGATTTGAGCTCACATTTTGGTTGTCGTTTGGTGATTATTGTTGTCGTGTCTTTGTATATTTCAGGTGAGCTTGAATTTAAGTGTGGGGGAATCATCATCCCTTACGTTTAGGTTTTGAGCGTATTTTGTTAAGATGTGATGATGATGATGTAGTTGATGGGGAGTGTAGGTTGGTTTCGATAGCTTGGGCGATGATTTAATTGGTATTTCTCATTTTTGAGTTTACTCGAGGTCGAGTAAAGTTCAAGTGTGGGGGTATTTGATACGCTCAAGTTATACGATGTTCTTGTGGTATTTTAGGTGCACATTGCTAAGAGATTTGTTCGTAATTGTTAAGGTTTGCATATAAATCATCCTTAGCGGAAGTTCGGAGTTTTGCGATATAAGTTGTGTTAATGTCATGCATTCCGAGCTTCCAAGGTGAAATGCATTTGAGCCGAGCATCACAAGCCACAAGCTCGCCAAGCCAAGCTGCCCAGCGCTCATCGCCCAGCGCCCATCGCCAAGCAGCCCGCACACCCGCACGCTCAGCAAGCCGAGCTGCCCAGCGCTCACTGCCCAGCACCCATCGCCCAGCGCTCGCACAGCCAGCGCGCATGCCCAAGCACGGGCTCGCGACTCGCGAGGGGCCGTCGCACCTCGCGACCCCCGCCCCTCGCGACTCGCGATGCACGTCGCGGCTCGCGACTGCGTGCCAAGCCATTTTGTGCGGGATGGCAGAGTCCCCTTCGCGACTCGCGATCAGTTGCGCGACTCGCGACGCTTAAGTCGGTTTGGGGCCACGATTTTGTGCGGGGTTTAAAAGCCTCCTAAAACCTAACTTTTGAGGGGAGACGAAGAGGAGGACGAAGAGGAGAGCTGAAATGTAGACCTTGGAGTGGCAAGCTTGAGGGGAGAGAGAGGATACTCCTCTCCTCATCCTTCCTTCTTCATGATTCTCTTTTCATCTTTCCTTCTTCATTTCTCTTTGTTCTTCATTTCTTAGTTTTTGTTCTTCATTTCCTAGTTTTAGTTTTCATTTCTTAGTTTAGTTTTTAGGGATTTCAACTATGGATTTGGTTTTTGCTATCGGATTGTAGCTTGAACTGTTCTTGGATCAATTAACATGAAACTTCAACCGTTATTGTGAGATCTTTCCTCTCTTTCTCTTTTCCTTGATTATGGTTCAATTTCTATGCTTGTGATTTATGATTATTGCATAATTATGCTAGGAACGTTACTAGTTTGATTGTGTGATTAATCTAATGCTAGATTTAAGAATGGAATCGGATTGTTTTATTCTTTTATCAATTGGTAGCAAACTAGGGAGTAACTCAGATGCAGATCTTCTTGGTTATTTCTTAGGGAAATGGAATCAACTGTTGAATGTTTATCGCGTGTATGACGTTAGCAGGTCTATTGGTTCTCTGTGTTTATTGCTGCTATTGGATTGAACTTAGACGCAGATCGGACTAGGTTATCCTTTAGTTAGGGTTTTATAGTCACGCTGATCGTGCTATTCAACTAAGAATAAGGAGAACACGAGATTAATTCTCGACAATAGATAATTATGGAAATAATTAGAGTGGAGGTTCAAGGATCGATAATGAATTGAAGTGGATGTTAATCGGATTCAAGATCTTCCCATATTGATTTCTCATTTTGTTTATATGATAGTTAGTTTTAGTTTGTTCGTATAATCTACTTGAAACCCCCCTTTGTAATTATTATTAGGTTTCTCGGCCCTTAGCTTAATCTAGGTTTCGAATCACGCTGAATATAAACTCGTCCCTGTTTCCCTGTGGATACGACCCCTACTTCCACTATACTACCTTAGTGTAGAAGAGAGTAGGAGAAATTTTATCTTTGGCCGGGTGCGGTGCACGACGACACATCTCGCGCCCGCCCAGTACCTAGTCGGTCAGCACAAAACCGTGCTCGGTGCATAACTCCCTCGGCTCAAAAGCATAAGCTGGAAAATCGAGCTCGACACATCTTGTCGCGCTCGGTTCAGCCTGGGAGAGACCCCCTCGACCTTCTGGAACAGCGCTCAGCTCGTTGATTGCGCTCAGCACATAAGCTTGTGCTCGGCGCACTCAGTAGTTGGGTAGTTGGGTTTAGACCCACTCGGACCTCTTGTAAGTCGCTCGGTGCATAGACTGCGCGCGGCCCATAAGCTGGCGCTCGGCGTCTATTAGTGGCGCTCGACAGAACGGCGCATGCCTCGGTCAGGGATTAAACCCCCTCGGCTTGCCAATGAGCCCCTCGGCCTATTAGTGGCGCTCGACATAACTGCGCATGCCTCGGTCAGGGATTAGACCCCCTCGGCTTGCCAATGAGCCCCTCGGCCTATTAGTGGCGCTCGACAGAACGGCGCATGCCTCGGTCAGGGATTAAACCCCCTCGGCTTGCCAATGAGCCCCTCGGCCTATTAGTGGCGCTCGACAGAACTGCGCATGCCTCGGTCAGGGATTAGACCCCCTCGGCTTGTCAATGAGCCCCTCGGCCTATTAGTGGCGCTCGACATAACGGCGCATGCCTCGGTCAGGGATTAATCCCCTCGGCTTGCCAATAAGCCCCTCGGCCAATTAGTGGCGCTCGACAGAACTGCGCATGCCTCGGTCAGGGATTAGACCCCCTCGGCTTGCCAATGAGCCCCTCGGCCTATTAGTGGCGCTCGACAGAACTGCACATGCCTCGGTCAGGGATTAAACCCCCTCGGCTTGCCAATGAGCACCTCGGCCTGGAGGCCTTAGTGCATGACTTTTGCCGCGCTTAGCGTGCAGAATTGCACTCGGCGCATTTGATCACGCTCGGCGCAAGTCACTCGGCCTGGTAAGTCACTCGGCGCGAGCACTATGCCCTCAGCTCGTGTGTGCCACTCGGACAACCTACAAGGACACTACCGCACTACCCACTTGGGAATTCACAAGCAGCCCCTCGGCAGTTCATGAGAATCATGGGGGGCTCGGCCTAGCATGAGATCTCCCTCCTCGGGCTCCGTATACCTTAATAAAATATTTGGGTTAATCCTAGCGACATAATATTTTCTCCACCACGATCCGACATCAGTTAAATCCGGCAAAAATTTAAGTCACTGTGATGTTGGAGCTGTTCTTTTATACTATCAAAGTGCCACTTTTTCTTATACCAATATCACAATATGTCACCAGTGACTTTTTTTAGACCAATTCGTCAAAATCCCCCATATTTTTTTTAAACCAATCTGGTAATTTGGCCTCACTTTTAATACTGTTGAATAAAAGTAACAATATGCCCTCTTAACTTTTGTCAATCGTGAAATCAATTCTATTAACTATAAATTGTAGCAATTAGGCCTAGTAGTTTTTTGGGTAGCAAAATTAATTTATGTCATTTTTTATTTAATTGTTTTTTGTCATTTTTTTTCAAAACTATATTATGTCATCTATTTATATCTCTATTATATAAGGGAAGGGGGAGGGAGTGGTGTCCACCTAAAAAGACTATAATGCCCCATTATTACTTTGTTTTAGAACAAATTAATCACATTAATTTCAATTAATACTAAATATGTCAATTAGAGCAAATGTCAAAGTGAGTTGCAAAAGGAAATTTGCCATATGAATAAAAGGAAATTTAGCACCACCTTTATATACTTAAATTTCAATCATTATTGAAAGAACATACATATGGAATTTTCCGTCATTAATCAAGGACACTCATATGTACATGTATCATTCATCATACAACGATCCAATACTTTCAACTTAACTTACAATGTTAAGAACAAGAAAAGATTAAAAAATGTTTTGTAATTGTTATTTTACACTTTTATGTGCTTGATTGGGTTGAAGGTAATTCCTTAATAAATATTAGATTTTTTTATAGAGAAATTAGAACGAAGATATCTCACTTAATTACCTGATAATAACTTAACCCAGAAAACAAGACAACTATATTTCATATTATAACTAGTATTTTGGCTCGGGTGATGCCCCGGGTCAGTTAAGTTATCAAATATATTATTATTCATAAATTTCATAATTGATTTCATTTGCTTTTCATAATTTTCTGTCTAGTGCGAAATTGAAAAATGGACGTCATGACATGATAAGTTGTTATAAAAAAAACTCTAAGGACTGTGGATAAAAATAACAATTTCAATATAATTGAGATATACCTTAATAAAAGTGTTAGAGATTGAAAAGCTTATCTATGTCTTTATAGTTACATATAATTATAAAGACTTTATTATGTTTTACTTTGAAATATTAAACATTGAAATTGTAGTGGATTGGTGGTTAAATTCTCACATTTCATTTCAAAAGGTGTTTGATTCCTAGTAACTACACATTGTTAATATTTTTAAATGAGATCATAAACATGTTTATTAGAAGTTTGAGAAGAGTCCCATGTGGCACCGTTCCTTTGATAGGAACGCCTTTAAATATATTTGTATAGAATAGTATTTGGGCCCGGGCTTTGCCCCGGGTGATACTTTTTCCAAATTTGCTTTACATTTTTTTTCCATTCTCATTAAAATGTAATAAAGAAAACCCAACATTTAAAAGGTACAAATATAATAATGTTGACATTTAAAACATGATCAAAAGTTAGTTGAGATGGTAATTGTGCTATATATAATAGCAAGATGTTACGGGTTCAAATCTTGTTGCAAGCTAATTTAATTTTATTAGTTGACATAACATATATACACATTGGACAATTCTAGTGGGATAAGAGAGGTGCCACGTGGCGTGTATACGTTGTTTGACACGCCTTTTAATATATTAGTATAGATTTCTAGCAAATAACTCATAGATCACATAGTTTCAAGCAGATTATCCATAATCTCTACCAAACTCAATTCAATAATTTAACGAATTTTAAAAAAATCCACCGAAGATATGAAATTATTTGTACAAACACGTTTAATAAGTAAATTAAAATTCATTTCGATCTTAACATGAAGCAGGCATTGCATGCACAAATGACTAGTATATATTATTAAAATGTATGGGCAAATATTGCACCCCGTCACTTGTTACCCCACCTCATACGATAATGTGTCGCCGCTTTGTCTCCAACATAGCTTTTATACACCGATGTGGCACACCCCTTTATCTAATATGACATTCATATGCTAACGTGGCATTCCCTTAGAAAATGATTATTGCATACACCCGTAACCTCTTACTTTGTAATATTATGTTTTTACCGCTAATATATTTGTGACAAAATATCTACCTTAAATTATACATCCTCTTTATCTTATTAGATTACTCAGAAAATCGCTCTGGCCCAACAACTAGTTTTTTTCTTTCTGAAACTCGACATATATGTTACATGAGCTGAAGTTGCATTAACAAACAGGTGTGTCGTCTCATTGCATGCAAGATGGTTGGAGCTTACTGCTCCCATTTCTATAGCTTACAAACTGCGAACTTCCAAATCTGGCACATTTATATTTGCTTCCTTCATTTCTTTTCAATTGTCACATTTCCCATTTATCGAAATGTTATAATAAGTGACATATAACTGAAGCTGGCAAAAAAAACTTCATCTTTATTACGAAACTGCCATAATTAATTTCACTCACCAACTTTATTAATTACGTTCCTCAACCGTACCCGCATTAATTACTTCAATTGATCAATTTCCTCCCAACTTATTTTAATCAATGTCCCACAACTCAAGGAATAGAGAGAAAAGGCCCATAAAAGGTATCTCATTAGTTGTCAATTAAGGTAAACAAGTCATACGAAGGTTAATCAAGATTCAGTAACAGAATTAGAATTAATGACTAAAAAGCCATCAATCGTTAGTCACAAAGAGTATGTAATGAATTTTCAAGAAATTAAGGAATTGTATGGTAAATTTTGAAAGGTTAAAGAGTTTTTGGTTAAAAAAATACAGCAGGATATTTGGTGAAACATCTATTTAATTAAACTGTCTATTCTCTGTTTAGTCCACAACTCTCTCTCGAACTACTTTAGTTTGTGTATCTTTTCTATATGTGTTGCATAGAAAGGAAGTGAGAAAATGGATAAAGAGAATTATAATGTTAGAAAACAACCCCCCTCAAAGTACAAGTTTGGTGAAGTATATCTTAATGATGCATCTCATTTGACACATTCCAAAATCTCATCAAAGGTTTATGCAACAAGAGGGAAACACGGAAAAGGGATAGAACCAAATCAAACCAGGTCTTCAGAGGCTTTCCAACTCCCACAAAAACGGACATAGGAAGGAGCTAAACTGATCAAAAGCGCTGAACAACTGGTCCCACAACCCAACAGTTTAACCACAAATCCATAATGTACCGTTTTCCATACCCCATATTGGAAATGTTGGAACAATATCAGAATCATATCTATGAATATCAGTATATGATTATGATCCATCAAACTATAACTTCACGTCTTCACCAAATGCCTGTAAAAGAGATCAATTTTCTACCGAATAAGAATTGTTAGAAGCAAAGAAAAATAGGGACCGATGTGAAAGTAATCGCTTCATTTGAAAACAAAAAAAAAGTTATCATACATCTTTCTCTTTTTCTACATTCTACCCTTGCTTAAAAAGTCTCTTGATTTTCTGGGGAAAAGAAAAGGCATTAATAACGACTCATACAAGAGCTTCAACCTGGCTCTGTACAGAAATTACAACTAGAGAAGGAGAATCATTATGTTAGAAGAGCAAACTTTGCTCCCACCTATGACTCTCTACTTCTGAACGGGCTTTTCCAGATATGTGAACCCTGTCTTTGCATCGACCAAGCCTACAAATCGCAGAAACAATCATGTAAGTATTCAAAGTTAAGAGGACATTCAATCAAGTTTTGATGGAAACTGAAAATAGCTAGTTTAGCAGCAAGAGTCTGCGAAAGAGGAACTGCATGAACTGAACTGCAATTTTCATCCTACACCGGAGTGTAACTTTACACTCACTTTCTCCATCCCATATGATCATGTGATGATGAGAGAGGTGAAAATTTACACTAGGTGTAGGATGAAAACACCCTGATGCTAAACTTCCACCCAACCTAGAGACGTCACCCTGGATGTAGGGATATAAATTCTGATATCATATAGGGAAGATGAATCTCGGTTTAAAAAATTATATTTAATCACAGAAATAGTAATTACTTTCTCTGGGTAAAAGCTTGCTTTCCTGAGACCCGGAAGATTTGATGAACTCTTCAAACTGAGACTCCATGACCAACAACTCTTCATCAACACCAATATCAATTTCATCGGGAAGCAAGTCAAGAACGTCATTCTCCTCAAAGCTGCCCACATTGTTGCCATACAACATTTCAGCTTCCTGGTGTTGGCTGAGCCAATAGTCACGGAACCACATTGATGTAGTGATCAAATTGTACCATTCCGGGGAGAAGTCCTCCACCTGTCGAAAAGCAGCGGGGATATACAATGGAGCATTGGGATTCAGCGTCGACCTTACACCTGAGACTAGAGCCATCTTCACCAAAATGTTTCTTCAGAAAAATTCTAGAAAGCTGCCTGCATAGGGTTGAATACAGAACAGAAAACCATCAGTTATAGTGAAGCAAAGACATCAATAGCTTTCATTAGAAAAACAAGCTATCATAATCTAGCAATAACTCGAAACCAGTAGAAACACATGCACAAATGCCACATCACAAAAAACACCTGATAACGGAATACTGAGTTGAGAAACAACAGTGAAAATCTGCAATATCAAGATCATGAATTAGTCATCAGCATTATCTAATTGTCTCAAAATTTCCTGGATAACCCTCATGGTCATGCGATAGATTATTTCCTGAAACACATTTCCTGAAACACATTTGTAAATTGTAGATAGTTTATTAAAAGGAATATTAGTTAGTGTGTTAATTACTATTCCGGTAAGGGATGTTCTGTTTGAACATTAGTGACCAAGAAATTGAAGGAATGAATGTACTAGATTTGCGTGGGATTTGTTATTCCGGCAAAGATATGTTCTCTTCGGCCATTTATGACAGCGGCTCTCTGCCTTAAAATATGTGTTCATTTTATTTTTTCCACTTTCATCCCACTCACATACACACTGCTCCATAAAAGTGGTAATAGAAGTCAAAGGAGAAAAATAGATACATCCTTCATAAATTCAAAACACAATCTCATCATCCCTTTATTCATGACCTCCAAAGGTCGCCAAATAGGTGATCACAATAATGTTACCAAATATTCTCAACATGATCTCAAAATTTTGAAGCTACATCATAGATACAGCCATACAGGTGGTTGCATTAATTCAGTAAGACTTCTCTATTCCTCCTGAGAGGCATTTGGAACAGGAAACTATTAGAGCCATAACCAGAATCAAAAGCACACAATTTCCTCCAAAAGGCATGTCTGATTTGGTTTGACGACAAGAAGATCTTATGGTGCAATCAAAACAGAATTACTACTTAAGCAACGAACCATCTTACAACCCACCTTACCGACAGATTATAGCACAAAATTCCACACACCAAACGATCTTAAAATTCACATTTCCATCACATGAAGTCAAGTACTTCTAACACTAACATAAGCAACCTAATTCCGAAGACTTTGCCTCTGCTTTCTTCCATTCACCACCTTTCAAGTGAAATTGGAATTCCTCAAAACCAACTTACAAAATTAAAGCGGCCCACAGCTTCGTCTCTTCCTGCCGAGACGAGTCAACGTGCATTTCCTAGAGTAAACAGAGACGAATCCGCGTCTCATCAAAAAGCTCCCAAATTTCCAACAAGAATGGATCCTTAAAAGCCACACAACTCCCCTCTTCCTCAAGTACAACAACAAAAGCTCTCCGGATTTCAAATACGAATACTCCCCTCAAATAATACCACATAACTTCCCTCTTCACAAATGATCAAACCAGATTACATCGATAATTCTACTTCTATTCTAGCCAGGGAGCCAACTCGTCCAAATCACAAAGTAACCAACCGTCTTCTCCACGCCTAAACCTAATCAAACTCAAACGTTCTTATACACACATGTAACAACAAAAAAACCACAACTTTCAGGCATACAACTGCGTAGATCTGAACCGCCTAAACCTAACCCTCATCTTCAGTCCATCAGCACACAAAACTATGATCCCACATAATTCATCGAAGTCCAAACTCAAAATCACTTAAAAAATATCCTCTCTTCACAAAAGACTACTAACAGTGCTACTAACATCATGATCACAAACTTCCAGAGTGCAAATTTTACACAGATCGTCCAAAATATAGCATCATCAGCCAAATTAACCACTGATTAAACGATTACAACAAAAATCAATTTAAAAGTAAGTCAAAGATTAGATATGAGCTTATTATTTAAAAGAATCATGTTTATAAGTATCAAAAATCACCACAAAAGTAATCATCTTCTAACAATAAACTCCAAAATCCGATCAAAAATTTCAAAAAAAGAAATCACTTCAAATTCAATCAACGACCTAACTTGACTTTTGAGTATGAATTTCGCAACGAATTCAAACATACTCAACCAGATCGAACTAAAAACAAAATAAATATCATCTAAAATCGAATAAAGTATCATAAAGTAAATAAATTATACCTTCAATAATCGAGAGTTCGAGAGGAAGAAATAAAAATATCTGCAACTGTTCAGACAAAGAAGCGAAGAAAATGAGGAGAGAGAAAATGAGGAAAAGAGAGCGAGCACATTCGTATTATATATAGCCGGCATTTAAACCGGATATTTCTCAACTGGATATCCGGCCCACTGATTTTTATTTATATCATAAAACTTAAATAGATCGGATTCATAATAACTTATTGTAAATTCAATCTGACTTTTTCACATAAAAAATGACTACGTGACTATATTAGGAAACAAAACAGACTGTATCATACGAAAACTGATTATAACATATAAAAACTGACTATATAAAAGGTGATTATATCAAATGAAAACTGACTATATCAAATAAAAACTGACGGTATCAAATAAAAACTGACGGTATCTATCATACTCTATGATTTTCGATACCAGTTATTATGAACCTGGTCTACCTGAGACGTTTTGTTTTTATTTTACCGACTATAGCCGGTGAATTTGGACTGGTGAGCCCAAAACCGGCGACTTGTATAGTCGCATTTGAATGGCGTGTAAATGGATAGACTTTGGTGGATCTTTTTGACCTATGTAGGACCCACATCCCATGTGGTTTGAGGGTGACTTTTCGTCTATAAGTGATGCTTTTTTTAATAGATGGACGGCGGAGATTTGTTGATGAGGTAGGAATATTTGACGTGGAGGAGATCTAATGGTGGATATTTGTAATTTGTTTGAGGTCGGTGTAAGCCAACTAATCATTTCACTATTTGTGATTAGATATAGCATTTATAATTATACATAATACTCCCTCCGTCCCATAATATAGTGCTTGCATTCCATTTTGGGTGTCCCAAAATGTTGTTCTTGTTTCTATTTTTTAATTCCACAATTTTTCTCGATTTCTTTAAAACCGAATGCAACCATCATTTATTTCTTTCCTGGAAATAGTTTTTTTTTTGTTTATTGAACCCAGGGTTGAATTAGTCATATATTTAATGTTTTTTCACCCATTATGCACCATTCTCTCTCCTAAAATCAGCCTTTTTCCCACAATATTAATTGTTTATCATTCATGTTCCACTTTCCTTAATTCTCGTAAAAAATGAGAAATAAGCACTATATTATGGGACGGAGGGAGTACATCACATGTTTTGTTGGTTGATTAGGTATATGGTATGGCAATGACAACAATTTTTGTCTATTTTCTATAGCTTTTCTCTACTTTCTTCCTGTTTTCTTAGTCCTAATAATTGTATCTAGAAATATTCCTATTTCGAGTTTTTGTTTTTATAGCTTCTGTCCGTACAAAAACATTTTACCATTTTTTTATTTTTTTTCTTGAATGTATGGAGAACAAAATTATAGTGGGGGTCAATCCTTATGCAGTAGATAATATATATTAGTTGGGGGTAATAAGATAGTCAAACGAAGATGTAGTTGGTGAATAGATAGTGAACAGTTGTAAGATATAATTAATCAATATGGTTTTAGGAGTTGCTTTCTGAAAATATGGTGAATTTTATATTATAAGATCGTCTTACTATGATTTAAGGCAAGATGAGGTTAATTTATTGTTCTAAAGGGGCAACTTATATAAATGACTGATACAAATTAAAGTGACCAATTATCTAAAAGTGACTCATTTATCTTATACTTCCTCCGTTTCACAATACATGCACCATTTGTTTTTTCACGCACTCCAATACTCTTCTTTCGACAGTAATATCTTTAGTTGTATATAGGTAAAAATTATAAAAAGTTTTTTTTTTTTTTTTTTGCTAAGTAAGATGAATTATGAATATATGAACATCAACAAATACAACCTACCACCCCAACAAAGGGGCAAAACACCACTCTTCTAACAGAAGAGGACACAACTAATTACAAACCAAAAACAGCAAAACTGCTCTTATAACTGTACAAACCAAGTTCTATCTTTTTGTGCAATTTTCTGAGGTAACACAGTATACACTCTCTCCTTAACAGTATGTTGAACAATAGCTACAGTACGCTTAATTGTAGGAACAGAATGTTCCCAGTAAACCTGATTCCTGCTCTTCCAGATAAAATAAATCAAACCAAGTATGCTTGCATTACAAACAGCTCTTCTAAATTTGGAATATTTGCTTCTTCCAATCCATTGCATCAATCTCGTCAAATCTGTAGTTACATCAGTAATATCCAGCCACTGTTTGATTACTTTCACACACTCCTTGCTGTAATAACAAGCAAAAAATAAATGCTCATGATCTTCATTGCTCCTACCACACAGTAAGCACTCAGCACTAGTACTTACTCCAATTCTGGCAAGTTTCTCTGTAGTTTGGAGCTTCTTTTGCACAGCAAGTCAGGCAACAAAACGATGCTTAGGTGTGCTAAGTCTATTCCAAATCATCTTATCCCAGCCAACACAAACTTGCTCACCAATAATCTTCTCATATACTGCTTTCACAGAATAAGAAGTCATGCTGTAAAACTCATCTTTAGAAAACAAGAGCTTCAATTTTTCTTTGACATTGCATATTTGCCTCCAGTACCAACTAGCTCCCTTCTGTGGTATATAATACCACCAATCCATATCTTTCAAATACACTGAATGAATCCACTTTACCCAAACATTGTCCTGCTTAGTGGCAACTGCCCACACATACTTCCCCATGTTAGCAGAATTCCAATGCATCACATTTCTCACACCCAAACCACCAAACTTCTTATCACAACAAACATTGTCCCAATTAACATAACCAGGTTTACTACTATATATATAGGCATCACCACTCCATAAAAAGGCTCTACACATTTTCTCAATGCTATGAAGCACACTCTTAGGCAACACATAAACTTGTGCCCAATAAGCATGGATACTCAGAAGTACAACATTTATCAACACAATTCTAGCAAAATAAGACAGATTCCTAGAACTCCAAAGCTTAATTCTAGTAGCCATTTTGTCAATCAATTCATCACATTAAGCCACAATGATTTTCTTTGAGCATATTGGTACTCCTAAGTACCTAAATGGCATACTGCTTCTAGCCAAACCAGAAACATCCACAACCCTCTGAATATCATGATTACTCATACCACAACAATATAATGCAGATTTATGGATATTTGCTTTTAAACCAGAGGAATCAGAGAAAAGTTTAAATGCTTGAAGTAAAAGGTAAATAGAAGGAAATTCACCTTTACAACAAATAATCAGATCATCTGCAAAGCATAAGTGAGTAAGCTTTGCCTCTCTGCATCTAGGATGAAAATGGAACTGATCCATAGTGCTCACCATCTTGAGAACTCTAGACAAGTATTCCATACAGATCACAAAGAGGAGGGGAGACATGGGGTCCCCCTGCCTCAAGCCCCTAGAAGAGCAAAAATAACCATGCATTTCCCCATTTACCATTAGTGAAAATTTAGGAGTAGTGACACACTCCATAATCATTTCCACAAACTCCATAGGAAAACCAAGGTGAGTCATCATCTCCTTTAAAAAACTCCAATCTACTGTATCATATGCAATCTGAAGATCAAACTTGATTAAGCAACCAGGCGTCACATTCTTCCTATTGTACAAGTGCACAACATCTTGAATCACCATTATATTATGGATAATGTACCTTCCATGCACAAAATCACCCTGATTTTCAGCAATGATATCCGGTAAAACCTTCCTTAATCTCCCACAAATCACCTTAGTGATACATTTGTAAAGAGTATTGCAACAGGAAATTGGTCTAAAATCAGTGACATTATTTGGACATTTACTCTTAGGCACCAGAGTAATAACAGTAGCATTCAACTCCTTAAGAAGCTTCCTGCTCCTAAAAAAATCCATAACAGCATCCAGAACATCATCACTAATGATCTCCCAGGCATCTCTAAAGAAATGTGTCCCAAAACCATCTGGGTCAGGTGCCTTGTCCCCAGGGATAGAAAAAAGGGCTTGCTTAATTTCATCAACAGTATAAGGTGTTGTGAGCAAAGCTCTATGTTCATCAGTAAGCATGGGACCACTCTGAACAATATGAGGAACAACACTTCTTCTATCATGCTGAACATTATTCAAAAGATGTTGGTAGTATGATAAGAAAGCTTCCTTCACAGCTGCTGGCTCATCTTTCCATACTCCACCAGAGTCTTTTATACCATAAACATGATTTTGAACTCTCCTAGCCTTTATACTTTGGTGAAATAAAGTTGTATTATCATCACCATCTCTACACCAACTCAGCTTTGATTTCTGTTTCAGAAACTCAATGTATGCTCTATGCTTCAACTTATATTCCTTCACAGCTTGTAACTCATCATCAGCTAAATGTGACTGACCTGGATTCTGATGCATAATAACCTGAGCATTCACTATGTTTTGATATGCCTTAATGTCAGCAGCCTGAACATCATTGAACCCCTTCCTATTAAGCTCCTTCAAATCTTTCTTTATGAGTTTCAACTTCTGGACCAGAACAAACATCTTAGTCCCTTCTATTGTTGTATTCCAACATCTACTAACCAAGTTGTTGAAATCCTCAGAAAGCCTCCACATAGTAAAATACTTGAAAGGTTTCTTGCCATCTGTCACTCTAGGATACACAGTTAACAAAGCTGGTGAGTGGTCAAACTCATCCTCTTCCATAAACCTCAATTATAAAAAGTTGATATTTGAAATCTTCGCATTGAGACGAATTTAACAAGACCCCACTTGACTATGTTTTTTCTTACATAATTTTGAGAGAAATATTATCAAAGTTGGTTGATGAATAGTTGCCCATATGAGAAATGGTGCATGTATTGTGAAACGGAGGAAGTATTTTTTTGCTAAGCAAGATAAGTAGATTAATTGAAACAACATATTACAACCTAAACAAGTCAAAAGGAGGCAAACCAACTAGGTTGAACTCCCTCACACTAAGACTTGTAAAACAAACCCAACAAAAGGGTCATTAACTCTCACAAGTTCACAAACCACTCATGATCTTTCCTAGTGATTTTCTTTGGTAATACAGCAAAGATTCTATGCTTAACTATACTTTTAATTTGTCTTATCACAAAATCAATACTAGGTAAGTATTTCTGCCAATATACAGCATTCCTGCCCTGCCATACCATGTAAACCAAAGCAGTAATTCCAGCTTGAATTATTTGCTTCTGAAATTTGGTTCTTCTCCCATTATGTACAATTCTGATAAGCTGCTGCAATTCCAGCCCAGGGCTTCTGATATTAAGCCAAATCTTCAACCTTTAAAACATTCTTGACTATAGTGACAGTGAAAGAACAAATGCTGATGATTCTCATCATGTGCACCACATATCAAACACAAAGGATCTTGACTGATGCCATATTGAAATAACTTTGAAGTAGTTTACAATTTTTGCTGAATTGCTAACCACAACACAAATCTGTGCTTTCGAACATTAAGCCTGTTCCATATGATTTTATCCCAAGTAACCTGGACTTGGTCTCCCATAAGCTTCTCATATACAACATTGATGGAATACGAACTCATTGCAGCCATATCTGCCCTGGTATAAAACTGCTTCAGTTGCTCCTTCACATGCTGTAATACTCCGTATTTTTGGGAGTTATTTTGCTATAAATAAGAAAATATAAAGTAAAAGTGAAAGTATTTTATAATATATTTTAGGTAAGCCTACAGTTATAAATTAAATATACAACCGACTTTCGTACCTAATTATATTCTAATTCGGTTTTTGTTAAATAATAAATCAGAATTCGATTTGGAATCAAGTCCTAATAAACTAAGGTTTCTCATACTATAAATATGAAAAGGAAAAAAAAAAAAAAAAATTAGAAAACCCTAAACACTCTCAATTTTCCTCTCCCAGCCGTTTTTTTCTCTCTCAAATTCTCTCTCCTCTCTCTCCTTCTCCCTCGTCGCCACCTAGGAATCTCGTCGCTCTAGACGAGGCTGTGCGAGCAGTTGTGTGCGAAGGTTGTGCGTGAGTGCTCGAGTGTGTGCGAGTGAGTGTGAGGGTCGAGGCGAGCGAGTGCGAGGTCGTGGTTCGAGAGTGTGGTCGTGCGAGTCGCGACGAAGACGGGGGTGTTCTGTGCGGTGTTCGAGCAAGCGTGCGAAGACGAGATCGTCGTGTGGTGCAGCGAGGGTGCTGTGCGGGTCGTGTGGTGCGTGCAGTGGGCGAGCGAGTGCTGCGTGTGACTCGAGGGTTTTGTGAGCGACGCGTCGAGACTGCGAGTGTGGTGGTGCTGCCGCCGGAGTCCTCGTGTCGTCGGTGGTCGTCGCCGGCAAGTTGGCCGGTATAAAGATATTAAAATTCTCCCTTTTTCCTCTTTAAATTAACGTATATAATCTGATTTTGTAATTCTTATGAATCTTTGATTAAGTTTGTAATTATAAGTAAAGTATAAAATTAATAAAAGAAATCAGATTTATAATTAGGAAATTGTTGGTAGTTCTTATGATAATTTATTCCGCAAATCTGATTTTGACGATACTTGTATATGAAATTGTGTAAGTTTGTAGTGTTCAACAAAGCATAAAATAAGTTAAAAGAAATCAGATTTTGCAAGCATAGTAATTAGCTTCTAAATATGTTAGTTTCAATAGAGTTCATGAAAAGAAAGTTTAAACAACAAGAACGTTTACTTTGATTGTTCAAAACACTAAGTTTTACATAGTGGTTAAGTTGGTTTTATTTTAATGATATCAAGGACTTAGAACTGAATTATACTTTTATCATTCGATTAGGTCCCAATTTCATAAGCGGAACGTTTTAAGTAGTCAGCGAAAATTCTCCGTTACAAGGTACGTACGCGTACTAGTTCAGTTCGATATATTAGTATCATGTTTAGGTTATGATTGTTATATTGGAACCTAGAATCATGATAGGGAACGATTGTATGATTGTGATTGTTGAGATTGTTTGGTAGCATAATTGCGGTATGTAGCATTGTTATGCGAAATTCTATCGTATCATAAGCATGGAAGTTTTGGATTTGTATTCTTTGATCTATGGTGTAACAAGGATGTTGCAAGAGGTAAAGATTTGAGTGTTGTATCTAAGAAATAACATTAAATGATTATATGTTTAATGTGGTATGAATGGACAATACTAAGAAAGGATTTTGGCAATAAACTTGTAGTTGGGCTCCCTACAAGTGATGAACAATGGGGGGAGTGTGGGACTTGTTCTACACTCCTACGCAGGCCTACTGTGACGACAGTAGTGTCCTTATAAATTTTGATAACTCAAGTAGGCGGAAGGTTCCGTACGATCTTGGGGGTATGCATACTAAGGTGATGGGTGTGGAACGGAACAAAACCGTATTTACATTTCATCTAATAGACTAAGTTGTCTATTAAGGATTAAGTAGCCCGTATGATTCTAGAAAGATGACGGTGCCCGTTCGATGCCAAATAAATTGTAAAAACGGAATTTAATGTTTTTGTAGCATCATGTCTAGGAATGGTTTTTGTTATTCTGATTATGCTTAGTGTATTATTTAACTGATTATGTACGTACTCAGCATAGCTGATTGTTTGTTATTTGTGTTGTTTGTTGACCTGTGATGAACCATTGATATTTCAATGGGGAGCAGATTAGGTATGCTGGTGATGCTGCATAAGTTCGGGCATACGGGGGATACTTTTGATTATAAACTTTTATTTGGTTGAACATCCTAGAGATTGTTTATGATTTACATAGTTAATGATTTTAAATAAAAGGGGTCAATAGTGATTCCCGAGTTGTAGTTAAGTTATCATTTTATTTCCGCTGCAATTTAGTTTTCATAATAAAGAGTAAGTTAGTGTCTTAAATTCAATAAGCCTTGCGTTTCACCGCGGCGGTAACACTCCCAAAGTCGATGCAACGTAGTTTAGACGTGTATGGATTTTGAGGGTGTTACACATGCCAAATCCTCTTCCAGTACCAACTTGCACCAGTATTTGGTACATACTGCCACCAATCTTCCTCTTTCAAATACACATAATGCACCGACTTTATCCATACACTATCCTGCTTTGAAGCAATTGCCCATACATATTTTCCAAGGCTAGCGATATTCCAGAGTAGAATATTCCTAAACCCAAGTCCTCCAGCAGATTTTGATGTACATAAATGTTCCCAAGCAATCAAACCAGCTTTTGAAGTAAAGTGTTGTCCACTCCATAGAAAAGCCCTACAAATCCTGTTGATTTCTTGTAGAACTTTCTTTGGCAATACAAAAACTTGTGCCCAATAGGTGTGCAAACTTAACAGAACAGAATTAATAAGTTGAACTCTAGCAGTGTAGGATAACTGCCTAGAGCTCCAAATTCTAATCCTGGATGTCATCTTCTCAACTAAAGCTTCACATTGTGCTGCATTTATCTTCCTTTTACATATTGGCACACCTAGATATCTGAATGGCAATTTTTCTCTTGCAAAACCAGATACCTCTTCTACTCTCTTCACTTCGCTTGTCATTCCACAAGTATAAAAAAGTCGACTTGTTGGCATTTGCTTGTAAAACCGATGACTCGAAAATAACTTGAATGCCCTCAACATCAGATAGATGGAAGTGAAATCACCCTTGCAACATAGTATAAGATCATCAGCAAAACACATATGAGTAAGCTTCATTCCCTTGCATCTGGGATGGAATTGAAACTCATCTAGCTTTCCCATCTTTGTCAATATTCTAGATAAATATTCCATACACAGCACAAAAAGCAAGGGTGATATTGGATCACCTTGCCTTAGACCTCTAGAAGATTTAAAAAAAAACCTTCCATGTTCCCATTTAACATGATTGAAAACTTTAGTGTAGAAACACATTCCATTACAAGATCTATGAATGATTCAGGAAAACCTAAAGCAATCAACATTTCCTTGAGAAAATCCCAACTAACTGTGTCATATGCCTTTTGTAAGTCTATCTTCAATAAACAACTAGGCTTGACTTGCTTCCTGCCATAGTGTTTAACCGGATCCTGTATCACCATTATGTTATGTACAATAAATCTCCC
Source organism: Beta corolliflora (assembly GCA_947648045.1). Classification (NCBI taxonomy): domain Eukaryota; kingdom Viridiplantae; phylum Streptophyta; class Magnoliopsida; order Caryophyllales; family Amaranthaceae; genus Beta; species Beta corolliflora. The sequence goes on from CANSZD010000435.1 coordinate 577,906, forward strand.
ATGTACAAAACCTCCTTGGTTTTTCATGATTAAATCAGGTAAAACCCTTCTTAGTCTCCCACACAAGACCTTAGTAATACATTTGTACAATGTATTACATCATGAAATTGGTCTGAATTCACTAACATTCTGAGGGAATTTTGTTTTAGGAATTAAAGTTATCACTGTAGTATTCAATTCCTTCAAAATCCTCCTACTTTGCAGAGTATCTAATACAGCATCAATCACATCATTATTTACAATATGCCAAGCATCCTTGTAAAAATGAGTGCCAAATCCATCAGTATCAGGTGCTTTGTCACCTGGAATTGAAAATAATGCCTTTTTCACTTCCTCAACTATGTATGGAGCATTAAGGATCTCCCTGTGCTCATCTGTTATCATAGGACCCTCCTGAATAAGCTGATTTATCACAGACTTCCTCTCTACATTGCTTCTGCTCAAAAGCTTCTCATAGTATGATAGAAAAGCATGTGACACAGTCTCAGCTGTATCCTTCCAGTTGCCATGTTCATCATGTATGCCATACAACTGGTTTTGAAGCTTTCTTGCTTTGATACTTTGATGAAGAAGAGAAGTGTTCTCATCTCCATCTTTTATCCAAGCAAGCTTAGCTTTTTGTGATAAGAATTCTCTATATGCCCTGTGTTTCAAATGATATTCCTTAACTGCTTCCAATTCCACCTCTGCCAATTGGCTGTCCCCTGGATGATTATGCATATCTTGTTGTGCTTGCTGCATTCTGTATAGTGCTTGAAGTTCAGCAGCTTGAAATTCTGAGAACCCCTCTTTGTTCAACTCTTTCAGTGTATCTTTCACAGCTTTAAGCCTTTTAACAAGCTTAAACATCTTAGTACCTTGAACATCTACACTCCAGGCTCTTCTGATTCTGTCATTACAGTGGGAAGATAATCTCCACATAGTGTACTATTTAAATGGCTTTCTACCATTTAATACCTCAGGATAAACAGTCAAAATGGCAGGTGAATGATCAAACTCCCCTTCCTGCTGGAAGCAAACTTCTGCTGAAGGAAATATATTCTTCCATGCTTGATTTGACAGAATTCTATCAAGCTTTGAAAACACTCTGGCATCTCCTAGTTGTTTATTGTTCCAGGTAAAAAAATTACCAGAACTTTTGACATCAAACATATCACAATAGCTCATACAATCTTTAATATCTCTAGTTTCAACTTCTCTAACATATGAACCTATTCTTTCATTTCATTGCATTACACACAGTTAAAATCTCCACACATAATCCAAGGATCTAAAGTTTTCAAACTTTTAAGATCTTCCCACAATGCAATTCTATTATTTCTTTCATTAAAAGCATAAATGAAAGTGCAATAAAATCCACTTCTATTGCTAGTAGGTTGCAAAAAACAGTGAATTAATTGACTTGTAACATGTAGAATTGTTACCTGGAAACTTCCTGATTTCCAAGCCAACACAATTCTTCCTCCATCATGACAACTTGCATTGCTTGTAAAACACCATCCTCTGAATGCTCTCTTATACAAAACACCCATATTCTTGGCTTTTATTTTTGTTTCCAAGAGACTAACAACACCAAAAGCAGACCTATGAACAAACTGTTGCACATCTCTCTGCTTATTAATGCTGTTCAAGCCTCTAACACTCCAACAAAGAAGCTTATCCATTGATATCAGGAGGTTCTCCCCCTCCCTTTTGTGAATTAGCCTTCTTGCTACTTGATCTCGGAACTTCGCATTCAATTGTCCAGTTGACTCAGTCTCCTGATTTATCACATCCAAAAATTGAAAGTGATTCTGAGTTTGTGTGGGTTTGACAGAGTTCACCCTGACTTTGATTGGTCTCAAAGCCCTTTGAAAGCCATCCTGGTCAACTTCCACCTCCTTAGTCTGTGCTACTAAGGTTTTCTGTTGAGAAATCTCCACTGTTTGTGTAATTATTGGAGGATTAGTTACAACCTGTGGCATTGTAACTTTTGGCACCCATTTCTTCTTAACCTTCTTCTTCCTGCATTATTGTGTTGTATGTCCAAAATTAAGACAATTTTGGCAATTATTTGGTTTCCACTCAAACACTACAGGCACATTAGTCAAATTTCCATACTCATTCCAGAACTGAATTGAGTCAGGAAATTTATGATCCATCTTCATTTCAATCAGTATTCTAGCATACTGTAATTTTTCCCTGTTTCTAGTTGCTTCATCACGTTTAATTGGGTCTCCTATCTGTGATGCAATCTTATGAAGAGATTTCTCACCCCAATACTTCAGGTTCAGCTTCAATTGGACCCAAACTGGAATAGTTTTCAAGTCTTCCTTCTCAAAATCCATGTCTGGTGTCCAAGGTTTCACAATCAAAGGTTTCTTATCAAAAAAGAAATGTCCATCCAGAATTTTATCTCTAGAATCCATGGCATTAAATCGAACAAGATAAATGCCTTTTTGAATCAAAGCAACCTTATCAACATTATATGTCTTCTAGATTCTCCTCAAGAATCCCTCCATAACCTGAATTGGAGGATTTGAACCTAATACATAGCATATAATCGATGAACTCCAAAAATCCACCTCCTCCTGAATATCATCAAATTCAATGTGAATTGGTTCTAAATCCACCATCACATCATTCGATTTCACCTCAATTTCATCTATATTATCCTCATTATCAATCTCATCCAATTCGATCACATTTCCATCCTCATCAAAATCAACATTAATCTCCGAATTATCAGCTTGTTGTAAGATAGGAATCAAATTACCTGAACTAGTTTTGCCACCAGATTGTTGACTAGTATGAATGGATTGCAGCCATTCATTGAAAGTGTTCTTGATTTCCGATTGAACTTGTAAATGTTGAATCGACGATTTTGGAGTTACCACCTCTCCAATGCCTAATCCAAAATCCAAAGCTTCTATGCCCAAAATTTCATCCATTGAACGAGTACGAAGAGCTTGAGAATCAGACGTTGGTCCCCGAGCTTTCCCCTTCTGCTTTCCATTTCCAGAATTTTGAGTTTTCCCGCCAGATGTTCTTGCCATGGCAACGGCGCAAGATAAGGTATCATGCACCGAGAGAAAACTTTCATTTATCTTATATAATGACTCTTTTAACTTACACAAGACTTGCCTTGTTTTTTTAGACTGAATTAATGGTATATCAGTTCAATTTCAGTTCATTCAGACAAATTTTGTTCAGTTCAGTTAATTGAGACAAATTCAGTTAATTTTGTCCATACTACGTCCTTGCTACTCATGCATTTGAGCTCATTTTGAAGTCAAAAATAGTGTAAAATTTTCAAAAAATGAGAATAATGTACTTAAAATGTGAAAATCTAATGGCACACTATAGGAATACCCAATATGCTCAATTAAATTCAAACTTGATCCAATAATGTGTTTTTTAGGTGTTGTTTTATATAAAAAGGACACCGATCTCAAAAGAAAATTTAAATAAATTGGCTCAAAGTCCAACTTGAATCTAATATCTTCATATGGTTCTCATTAATTGGCTTGACATGTACTAAATATGGATAAATGATCTTAACACTTGCAAATTCTAGGGGTGTATTTTCTCACTTTTTTTTGTTTGAAGGGATTGTATTTTCTCACTTTTATAACATTAATTTACGTTTCCATCTATGCGTTTCATTGTCTTTTATTTTATTAAACCTAGAAAAATTTTAAGTTATTATAAAATCAGTGAAGTAATTAAAAGTCCATACCAAGTTACAAATTGGTTTGGACTTTGTAATTAGTTCAAATCACTTAGACAATTGGACATTTATGTGGTGTTTGTTGAGAGGGATAATGAGGTAGGAATGGAGATAGTGAGTTGGGAATGGAGATAATGAGTTGGGAATAGAGGATGTCCTAGGTTTATTATATTTCGGGGGATACGAATTATATGCAAAAGATGGGGATATGAATAAAATAAGAAAATATAAAACCCCAAACAATGAGTGAGCTCCCACTTTGTTCACTTCTTTTTGTAGTGACACTAACATATTGAATATAGACACTATTTTTAAAGTTAGATACAACATTCCGTGTAATATCTCATTTTACTCAATATCATATGATAATGACATTGGGGTAATTTAATTGACCTATTGGTCTCCGCCATATTGGTAGCTAAACATAAACACTATTTTTATATCAACTTTTTTTGTTAGTGGATTGATGATGAACTCATGGTTAGTAATTTGTTAGTTCAGGGGATGAAACATCCACTTTATCCCACCAAAATAGTGTTTCTCTGATTTTCTTAGTTCTACCATCTCTACTTTACATGTTTACCAACACAAAATCTTGAGCATTAATATATATAAATTACAAAAAGTCGATATAGAAACTATATATTTAGACGAATCTAGTTATATGTTTTTTTACGTATAGATAGTAGAAGATGGTCAATGTGAAATGTGTGAACAATTCAAAAATAATACGGTAAAACTAAATAACCTAGAGGAAACATGAGGAAGGGGTGAGGATATGGTGAAATATACCTTTGTTCGCTTAAAAAGAAGGAAGAAAAGAGAAAGGTAGAGAGGGTATTATAATTTAGTAACTTTGGTATTTCTTTTTAACTTACTCCTAATTCATACAAACAATTGAAAACATATACTTACCCGACACAGCAATTCCCTTAATTTATTTCAGCCTTTTATATATACTTTCTGTATTTTTTAGTTTTGCCATTTATTTATTTTCACGTACTCCAACATGTTTCTTTGGACATTAGTATCTCTAAATGTGTATAAATAAATATTATAAAAAGTTGATATTTGAATCCTCGCATTAGGACGAATTTAACAAGATCTCATTTTGACTATGTTTTTCTTATATAATGGTGAGAGAAAGCTTGTCAAATTTCGTTGATGAATAGTGTCCAAATATCAAATGGTGCAACTACAAAATAGAAGAAGTATAATCCTTATCACATGTATCAAACGATCGTTCGTTAAGGCCCCTCAAAAGAGGAAAATGAAAGAAAAACAAAATGAAGGTTGAATTATGAGTATTGTTTGATTATCTATGAGATAAACCAAACAATATAAGAGTAACGGTTTTTTCACCAAATGCCCCTAAGTTTTCACGAAATTCACCGGGTACCCTCGCACTTTTGAAAATATATCTGGTACCCCTCAGTTTCTGTTTATTAACATTAAATGCCCTTACACTTAAAGGACGTTAGTGCTCCGTTACTGCTTATTTACAAGAATGCCATTAATTTGTGGCGCCATAATGATAACCCCCCCGTCAGACATCTTCAACCCAATTCGAAAAAAATTTGTCCCCTCAACTTCCTTCCTCTGTTCTGGGTCATCCATGGAACCCTAAAACTAGGGCCTTTGAAGAAAATTCTTGATTCATTTGGTGCGCATTAGTGAGTTTTTTTGGTGCGATTGTTTTGGAGTGCAATAAGTTGAAGAAAAGAGTGAAGAAAAAGCACGAGCTCCTGGAATTGCGAAGAACGGAAAATTTTTAAAACGACGGTTCAAAATCTTCAAAAGGTAAAATTTTACTTCCAAATGTTCATCCTAAAGTGCTTTAAAGCTTAGTAAACATCTGATTGTTGCAGGTATAATGTTTTGTGTTGTTGTGGGATGTTAGGGTTAGATTATTGTTGTAACTGTTTTTTGTCAAAAATTTTGTGCTTTTTCTTTACTTTGTGTTTGATGTGGATGTAATCTTGTTATTAGGATGGATGCTGTGTGGTTATTGATACATTACAGTACCCAGGATTTTGATGTTAGGGTGGAGGACACTGATTTGTGTCATTTAATGGGTTTATTTGAGGATTTTCTTGAGGAATCAGTGAAGCAAAATGTGTATTTGCCTAAATTGTTTAGGTGGTTAGTTGAAAACCCTAGGACTAAGAAGAAAATAGAGTTGAGGACTGATTCTGATTTGATGAAAGTGTGGGTGTGGGGTTTGGGCAAGGATACCATTGAGGTATGGGTAGATGAGACTGTAGATCCTTGCCAAGTTTTTAGGTCTGTTCTTGCAAAGAAGGATCAGGAGGAGAGGGAAAAGCTTGAGAACATTAGGAGAGTGCATGAGATATTACAGAGGGAGAGGGAGGAGGAGATTAGAAAACAAGAGGAAGAGGAGAATGAAAGGAGGAGACAAGAGGAAGAGGAGGAGCAGAGGAGATTGGAAGAAGAGAGGTTGTATGCTAAGGGCTTAGGTGCTGCTGTGGAGGTTCCTGTTTTGTCAGTAGACAATGATGAGATTGAGTACATGAGGGTGTACTCAACCCAAGATGTTGATGAAGTGTTCCCTGGCACATCTCAACCAGAACCTGAGCCTCAAACACAAGAACAACAAGCCTCACAGCCCACCCCAGAACAACAGCCCACCCATGAACAAACACAACCTACTAATGAGCCCACCCAACAACAACAACCCACAAAAACAACAACACCCGGAAAAAGACCACAACAACAAAGCCATAAGAAGAAAAAACTCACACCAAGGCCCAAGAAGAAGGTTGCCCCTAAACAACAACACACCCCCTCACAACCCACATCCTCAAAGCCCACCCAAGAACAACTCTCTCATAGAAGAGCCCACCCCCTCACGGCCCACCCCCTCACAACCCACCCAAGAAGAGCCCCCCCCTCACGGCCCACCCCCTCACACACCCACTCCCTCACAGCCCACCCCTCCCACGGCCACTCCCTCACGGCCCACATCCTCATAATCCACCCAGCCTACTCCCTCATAGCCCACCCAACCTACTCCCTCACAGCCCACCCAACCTACCCCCTCACAGCCCACCCCCTCTGAGGCACTTTCACCTCCACTTTCCCAGCCTACATCACTACCACCATCAGTGTAAGGGAAGGGTAAAAGGGTTAGGCCCTCATGTTTTAAAGTCCCTAAAATCACAGCTAAAAAGCAGGGCACCTATGTTCCAAAAACTTAGGGAACAGGGAGGAAGGGTAGTGGAAGGAGAGCAAGACTACCTGGATTGGATTTTGGTGATGATGATGGAGATGCTGAGAGCAGTGATGATGAAGATTTTGTTGCTGGGGAGGATGAAGAATCATCTGAGGATGATGATGTGTTAGGTGAGTTTGTGGTAGAAGAGGGGGATGATGACCTCCTAGATGATGATGTTTCTGAGCTTGGTTTTGAGGATTACCTAGATGGAAGCTCAACCATGGACAAGGTGTACAAGAATGGGAAAATATAGAATGAGCAGCCATATGGTGTACAAGAATGGGAAACTATGGACTAGAGCCTTGGTTGATCTTTCCAACTAGGGAGGTGTTTCTAGAAGTTCTGAGAGACTTTTGCATTCAAGAGGGGTTTGGCCTTTGTGTTTTCAAGGCTGGCAACAAGAGATTTACTGTTGCTTGTATCATGGAAGCATGTGAATGGAGGATACATACTTCCAGGTTAACTGACAAGATAAGTTGGGCCATAAAGACTATCAAGGGGGAACACACAACATGTGGGAGGTTAGAGGAGAACCCCATGATTTCAGAAGTTGGTTGTGTAAGCACCTACTGGATGTGATTAAAAGCAGTCCTGAAATTCCAGTGGAATCTTTGCAAAAGATCACCCAAGAGAGGTTTAGGGTGACAGTGAAGAAGAGATTGTTTTATAAAGTCAAGGTCATGGCTAAGGAACAGATTTATGGGGGTTTTGCTGAGGCTTATAGCTTGCTGCCCAGATATGATGAGGTTATTAAAGCCACCAACCCAGGGTCATATGCATTGATAACTTGGACAACGAGCACAGGTGAGGTGGCACCTAGGTTCAAGGCTTGTTTTTTCTCTTTTGCTGCCCAAGTCAGAGGATTTTTAAGGGGTTGTAGGCCTTTGATAGGCATTAATGGGGCACATTTGAGTGGATACTATAAGGGGATCTTGCTGTCATCTCTTGGTGTGGATGGTAATAATGAGATTTTTTTGATTGCCTATGGGATAGTTGACACGGAGAACACGAAATCTAGGGAATACTTCTTTAGGAATTTAAGGATTTGCTTTGAGAAGGAAGGGTGCACCGAGGATGACTGGTGCTTCATTAGTGACAGGATGAGAGGGGTTGATGCTGTTGTCCATGGGGTGTTTCCCAAGGCAAGTAGAAGGGTCTGTTGCCAGCACCTTTACATGAATTGCAAGGATTTAGGCTGGAGTGGAACAACCTTCCACAAACTGTTTTGGATTGCAGCAAATGCTTACAACACCTATGTGTTCAACAAGGCTATGGAGAAGATCAAGGCTTTTGATGTAGATGCTGCAGCATACCTAGATAACACAACAGAGCAATGGTCTAGGTACATGTTTGACACAACAATCAGTTGTGATCACAATACCACAAACTTTGTTGAAAGTTTCAATGCTTGCACCAAAGCTCACAGAGATTTACTTGTGCTGAATCTACTTGAAGGTATTCATTATGACTTTGTTTTTTTATTTATTTTCAATTACTATATTATTCATGGTCTAATATTTTTGTTCTATTTCACAGCCATTAGAGTGTGGTCCATGAAGAGGATTGGTGCAAGGTTTGACAAGGCCATTGACATGGAGCCAGGGCATCTGACTGATTATGCTTCAAAGGTCCTTGAAACTAGGAGTGGGGATTCAAGGTTCTGTCATGCTACACCATGTGGAGGAGGAGAGTTTGAAGTGACATATGGGAATGTCAATTTCCCAATCAATTTGGCTAGGCTCAGTTGTGGCTGTGGCAAGTGGCAAGGTTGTGGGATCCCTTGCAAGCATGCCTTGAGGGTCATGTACAATCAGAGGATTGACCCTCTTGAGTATGTGTCTGATTATTACAAGGGGGCAACTTACAAGGCCACCTATGCTAAGCACATCCATCCCATGGCTGATCCTTCATAGTGGCCAGATTACAATCTCCCTCATATTCACCCTCTAAACAGGAAGAGAGGTGATGGCAGACCTCCAAAACAGAGGAAAAGAGGAGTAAATGAAGCAAAGAAGGCCAAGAGACACAGCTCTGTTAAGTGCAGCAAGTGCAAGCAATTGGGCCACAATGCAAGAACATGTGGCAGAGGGGATAAAGGTCAAAAGAGAGCTGCTGACAGTGGGGCTAGTACTTCCAAGGTACAGAAGAGAGCAAGGAAGGCCACCTAAGGCCTAAGCAAGCTAACAACAACAACCTTGGTTTTGAACATATTTTTTTGGGTTCTAATTGAATGTTCATATTTTTGGGTGATTAAGTTAATTCAGTTTTTGTAAAGAAACAGTGATTTAGTCCTCCATTTGATGATGTTTTAGTGAAGTTAGTTTTTGTAAATGAAGAAAACATTAGATTACTTTTTGGCTGTGGATACATATGTATGCTACAATGATTATTATGAATAGCAACTTTGTTTTTCCAAATCTTGTGGCAAGAATTACATACTAACTTACTTCCAAATTACAAAGAGGAGCAATACAAACATAAGCAAACCTAACTTAATTGTAAGCCTAACTTCTTTTGTTCTTTAAGCTTCTTCTTCAATTGCTTCAATTCTTCTTGCATATTCTCATTCTCTGCGCTTCCCATACTCTGTGCCTCATGATGGATGCCTCCACTTTGCTCCACCCAACATTTGCACCACCTAAAAGTGTCACAAACATCACACTTAAAGTACAATCGCTGTAGGTTTAAACTTGAATTAGAACTTCTAATTGCGAATTTCCTCCCACATCTACACATTCGATTTGGAACCATAATGTATGTAGATTATTGGGTTGAGGAAGATGTTTTTGAGAGAGAACTCATTAGGATAATTTAGAGAGATGATAAGAAGAGAGTGCAGGTAAGGATGTTAAGAGGGGGGGTCAACAATATATAAAGAAACTGAGTGAAAAGACATAACGGCTAGTTTTTCAATCAATTTCTAACCGTTAAATTGCAGGTGGTATTTCAAAACATTTAGGGGTACCTGGTGAAATAAGTTTCAGTTTAAGGGTACCTCGTGAATTAAAGTTTGCTCTAACGGAGGACTAACGGATGGTTGACAGTAGGGGCATTTGGGTGTATTATGTTGAAACTGAAGGGTACCATGTCTATTTTCAAAAGTGCGAGGGTACCCGGTGAATTTCGTGAAAACTCAGGGGCATTTGGTGAAAAAACCGTAAGAGTAATTTCAAAACTTTATTTGTATATTAAACAGTTACGACTGTATATTTAAATTATACTACTGATATGTTTAGGAGTATTAACCAAGCTAAGCTTGACCTAGTGGTAAGGAAATAATTTTCCAACCTCAAGATTGGGGTTTGATCCCCACTAGGGGCACTTTGGGAGAGAGTTTCCCCTTACCATCCCCCCAATCTCAAAGTAAAATCACGACAAATCGACAATGCATTCAATTTGTACGATTATATATATGTCACATTTTTTAATTACAAAAATGTCAAAAAATTTACAAAATCCATTCACATATACAAATAGTGCTCCCAATTACATTGTCTTGCGCATTTGTCACATACTTTGCTCTCTCAAAAAAAAAATTGTAAGATTAACGAGCGAGATCTGGTTGGATACTTGGATTTTCTTCCAAAAACTTAGGGCAGGAAACCCAATCGAAGAAGATTCTTGGGCCATATTCCCCCATCCAAGGGTTAGTATACCCCCTAGCTCAAACTGTGTACACTGACCGAAGCAATGAATCTAGAAAATCAGCACCACCGAGTTCAACCATCTCACCCACACCTTCCGAGTCAACTCGCTCAACTAATCTAACCCGGTAAAATCCAACGTTGAACATCTTCATCTCGTCAGCAGGCTGCAATTCGACGCCAAAATTAGCGTCATTATTCATCACTGAATTGCTGATTTAGAGAGAGACAGAGTGTTAATGTTGTTAAATCTTGAGATTAGCATAAAAAAATGAGCACAAAATGTAGGGTTTGGTGGCCGAAGGAGCTTTCATCATCATCATCTTCATCATCAGAAAGTCTGTTGTTATTCGGATGGTTCATCTCTTCTTCTCCCAGTTGCCTTGATGTTGTTGTGGCTTTCGGTTACTCCGATGATTTTCTCTCTCCTCACTCCTCTGATTCCGCAATACAGGTTAGATTTCTTTCTTTTTAAGTTCTTTTCCTCAATTTTTGCTGGTACTACTGTTTTGAAGATGACTTTAGGTTTAAATTTTGTTGGTTTAGGATTCACTTTATTCGCAATTGAGTCGTATTTTTAGCACATTTAACATGCATTTGTGCCGTCTTTTGACAAAATTGATGGGAGTAGAAAATTGAAGAAACAATAGTGAACGTTCCACAATTAGGAAGATGTGAAGGAAGTGATGTTATATGTTCTAAGGGGTCGTTTGGTTCAAGATATGGAAAGGGAATGGATACAAATAGAGGAGGTGAATGGTAACAAAAATGGTTAAGTGTTTGGTTCAAGCCAAGAAATGGAAATGAATGTTAACCATTACCACCAAGTAATGGATCTTGTTACTTGCGGGGAGGGAAAGATAACTAATTGGGGGAATCCATTACCGTCAAGTAATGGCGATGGATTGATGAGGAGTTGAACTAGACAGGCAGAAAGGAAATCGGTAATTGATTCCGTTTCTTGGAGCCCGAAAATAGTGAACCAAACGACCTCTAAGTTATATTCGGTGAGGTCGCACCAGGAAATTTTGTTTTTGTACTTTTTGCACCTTCTAGTTTTTATCAACTCAAGTTTGCAAATATATGTGCAATGCACTCTCGCGGTGTTGCCCTTTTGTCATCATTCTTGAAAGTTGCTGAGCCAAAATAAGCGTTGGAGCTTGTAAATTTAGGTTCAGATTAGATTACTTCATTACTATAGTACTTTTGGCATAGATTACAAACGAAACCTGTAATTTCGTGTGGTATATATTATGGCAAGGCAGAGTATTGTACGCTTGAGCCTTCTACGTCGAAGTCTTGTTCCCCCTAGTTATGACTTATTGTAACAGTCCCAGAATTTAGTAATAGAAAAAAATAAAATGAAGACTTTGAATAAGTCATCTGAGAAAGGATCCTTGTCATCACCAGGTTCATTCTATTGTTGTGGTGGTTCAGGATCTTGAGATTCCCATGGTCCATTTGGTAGGCGGTAATAAATGACGGTAATGACAATGAATTTCAGTTTAGTTTTATAAGAAAAGTTCATGCCAATGTGCATAGTAATGAACTCTCATTCTCAAAGTGTTTTTCTTCAAAATTTTGCATCAACATCCAGAGGTGGTACCCGGTGGGAATTGAAATTTGTGAAGAAAATCACTTGTTTAGGGATTAGATTTCATTACCATGGTAATGGTTTAGGTGGTTTTCCTTACAAATTGTTATGATTTCATTTCCATAACAACCATTTAGTACTGCCTACTGAACGGGCCTTCAGGATCTTGAAACGTATGATCCACATCCGCCGGATCGTCAGAATCAGTTTCCTCATCTGGATTCTCAGTTTAGGGGCAATGGCAAATTGACAATTTATAGATTAGAGTGAGGGAATGGACCTTCCTCACCTGCATCACCTGTAAACAACACGTTTTGAGTTGTCAGCCATGTTTTAGATCAAAATTTGCCCATATGAAATGCTTTAATCCGGATTATCAAAACTTTAACCAACTCGCAAATGAGAGAGTTGGAGAGATGCTAAACACTCAAATCAACATAACACAACCTCAGATACATGATGGAAGTGGAACCCACAAATTGGGTTCTCAACTTACAATGATGATAGTGAAGTACTGAGATTAGAGAGAGAGAGGGGGAGGGGGGAGGGGGGGGAGAGAGGGGGGGAGAGGACGGAGTGAATAGGGATTAAATGAGGCAGATAGAGTGATTAAAAGAGGGATAACGTTGAGAGTAATGTGAGTTTATGGATTTAGAAGGGGATAAGTGAGACCTATCCCTGGGCGTAAAGTGAGAGAAAATGGGAGAGTTACAAAAGAAAGTGCAAAGATCAAAAGAGAAGTAAGGGAGTATTTTGATTGTACTATACATATGCCATTGAGTGAATGCCATTTGCAAGTTGCAACATAGTGTGATCTTCATCTATATGACCAAAAAGGCGAGTAGAATTGTATTTCATTTTCTTTCCCTTCTTTGTTCTTTCTATAAATTTTATGTCTGAGCTCTAATGGGATCATAACCTTCCTCTTTGTTAGATTAGGGTGAGTTATTCCTTTAATACCCGTTGCTAATATTGCTATATATTTTGAGTTTGAGATTCAAATATTTCCTTAGTGATTTTGATGTTGTTTACGAACTTCATGCGGGGGTCTTTAATTCTGATAAAATATCAGGAGGCTATGCGTCAAGCAAATGGAGGAATGCCTGTCATTTTACAGGAAAAGTGTAGTTTGACTGTTGTGGGTCGCTGTGTGCCTTCATGTGAGAATATGGATCATATGGACATATCTAATGTGGTTGATGATGACAACAACCTGCCCTTGAAATATGCTGAGGCCTTTTCGCTCAATGGCGAACATACTCATTCAGCAAATCCTAGAAATTCAAGAGTTCAATGTGTTGAATATGAAGAGTTATTAGAGCAAAACAGGCATGCTTGTCCTTGCAGCTCAACTTGGATCCAGCTTGTGCATGATGCTCACAGTTATCTTTCCATCGAGATATGTTGGATTCCCAAATTAGATTATCTGTGTTGGAATGGGGAATTATTGTCTCAGGCTGAACTCCACGTATGTAAGTCCTTCTATCTTCTGTTGCTTGCTTAATAAGATGGATGCCATACGTTAGAGTCATTTATTTTCTGGTCTTGAAGTTTTCAGGTTATGATATATGAAACTCCGAGATACGGCAGTCATCATTTCGCTATAAACTCTTTTAGTTCCAAGCACATAAAATGTCCACCTAAACGACCCAAGTGGATTGATGAACTACATTACAAGCCTCAGCTGATAGACTTGGTAAGTTTTGTGAACATTTATTGTGTTAGAGCATGACTGCTGAGTATATTAGGTTCATTGTATTGTTATATCTGTCAAACTGCAGGACACAGTTATTCTAGCAATTAACTGCTCTGCTGCTGCAAATATGTACTTCTACAAACATCTGGGACTCCAAAGATCTTCTCGGCTATCAGTGCTATACATGTAAACTTTATCTGGTACTTTCTGTTTTGTTCTTGTATCATCTTCATCATTCAAATTCTATTTTTGTTGATCATCTGAATATATATTATAGGTTCCTTGACATTATTTGGAGGTTATGGGCGACTATCGTGGCCACCTTTTCTACATTTCTCTTTATCGTTCTTCAGTTATTCAACAAGCTTACAGAATGTGGATCAAGATTTTGGATGTGCACTGTTTTAGCAAAAGTTTTCAGTAACACCTGCAGAAATATACAAGTTCGATGTCACCAGATTCTGTATTGGCCAATCATCCTTAATGAAACAGGCCCGAGGTAATTACCGTGCATAATGCTGGTGTTGTCTTTGCTAGGTATTGTGAACTTAGACTTCCTTAATTGCTTGTGAATTTATTCCGAGAACAATTTGCTTATATGGATGTTAGAACTACTTCCAGTATAGATTGGGACTTAGATGAATTTTACATGGTTGTTCCCCAATTAAAGCGTGGGAGTTGGGACAAGAAATGTTGTTCTTATTATGGAGAATATTGGCTTCACAAAACAGAATTTCTGTGACGAGAAATTCTTGTCTCTTGTGTCTTTATTGAAGATATTTCTGTCCTCCTTCCTCCCTTCTCTAGTTCCATGTACTTTGATTTTTCAACTCATTCCATGTTTTTGTTTCAAGGTGGCCAGTGGACCATTCTGGGCTCTTGCAGGCCTTCAGGCCATGTCCTGAAATTGGACTGGTTGAGGGTTTTAAGCCGGCACTTGTTCTTTGAACCTGGGCTTGGTGGGGTGCAGAGACTCAGATTAATCTTGGGTGTTAATTGTGATATGGCTTGCTTGGTTACAACGTGGTTTTATTTCGGTTTGGCTTTTAATTTAAAGCTAAGACTTCAGACACTACTATCTCATGTAACATCAGACTCAGACGCTATAAGATTATAATGGTTTTGTAGGTATTATTTTCATTTTTGTCCCCAAATCTTTTATAGGGGAGTGCAGAACTCTTCAAGTGGCAGTGCAGGTTATGTTAACCGATAAAATCGCACTAAGACACCTCTATCAGCATGTATTATGAGCCAGGCTGTTGCAGTAATGATTTGGCATAGGACTCTTGATTCTCTTTTCTAACTACTTTTGAACTTCCGAATCTTCAAGGTCTCAAGCATGTGTTGAATATGCGGAGAAAGCTGGCTTACGAAGGCATTCCTTGTGGTCATCTGCAGTCATTGATGTGTTTTTTGGGAACTTGGTTGGATTCGCTTTGTCAATCCATGCAGACGCTGTTCTCAAATGGTTTTCAACTTTTGCCATTCACTTTACTGATGATGTTTTACGTACGGGCTGTGTCTGGTTGATGGGGGTGCCTGCTGGTTTCAAGCTGAATACAGAGCTAGCTGGAGTTTTTGGCATCATTGCCCTTAATGCTATCCAGATCTGGAGTACCCTTTGGTTTTCTGCTACAGACATTTTTTCTTATGCTATCAAGGTTATTGCTTTAGCGGGGATTTTTCTTGGAATTACTATACCTGTGGCGTGGATCACAGACATGATTGCATTAGCTGCATTTCATGTCTATGCTCTCCATTATCTGATCTCTCTCTTGTATTCACTTCAAATTCAGGCGTTGACAGCTTTATGGCGTCTGTTCAGGTAAATTTCTTACTATAAGGAGATATTCCACTAATTTAATAGGATGGTGATGCTCTTTATTATGATGCTGTGATACACACATGCACGCACAATGATAGCCGTAACCCAATACGGATTATGTTGTGTGGGGTTTGGAGATTTTCAGATGTCGAAAATCTTCTCGTACCAGATGAGACGTGTGAACAGGCTATTACAAAAAGACCCACTGAGAAAACAATCTAAAAGGTTGAAATATTGAAGAGATACTGAAAATATAGTACTTAAAAAACATTATATGTGAAGTGAGCAGAACTTTCAAAAAGGTGCAAAGCTAAGGTGTATTGGCTTTTATTTTGAAAAGACTCTTGTAAGTTGTAATTGCTGTGCTGCTTGGATTTTTATAAGGAATCAGAGGACTAGTTACTTGATCAAGTGTCTCTTAGCTGATTAAATTGGGGTGTATAACCAGAAATAGACTGACATTGTTTCGTTGAAAACTTAAAATTCTAGGTAAAAGGACTGAATCCACCCCCCTTCCTCTCTCCCAACAGAAAAAGTACTAGAATAAGACATTGTAATGTATATGACGTTCGAAAATTGAATTAATGAGTGAGTTAGGGTCACCTTATCAGAAGGTACAATTTCACCTATTATTGCTAGAACACTCTAATTGCTATTAAAAGTTATATAATCAATAGGTAAACGTCACCTACTCTTTTATTGTATACGGGTCATCTCAAATTCATCTTAACGACTTAACGTATGCATTTATGCACTTTAGAAGTCCTCGTGGTTTTTTTGGTCTTGGATGGGTAGTGAGGGGCGGGGGGTTATTCATGCAAAGCAGAAAATTAGTGATACTCGTTAGAGCATGTGGTGTTTTTGTTGGTAGATGTAACTAGTAAATTTGTTAATGCGAATCCTTATTAGATTATGCCGAGCATTAATCATAATGACGGTGCTGGTTTTTATGTGCTGCTTGTGGCTGGCAGGGCCCGTAAGTGGAATCCTCTTCGTCAGAGGCTAGATAGCTATGAGTATAGCGTGGAGCAACATGTTGTGGGATCCCTTTTGTTCACTCCGCTCTTGCTACTGCTGCCGACTACATCTATCTTCTATGTGTTTTTTGCCATCATGAATTTGTCGATTATCTTCTCCCTGACTTTAATAGAGATCATTATATCTATTATCCATGGTACACCTTATAGTAAAATCCTACTTTGGCTGGTGAGATCGAAGAGATTCCCTTCTGGAGTCTGGTTTGAAATTATCTGTTATCAGAGTGCTTCAAGTGCTTCCACGGAGTTTCTTACGGGGTCATCATGCAAGAGTATGCCTCAAGACAAGAATGTGAATTGTACGAAGTCTGTGCCTCTGCTTTCACTTCTCCGTAGCAACTTTTTCACATTGGGTGAGGCCTCGCTTTTTATTTTCTATTTTTTTTATCTTTTTAGCTTTCAGAGTATGAAGATAGTTTGAGGTGGCCAATTCATTTTATTATTGTTCGCTTATGTTTCAATATTCTGATTATTGTTCACCTTATTGAAAACTGACTGTAGTAGGTGAGACAGAACAATAAACAATTAATCCGAAGTTATTTATGTGAGTTTTAGGGCAACCCTTAGGCGGGTGAGGCTGCCCTGGAGTGTGAAGCCTTTGCCTAAGGTTATTTTGCTGTGCTTTCTTTACTGTTACTTCAAACGATTAAATGAGTACGATGTGAAGAATGCAAATATGTCCACATAAATAGAATCTTTGAGGATCTGCTGACTTATTTGGCAACTGTTGATATAATCAGCTGTGAGGACTTGACTTGGCCTTCCGCGAATGATGTCGTGGTATTTAGAAAGAATAGTTTCTTAATGTTATGGTTATACAAGTACAATAAGGAGCCTGAAAACAGAAGAATCGCATAGGGATTATGGAGGAATAAGCAGCTTGGAATAGAAATTTGGTTTGTTTGACATGTTGCTAGCCTGAGTAAACTACAAGAGCTCACATGGTGTGACTTGTAAATCCGGAGTCTTTTTCACTTTGGAATAAGGGTATGGTATGCCATGATAAAAAGTTATGTTTCATATGGATAGCAGGCCAAATTCTGCTTTAGTTTTGAGTCAGAACTTTTGAGGATAGATTCTTGGCATATGGGATATATTTAGGTTCTTTTTCTGCTAAATGAATCTCATTAATTTCAGGACAAGTGGTCTTTCCTCACTACAAAAATATCTGCTGTGGAGTTCATGGACAAACTCTTCGTTCTGCAATATCTGGGATTCTCACAGGAAAAAGGTTTGTGTTAATATCTCTCTCAAAGTGATTGTACCTTGGCCTTTATCCATTTCTTTTGAACAGACGGATGTACCTCTCACTCTTAACTATTCTACGTGCAGTAATTCAACTATGCTGTGCTCCGAGGTTCCTCCAAAGTTGCCTTGGATTTCCATTTCATACAGAGACTATTGGTATATTTGCTACAATGCAGTTCTTGGCGGCGTGCAATGACCGTCATTATTATTACAAGGCATTGTCATTACCGAAGTTTGGATCATGTAATGCCCTATGCTGATCAACCTGTTTATATCTCTGAACAGCAATCGGTCCACAGGAAATACATTGGTTTCTCCTGCAAATCCCCTCCTTTGCCCCGGGGATGCTCCGTCTTTTCCTGCAATTTTTCAAGTGTAACATTTACTGTTCACTAATCTTTGGTTTGAGAAGCTCTAGAACATGTTAGAGCAGCGATTTTATAATTTACAATCTGATCATAATAGAATGCAACTGAGGTTCTGATGAAAGAATTTCAAATCTTTACTAGAATGGTCAACCAATTTCAGGTTATGAAGCGAAGGGAAATACGCAGACATGTTCAGTTCCTCCGGATTACGCAATTGGGGGTGGTTGTGGCCGACCCCCTCGTAGTGTAACATCACTCTTAATAAATTAGTACTTCATTCGTTCTCTTTTACTTGCAAGTTGCAACATATTGACTTTTCCATTATTCACAGTTCACCCTTTGAACTTCTATAATGATAAATATATAAGAAAAAACATAGTAATATGAGATCTTATTTGATTCGTCTCAATGCGTATTTTTCCTAATTTTTACAAACATATAACTACAGAAGTAAAGATATTTATAGTCAAGATCATGTCTCGACAAGTGTGAAAATCCAAATATTGCAATTAAAAAAGAGCGGAGGAGGTATACTTGGACCTAATTGTAAAACTTTGTGGGTAAGTTGTCTTCTCAGTTATGCATTATGTAATAGCGCTTTTTTCCTTCTCCAAAGCACTAAACTGTCATAAAATATAGAATTATAGTATACTTGATCAGTCACTTTTTTGTTTATCCCACTTCACCTTTTGGAATGACCTTTACTGTTTCAATATCTCATTGTTTTTTTTCTTTTTTTTTTGAATAACATATCTCATTGTTAAACTCTCATGTTACACAATTATCTTTCAAGAAATGAAAAAAAATGTGAACCTCACTCGCACTAAACTCGTTCTGAATTCTAATGAGGCAACCAAAGAGTAAATTTTTATTACACATCTGGATGTGCTATAAATTTAAGACTAGTTTTCTTGCTCATTGAGAGCCTATACAAGCAGAATGAGAGAGTTCTATATAAGCAAGAAACAAAAAATGACCTTAATTATATCACGAGTAGTAGAGTATGGTAAACCTCAAGTGTACATGAACAAAGAGGGGATAGAGGCAGTAACAAAGAAAATTTTGAAGGAACAATTGGTAAGATAACGAAAAATTGGCAGTATAAAAGCATAATGGAATTTTTTTTACAAGTGCCAATGGTGTGTATAAGCACTGGAATTATCACTATGGAGTGCTTGGAGAATCAAATACAAGTAGTTAGATTCTAGAACCAAAGTTGAGGATACTTTCATTATGCTTTCGTATTGGCCAAATGAAGAAGGTTCTCTTAAAATATGTCCGATATAATCTCATTTTTCAGATTTATATAATGGAGTCTTGATACACAAATAACTATTTTGAATAAGGCATCAAAAGATTTTTTGCTTTAGAGGTTCTAGCAGCACTAGGACCTTTTTTTCAAGTGATGTGAGGCATCAGAAAGACTCTCACATTCATTCTATTTTTGTACCACCATTTTTGTCTTCTTTTTCTTTTTTTAATGGTCTCATTTTTATCTTTTATTAACTCTAGGGATCCCAAAGTTTTATTACCCTTTTTTAAATAAAGATAATTTTTAGAGGTAACGTGTACAATTTTTATGAATGCACAACAATAAGATAGTTAAAGACATAAAGTACATTATATAAAAAATCATATATAAATTTTTTCACACAAAATTAAAGAAAAAAAATTCAATGCTACCAAGTACACAATTACAATGATAATAGCACAATAATGTTATTACAACTCCAAATTCCTTTCAAGAATTAACATTTCACTTAAAAAGAGTTATCCTTCTAACACTCTTTGAAGCATATTCATTAAAACTCAAAAAGAAATTTCCAATTCAAAACATCAAAAGTCCAAACTTTGGATAGATAAATGATAAGTATGCTAAACAATTGAAAAACTACATCAGATAGTGAAGCTAGAAGATTCAATTGGAAATCCAAACTGATTCTTTCTTTTCACCAGATACAAGCTTGAATACGAAGCAAATTAAAATGACTAGAATTGGCTATACTCCCTGTTTAGTATGCTTGTCCAGCAAGTAAATTAGTTTTCCTTAGATGTTCTTCACTTGGAGACTTGTGCAACGATGTCTGAATCTAGCCAATTCGAACCCGAGCTTCGTTCCCAAACCTGCAAAAAAGGGACCCACCCTGGAGGTTTGGGTGGTGGTTCCCCCTCCGAAACTTAAGTCAGGTTTCAGGAGTTTGAAGGAAAAAGTAGAGATAGAGAGAGAAAGTGAGAGAGTATTTCCACAGAGTAAGTTTACACTGTTTGCATTCAATTACCTTTCTCCTGATTTCTGGGGTATTTATGGTGGTTGTGATATGACTGGTGTCTTTTCATGGTACCCTAGAATAAAGGCACCTGATTGGCTAAGCAATTAAATCACGACACTTGGCAGGCTATGGATGGAGATAGATCATCAACCAATCACCAGCAGCCATTTTAGGGGTTTGGGCTCTAACTAACCTTTGGGCCAGAAAGTGAGCCTTTTTCCCCAACTTGAGCAGAACCCAACGGTTTAACCATCTTTCTGTATTTCTTCTGGTGGGACACGTGTACGGTCCAGATGGAGCCATGTGTCTCAAGTAGAGCCGTCGATAGTTTAGGCTACAACATTTGCCCCTCAAAGGGTTTTTACTGTTGGCCCATATGACGGTTAAGGCCCTTTTACCTAAGTAAGTCACCTCAAATTCGAAAGAGGCAAAGGCGCGCCATATTTTGGGGCTCACCGGTCACATTTGACCGTTTTACTCATTACCGGTCAACTTTTAACCGGCTCAGCAGGTTTTTCACCCCCCTATATATATGCTTACTTTGCCTTCATTAAACCATTTCACACCTGGAGAGAAATTTTCTAGAGAGAGAGGCTCTGCATTTCTTGTTTTCTAGAGAGAGAGAGAGAGAGAGATCGTCTAGTTTCCGTTTTCTTCAGAGAACCGTCCAAGCGTTTCGTCAGGTATCTTTTTTTTTTGTTTTTCTTTATTCTTTATTCTATCTTAGAAAATCAATAAAATGGATTCTTCTTCGTCGAATAATCCTAGCCGCCCAAGAGTTGGTCTTGACCCTAGAACCGATAATACTTCTTCTTCGGCACATTCTAGAGTTGGGCCTATTCGGGCCGAGTATATATTTTTCTATGATTTTGGCCGGCAAAGTCCGACGACCCAGTCTTTACCTGTGCAGGGTAATCTGGCGCGCGTCAAGCAAACGGCCCGTCTAAGACGAAGGATAATACTTCCGACCGATAGCTCTGAAATGGAGGAATCTACTGGACGAGTTCCAGAAGTGACGAGGGAGGCCCAAAGTGCTCAACCTTTGACCGGGCCTCCTTCCCCTGACCACAGTGTTGAAGATCCTGAAATAAACCCTGAGGCCAGTCCTTCTGGCAGGGACATCGATATGGAGGAAGCCGGCGAGGATAATAACGGGAGTGAATCCGGCACTGCCGAAGAGTCGGACGAACCCTCCACTACCTCGTCTGAGATTAGGAGACGCTTAGGTCCCCTTTCTGACCCCGCCTTTATCTTAGTCAATCGTAAATGGTTAGAAAAGATAGGACATGACCCCAGCTACTTGTCCACTTATATGCCCATGCCGGGCTTCACTTTCCTCATACCTAATAAGGAGGCCATGATTTTGAGCGCTCCCAAGAACCACTTCGACGTTTACAAGCTAGCCTTGGACGCGGGATTGAGGTTCCCTCTCCACGACTTTATAGAGCAGGTGCTAAGGTATTATAACATCGGCCATAATCAATTGGCGCCTAATGCCTGGTACAACGTGCTGACATTCGTAGTCGTCTGCGAGTTGCGCGGCCTGGCTCTTTCTCTCCAAATCTTCACCCACATACATTATGCGGCTAAGGTTCCAGGGGCTGTGGACGGAACGTGGCTCAGCATCTGCAACCACCCCGACTTTCTTACCGCTTGGGGTAAGTCGTCGAAGATTCACGACTGGAAAGCCGACTTCATCTTCCTACGAGCGGCCAACGACTTCGCCACTGAGGGCTATCGTTTTTATAACCGAGCAGTCACGAATACTGGGCGAGGGAAGTCATGGTTGGAGTTGGAGGACCAGTACGACGAAGAGATGGTGGAGTACTTTAGAATAAAGGAGTATTCCAGACCGGGCCATGCATCCTTTAAAGGGCCAGCTAACTGGATACCCTTTAAAGAGATGTTTTATAATGATAACTTCTTGGTCGCCGCCGGCTTGCGGTTGGCCGATGATAGAGGTATACATTCAAAACTTCAAGTAAAATGCCTCGCCGATAGCCCGTATCGGACTAACCCTTTCATTTCTTTTTGCAGATTCAGCCAGAGCCCTTCTCAGAGGATCTTGGACAGGAGATATCAAAATGTCCAAGTTTACTAACAACTTGTGGAAGGAGTTCGCCAAGACTAGTGCTGAGAAAAGGGCTGAAACCCTGGTAAATATATATATTGGACGAGGATCGTTATGGCCCGTCCAAGTTGATTTCAAATACTTTGGACGAAGATCACTCGGGGAAGGAGGACGTCCATGCCTTGGACGACTACCTTCTCCGGATCTTCCTCGTCTGAGTTGTTTCATGGCCGAGGACGAGGATCATTCGGGTTCGTCCAAGTTGATTTCCAACACTTGGACGAAAATCACCCGAGGAAGGAAGGCGTCCATGCTTGGACGGCCACCTTCTCCGGGTCTTCCTCGCCTGAGTGGTTTTGATGGCCTTGGACGAGGATCGCTCTGGTCCGTCCAGGTTGATTTCCAATACTTGGACGAAGATCACTCGAGGAAGGAAGGCGTACATGCTTGGACGACTACCTTCTCCGGATCTTCCTCGTCTGAGTGGTTTTTATGGCCTTGGACGAGGATCATTCTGGTCCGTCCAATTTTGGACGGCTTCCTGCTTTGTACCACTCTCGTCTGGGACATGAATAATGCTTTGGACGAGGTTACCTTGGAAAAAAGAGGTCATCCATGCTTGGGCGACTTCATCCGGTGGTCAATTCTCGTCCGGAGCTCAATAATTCGATTAGAGTTTTGTTCTTCGGACGATCAGATTATTAACTTGTTTATTTTTGCAGAAAGCCCCGCCTGGGAAGTCTTCTTCGTCCAAGAAGAGACATTTAGCGGCTGGGGATCAGCCTGCAGCCAAAAAGCCTAAGGGCTTCGCAAAGAAGAAAACGGAGAAGGCTACTCCGTCTGGCAAGGGAGTTGGAGATAAAACCATTCCTCCTCCAAAGGACAAGGCTCTGAAGGAGGAGCCGTCCGCTGATTCCCCGGCCGTGGGGGAGAAGGGTTTTGTTCCTGCTGATCAGTTGGCTATAATTCCAGCTGATCAAACTGAGGCCATACCAGACTCGACTATGACACTGGTTGTCCCGGAGCCGGGGACGGCTACTGACAACATACCAGGCTTCAGCGGCTCGGTGGCGAAGCTAGTCTCACATATGCCGTTATCTATTAGGACGACATCCTTATCTTCGGGTGAGTCATATTATCCAAATAGAGTTAGGACGGTGCGGGTCGGCGGACGTTCAATGAGTCCGTCCAACATACAAGCCATAATCATTCCTATCAAGAGAACTGACTCCTCCCTTCTTTCAGATAAGGGCAAAGAACCAGCTTCATCCACGGCTGCTCCCACAATGGACTCAGACGAGGAGTCTTCTGCTGCTTTTTGCAAGATGCCAAAGGCTGAGCGAGATCGGCTCAAACAGGAACTGTTCAAATGCTACCCTGAATCCTATATAAAGGGGTTGAGGGGAGCATCAGCTGGGCATGTGGGCTACATGTCACAACTTGCTGCTGAGGTACAGTTCGTTGCCGTTGTTGTTTTTGTACTTGTACAATTCTTTTTACTTTATAACTCGTCTAATTACTTGTTTCATCTTCGTTGTTTCAACTTCTGGCTCGTAGCATTTTAACTGATGAATGGACGAGGGAGCTTAGGAAAGAAAATAAGCATCTCGTCCACCAAGCTACGACGGCTGGCGACAAGGCCATGCACGACATTCAACTGGCGGAGACTCTCCATCGCCAGTCCAGGGAGGCCTGGGAGAAGAGATCAGCAGTGCTGGAGGCCAGCAACAAGAACTATATTGTCGCTATTAACAAGTTGTATAAGGACCAAGACCAATTGAAATTGGCCTTGGACACCGTCTCAGCCGAGTTGAAAGGCGAGAGAGATACTGCTCTGTTGGCTGATGTTCAACTGAGGAAGGAAAATATCCTTCTAAGGGAGAAGAATGCTCGTCTGCAAAAGGAAGCGACCCAGGCCATTGATGACGCTAGAGAAGGCTTGAAGCAAGTCATTGAGACGTCCAAAGACTGGGTCGTCAAGGCTTTTGAGATGCTGGCAGAGCCTCATGAGGTCCCCAGCTTTGTTCGCCGTCTGGAATTTCAGGAGAGCGTTCACCGTGCAATGGTGACTGCTGAAGAGCCTCCTAAATTCTTGGAATCGGATGAAGAGGTTGCAGACGAGGACGGGTCTCCTGAGGACGACCAAGAAACTCCTGCTGAATGAGATGCCTAGTTTTAGGTTTATTTTTCTAAGTTTCTTGGCTTGTTTGCCGTCGTAGCTTTATCTCTTCTTTTTGTTTTATACTGAACTGTAAGTCGCTTTTACAAGTATATAATGAAATGACCTTTTGCCAATGCTTTTCCTTTCTATTATAGCACTTAAATTTTTATCAAGTACACTTTGGGCTCGTCCTGCCCTTCTTACTCGTCATTGCCACTTATCTTAACAGTAGATACATCTTGTCCTTATCTTTGGACGGTCTTCTTACTTAAAATAGATAGGACTCGTCCTGACTTTTGAGCGGACTTTAAGCTTTGTGAAGGAAAGAGTATCATCCTTGTCATTGGAGAGTTTGCCGTCCTTGTCTTTGGACGGTCTCCAGGCTTGGTTAAGGGAAAAGGGAGTTTTGTCCCTGTCTTTGGACGATCTTCAGACTTCCCACAAAATCACTAAGTATAATTGTGACTCGTCCTTCAAACTTGGCTCGTCCTAAAAGTATAATTGTTTTCGCTGTATCCCCCCTTCTTGGGCTTAGCGCATCCTTGTATTATGGACGAGTTTTGCCCCAAGAAGGAAAGCGGCCAATATTGGCCGAGCAAACCTAAACTCCTTCGTTTAGGACGCGCTTAGTTACTTGTGGACAATTTATATATTGCTGTTTATGGACGACCCATGCTTTGGCCGGCTTCCTTGAGGAGGCAACCCTCGTCTTGAAGTAGTGAACCCTTACTTAGCTCGTCCTGGTCTTTGGACGATCTTCAAGTTTACTTGAGAAAAAGGTGAGTAAAAATGTGGCTCGTCCTTATCTCTGGACGATCTTGAAACTTAGTTAAGGAAAGGGTGAATCCCATCCTTGCCTTTGGACGATCCGCACACTTAAAGAAGCTAAGTATAATTGTGGCTCGTCCCTCAAACTTAACTCGTCCTAAAAGTTCCACGGTTTAAGCTGCATCCCCCTCTTCTTGGGCTTAGCTCATCCTTGTATTATGGACGAGCTTTGCACCAAGAAGGAGAGCGGCCAACATTGACCGAGCCAACGTGAACTCTTTTGTTTAGGACGAGCTTAGACATTTGTAGGCAATTTATATATTGCTGTTTATGGACGAACCATGGTTTGACCGGCTTCCTTGAGGAAGCAACGCTCGTCTTGAAGTAGTGAACCCTTACTAGGGCCTTTACTATTTAGCTGTCCTTGTATTTGAGAGTAAGATTCCTTTACTAAGGCTTGCTTACTTCTGGACAGCTTCCCTTTTAGAGACCTTGACGTTTCTCTTACTAGAGATTTTTGTCAATTGGTTGGCCATATGTGTTGTAACACCCCGTATTTTTATACAAGGTTAGTATTTATGTACATTAAATTATTTTAAGAAAACTATTCAAAATACTATTTTATTAATTTCCCATACTTTTGACTTTATTTTAGAAATAGCCAAAAACATATTCCTAGTTTGACTAGGTTAAGTACCATTAGATTTAGTTAAACCAAGTTATAAAAGAAAAGAGAAGGGAAGAAAAAAAAAAAAGGGAAAAACAAAACAAAGTAAACAAACTTACCATTCTCCAGCAGCGTTGCTCTTCGACGCCAACCAACCAAGCTCCCTTCTAATCTTTATTCTTCTTCATCCTTCATGCTTTATCACCATTAAAGCTACTAAAATCTTTATCCAGCATCATCACACTTCAACTCTTATTCATTCTTCTTCAATAGCTTCGGTTTGTGTGGGTTTTTCGAAGAGGTTAATAGTGTGCTTTGGTTTGCGGTTTCGGGTCGAGAATCGAATCAAAGAGCGGTTTTTGGGGTTCTTTTTATCGAGTAATTTCACCCAATTACTTCCCTTAACCAAGTAAGTTAAAGTCTTAAGTTTTAATTTCGTTTTTTTGGTTGATTATCTGAATTTGGGGTTTTTGTAAATTAGGGTTCCTGAATAAATTGAATTGGGGGTTTTGATTATGAGTGTTGGGTGTAGCTTGATTGAAATGAATTTTGCTTATTAATAATAAGTTTATCAACAAGAACTATAACTCGTAGGAATTACAGGTCAGATTCGTAATTTGTGTTTTTCGTCAGTTTCTGGGCGTTTTTAGCCAAAATACTATTTCACAAAAGTTGTTCGTATCGAAATTTCACCCAAGATAGGCTCAAAAAACATATCATTTGGACTTCATAGGAGAAAGTTATCCCTATTTTAAGTTTCTGCTGAAATTAAATATAATGCATGTTATTTTCATGTAGTTAGTAGTATTTAAAATTTGACTTTTGTTGACCAGTTTGACTTTTGTTGACTTTGTTGTATTCTTTTTGGATTAAATTTAAAGTTAGTTGTTTGTAAAGGTAGTCAAGGCTCATTAACTAGGTTATGTCGTTTATGTGTAAATTATGTGAAGTATAGTCAAGTGATTTATACTATATTATATTATATTGTAGATTGCGGGTTCGTAGAATAACCTTTTTGACTTGTGATTGAGATTGGTTGACTGTGGTTTGCTAATAAGGTAAGATTTCATACTAAGCTTGTACATATTATTTCGGAAAGTATTTAATATTGATTTGTGATTTATATTGAGTTTGGAATCGTTTTTACGATGCTACTTATGGAGATTTTAATTGTTTTGACGATATTTATATCAAAATAATTTATGAGATTAATTAAGAAATTATAAAAAGGAGGAAGTTCCTCGTGAGACAAGTTTGAGATTATTAAAAGGAGGAAGTTCCTCGTGAGACAAGTTTGATATTATGAAAAGGAGGAAGTTCCTCATTGTTACCAAGTTTTAATTAAATTGTGGGGTTGCCGGTAAGCGGTATTCCTCGAGTATGGAAGTATGTTGAGTTAACAGTGTCTCAACAATTTATTTTAGTAGTTGGGAGTATATTGATCAATACTCTTGCCATTCGTCTTCCTTCTTGATACGTTATCAAGTTAGGGGTATGCATACTAGGGACTTTGGTGTTTACCTTATCTAGTGAGCCTAGCTAGCTCATTGGATTTTTATTACTTCCTACTCACATATTTCAAAGGAGTTATATTTGAAAGTTTTACATAATGGTTTAGAAAGAAAGTAAAGTGGATTTGAATTATTGAAGGTTGTCTATTATATTCAAGTTGAATGTTGTACAGGTGAAATGATTTTGTGGAATACTATTTATGTATTCCACCTGCACATTGGATAGTTCAAAGTTGTTATTGGTATGAAATCTTGCTCAGCCTTTTGGCTGATACTACATGTCTTCAATGTGCAGGGCTTGATGGTGACTAGCTTATAGTGGGTAAGAGCATTGACTTCACCTAGATGTAGATTTATTAAAGTTAAGACTTCCGCTGCAATAGTTTAGAATTATGGTTTGTTATAGGAGTGTATTAATTAATTACATTTTCTTTTAGTTGTAATAGTTAATAATTAATTTATGTATTAGTAGTAGTACCTTTCGCCTTGCTGTTATTAAGTGTTTAATAACCGCGGCATAACAGCTCTTCAATTGTCCATGCTTTGTACTCTGATATGTTTTCAAAAAAAAAAGTGGAAATTCCGGGTTGTTACAGTTGGTATCAGAGCCAACGGCTCGAGTCTATGGCTAGAGCCCAGAGTTGAGCTTAAAGTGATCTAGAGGATTAGCCACTAGTTTAGTGCCAAGGTGTAGGGCCTTAGGTTAGCCCTAGAGGTTATCCTTGAGTTGTGGTCTAGGATTGAGACCTAGAGTTGTGACCATCGGTTTAGTACCTATTGGGATCTCCAAATTCCTTTGTTTATTTTGAAACTATGTTTTTAGGAGAAAGTACCTCTCCCTACGTGGATTGTTCATCACCATTAAGACCACCAGCGACCGGGGTGCGTGTTAATGATGAAGAATAATGTACAAAAGTTTTAATCATTGTTTTGATTGGAGGTTGGATCCATCCCTACCTTGAGGTAGATTTTTGTGACCTAGTAGGTTGTGCCTAGAGTTGTAACCTTGAGGTTGTGACCTTAAGTAAGACTAAATAAATGAAAGTATTTAAATTTGAAAAGGCGAGGTAAGATTGAGATATGGGAAGTAAGGGATTACATGTGGTTATTGTGTATGGTAGTTGTTGTGGATCCCTCTTATGTGGATGTTTTACTTGATAAAGTCAATGAGTTTGGTAAGCGTGGAACTAGTTGAGATTTATGTTTGGTTCAAGTTAAGTTGTGCTTGCTTCCATGTTTGGAATGATTGGCTAGTAAAGGTAAACCATTTCGAGTATATCCTTGTTTGGTTGTGATTTTAAGTTAGTGCATAGCCGAGAGTGTGCTATAAGTTCCAGTTTGAGTCGCATAATGCGAAATTTAGTTCCATTTGTTTATGGGAACTTTAGGGTGACATTCCGTCTTGATGTTAATTTCTATCGTCACCTATTTCATTTAAGTATCTAGCTCGTCGATTTTTATGTTCGCATTAGGACGAACTATTATAGTGGATAAGGGTGAGTCTTATTCCATTCAAGGTGGCACTCCCTTTTATTTTTTTTATTTTTTTTTTGCTCTTGTGTGTGTTGTGGTGATAGACCCACCCACCTCCCGTACTTTGTCCATCTTTTGGCCTTGAGAATGTTTAGTGATTAACTATTTGATTCTTAAATTGCAAACTAATTGAGTTGCGTGAGGGCATGCATAAATTGTAGTTGGTGTGAATTGTTAATTGAAAACCTTACGGGGAAGGGTTTGATTATGTCTTGGATATGTTAGTCTTGTTGACTAAATGCTATGAATTGACCTGTTAGTGTATGATTGTGTGTTGAGGCTATAACAAGAGTTGAAACTCGAGTTATTAGCTCTCTTGGTCATGCCTGTAGACCTTGTTTACGTGAGTTTAAAGTAGTCTAGCGAGTCATGAGATGACTTTCTACTATAAGTTCTCGTGTTCTGTTGACTTTCATGGAGTATTCGTGGTAAAGTGCATAGAAAAAAGTAAAAGGAATTAGTCCAAGTGGGTAGGTTTCTCGTAGTATACTCGTGACTAGTCAAAGTCAGCTCATATCATGTTAAGGGTCAACCGTTTGACCCTGGTAAAGTATTATTGTTTATTTGTTAGCGTCAAGGAGTCGGTTTGAGCCCATTATAAAACAACTAGTAAGTATCATGTATCTAGTAAGGCTATGGAGTGGTGACATATGCAAGGCATAATGTTAAATCGAGTCATGTCGATCGTGGGACGCGTAGTTCCCCGTTATATGACTTGTTTAGTAGTAATCAAGGTCTAATAACACTAAAATGGTTAGCGAGTCTAATGTAGACTGGTTTAACGAAGAGAGTCTCTTCTCACTGAGTTTAATGTTAGGAGTATAAGTTGAAGTAATCTAAGTCTTTGGTTTAAAGTCATTGCAAAGTTCTTGATTGGTAGTCACTAATCTTAAATAACAAGCTACAAGTTCCTATTTCTTGCACTTGTCTAATGAGATGATTGTATTTGTGGAGTTAAAGTTGTACCATGTTAATTGGTTGAGAACCTCGAGATAGCTTGGTTATAACAAGCTCTCCTTTGTGTCGCCCTGGGGTGTTAGACGCCCACTTAAAGTTGAATAAATCGTCGTTAATGACCTAGAGGCCATTAGGAATGGTTTAATGTGCTCAAACTCAATTTACTTAAGTCTTGTCCGAAGAATGAGACTAAGTTATTATAGTGGTTAAAGTGTGTAATTGATTAATTTGATTTAAGTTTTATGTGAGTAAGGGTTAAGTGTATCATGTGGCAAGTCTATGACTAGTTGTTCGAGTCGAAATTAATGAATTTAATGGAAACTATGGAATTATAGTGGACCATATCTATTTCATGAACCTTGAGAAGTGAGTTTAAGTTAACTCTTGATTGCTATGTTTGGAGTGTTGAGTGATAGGTAGGCAAGGGTAATACCACCATTATTGTTGATGGAGTCGTTAGTTTATGTGATTCACGTATCCATGCACGACTTGAAATTTTATTTCGTGAAACTATAGTGTGTGAACGGTTTATGATGTGTTATGAATGTGTGTTAGTTTTGAGACATGGTTCTAAAAAGGAGTTTTATATAAAGTAAGCTTTAGTTTCATGTAAATAGAGCATATCATTTTCTGTAGTACCTTACTAGCTCGATTTGGTCCTGTATGGTCAACGAGTAAGTTACCCTACCAAAGGCTATGTGGAGATTGTTCAATTTGTTTGTGTAGTGTGTGCAAGTGATTTAGACACGTTTCAATTAAGGTTGTGGATTCGTTCTCGAATCGATCTAGAAATGGTTTTTAGACAACGATTTGAGTGAATTTTGGAAAAGTTAAGAACACGTTTTTGAAAAAGTTTTGAAAGGGGGCAAGTCTACCACGAATTGTGAGCCTTGAAGGTCTCTCAATGGAGCTTTCTACCGCTCTATGATGTGTTTTGAGTGTTACTAAGTAATAGGAGACTTGGTTTTTAGTGAAGAATATTTGAAATCGTGTTATGTGCTTTAACTTGTCTGAGTTTCGACCCAAGTAAAGTGAATAGTTGGATGGCCGGCCCCATGGTAGAGGTTTCAAGCCTCCACGCCCCCACTGTCATGACTATGAGTCAAACCAATGCCGGAGATTTTAAACTCCACCTTTGTTGTCAGGATTATGTTCAACCCCATTGTCAGAGGTTCCAAGCCTCAATACCCTAGTATTGGAAATATATGTCTTATTATTTGGATTGATTGGATCCCTGTCAAGAAATTGCTTTAAAGTGATAGAGCTTAGCATGTTGTTACTTCGTGTCTAGAAGACTGTTGTGACATTAAGAATGATTGAGCAAAGTTTTTGCAACACAAGAGTTCTATAAAAGGGTCATTTATTATTGGATTCCCAATTAAGAATCATTTTGAAAGAAAGAAAATTGGTTGTGTCCATATTCACGCGTACGGTTATTTAAGTACTCTTTGAATATAAATGCTTAGTGTGCTTTGATGTGATTGTCGTGGTGTCATTGATTACGTGAGAGTCATAAACTCCAAAACACGTGCTATGAATGTTTATGGGTTAGGACTCAGCCAAATGTTGATGCGACCATCAAAGTATTTTGTTTTGCCATTTGTGGTATGCCTTGGTGATTGTGAGTGTTATAATAACTTCAAGTTGAAGCTCTAGATGTCGACTTGTGAATTATTTTATGTTTTTTTTAGGCGAGTAGCCCAAACATGTAATGGTGAGTTCATATTGTATGAGTCTTTACTTCTATTTTTAGAAGAGAAATAGTACTCTCGGTTCGGGTTAGTTGTTGCTCCGCGAAAGCGTTGAGTACTGGATTTGGAAATGCTTTTATGTATTGTGATTGTAACAGGTTTAGAACACCTTTTCTCATTTCGAGTTGTCCATTTTACAAAGGAAACTCTGCCGGATTTTCGAGAAAATCCTATGTTATTATTTAAAGCGCTTGTGCACCATAGTGTAGTTATGAATTAAATTCCACAATCTACGACATAGTCCAACGAGTGTGACAGTAGTGGTTCGCTGTAGCTCGACTTAGATTCTTTCCCGTCGTGTCTAAGCCTTAGTAAGGGAGTTGATTCCCAAGTTTATCGGTCCATATGTGATCCTTGGAAGGAAAATTGATTGTATTTGTAATGTATTCCATGTTTCTTACTTACGACATCGTATTAGTAACTCTTCACATGGTGATAGTTGGAGTTCTAGTTGAGACTCAAGACCAATAGATCTGTAAGACCCGTAGGGTTGAGAAGTAGATAGTAAAGGTTTTGTGGTCTAACCACAACACTGAGGAACTACTCGTAAGACCGAGGATGTCATGTGTTTTATGTGTCCCCATCTCTTGTTCATCTTATTGTTAGTTACGAGGGCGTAACTTCCTTTTTAGGGGGGTAGATTTCGTATCAATTGTGTATTTGGTGCTAAAAGTTGTTATGATTTCATATGTGATGTATACCTTAATGTCTTTAATGTCTAAAGTATACATAATTCGTGTATGATTAGAAGTTTTATGGTAAAGTTTTATGGTAAACCTTGTAATATGGTGCATGTTTTACTTCTTATAATATGAACATTTTAGTTGAAATGGTTGTATGTTTACAAGGGTGATCAAATGAATTGATCTATGAGGTGCTGGTTCTACTTGTTATGGTATGAATATATTAGTTGGAATGATTGTTTGGTTATAAAGGTGATCAATTGAATTGATCTATGAGAAAGTGAACTAGTTAGGAGATGTTCTCTCGAAATAATTTGGTTGTTGGAGATGTTATCCAGAGTGATAGTAGTTGGCTAGTTTATAGAGTTAATGAGCTGTTTTCATAAACAAGAGTATAAATTTGATCATTTGAGTAATACTTTAAGTTTCGGGGCGAAACTTATTTTAAGGGGGGTAGATTGTAACACCCTGTATTTTTATACAAGGTTAGTATTTATGTACAATAAATTATTTTAAGAAAACTATTCAAAATACTATTTTATTAATTTCCCATACTTTTGACTTTATTTTAGAAATAGCCAAAAACATATTCCTAGTTTGACTAGGTTAAGTACCATTAGGTTTAGTTAAACCAAGTTATAAAAGAAAAGAGAAGGGAAGAAAAAAAAAAGGGAAAAACAAAACAAAGTAAACAAACTTACCATTCTCCAGCAGCGTTGCTCTTCGACGCCAACCAACCAAGCTCCCTTCTAATCTTTATTCTTCTTCATCCTTCATGCTTTATCACCATTAAAGCTACTAAAATCTTTATCCAGCATCATCACACTTCAACTCTTATTCATTCTTCTTCAATAGCTTCGGTTTGTGTGGATTTTTCGAAGAGGTTAATAGTATGCTTTGGTTTGCGGTTTCGGGTCGAGAATCGAATCAAAGAGCGGTTTTTGGGGTTCTTTTTATCGAGTAATTTCACCCAATTACTTCCCTTAACCAAGTAAGTTAAAGTCTTAAGTTTTAATTTCGTTTTTTTGGTTGATTATCTGAATTTGGGGTTTTTGTAAATTAGGGTTCCTGAATAAATTGAATTGGGGGTTTTGATTATGAGTGTTGGGTGTAGCTTGATTGAAAAGAATTTTGCTTATTAATAATAAGTTTATCAACAAGAACTATAACTCGTAGGAATTACAAGTCAGATTCGTAATTTGTGTTTTTCGTCAGTTTCTGGGCGTTTTTAGCCAAAATACTATTTCACAAAAGTTGTTCGTATCGAAATTTCACCCAAGATAGGCTCAAAAACCATATCATTTGGACTTCATAGGAGAAAGTTATCCCTATTTTAAGTTTCTGCTGAAATTAAATATAATGCATGTTATTTTCATGTAGTTAGTAATATTTAAAATTTGACTTTTGTTGACCAGTTTGACTTTTGTTGACTTTGTTGTATTCTTTTTGGATTAAATTTAAAGTTAGTTGTTTGTAAAGGTAGTCAAGGCTCATTAACTAGGTTATGTCGTTTATGTGTAAATTATGTGAAGTATAGTCAAGTGATTTATACTATATTATATTATATTGTAGATTGCGGGTTCGTAGAATAACCTTTTTGACTTGTGATTGAGATTGGTTGACTGTGGTTTGCTAATAAGGTAAGATTTCATACTAAGCTTGTACATATTATTTCGAAAATTATTTAATATTGATTTGTGATTTATATTGAGTTTGGAATCGTTTTTACGATGCTACTTATGGAGATTTTAATTGTTTTGACGATATTTATATCAAAATAATTTATGAGATTAATTAAGAAATTATAAAAAGGAGGAAGTTCCTCGTGAGACAAGTTTGAGATTATTAAAAGGAGGAAGTTCCTCGTGAGACAAGTTTGATATTATGAAAAGGAGGAAGTTCCTCATTGTTACCAAGTTTTAATTAAATTGTGGGGTTGCCGGTAAGCGGTATTCCTCGAGTATGGAAGTATGTTGAGTTAACAGTGTCTCAACAATTTATTTTAGTAGTTGGGAGTATATTGATCAATACTCTTGCCATTCGTCTTCCTTCTTGATACGTTATCAAGTTAGGGGTATGCATACTAGGGACTTTGGTGTTTACCTTATCTAGTGAGCCTAGCTAGCTCATTGGATTTTTATTACTTCCTACTCACATATTTCAAAGGAGTTATATTTGAAAGTTTTACATAATGGTTTAGAAAGAAAGTAAAGTGGATTTGAATTATTGAAGGTTGTCTATTATATTCAAGTTGAATGTTGTACAGGTGAAATGATTTTGTGGAATACTATTTATGTATTCCACCTGCACATTGGATAGTTCAAAGTTGTTATTGGTATGAAATCTTGCTCAGCCTTTTGGCTGATACTACATGTCTTCAATGTGCATGGCTTGATGGTGACTAGCTTATAGTGGGTAAGAGCATTGACTTCACCTAGATGTAGATTTATTAAAGTTAAGACTTCCGCTGCAATAGTTTAGAATTATGGTTTGTTATAGGAGTGTATTAATTAATTACATTTTCTTTTAGTTGTAATAGTTAATAATTAATTTATGTATTAGTAGTAGTACCTTTCGCCTTGCTGTTATTAAATGTTTAATAACCGCGGCATAACAGCTCTTCAATTGTCCATGCTTTGTACTCTGATATGTTTTCAAAAAATAAAGTGGAAATTCCGAGTTGTTACATGTGTGATGCACCCTGTAGGTTTACTACACTTTGGCCGGTCTCTTTGAGGGAGTGATGTTCGGCAGAGAAATGGGTATTCCCTGTTTTGAAGTTTATTGTCGATCTTTTACTTTGGACGTTTTATTATTCTTTGTAATTTTGTCTAAGTTAATGTCACTTTTAGACCACTAGACCAACTGGTGGTAAAAATGCCCCAAAGTGAACAACTTAGTACAAAATAGAGGAACAATATAGGGAGAAAGTAGAAATTGTATTATATGAATTTTGCTTGACGAAGTGCCAATATACATGTATACATTTCTAGTTCTCTTTTTTGTGCCGTGGCACTTGTTTTGGGTTACAAACTACTGCAAAATTCTTGCCGATTAACTGAGTCAGACGTGGTACTTCTTCAATGTGTCTGAGTTCCAAGTGCGTTGTATTGGTCTTTCATTCATATCTTGGAGACGAAAAGTCGCTTCGCACTTCCTGATGGACTATCAGATAGGGGCCTTCCCAATTTGGTGTCAGTTTACCCAGTTCCTTAGCTCGGCCAACAACTTCCATCTTTCTCAGAACCAAATCGCCTACCTTGAGCGGTCGTCTAGCAACTCTCTTGTTAAAGTCCCGAGCCATTCGCAGCTTGTACAATTGCATTCTTAGCAGCGCATTGCCCCTGACCTCTGGTACTTGGTCCAAGGCCGTGCGTAATGCAGCCCAGTTGGCTTCTTCTGTGTACAACATCACTCTAAGGGTGGGTTCCTCAATCTCAATGGGCAAGACGGCTTCAGTACCATAGACCAACATGAAGGGTGTCTTTTTAGCCGTGGTTCTGATAGACCATAGCACCAGCTGTAGCTCTTCTACCCATAATCCCTTAGCATCATCCAGCTTTCTCTTGATTCCATTTGATAGGATCTTGTTGAATGACTCTACTTGCCCATTGGCTTGTGGGTGGGCGACTGCAGCAAAGTGGGCTTTGATTTCCCTTTCCGCCAACCAATCTTTCAACTTAGGTGTTTCAAACTGTGGACCATTATCAAAGACGATGGTCTACGACATGCCAAAGCGAGTTATAATGCTCCTCCAGATGAAGCCCTTGACTTCATTCGTTGTTATACTCCGCATGGCTTCGGCCTCTATCCATTTAGTGAAATAATCCACGGCTACAATTACAAACTTCTTTTACCCAGTGGCTACAGGGAAAGGTCCCAGAATATCCATGCCCCATTTGGCAAAAGGCAGAGGGAACAAGATAGGAGTTAAGTAATTGGACGGCTTCTGATGCATATTTTCGTGCTTTTGACAACTGTCGTACTTCTTTGCGTAGGCAAGAGCATCTTCCTTTAAGGTAGGCCAATAATACCCAGTCCTTAAAGCCTTTTCTCCCAATGCTCTTCCCTCAATGTAGGATGCACAAGCTCCTTCATGGAGTTCCTTCAGTACCTCTAGGCCATCTTCCCTGGTGATGCACTTGAGAAGAGGACGATTGAATGACTTCTTGTAAAGGGTCTCATCCCACAGTTCAAACCATTTGTCTCGGGCTTTTACATACTTCGCCTCTACAGGGTCTGAAGGCAGTCGTCGTTTCTTCTTGTATTATATTATAGGATCCATCCAAACTGCCCCTCGGCTAAGAAACATGACTTGTTCTTGGTCAATTCTCTTTTTTGGTTTAACCTCCCAAAACACTGTTCTTGGCGCATCACCTTCAGCCGAGCTGGCCAATTTTGAGAGAGCGTCTGCTTGATGCTTTTCTGACCTTGGTACTTGGTCGAGAACAAATCGTTTCAATAGCTCAATCTCATCCTTGATCAGACGCATATATTTGCTCATTGATGCTTCTTTACATTCGAAGTCTCCATTGACTTGACTGACGACTAAGAGAGAGTCCGATTTGACCTCAATCTCTTGAACCCCAGCCGCCTTACACATCTTAATCCCAGCCAGAAGTGCTTCATATTCAGCTTCGTTATTGGACGCTTGGAATTGGAACCTTAGCGCATATTCAAACTTGTCTCCTTCTGGAGATTGACAAATGATTCTTGCCCCACATCCATTGACAGTGGATGATCCATCCACCATGAGCGTCCAATGCTTCCTTCCTTCAGCCGGATCATATATAGGTTCTATAGCTGGCCGAGTAAGCTCAACTATAAAATCTGCTAAGGCTTGCCCCTTAATAGCTTTTCTTGATTCAAAAGATATGTCGAACATGTTTAGCTCAACAACCCACTTCAGCATTCGTTCAACGGCTTCCATCTTTTGTAGAACTTGCCTCAGAGGTTGTCAGTATAGACTATTATACTGTGAGCCAAGAAATAAGGCCTCAATTTTCTGCTTGCCATGACGAGTGTCAACCCAAACTTCTCGACTGGTGTGTACCTACATTCCGCGTCCTTGAGCACATGACTCACGAAGTATATTGGGATTTGCACATACTCTCTTTCAGCCAATAGAACAACACTCACAGCCTGTGGAGACACGGCTAAGTATACAAACAGTTTTCCCCCCTCGGCTGGACTGACCAACCTAGGTAATTGACGAAGGTGATCTTTGACCTGCTGAAGCGCTTGCTCAGCTTCTGCTGTCCATTCAAACTTAGCTTTTTTCTTGATAGTAGCGAAAAAATGATGACACTTGTCTCCTGACTTGGACAAGAATCATCCAAGGGCCGCTAAGCAACCTGTCAGACGTTGTACCTCTTTGATTTTGGATGGAGACTTCATGTCAACAATGGCTTTGATTTTTTCGGGATTTGCTTCTATCCCCCTTTGATCTACTAGGAAACCCAAAAACTTCCCAGACAAGACGCCAAAGGCACATTTTTTGGGGTTCAATTTCAGTTTGTACTTTCTGAGAGTTTCGAAAGTTTCTCTCAAATCACCAACATGGCCTTCCTCTTGCCGACTCTTCACTATCATATCATCAATCTATGCTTCCATGTTCCAACTGTGGCTGGAAGACAGTATTAATCAATCTTTGAAAAGTGGTCGGTGCATTACGGAGGCCAAAAGGCATCCTCAACCAGCCATACAGCCCTTTCTCGGTGATGAAGGACGTTTTATCCTGATCCTCTGGCCACATGGGGATTTAATGAAAACCTGAATAGGCGTCCATGAAGCTTTACAAAGCATGGCCGGCCGTGGAGTCCACCAGTCGATCCAACTTAGGCAAAGGGAAACTGTCCTTAGGACAGTCCTTGTTGAGATCAGTGTAGTCCACACACATCCTCCAGGTGTCATTTGGCTTTGGCACCATGACCACGTTTGCTATCCATTCTGGATATTAAGTTTCTCTGATGAACTGTGATTCCAACAACTTCTGAACTTCCTAGTCGACCGCTTGATTTCTGGCTGGTCTTAAGTGTCTCTTCTTCTGACGCACTGACTTCATACTTGGATCAACATTCAGCCGATGAACGGCTATGTCTGAGTCTATTCCGAGCATCTCTTCAACACTATAAGCAAACACATCTTGGAATTCCGTGAGCAAATTTATCAAAATGCCCCTTAATTCAGGGGTAAGAGAAGATCCAATCTTTAAGGTTCTTTCTGGACGGGCATGGTCCAAACAAATGTCTTCTGGATCATCTACAGGCTCTGGACGTTCAAGTGCCACGCCCATGATGGCCATCAATTCTCCAGATGAGGGTAGCTCTTCCTTGACGGGTACATACTTCCTTTTCTTGCTGGGAAGGTGTTCGGGACGTTTTCCTTGAGGGAACAACCGGCCCGAGGACTATCAATTGTCATCCTCGGTGAGGCCACTTGGTCCTTTACAATTTCGGACGTTTTCCTTTCGCCGCCGACCTTCGTCTCGGTCCCGATTGCTCGCTTTCCATGACGACGGCCGAGTAGTTAGGTAACATTCCCTACCCGCCTGCTGATCTCCATACAAGGAGCCAATTTAACTACCATCACATTCAAACTTCATAAGCATCAAGTGAGTTACTATCACAGCTTTAACATGATTCAGAGTTGGCCGTCCAAGTATGACATTATAGGCTGTCAAATCTCGGACAACCAAGAACTTGATGAACAAAGTCCGTGAGGCATCCTTCTCTCCAACTCGGACGGGCAAAGTAACTGTTCCCATAGGGTGAATGATTCCTCCCCCAAACCCTATGATGGGATGGTGGACGGGAACCAAGTTCTTCTCATCGAACTTCAATCTAGACAAGCAATCTGCACTAATGATGTCTGTCGAGCTTCCAGTGTCAATCAGAATTCTTCTTACTCTCAAGTTTGCTATCTTCATTTCTACAACCAAAGGGTCATCATGGGGAGTTCTCATCTTCCCCCGATCTTGCTCACTAACTACCACCTTTGGGAAGGGCTCGGCCTTTGTCTGATCAGTTAGTAAGACTTGGCCGAGCTCCCTGAGATAGTTTTTGTGCCCTCTATTAGTTGGTCCTCCAGCGGCAAATCCTCCTGAAATGACAAGAACAACATCCTCGTCAGTGCTCTCACTTTCCTTCTTTGCTCTGCCGATCATCTTTCCTCTGAAACTTCCTTCCCCCTTGAGGCAAGTATGAGTTAATCTTTCCTTTTCGAGCTAAATCCTCCAAAGCCCTCTTAAGGTGTTTACATTCATTGGTCTCGTGATCGCAGTCCTTGTGAAAGTGACAGTATCTGCTCTTGTCTCTATTTCTGTAAGGAGTCTTCATCTCAGCTGGAGCCTTCAGCTCATATTGGTCCTTTATCTCCATGAGAATGGAGTATTGGTCCTTGCTGAATTCAATGGGGTTGGCTGAAGGCTCAAATTCTTTCATCTTGCTTCTCCTGGACGAAGTAGAGGTGGAGGTTATGGCCCAAGTCTCAGCCTTTTTGGGGTTGCTCTTCTTTGGTTGAGCAACCTCCTCAGGCTTCTTGGACTCGGGGTGCTTGACCTCAGCACATACTTCAGTGGCGTGTATAAACGCTTCGGCTTCCTTTAAAGCCTCGGCAAGAGTGGTGATTTTCTTCTTAACAAGATCGAACTTAAAACTTCCTGGCCTTAGCCCCCTGATAAAGGCGTCAAAGGCCACACCATCATTGAGATCTTGAATATGAAGGGCTTCTAGATTAAATCTTTTAACAAAACTTCTGAGGGCTTCCTTGGGTCCTTGGACGACCTTACCCAAGTGCATGCTTGTTTTTTTCTCTTGCCGATTGGCGACAAAGTGACTAGTAAATAGGTAACTGAGCTCAGTAAAATTGTTGACTGAATTAGAGGGGAGATTGTTAAACCACTTCTGAGCTACTCCTTTCAGAGTAGCCGGGAAGTTCTTACACCAAGTAGCATCATCCACTGCTTGGACGTACATCTGATGCTTATAAGCGGATAGGTGATCGTCTGGATCAGTAGTTCCATCAAAGGGCTCTATGGTAGGGAGTTTTACCTCTGGGAAGGGGGGCGCCTCCATGATCCTGGCCGAGAATGGGGTAGGCCAGT
Source organism: Beta corolliflora (assembly GCA_947648045.1). Classification (NCBI taxonomy): domain Eukaryota; kingdom Viridiplantae; phylum Streptophyta; class Magnoliopsida; order Caryophyllales; family Amaranthaceae; genus Beta; species Beta corolliflora. Next base: position 618,738 of record CANSZD010000435.1, read on the forward strand.
TGATCCGGAGAGCTCCCAGTTGTCCCTCAATGGGTATGAACTCCTTCCGGTGTTCTTTCAACACAGGGTTAGATGAAGTGTTTGCAGGGGATGGACGCCTATAAACCATTGGCTGAACCACCGTTTTCTCTTGTCTTGGACGAACAAGAGAAGGGCCCAGACTTCTTCCTTCTGTTCTGGATGGTATCCTCAATGGAGGGTCTCTCAAGTACGGTGTAGAACTTGTGGCCGACCGTTGTAATGCAGCAGCTTTCTTTGCCTCTAGGTATTCCCTGGCATCTGTTTCAATTCGGTGCCCATTTGGACGAACATTATCCTGGGTCCTAACCACCAGGTTCCAGTCCATCTTCCTTCGCCTGCTCGTCGCCTTCAGTTGCTTTTCTCTGGCCGTTCTCCTAGAGGGTTCCTGACGAACAGGTCGACTTGGACCTGGACGATTTTCTTGGGAACGTCCCCTAAGAGGAACTGGATTGTTAGCTGCTGGCTCCGGGTTAATTAGGAAAAACAACATGTTGTTCTTGATGCAGTCTCGGACGACCGCCGCCATCTTAGTCTGGAAGTCATTCAAGACGTTCTCTAGATGGGCAGCAGTCACTGGACGTTCAAGATTCTCCTGAATGACAGGTTGTTGGCTTGGTCCAGGGACATTGATGATGGACGGAGGTCTATCCCTTCCTCGAGGCGTTCTCTCATGATCTACTGTGTCTTCGACATTGATCTGAAAGCTTCGATTTCTAGCCACGTTGGACGATTGACAGTCAGTCATCGTTGCATCTCCCCACAGACGACGCCAAATGTTTAGTATGCTTGTCCAGCAAGTAAACTAGTTTCCCTTAGATGTTCTTCACTTGGAGACTTGTGCAACGATGTCTGAATCTAGCCAATCCGAACCTAAGCTTCGTTCCCAAACCTGCAAAAAAGGGACCCACCCTGGAGGTTTGGGTGGTGGTTCCCCCTCCGAAGCTTAAGTCAGGAATCAGGATTTTGAAGGAAAAAGTAGAGATAGAGAGAGAAAGTGAGAGAGTATTTCCACAGAGTAAGTTTACACTGTTTGCATTCAATTACCTTTCTCCTGATTTCTGGGGTATTTATAGTGGTTGTGATATGATTGGTGTCTTTTCATGGTACCTAGAATAAAGGCACCTGATTGGCTAAGCAATCAAATCACGACACTTGGCAGGCTATGGTTGGAGATAGATCATCAACCAATCACCAGCAGCCATTTTAGGGGTTTGGGCTCTGACTAACCTTTGGGCCAGGAAGTGCGCCTTTTTCCCAACCTGAGCAGAACCCAATGGTTAAATCATCTTTCTGTATTTCTTCTGGTGGGACACGTGTACGGTCCAGATGGAGCCATGTGTCTCAAGCAAAGTCGTTGATAGTTTAGGCTACAACACTCCCCTCCACTACCAAATATAAAAATTAAAAACTTGATAATCATGAATTGATTTTACACCAAATAATCATACTTCTATCAACAATTCTCGAAATATCAATATCTATCAATTTTTATGCTGGTTGTCACTTACCATAACCCTCTGCCCTTAGCTTAGGATTGATAGTGCATGTCAAAAGAACAAAAAACAAGTTATAAGCTATCTAAACAAAGCTAATCACATTGTCAACCTCTTTATAATTTTTATTAATATGCCATTAAAAATATTATTCATTAACAGTGTGTCTTGGAAACCGTAAAAAGTAAAGGTTAAATTAATAAAAGACTGGGGGAGTATTATCAAGACGTGATCAACACTTGACAACGGTGAATCAAGATCATAATGCACATTTCTTTATTAGACAATCTTGTCAGAATTTGTAATGTCTCTTATAAATAAAGGATTTTTAGGGAGTGGTTCTTTTGTCCGCAATTTTTAAGAAGTTATGGCTTTGTCGTGTCTGCTCTCCATGCTGAAATTCTAACTTGTCTCAAAGTTATCTCCTGGGCATCTCAACAGAGCCTTAGGAGAGTCACTTTTCTTACGGATAGTACTAATCTCGTCACTTCTTTGCAGGACCTTGCTTTAGCTCCTATTACTATCAAGTGGACTCTTCAGCAAATTAGGGCTTTAGCCACAAGTTTTGACTGGTGTTTTTCTTTGAAGGTGAATCGTCAACAAGTTAAGAAGGCTCATGATTTGGTAAAAATCTGGGTCTAAACTTGTTCAGGAGTCACCTCAAATGTGTCTTAACTTTGTTGTTCCACCATTGTCAAAAAAACAAAACTACAATAATGTTTGAGTATACATATCAAAAAATATATAAACAAGATACCCCTGATATTAGCTTTATTAACTCTTACAAACCAATGAGAATCAAGTAACTAACAATATAAAAGCACTCTATAATCTTCATCCTAGAAATTTCATGATCATCATCTCGGATTGTGCTGCTTAATTACATCTTGCTCGGAACCTTGCCAGAGTTATTTTGAGATTGGGAAATCCACATAAGTTGTTCCACGTCGAAAAATTGAGAAAAAGAAACCACTATATTAACGAGTTACTTCATTTATTGTCAATTGATCTTTACAATGAAACCTCATTTAAGTTTGCAAATGATCTTATATAGACTTTCCTCCATTGATAGGTCTAGGCCTATGTAGCCATTGACAAAATTTGACATGTTAAAAGAGAAAATAATTTCAGAATTACACAAGTTGATTGCACATTTGCACTCGACATTTTCTTCACATCTAATTCTGGGGGCTAGAAAAACAGTGGTAAAAATCCGGCGGTATCTTGGATTTTGGACCTTAGCTTTTCTGTTATAACTTATAGGGATAATTTAGATGATACATTGTCTAATAAGTGAATAGAAATGTTTCCTGCTTTTTGGTTTGTCTCGTACATCCTCAGAAGAAGAGATAAAAGTCCCAACAAATACAAAAGAAGCTCAATAATAGCTCCAAATTACATGTAGCCATGTAGGTATCACGGGATATTTGGATAGACTGTATGTAACTTCCACCACTGCTTTCTTAAACTTGTAATTTGTAAATTAAAATTATAACATCACTGCATGCATATTATATAGTATTAGTAATATAGTTGAGAAGCACGAGAGTAACTGATCAACAACCATGGCTTTCATAGGGTTATAATTAGGGTTGATTAACAGATCAGGTCGGGTCGTGTTCGGGTTCGGATTAATAATAAACGGGTTGAACATGTCCCAACCCAAACCTGACCCGTTTATTAAACGGGTTGAAAAACTCAACCTTGACCCGACCTGTTTATTAAACGGGTTACCCATATAACCCGTTTAACCCATTTACATATGTATACTATTAAATTTTTATTAAAACTTATTAGTTTTCAACAATAAATTTACATAAAGTATGCATGATTAGATTTTCTTTTCAGTATTTGTGTTCTACAATTAGTTTTTTTTAAATTTTCACCAACTTTAACACAACTTTTTAGGAAATTTATATTTTAATGAGCTAAACATGTCAAAGTAGGTTAATTTCGGGTTGAAAATGTCAACCTTAACCTAACCCATTTAATTAATTGGGTAAGTCGTGTCAACCCATTTACTTAAATGGGTCAAAAATCTCTACCCAAACCCGCTTATTTCAGGTCGGGTTCGGGTTCGGTAAACGGGTTGGGTCAGTTTTTCACTGCCTTAGTTATAATTCATGTAACACTATTAATAACGAACTCTTGCGTCAGTTGCGTGTGATAAGTTAAGTACTGAAAGAAATAAATAATATTGGAGATTGATATATGTAACTTATTTAGAGAATTAATCCAAGCATTGAAGCATATCCAAGAAGCCATTTCAGAAAAGCTAGGTCATATACTCATATTTGTGGCCAACAAGTAACAATTCATTACTATAGGTAATGACTGTTCTAACTTCTATTCAACTTATTTTAACTTATTTCAGAAAAAATAAGTTCAGATAAAATAAGATAAGTTCAGATAAAATAAGATAAGTTCAGATAAAATATAATAAAATAAAATAAGTTGAATTAAATAGAGTCTGGATAATATTTTAGAAAATGGAGAGAGTAGTAATTAACTTTAACTGAAAATGTTGAGTAATACTCATTGGAAAACAAATGTTAGTACTACCTCTGTTTCATATTACATGCAACACTTGTACTTTTCACGCATGGCAATGCAAAACTTTGCGGACATATATCTCTAATTTTGTATTTGTAAAAATTATAAAAAGTACATATTAAAAAAATATATATTAAGATGAATCTAACAAGATCCCACATGACTATATTTTTATTCACATATAAATTACAAACGATGGTCAAAGTGAAATTTGTGAATAGTGTAAAATGTTAAAGTGTTGCATGTAATATGAAACGGATGAAGTATTTGAAATATTATTAGATTTATCTCAAAGTATTTCTTTAATTTTTATTTATTTTTACTAATTTAAAAAATACTGCAAATATAAAATTGGAAACGTTGTAAGAAAAAAACCCAACAGTAGAACTATTTTGCACAAAATTAAAGTGTTTTATGACTTTCATCTATTTGGAAAGGGATGCATATATACTGATTCCTGAAAATTTTAGTGTTCAGAATTGCATTGTCGCTGTTGGGCTAGTGGGCCCATGTCGAAGCCTGGTTAAGGCCATATGTCATTTGTACATGGAAGAGCACATGTGTAAGGAAGCCCTTACTGTCATTTACGATACACAATATCCAGGGTCACATGCACAATAAGTTTTAAAGCTTTATTTGGATGTTAGTGTGTTACATTATATGTCAGTCTTCTGATTATTAGTTAGAATATATATATATATATATATACGTTTAATGAATGTAATACAACTATACAAGTACAATGGCAACAGGTGGTTTGATTGGGATTCATCCTGTTGGGTGATGTTTGGATGATGAGTCATTTGATTTTTTTTTATAAAGGAAAAAAGAAACTAGGGAGGTTTCCACGTAGTGGGCCACCCTAAAGCATCCTTTCAGATGATTACAGAAAAAGGGGAATCAGAAACTTCAAACCAATAAGTGAGATTTGCCGTGGAATGACCCCGATGAGCCAACCAATCAGCAGCAACATTAGCTTCCCGAAACACATGTTGAATTTGAACTTCTTCAAACATTTTAAGATCTTCACCTGCATCTATTGTCCACGGAATTTTCCAGATATTTTTAATAGCTTGGATGACAGCCAAGCTATCTCCTTCTATAATAATTTTCTTCACTCCCAAAGAAAGAGCCCCCCTAATCCCTTCCCGTAAACCTCTGGCTTCAGCAACTAAAATAGAGTCAGAATTACTAAGAGCACCAGCACCACATAACTTGAGATTACCATTCTCATCTCTAATGATAAAACCAAACGCAAAATGGCCATTAGAGAGTTTAGACCCATTAAAATTAATCTTAACAAACCCATAATCAGGAGGAGTCCACCCAATCATCTCTCTACTCTTTTTCTTTTCACTAACAGTGGCAGTCTTCCTCTTCCCAGAAGAAAGAAACACCCCCTCCGACTCCAAACTTGAAGTCCCTACCTTACTAATTTTGTCCAAATAAGCACGGATCATACTACTAATCTTGGCTGCAGAACGAGCCTCTTGCCGAAAAATTACACCATTCCTATTGTACCAAATAAACCACCACGAAATAACAAACATTTCTAATTATGCCATAGAAAACTTCTTTTTAAGAGAGTCTAAGAACTCGACAAAAGGCATGTCTTCACTGATAATATCCGGACTTGGCAAATTTATCTTTTGGGTAAGATCTTCAAACACTTCTCTTACTAAGGGGCAATGAGAAAAATTATGAGAAGAAGCATCTTCCGAATGGAAATTACAGAAAACACATTCTAAAGGAAGAAAAATATGACTAAGTTCCAACCTTTTCTTTGTAGGGAGCCCATTATGACAAATTTTCCAAAGAAAAAAATTTAATTTTAGGAGGGACTTTAAGATTCCAAATCCAATTGAAAACAGAATGGACATGAACCTGTGAATTAATACCCTGAAGCAAACTAACCCCAGATCTCACCGTGTAGTTTCCATCAGAGGAAAGACCCCAGACCAACTTATCCGATATTTGATTGCTTGGACTATAAATACTCTTAATATCGTTAATAATATCCCTAGGAAGCAACTGTGATAAACAATGTAAATTTCATTGACGATCCTGAGTAATAAAATTACTAACTAGAAAGCTTTCAGACCCAACGATAACTTGACATTTATCTGCTAATGGAAAATCATAAACCCAATTGTCAAATTAAACTAGAAAGAGAAAGAAATTCCATTGATGAATCATTTGATGCAGTATCGATTCAAAGTGATTCGGATCAAATTATATTTAATTAAAGGAAAATTTAACAACCTTTTAAATAAAAGTTTTTGTGAGAAACAACCTTTTAAAAAAAATATGGCAAAATAAGACCTTACGAAGAAAATATTTTGCGAGAAATAAACTCGACCCATCTTCCGGCATTGATCAAGCATTTTTCAATGTTGACTCGTTAAAACCAAACATGTGGAGGGCACGTGAACTGCATCTCTTATGTTTCAACTCTGTTTTTCTCCATTTTTTGACATTGACCAAATATTTTCCGACATTGAATTCATTAGTATATGAAGGGAATGGGGTTGAAACATAAGAAATGTGGATTATGTGTCTTGCCATGTTTGGTTTTAGTGAATCGAAATCGCAAAATACTTGGTCAATGCCCAAAAAATGGGTCAAGGTTGTTCCTCGCAAAAAAATTATTTTTAAGGTCTTATTTTGCCAGATTTTTTTTTAAAATGTTGTTTCTCGCAAAAACTTGAATTTAAAAGGTTGTTTCTGACAAATTTTCCTTAATTAAATTTAAGAAAAATTGATACCGTCAGTTCTAGTTATAGCTGAAGAACAGAAAGAAACTAAGAAAATATTTAGTTAATAATAGTAGCCATTTTATTTACAAGTCAATTGGACGAGACTCATATTAATCTCAATTACAACAATACTATTAGAGAAATTCGTAGTTATTTTGGTTTTGGTAGAATTTTTTTAACCATATAGGGTTATCTATAACATATATTTCTCGATGAGATACTTCATATGTTTCTTTTACATGGTCATACATGCTTCTTTGCACTCTTCATAACAAATATTACCTTCATTTCTTAATAAGTGCAACACTTTCTTTATTTGGAATAGTCACAATAAGTGCAACTAAACTCAAAATGGTAAAAAAAGTTTAATATTATTACAAATATGCCACCAAAAAGCAAGATGGACCACAACTTTTTTATTTGATCACTTCAATTAATCTACTTTATTGTGGTCCAAACTTTCTCTCTCTATATTCCTTGTTATTCCCCCACTTTCTCTATGCTGCACTTATTGAGAAACAGAAAGTATAAAATATCCTACATGATGATATAATGATTGCATTTACACTAGTAGGAATTTATGGTTAAATTTTTCAAAGTTTAACCATAAAAATGTGAAGTGTAATCATTAGAAAGAAATATGAATAGTATGAAATTAGGAACTTTTGACAAAATCACATATTGTTTGGTGTTGTGAAAGGTTCTTTTTATTTTTAACCATCAACTTATAGTGTTAAATCTAACATGCATGTTCGAAAAATTATCTTCATATACTTCTTTCTATACCTTCTATTAGTATATTCAATATCAAATTTATAGGCCTATTGTAGAGTAGTGATAAAAAGTTGTCCAGACTGCTGCCCCGGCTCGAAAAAATGCTCGGATTTTGGTAGACTTTTGGGGCCCGAATTTAATTTTTGTGGAACTGATTTGGTGTGGTTTGAAACTATTTTTTTTGTTTAAAATTGCCAGATCTGATTTTGGCTCGAAAAGCACGTTATATTTGGCTCAAAATAACAGATCATGTGCACAAAAAATTGGCCTGAAGTTGGGCCAGATTGTTTGGATGCGGCCCGGTTCGATATTTGATCACATATAGTCTATTACATACTTCCTGTATTTGTAACACCTTTTTTTTCCAAAGTGGAGTTTTACAAATTTTGATTATATATTCTCGCCAATATATAAAATAATTCCTCTGTTTTTTTTTTACTTGTACAAATCCAGTTCGGGAAACCGCATATTACTTGCACGATGTCCATTTTTAATAATGTATTATCGCTTTCTCTCTTCTAGCACATGAAGTCTTTTTCTCATTCTCTTTATCTTTATATCCCTCCTCTCCTAACTTCTTGTACCAACATTCATGTCATTAGTAAGCATATATAGAAGCAGCTCAGTAATTCCGCAAAATTGAAAAGAGACTATATATGATGTCTATATGAAAGTGAACCATTCAGCATTTAGCCTTTTGCTTATGAAATAATGGTGGTATATCATTGCACCAAAAAATAAAATACCTGCGTCATTAACGGATCCAAGTATCCAACACATCTTGTAGCTATGTCACCCGTGAAGACAAGGACTTCTGAAATATACTTCTAGATCGGATCCGATTAAAATAAATAATTGAGACTCATAACATTACAGACTATGCATTAATTTCCATTGTCTAGAATATAAAAATGAAAAGAACACAGTGTTTTGGAAGGACAATATTTAAGCTGTAACAAATAAGAAAATTGGGCAAAATGTAGTATACTCCTGTTATGTTACGAGGCCAGAGAGAGAAACTGTTTATCTTAATTTTATTACTCCCTCCGTCCCATAATATAAGTCCCCTTTTCTTTTAAAGTGTCTCAAAATATAAGTCCTATTTCTATTTTCAATCAATAATTATGTCCAAAATACCCTCATGAAAACAATTTAATTCCCAAAAAGTCCTTATAATTTCAGCTCCCAATGCACCATTATTAATGATAAAATGGAATCTTTTACCCCATTGAACTCATCTACACATTAAACCATGCAACATTAATGTTCAGTTTTTATTTTTTGTTAAAAAGAAAAAAACAATATAGGTGTTTCCCAATAAAAATGAATCTTTTTATTCAAATAAAACAAGATTTCACTTTACCTTAATTCCCGTATAAAAACATAATCGACTTATATTATGGGATGGAGGGAGTAATTTTTTTTAATCTTTGCATAAAGATTGGAAATTATTTAGTTGCTTATAGAGAGAGTAAGGAAGGGTTTTTTTTATGGCCGAGTAAGAGGGTGTCATAGGAGATCCATAATATCGTTTATGATGTAAAAATGGATCTGTGGTATTTTGAGAGTCTCAAAGTAGACGGTGGTTCATTGTTTTTGGGCGAAGAATAAGGATGCAAACTTCTACGCTAACGGAGATCACTCGTGTTCGTCGCTCATTTACTAATTTTTTTGAGGGGTCACTTATTTACTACTTTGAAACTTTCGATACCGATTTAAGGTTTATCATATTAAAGAATGACTTATTACTCTTATATTACATTAAGAGTTAGCCTAATGTTTTTCTTTAATTAGATTTAAAAAAAAATAGAAGTGTATATTAATTAGACACGCACGATGATTCATGTCGAAGACAAATTGCATGTGAATTATGTCGTCGGTAGATTTTCTTGGGTGTATGAGTGTATCTCATGTGATCCCTTTGATTGAGGAAATTAAGTACTTATAATTATTGAATGTGACCCCACCTCTCCAAGGCTATGTTTTTTTGTGTGCGAATGAGCCACAAGGGCGGGGATGAGAATCGATCCCAAAATCATCTGGAACCGGGAGGAAAGCTCTAACCAACTGAGCTATCCCTCACTCTCTCTCCAAGGCTATGTTCATAGTATATTAATTGAGTAAATTATTAAGGTCGTAAATAAATTAGGGGGGTCTACCATTTTGCAATATAATAATTAAGTATTTTTAAAGCAGGAGTACCATCGATTTTTTTTTGTGAAGGGAAATTTGGAGATCCCATTTTGAAAAGGGTTAGAATCAAACCCCTATAATAGGGGTGGTAGAAAGGCCTCCAACTAGTTATGCCAACCTTTCTTCTTAATCAAGTATCTACTTGGAGTGTCAATTCAAGTCATACCTTGTCTTGAACATAAATGTCCGCCAAATTTCATTTATTATGAGACTTTTGAGAGGTGTCTAAGAACAAACGCGGGTGAGGTAAGTCCAAAACGAACAATATCATACTAATGTCGGAGGTAACAATCCCAACATTATTCCACCTTCTATTTGGAAGATCTTGGGTTGGATTTCTAGTAGAGCTGATCAAATCAGCCCGGCCCAAATTTTTGGACGGGTTTCGGCATAATTTTTTGGCCTGGTTTCGGGCCCGACCCGTTTTTTGGCTTTGGGACGGGCTTTGGGCAAGCTGAAAATGACCTTTAAGTCTAATTTTTGTCCGATTTTGGCCCGAAAAATCCGATCTTTTTTGCCTGAAATAGTGGGCTTTGGACACAGTTTTGGCCATAATTTTGGCCCGACCCAGCCCGACCAATGGGTAAATTTTTCAAGGTATGACTTGGCCCAAACCGACCCGGCCCATGATCACCTCTAATTTCTAGATAAGAGCATTTTATTGGCTTTTGGGAGATTTGAGGTGGGGGGGGGGATTTGAGCTTCACCTTGATTGCAGGGTACCATGAGAGTATAGGGCCCAAGTCCCTCACTTCATTACCAAGTAAAAAAATAAGGGGGTTGGACTTCATCTGAGGTGAGACCATGAGAGGTACCCTAATAATAAATCCCCGACTCAAACTCACTCCATAACCAAGCAAGAAAAAAAAAACAACTAATAGATAGAATTTTTTTTATGAGCTGAAATCCCCTTATCTCCATCATTTTACGAGGCTTGTGCTATGCTATGAACCAATAATTTTCTTATGTAAAAGGAACAAATATATCTATATATTGAGCGTGTGTTCTCTTCACCGTAATTTTCCTAAACTTATTAATTAGAACTTATATTAACGTATTTGAATCTATTAGACCTAGAACTTCTTATTATTTGGCCACACCCACCTCTATCATATCCATAAAATTTGGACTCAATTTTCCTTTCCCTTCTTTCAGAGATTTTATAATTATTGAAGAAAGTGAACAACTACCAAAAGGGAAAAAAAGTACAAAATCGAGAAGTTAAGAAAGAAATTGAGGAAAAGTAAAAAAAAGGTCATAGTGCAAGCTGTGTGTGGGTTTTTGTAAGCTCGGTCCAAATTTGGACCTTATTGTTACTGGATTTGATTTGAATGACCTAGTTGTTACATGAAGAACTTTTATTACCAAATCTTTGCCCACCACAAGATTTTTTTTATCAATCTAATTAATCAGACGGAAAGTATAAGGAAAACCCCCACCTCCAAATATAATATCAAAGTTATAAGGTGAAACATTAAGGAAAAATGGATCAGAATACCCCCCAACTTTGGGCGGTCCGCTTTTGATACCCCCAACTTTGGATTATTTTTAAATACCCCCAACTTTGGGGGTGGTCCGTCAAAAATGCACCCATATGACTTGTAACCTGGTAGCAAGGTAAATTTTTTTTTCCATCCTCTACTTCTTCTTCCTCCATTACAACCACCACCTAGCCACCAACCCACCTCCCACCCCGCCCCACACCCCATCCCCACCACCACCTTTGAACCCCTCCCCCAACCCCACCCACCACCTTTGCCCCTCCCCCCACCCAACGCCCGCCCACCACCTTTGCCCCTCCCCCCCCACCCAACGCCCAACCACCACCTTCGAACCCCTCCTCGCGGCCCCCCTCCTCATCCCCCCGCAAACCCTCCCCCCGCCCCTTCGAATCCCGCATCCCCCCCACCCCTCCCCCACCCCTTCGAATCCCGCAACCCCCTCCCCCCCACCCCTTCGAATCCCGCAACCCCCTCCCCCCCACCCCTTCGAATCCCGCATCCCCCCCCCCCCCACCCCGCCGAATCCCGCAACCCCCTCCCCCCACCCCCTTCGAATTCCGCATCCCCCGCCCCTCCCCCCCCCTTCGAATCCGCAGCCCCCCTCCCCCCCACACCTTCGAATCCCGCATACCCCCGCCCCCTCCCCCACCCCTTCGAATCCCATGACCCACCACCCCCTCCCCTCACCCCTTCGAAAACGAATACGAATTAGTTTAATTCGAATGATTTTCATTTCGAAAAACAAATCCGTGTAGTTCGATTGATTCGAGTTTGTTGGAGGTTCGAAGAGTGCGATTTCGCCGGAAAAGCTTAGGTTTAGGGTTTAGGGAGATGAGTGAGCCGGGTGGGATGGTGAGAAATCGGAGGTGGTTGTTGGTGGGAGTGAAGGTGGTGACGAAGGTGGTAGGGAGGAGAGAGAAATGGTGGTGAGGGAAGGTGGCGATGGGGGGTTGGGGGTGGGGGGGATGAGGATGAGGAGAGGGAGAGAGAAAGATGGCGAGAGGGGGTGGGGGGTTTTGTTTACCGGTTCAACCGGTCATAACAGTAAATGGTGCATTTTTGGCGGACCACCCCCAAAGTTGGGGGTATTTAAAAATAATCCAAAGTTGGGGGGTATCAAAAGCGGACCGCCCAAAGTTGGGGGTATTCTGATCCATTTTTCCAAACATTAACACCCTATCAAGTATCAACTATATATACCAAAAATTACCTAGTGTGTCATCTCCAATCTTGTGCAAGAGTCCACACTCTAAATATTAGTGTACGTAACACTTTGTTGGATATGGCTTATTGTATTATTTTCATTGTTGCTTTCCCAAATACCCAATCGATTGGATGATCCTTGCAAATCGCTTCAAATATTTGTAGGAAAAGTGTTGGCTGTGTTGCGTAATGATGTTGATTTCGATATTCAAGTTAGCGAATGGGGTATGGGCTATGGCCTGCCCTATGCAGGACTACCATGGATGTGAACTATAGCAACACAATTTTCATACAATTAGGAAGCATTGGAAAAAAAAACATCAACAATTAGTAAATTAATAATTCAATAATCCCGTTTAGAAATCTAAAACTATTTATCTATAATTAACTAAAAATGTACATAGAGTGTGTAATAAGTGCAAATATTTATTTAGTTAATATAAAGTTATTTTAGAAATAAAATGTCATTTTGTCACTTTAGAGATTATCGTCCTTGAGAGAATGATAAAACTTAGCTTGTTGATCATTTACAATTTAAAAGCTTTCACCTCGTAAATTTCATTGATTTTCCAAATTTTGGAGACTGAAAATATTACCTTGATGAAAAAATGTATATCGTAAACTAAGAATAAATGAGGTGAATTCTATGTCCCGTTATCTTTTTCTTAGGGAAGTGGAGAGGAACTTGGCTAAAGAGAGAGGACATGGAGAATATATAATGCAGTTTTAGTATATAATGTTTCGTTTCTACCTATCTACGCACTAGTTGTAATACTCCGTATTTTTCGTAAGTTATTAATTCTAATTTTTTAAAAGGATTTTAATTATTAAAGAGGTTTATTATTATTATAAAGGTTTTAAATAGGCTTTTATGATATATTATGGGATTTTCAAATAAATTCTAGCCCAAATTATATATTGGGCCTAAGTTTACAAATTATAATCCAAGTAGTTAGTTTAGTAGTTGAAGATATTTCTTAAAGAAAATCATAAAAGATTTACAAAAAAAAAGGAAAAAGATTTAAAGAAATTTCAAAAAAACAAAAGATTTTACAAAAAGATTTACAAAAAGAAAAAAAGAAAAAAAAAAAAACTAATTGCCGGCGCATAGCTCACGGCAGTGGCATAAATTTATCAAGACTTATATCTTCTTCTTTTGTTTCTTATCTTCTTAAATTATTTAACTTTTTAGAATTTTGTTTAGTGAGATAATTTTTATCTTTTCCGGATCTTAGTTGGATGATCGTAAAAATTTGTTAGATCTTAGCTAGATTTGTTTAGCTTTTCTCTTAAATTCATCTTTTAGTTTTTGAGTCCTAGTATGACTCTACCTATCCAACTAGTATAAATAGGGGTCTCCACCCATCATATTCTTCACACCAAATTTGAGAAATACATCTCTTTTCTCAAGTTTAAACTCTCTCTCCCTCTTAGCCTACCCTTTCTCTTCTTCCCTAGTAGTTATTAATTTTCAAGGTGCGTGTATATGTAGATCTTTAATAATTATTTTTGCAACCTTAGTATCATGTTTTTAGGAAAATATTTTGGATTGAAGTCAAGTTTTTATAAGTTTTATTATGAACTACATGTGTTTTGTATGAACATGTTTGAATGTTTATTAATTTTATTATGCACTTGAATTATGTCTTTAGTTCAATATTATTATAAAGTTTGATCTTTGAATCTATGTTCATATAATTTACAAGGAGTTTGCTATCTAAATACATGTTTAAATATTTAAAAGGGAGTGTTTTTGAACTATTAGTATTTTTCAAAGGTTACCCCTTGAGCGAGTTATTTTATTTATGCCTTTATATGGCTAAGTTTATAAGTATTACTATTCTGTTTAAAGGAGGATTATTTCCGAAAGATTTTTATTAGATTTATGATCTTTTATGATCACAATTATAAAGAGGCAACGGCTTGTTATCTTAGCAAGAACGGTAGCCATTATATTATTTATCCAGGCAACGGCTTGTTATTTATTAGCAAGAACGGTAGCCATTATATTATTTACCCATGTACTTTTTGTATAAGTCATGTGGACAAGGTAGTAACCCTCGTAATAGACTCAATAAGGAATACTAAACTTGGGGGTTGTGCACACTTTAGGAAAGGTACCTAGGCAAGGAAAATGAGTTTTATTAAAGTTAAATACTTTATGTTATATAATTATCAAGTATCCAAGAAAGGTTTTTCGAAATTAAATATTTAAAATGTTAAATTAAATAAAGTGTTTAATATTCCGCATATACATGTACTCGGTATTTTTTTCGACACGCTTTTATTTGTTTTGTTTTATGGCTTTGTCCCCGTGATGACCCTATTTTGGCGAGCAGATTTTTACGAGGTTGATATGATGCATACTTCATATGGGGGAGCTAGTGAGGAATCACAATTAGTCAAGGAGTTGTTATTTTATTTTTCTTGTTATATAGTTGTACAATAAAGTTTATATTAATAAAGAGAAGTTATTTAAGTTATTTCCGCTGCATTAGTTTCAAGTTCAGTTAATAGTTAATATTAAAGCCTTTAACGTTATCACGTAGCGGTAATACTCTCAAGTTTCTCAAGGAGTTTTATATTAAAATAAGTTTTCCAAAAACGAGAAATTTGGGGGTGTTACAAAGTGGTATCAGTTTAAAAGTCTAGGGATATGAAACTGGAATCTAAAATTAATGGGTAGACTTAAGGATGGGCATATTGGTTAGAGAGTTTTGCATTCTTTTCATATTTATATTAAATATGCATAAAAATCTATTTTGTTATTTGAGGAAAAACGATTGATTTGGATAAGTTGGGTTGGCAATGTTTCGGCAAGGAAAGGCTTGGGCTCTCACCAACGTTGCGTGTAACCAACTCTTTCCCTGGGAAATTCATTGGCCCGACTATTCTTTGTCATGAATCAAGTACTCATTATAAAACATATTTGGAAAAACAAAAGGTTGAAAAAAAATAATTTTGGCAAGAAAAGTTTTAGCATTTTATGTGCATAAGTAGAATAAGATGATAGACGTTTTTTTTTTCAAAAATTTGAGAAAAAAAATATTTTTTTTAGAAATTTCGAACCTTTTCGATTCATTTCAAATTACGGTTCAGATTTATTTTTATTTTAACTATTTTGTCAATGTGTAATTCATATTTTACTTATATATCTATTTTTTTTTTCGAATTATAAAGCTGAATTTTTTTTATGAAGTATTGAAATTTTTATATGAATTGTTTGGTTATTTATTGTTATATTAGCAATATGATTATTATTAATATATTTCAAGGAAGTGTGACTTATTGTCAAGTTAATATGAAAATCTTTGTATTTTTCATAAGCAAAAGAAAGAGTTTATTGTTTATTATAAGAACTGAGTTATTATTTTGTCTTTCATGACATATTATTAAGAAGCTACCTGCAAGTTGTGATATTACTATCTCTTAAGGCATACTTTTTTTTGCACGGATATTTTCTACAAGATTAATTTGATTATTTAACGTCTTATATGAAATGTATGCATGTGATCTAATTCATGCAAAGTGATTTATATGTTTATTTTGTTGATTTATAAGTGTTACAAGAAACTATGACTTCAAAATAAGCCTAGTCGTTTTAGATTCATTAACGGTGAATACTGCTTTGGTCCAGTCCTTTGAAGGAAAGAAGTTTAGTAGGTATGTTTTTTTTTATAGACATGAAGAAGACATTACCTTACGTTATGCTAAGAATTGTGAAATTAGTAATTTGAAGTTTTATGAAGTTGGATGATCTTTGATATTTAGTAATATGAGTAAGAAAGGGAAAATTTATTATTTTTGGAAAGTAGAAGTAGGCGTTTAATGGTTTATACTAGCTTGGAGGAATTATTAAGATTTAGATAAGTTAAATATTATGTTTATGGATATAGCCAACACTATGTTAGCTTCGATATAGATATAACCTTAAAAAGGTGACAAAATAAGGAATATTATGAGGACCTTATAGGTATATGAGATACCATATATGAAGCTGGGTTTAATTAAGGAATTTTCCCCTATGCTGAATCGCAAATATTTAAAAGGAGTTATCGTTGTTATAGTTAAGCAAGGAAAGTATGAAGTAAGACCATATTTGAAACTTTAGCAGGTTCCTTTAGATTATTTTTGTTTTAAAAGGTGAAGTAAGATAATAGAATTCTCTAAATATATTTTAAGTTGATTTTGGAGATTATTGAGTGTCAAGAGGAGTATTATTTTTGGGAGTAGTCTTAAACTTTTGCTTGAATGATAGTGTATAATTGTTGTTTTGCCAATATGAAAGATAGAGTGACTATATATAAGGATTGTGTATATCACTTATTGAAATAAATAAGTGACTCTAATAATAGAAGAAATATATTCTTTTGGGAGAAATCGGGAGCTTAATAAAGGAGAAAAGGGAAGAAACTAGTCAATCAAGGTAAGTGATTTTCGAAAGAATAGTCGTATTTTTATATTATGGACTTAAACATTGAGTTTATATTATGTGAAGGAGTTAATTTTATTGGAATGAAGATTGTATGAATTTTTAGGAAAAGATTATTTATTTACTATCTCAAGTCCTAATTGACTACTGTCTATTTTGAGAGAATATTAATTATGGCACTTTAAGAAAACAAAAAAATTGAAGATGAATTTCGAGGAGTTTTAGTTTTGAGGACCTAAGTAAGGAAGTTTATTTTTCTTCAAGTATATGTTGTGTTAGTATATATACTAACAAGTTTTGCTTGTGAATAATGGTGAATTGATTTGATTTTGATTTGTAGTAGGATCAAGGGTAATCTTTTTATGATATTCATTGTGAGACCTTCATGTGTCATGTGAAGCTGATTAAATTTTGAGGAGAAAGCAAACATATTTTACAAACAAAAGGAAAAGCTGTTTGAATATTGTATTTTCGAGTAAAGCTTACGAAAAGTTTTATAAAATTCTTTTGTTCTCTTTATATTATAGCATTTTCATAATATATTAGAATTTACCTCAAGTTTTTTTTTTCCTGCTACTTCTGCCTTTAGTATCAATTTGTAATTCTTTATTATTCTAGAATTTGGAAAAATTTCCTACTCAAATTTTAGAAAATTTTCAGTTTGTCATAAACTATAACCTTTTGTACTTATTCAAATACTTTCTTTATTATGTTGATCTATTATTGAAGATAATTATTTCTATTATTAATACCTTGAAACGAAGTTATTTTTTAAAAGCTTAAAAGTTATTTTTGGAAGTGTTATTATCTCTCTAGTGATTTTATTTCCAAAGAACGATTCTTATTTTGTTTGCATTACAAATTTGGTAAATAATTTTAAGTCAAATTTTCAGCCTTAGCGAGTTACGGGGCGTAACTCCTTTTAAGGGGTAGAATGCGATAGAGTTTCACGCTTTTAATTTAAAATGCTATTTTTGACCTAATTTTGACTTATTTTATGAGTTATTAAATGAGCCAACTTACTTTGATACGGTTTCGAGGACGAAACTTCTTTTAAGGGGGGTAGTCTGTAATACTCCGTATTTTTCGTAAGTTATTAATTCTAATTTTTTAAAAGGATTTTAATTATTAAAGAGGTTTATTATTATTATAAAGGTTTTAAATAGGCTTTTATGATATATTATGGGGTTTTCAAATAAATTCTAGCCCAAATTATATATTGGGCCTAAGTGTACAAATTATAATCCAAGTAGTTAGTTTAGTAGTTGAAGATATTTGTTAAAGAAAATCATAAAAGATTTACAAAAAAAAAGGAAAAAGATTTAAAGAAGTTTAAAAAAAAACAAAAGATTTACAAAAAGAAAAAAAGAAAAAAAGAAAAAAAAACTAATTGCCGGCGCATAGCTCACGGCAGTGGCATAAATTTATCAAGACTTATATCTTCTTCTTTTGTTTCTTATCTTCTTAAATTATTTAACTTTTTAGAATTTTGTTTAGTGGGATAATTTTTATCTTTTCCGGATCTTAGTTGGATGATCGTAAAAAATTTGTTAGATCTTAGCTAGATTTGTTTATCTTTTCTCTTAAATTCATCTTTTTAGTTTTTGAGTCCTAGTATGACTCTACCTACCCAACTAGTATAAATAGGGGTCTCCACCCATCATATTCTTCACACCAAATTTGAGAAATACATCTCTTTTCTCAAGTGTAAACTCTCTCTCCCTCTTAGCCTACCCTTTCTCTTCTTCCCTAGTAGTTATTAATTTTCAAGGTGCGTGTATATGTAGATCTTTAATAATTATTTTTACAACCTTAGTATCATGTTTTTAGGAAAATATTTTGGATTGAAGTCAAGTTTTTATAAGTTTTATTATGAACTACATGTGTTTTGTATGAACATGTTTGAATGTTTATTAATTTTATTATGCACTTGAATTATGTCTTTAGTTCAATATTATTATAAAGTTTGATCTTTGAATCTATGTTCATATAATTTACAAGGAGTTTGCTATCTAAATGCATGTTTAAATATTTAAAAGGGAGTGTTTTTGAACTATTAGTATTTTTCAAAGGTTACCCCTTGAGCGAGTTATTTTATTTATGCCTTTTATATGGCTAAGTTTATAAGTATTACTATTCTCGTTTAAAGGAGGATTATTTCCGAAAGATTTTTATTAGATTTATGATCTTTTATGATCACAATTATAAAGAGGCAACGGCTTGTTATCTTAGCAAAGAACGGTAGCCATTATATTATTTATCCGAGGCAACGGCTTGTTATTTATTAGCAAGAACGGTAGCCATTATATTATTTACCCATGTACTTTTTGTATAAGTCATGTGGACAAGGTAGTAACCCCTCGTAATAGACTCGATAAGGAATACTAAACTTGGGGGTGTGCACACTTTAGGAAAGGTACCTAGGCAAGGAAAATGAGTTTTATTAAAGTTAAATACTTTATGTTATATAATTATCAAGTATCCAAGAAAGGTTTTTCGAAATTAAATATTTAAAATGTTAAATTAAATAAAGTGTTTAATATTCCGCATATACATGTACTCGGCATTTTTACCGACACGCTTTTATTTGTTTTGTTTTATGGCTTTGTCCTTGTGATGACCCTATTTTGGCGAAGCAGATTTTACAGGTTGATATGATGCATACTTCATATGGGGAGCTAGTGAGGAATCATAATTAGTCAAGGAGTTGTTATTTTATTTTTCTTGTTATATAGTTGTACAATAAAGTTTATATTAATAAAGAGAAGTTATTTAAGTTATTTCCGCTGCATTAGTTTCAAGTTCAGTTAATAGTTAATATTAAAGCCTTTAACGTTATCACGTGGCGGTAATACTCTCAAGTTTCTCAAAAAGTTTTATATTAAAATGAGTTTTCCAAAAACGAGAAATTTGGGGGTGTTACACTAGTAGTAGTCCTTCTTACACCTTTTAAGTTATTTGTATGTTTTTCTCGTGTCAAAAAAATATTTCGTAAATTGATCTCAAAATTTTAATATGTTAAGATTTTTTTTATAAAAGTAATACTACCTCCGTTCCCAAATAGTGGTTACACTTTGGGCACACTATTCACAAATTTCAATTTGACTATCATTTGTGATTTATTAGAATATCAACTTTTTATAATTTTTACAAATACAAAATTAGAGATATTAGTGCTCAAAGTTTTACATTGAGATGCGTGAAAATGTAAGTGTAACCATTATTTAGGAACGGATGTAGTATGCTGATAGACTAGATTTTGGACTGTTGTACCTAATGTAAGAAAATTCTTTTTCCTTCTCTCAAAAGCAAAAAACAAGAAAAAATTCTAACATATTTTGTTTTGACATTGTTCATCCTATAGTAATACACCAAGATTGTATTGACACTTTATCAGTTTTTTTTTTTTTTTGACAGGAACTTTATCAGTTTATTGAAACCCCCTTAAATAAAATCCCAAAAACTATTTTATAATATACTACTATATATTTGAAACCCTTTTATTTTTTGCCGCAAACTATAAATTGCGGATGCAATCATATCACACTAATTTAGTAGCTAGTGATATAATTAAAAAAGTTACCTTTACAAAAAGTTAAAAGCAATTCCTAAATATATATTTTCTTAAAAAAGTCAACCCAATTCTTAGGAGACTATCTTATACAAAAAATTTGCCCTAAAAAAAATCTTTTGTCAATTTATCACACATCCTTTATTTATTAAAAAAAAAAACTTTCGAATCTAGTAAGCAGAATACCGGTCACAACTGTCTATAAATACCCTCCAATATCGTTAGTAACCACCAAACTCCATCACTCTCATCTCAGCTTCACTTTTCTATCTCTTTCTTTTCTGGCTGATTTTTTCCCCCTACTTTTTCTAAGGTGTAAGATTAAGAGTTATAGATAATTACACTTTATTTTCTGTTGAAGAGAAACAATGGCTATGAAACTTTTGTATGCCATTTTCATTTTTGTTATATTCCTGCATTTTTCTCCTGCAGAAAACCATGTAAGCATCATTATTCATCTAATATCTCTTTTTATAAACTATTTTAATTCTTTCAAAAAGAAAACTAGCAGCATTGTTCTTCTACTAATTTCTTAATCAAGCTGTGATTTTAATCAAATTAATGACTGAAAAATAATCATGTCAAAGCTTAATGTGTCAAAAACCAAAAATAATCATAATTCCTCCGTTTTGAAATAAATTAAACGCTTCTCTCAAAAAGCTCACATATAAGAGAGAAGCATTTCATTTATTGAGAACGGAGGAAGTATGTAATTACTTTTTTCATGTAACATAAGTATTTTTAAAACTCGTGATTAATAGTGAACATACTTTTATTTGTTGAAGAAGGTAGCCAAGGCCGAAGCTTCAAGTCCAAGCCCACAACCCTCAAGCACTCTGCCTTCGGTATGATACTAAGATTCAATAGGATTCTAGCTGCTTTACTATAATTTATTTTATTTATTGTATCAAAACTTTTTTTAAACAAAAATTATACTATTATTTAAACTTTGTTATATCAATTTTCATGTTTTGGTTAACCCACATTATGAGATTCTAAGTCTTGAATTTCAATAATAAAATTGCAGTATGGCTCTACTCCAGGCAGCCTCCAGCCTCAAGGTACATCTATATACTACTGAATTTGTCTCATATGTGTATGCATTATTGATTATCTTGTGATTAAATATTAGCATTTGCTTAACCAATAGTAGTATATAAATATAGAAGTAGCGATCTTGTGTTTTATTTGAATATATACCTTCTATGTTCTTTTGAGTTCTACTCAATTACTATAGGTATAAAGACCAACGAGAAAATGAAGAAAAGGTCACTCATGTGTATGTACGTTTGGGAGGAGAGGCAGAGTGAATTTTTTAAGAAATGAAGATATAGATTAATGGGTTAAAATCTTGAAATGGATCCTATATAGTGGACCAAGATGGATAAAAGAGGGATATAGAATAAAATAAAATTCGGTAAAAATATGATTTAGTGAAAATTGTAAGTGATTCTCTTACAATTTTTGCACTTTTTATATCTACACATTTTACATCTTGTTCATTTGAGCAAAGTATGTGATAAATGTGCAAAAAAACGTGCTTAGCAGCACATACTTCTGCATGCTCCCGAGAGCACACAAGGATTTGAGGAGAAGAGAGGAAATATATATTATTCCAAATAAGAATTCTTAAACATCACCATCAAATCAATAAAATTTAAGATGTTATTTTACACACTAAATCTAAAAATGTCATTTTCACTGTACGAGAGATCTATCATCAATGTTCACGGGTATCACTCATTTTAACTTATTATTTGAGTATTACCATGTCTATTGTCATTGACCATTTTTGGGCAGAGTTAATTATGTGCACTATTGTTTTGGTCATTACTAATTAGAGTACTAATTTACTATTTTGATGGATTAATTGATGCAGAATGTGGGCCACGATGTGCAACAAGATGTTCAAACACGCAGTACAAAAAACCTTGCTTGTTTTTCTGTAACAAGTGCTGTGCGAAGTGCTTGTGTGTGCCTCCTGGTACCTACGGCAACAAGCAATTTTGCCCTTGCTACAACAACTGGAAGACTAAGAGGGGTGGTCCTAAGTGCCCTTAAATCTTCTTCACTTATATTAGGAATACGAAATTACCATAACCTAATACGAATACAACTCGTATTCCCAATAAAAAACCTATATACATATATTTTTTATTTTCTAGACCACTATTTTGTTACCCTTTTTCTTTGTCCCCCTCTCCTCTTTTGTAATACAAAATCTTGCTATTGATTATATGTATAATCTCCTATATACGGATGTCATTTGGTCTGTGAGCAGCAATCCAGTGGTACAAACCATAAGTGACAATATATGTTGTTGAAGTTTTATATAGTTGGTCCAAATATGGGAAGACTATTTAATTTTTTTTATGTTGTCCTACATTGTTGGTGGACAATTGTTTATCCCAGTTTATATAGTGAGGTTCTCCATGGTGTGTCGTACAAAATATGGAAGAAATAATAAACAATCTTTCATGCCACGCTAGCTGTTGTTGTCCCACCTACTTGGATTGCCTTGATTGTTATAATTTTGTAACTATTTGCTGTATTAATCTTTTAAGTTGCTAGTTTATCGACTTAGGACAATGATCATATCATGGCGTCTTAATTAACAAGTGAATATTAAACCTTTTTTTTCTTTTACATGAGAAGAAAATTGCATCCGATAAAAATATCCAAAATCGATTGAGATATAAAATTGAAATGACATGACAAAAATTCTGGATCTGGTCTCGTTAAAGCAACTGTTAGAATATCCTTTAACCTCCAAAATACTTCTCAAAAATCCCCTTTGCCCCGTAACCCAGTGAGTGCACTTCGTGACTTGAATTGGAAAATGGCCATGGATGATGAATTTAATGCTCTTATTAAAAATAAGACGTGGGAGTTGGTCCCTCGTCCTCCTAATGTGAATGTCATTCGTTCTATGTGGATTTTTACTCATAAAGAACACTCTAACGGCACTTTTGAGAGGCATAAAGCCCGTCTTGTAGGTGATGGTCAAACACAACAGGTTGGCATACATTGACTGTGGTGAGACTTTTAGCCCGGTTGTTAAACCGGCCACGATCTGGACGGTTCTTAGTTTGGCTTTGTCCAAATCATGGCCCATTCACTAGCTCGATGTAAAGAATGTTTTTTACATGGGGAACTCAAAGAGACTGTTTACATGCATCAACCACTTAGTTTTCGTGATCCTGCCCGCCCATCTCATGTTTGTCTCTTGAAAAAATCATTGTGTGGTCTTAAGCAGACTCCTCGAGCATGGTACACTCGTTTTGCGGATTTTGTGTCTACTATTGGCTTTACTCATAGTAAGTCTGCTCACTCTCTTTTCATTTACCGCAATAATGGTTCTGATATGGCATATCTGTTGTTGTATGTCGATGATATTATTCTCACTGCCTCCTCTGATGCTCTTCGTCGATCTATTATGTTCCCTTGGTTCTGAATTTGCTATGAAGGATCTTGGTCCTTTGAGTTATTCTTTGGGTATTGTTGTTACTCGTTATACCGGTGGCTTGTTCTTGTCTCAACGTAAGAATGCTACTGAAATCATTGAACGGACAAGTATGTCAGCTTGTAAACCCTCTCCTACTCCGGTGGACACCAAGCCCAAATTCAGTACTGCTACTTCGAGTTCACCATATGAGGATCCCACTCTCTATCGGAGTCTTGCTGGGGATCTCCAGTATGTCACTTTCACCCGACCCGATATTTCTTATCTTTGTACAACGAGTGTGCTTATTTATGCATGATCCCGAGTGGAACATATGGTCGCTTTAAAGCGCACTGCGCACTATATTCAGGGCACTCTTGATCATGGTCTTCATCTCTACCCCTCATCTTGCTCTACTCTCATTTCCTATACAGATGCTGATTGGGGTGGTTGTCCTGATACTCGACGCTCCACTTCTGGCTACTGTCTGTTTCTTGGGGATAACTTAGCTTAGTCTCCTGGTCAGCTAAACGTCAACCTATCTTATCCCGCTCCAGTGCCGAGGCTGAATATAGGGGTGTTGCTAATGTAGTCTCGGAATCCCGTTGGTTACGTAATCTTCTTCTTGAACTCCATTGTCCTATTCGCAAGGCTATATTGGTATATTGTGATAATGTTAGTGCTATCTATTTATCTGGTTTTCCTGTGAATCATCAGCGCACTAAACATATTGAGATGGACATACATTTCGTCCGCGAGAAGGTTGCCCGTGGGGAAGTCCGTGTTTTACATGTCCCATCTCGCCATCAGATTGCAGACATCTTCACTAAAGGCCTTCCCTTAGTCTTATTTGAGGATTTTCGTGACAGTCTAAGCGTTCGGAAGCCTCTCGTTTTGACTGCGGGGGAGTGTTAGAATATGTAAATATTCTTTGTACATACATCAAGGATTTGTAATCCTTGATTGCCGCCTTTACTTAGGCAATGTAATTATCTCTTTCCTAGTTTGTATCTTAGGCTTGTATATGTTTGGCAACTATTCATTTTGAATGATCAAGGAAGATAATTCTTTCAGCAACTACCACCCATCTTTAGGCGTTAAGGCTCAACTGAAAACAACATCGCGTAGCCCTTAGTAGAAAACAAACGACAATTAATGCTACATATTATGAAACTTCAATATCTGCCATAGATTCCAAGAGCAAAAGCAAAGAAGATAATAACTCCAAGTCTTTCACTTGAAAATAGATAAATGATGAGAAAAAGGAGTGAATATTATGGTTCAGAATTATGAAAGAATCCAATATTGATAATATCAACTGTATAAGATTGATATTTAACAAATGTCATAAATGGAAATTTTAAGTATATAATTCCAACAATTTTGCATCTAAAAAAAACCCTCCACCAACACTATGTTCTAGTCATGTTTTGGCGTCATTAACATGAAAACATCTAAAAAAAATGAACGCTTTACGTACTTCATAGAATATGCTAGCCATTTCTAACTCAATTTACAGTGGGAGCACTTTAAACACTATGGCCTTGTTTGGTAAAGAGAAGTTTGGGGTAAAATTCGAGGTTTGAACTCATATTAGAGGATTTGACTAGTCAATCCTCTAATATTAGTATTTGGTAAAGAGAGGCTTCAATTAGCTTATTGAGCCCAAAAAGCTCTTTTTGATAAAGTTGGGGTGAGGAGTTTTTGACATTAGAGGTTTGGGAATGAGTGGATCAATTACATTTATGTCCTAAAGTTGTTGAAAATTACATTAATAAATAATAAAAGGTACAACAACATATTATGCACATGTCTTTATTAGTCATTTTACACAATTATGTAGCAATTAGCTATCAACTACTTACCAAACACCTGTATACAAACAGCTAATACAATCAGCTAGTCAAATCAGCTAATACAATCAACTAACACTTCTCTATAAGCAAATTTAAGAAAATAACTTTCACTCCATTTTTTCCTTGCATTACAAATTTACAACTTACAAGGCACTATTACAACCTACAAGTCACAAATCAAATATTCATTGCCAACAAACACATACCCAATTCAACACCAATAGGTATTGTGTATGACTTGAGAAGAAAATCGATCTATGAATTATTAGTATTGTTTATAGTGGTCATTAACTTTGTTATTTTGCGCTCTTCTTGGCCCATCTGAAACAAGCCCAAAATAGCCCGCCTCCATAATAAAAATATCCACTAGGGATTTGCCCATATGGACAATTGGACATGGATGCTAGAGAAAAAAAGTGGAAGTTTGTGGGAATTAGGGGTTGGAGGAATTGCTAGTCTTTAAGTGATAGATCTCTATCTTAGAAATTTATCAGGCATTATTACAACAAAAAAAAATTCGATTGACACTCAAAACCCTCTCAATTGGTCATTTTGCAGGTTTCATGATATGATCAATTGGAAGTCAATATGCCTAGGATCTATTTGTTGGAGCTACAAATTGGAGCGGGGTCATTAAGTCAATTAAAAAAGCAAATGGGGGATAATATTGCTACAAAAGGGGGGAAAAAAGAAGCAAAATCAAAAGATAAGATTACAAAATATACTTCCATGCCAATTTTGTTATTTATTTGTTTATTTATGTGGCTCCAAGCTTCAAATAAGCGATGAACAATTAAAATGACCTTAGATGCACCCAAGTGGCGGACGCAGGGGAGTACGTAGAGTCCAATTGTCCCCCAAAATAAAAAAAATCAGCTTTTAAAAAAAAAAAAAAAAAAAAAAAAAAAGAAAAAAGTCGGACTGGGCCGGGGGGGCAAAGCACGCGTTTCATTTTTCTCTCTCAGAATTTCACGCTTCTCTCTCTCTCTCTCCTCTCTCCTCCCTCCTCCTCTCTCCTCTCTCCTCTCTCCTCTCTCTCACAACTGAACCTCAACTCTCAGTCTCTCACAACGACACTCAAACTCAACCTCTCAACGATTCACAACGAGTGAACTGGCCGGGCGTTCGCCGCTAATCCGAGGCGGTCTTCGGCTCTTCGCGACCCGCACCATCGCCGACCAAACTTCGCCTTCGCCGCCGGCCTAGGTAAGTTGTTAAAGTTTATGTTTTTGTGTTTTAATTTCATATTTTCTAACTTTTATAAGTTTATATATGTTAGATTCGTTGATTAATTGGATATTTAGATGTAAATTGTTGAATTTGGACATTGTTGATTAATTAGTTAGGGTTTGCTTATTGCATCGTTTTTGCTGCTTTTTTTTTTTTTGCTCTTCAATTAGATCTGATTTTAGTTTATTTTTTTTATTTGATTGGTTTTATGTTAAAGTTTTGTTCTTTCATGAATTTTAGAGGAATTCTGCTTAGTTCGATTCTGTTTTTTCTATGATTTTGCTGTATTTTATCGCTAAAATTGCTAGTTATTTGTTGTGTTCATGGTTGTGATAATGTATAGTGTTCTATATTGTTAGATCTAATTATTAGAATATATTGAAGTTGTTTGTTTTTGATTAATTTCGTTTTCTATATGATAAACATAGATAACATAGTAACGAACCTACGAGAGGTAGCATATTAGATGACTAAGTCTAAACTTTATAATAGGAATTTTTTGACTTGGTCTAGTATCTTGGATATATTACTATGTTATCTCGTTGTGTGACCTTTTTTGTACCCGAATTGCTGACTTTCTTATCATATCGTTATGGCGAGAACTACTCTTGCTCTAAATTGAAGTATCATCTTGATTTTAGTTATCTATACTTATGTGTTGAACAATTTTTGTAAACTTTTTTTCCACACCGATCGCGTTTGTTGTTCGTCAAAATGCATTCAAATTCGCCCGCCACCTATTGCACCTAATTTTATATCCGACAATATAATAGACCTATGACCCAAAATAAAAATCACGGATATGGAGGGAGCAATAGTCTTGACTTCTCTCTACTTTTGGGCTATAAGCTATGATTTATTTTTCTTCGCCTATCAAACACAATATGAAATAAATAAAAAGTTTGCTTAGTAGTGGTCTACATGCTCCGTCCTCCGATGTTGAGTAATTTGATAAGCTGGTTTGTGAAACATGCTACTTCTTATGGAAATGGATCAATGGAACTATAGCTGGACTTATTTCCTGCGCAAATTGTACTTCAGTTAGTATTATGGACTGGGCTTGGTTGATTTTGGGCTGCAGGAGACTAGTTGTAGTCTTGCAGACTACTACTTCTAGAAAAAATTAGTTTACACAGTTTGTGAATTTCAACACACCATGCGTGAAAAACCGGAATTCTTCTACACATTGACAAATTATCTAATTAGCAGATTATATGGTTAAACAAAGATCATGTTCTGGAGTTCGAAATACAAGCATAAGATTCGTATGACTATATAATATAAAAGCAAAAGACTAGGAATCTTATACTCCTATTACATTTTAAAAACGTGTGTGGAATCTAGAAGCCCAATTAATTTATAGTAGAAAATAGCTTGAGATAGCATATTTCTTGCATATTCTCATATTCACTTTTCCAAACCATTGGTCTTAAAAAGTATTGAAAATATAGAGTGATTTTGGAGCTAAAATAGTTATTAGGTACTAAACTTTCATCAATTTTATTTTAGGGATTGTGTACTCTTTTGTTTTGTAATCAAAGACACCTAAAAGAAAGAAGCGTTTTATTTATTTCAGAACGGAGGAAGTATATATTTCTTTATTTTACTATATTTTTCATTAAGAACGCGAACTTTGGTAAGGATTCTAGATGTAATATAGATTTTACCTTTAGGCATATAAGTATCAAAATGTCCATGAATCAAGAGTAAGAAAAGTCTCTTCGTTCCTATCTGGGATATGGGTAGGAAGTCTTAGGATCATGAATTCATGATAGTTCATACGATAAATACAAGCTATTGAATCCAATTTTTGCATAATCTTATATGGTTTGGTATGTAAAAATCATCTTATGGGGCTCAAAGAATAAGTGAGCATGAAATTTATCATTTTCAATTTATGGGTAATAATATAGACATAAGTTGATTCCAAATGTTCAATCCCTTTCCTTAAGAATTTACCAACTAAGCAATTGTATTTTTAGTATTGAGTAATTACTTGAGAGTTACTTCCAAAAACTTTTATCTCCCTTACAATTGAGTACTTACTTGGGAATTATTTTCAATCAACTTTAATCTCCCTTAATCTCCTTATTCAATCAAGTTTCAACTCTTAATAGTTATTTGAAACTTAATTCCAATCACCTTTCATCTCCGATCTTCATGTTAAATAAATTCTTCTATTGTCTTTTATTAAGCTACTCTATCACTTTAACTTTAATGGATATAAAAGTTTACGGAGTTATAACTTTCATGCATTTGGAAATTTAACCCTAGACATCGAAAGTTTAGGTCCTTGAAGTTCCTTAGCTCAAAATAGGAGTTTATGAAGTGATCAATAAAGAACCAACAACCAAAAAAAATCGGGTTCTCAAATTTACTACCGACCATTGCGTATAATTAGCTCACGTGTTTTGATTACCTCAAAAACGCACGATATAATTAATTGATTATTGACGTCATCTAAGGCGTCTTTTCTTTCTTTTGATAATTTTACCTCCTGATTATTCTGATCTGTTTTTTAAAAAAATTATACATTATATTGGTTTTATCTTTCTTCAGAGTAAAAAGTAAAAACTGTATACAAATATTAAACATATTTAATTGGGAAATAATCAATAGACACCCCAAGAAAAGAATATAACTATAATACAATCTTTGATTAAATTCAAAGGCTCAAAAGTCACTCATCTCATACAAAAACTGCAAATGGCTTATACAAATACAAACCAAGCTTGCTA
The DNA here is from genome assembly GCA_947648045.1 of Beta corolliflora. Classification (NCBI taxonomy): domain Eukaryota; kingdom Viridiplantae; phylum Streptophyta; class Magnoliopsida; order Caryophyllales; family Amaranthaceae; genus Beta; species Beta corolliflora. The sequence goes on from CANSZD010000435.1 coordinate 648,502, forward strand.
ATCTTTATTATGGTGTTTATCATTGTATTATATTATACCATCATGATCATACTTCATAACACTAAGTTAGATATATATTAATACAATCTTAACCATATTAAAAAGGGGTTGTTCCTTATTTTCTGATTTCTTAGTAATAAACTAACCTCAAATTATTACAATATATTCTACAAAAACAACTAAACAGCCATAAAAGAAAAACCTGCAAAAATCAGTTTTTCTTTGTAACAGGCGTAATTGACCGTTGAGATGAATCCACAGAGGAAGAAAGAGAAAATTTAGCAAGTTTATTCTTGTTGATGATCAATTTGGTGTCTTTGTTGTTGGGCAAATCATCTGAACCGTTGATTTGATGGTTTACGTTGATCAAGGCCGCAGCTTTTGGAGGTGAATCAACCACGTTAGACTCAAAAGTTGGCACAAAGAAATCAGTTGGAAAAAATTTGTATTGAAGTCCAGCCATTAAAATAAATTTGAAGGATTTATGAGATGAGTTTTTTTCTTGTTGTGTGTGTTTTAATGGCTGAGAAATATTAAGAAAAGATGGAAAAGAAAGTTTTGCAAATTGCACCTAACTAGGATAGTTGGTGGTTTTTGACACAAATTTATAGGAGGAGAAAAAGGTTAGAATCCCATAAAATATGGAGGTTTATTGTGACTTGAGGAAGGGCGGTTGAAGGGTTGACTAGCCAATAGGGATGTTTGAGTAACGAGGTTCACTCATTAATAATTAGGAAATATAATGAATATGGACGTTTTTGTAATAATCATGTTTATTATATGATAGCATAAATTATAAACTAGGGAGTATATAAGTTGGCTTTATAAGATACTCTACTATTTTGACAAAATGACATTGATGCTAAGATATCTGGTCTCCTATGCTAATTAATTCTGTATTATAAGATGTTCACTTTTTGTTAATAGGTAACTTTGTATTTTAATGGGTTGGGAATTGGGATCATGTACAAAATCTGTTATAAACGATCTTTTTAAGAGAACAAGTTACCCTAATCTTACCTGTAAATTATGTCCCACACCGTAGTAGCGATGTAAGATGAGCATCATGCGTACAAATCAATACGCAGGTAGAATACAATAAAACGCGCGTGTTAGTAAAGAGGGGAAAAACAAAGAACATCAAGTATATTCAAATAAGCATGGTATTGTAATGAACGTATATCGTTGTTGAATGAATATTTGTTATGAATCAACACTTCGAGTTCTGCAAAAATCAAATGTTCATTTCTAAAACTTTAAATTCAAAATTCAAAATTTAATTATTAATATTCGCCTACTTTATTGTTGGATGAACATGTGATATTATTAACAGAACATTTGTGAGTAATGTTTATTTTTAAAATTCAAACATTAGTACATCTACTTATTGTTGGATGAACATACAATGTTGTTAACTTAATCATCAATAAACATTTAAAATTATTAAATGTTTATTTCTAAATTAAAATTCAAAATTCAAATATTAATGTACTACTTATTGCTGGTTGAACATGTGTGATTGTTAATTAAACATTTGCAAGTTATAAATGAACGTTTACAAGTTATTCAAAACGTGTATTTTAAAATTCAAAATGTTTATTAATTGAACATAAAATTGTATTGGAATGAAGATTTTGAAAAACTTAAAAGAAAATTATAATTAGGGCACATTTTAAGAACATTTTCGATTCGGTTCGATTCTGATCGATTCGATTCTAAATTATTATCATTACTATTAGTTATAATTTAATTCGGTTCGGTTCGGTTACAATCAATTGGTTCGATTAAGTTGTTTTATCTGAAGAGAAGCGAGGCACAGGTTTCTTATTACAATTAATATATGTTCTTTTATTTGACTTAACGTTCATTCTATTGTCCTTAACATTCATTTGTGCTAGGTTATTACTTCTTAACATGAGTTTTGACGTGATCACATGATGCGCACCCTACCACCGTGTATATGTCGTAAAAATTGCATCTACCCATATGAGATTTTGTATACCATCAATTAGTCGTTGATGAATCTTTTATTGGAAAAAAATAATCAACTGTAATAACCGAATATGCTTATATTCGTCCTTGGTTGTTGCTAAAATTTTGCCTAGCTCGTGCATATCATGAGGAGGCGATTCACTTCTCAAACGGTGTCCTTTAAAAATTACTCTAAAAGCCCAGTTTTCTAAGAATAAAGTCTGCTTATCATTCATGGTTATTCCTATTCGTTGACCGTGATTTCTCCACCTTCCCGTGGTGTATATCATCAGTTCATCACCACATGGCGCATGCTTCTACCTGATTTTTTTAATCGTGAACATTTTTCCTTTTTCCATTATTATGACCCATTATTACAATTTACAAACAAGTGGTTCCAGATACTCTTCTTTTTTTAAGGTGGTTGGTGATTTGGTGAAGGTCAGCTAGAGTAGTATCACCACTCTAATTACTCAAACCTAACAAATTTGCAAAAAAGTAGGTCATGTCATGTGCCTTGAAGACATATTTAAACTATGAAATATAATATGTAAAAATATTTAAGTTTCCATATCTTAACAAATATATAATCCATAATATATAAAACAAATAAACAATAAAGTCCAACACCAACAATAAAGAACATGAAGTTCATCATAACTACCAATGCAGAAAGTAAATGTTAAAGGCCCTAAATATTTGGCCTTTTACGGTTGCCCGCTGCCCACATCGCACATGTCCAACTTATAAATTCATCTAGTTTTGACACTGGATTGAACTTACTCACATAGTACTATAAATGAGTTATGATCTATCATACCCATGGCCTGTGAGCATTTGTTCTCGTGGTATAGGGTGTTGTCTTATTTTACAACTAGGAAAGCCTCGGGATCAAACACGTGGACCAACAAATTGTAGTGGGTTTGGGAGGGAAGGGTTGGGGTACATCGAGGAAAGAAAATTGGGCTAGGCGTTACCTAAAATAGATGGCTCGATCAAACAGACACACTCTCTCTGTATGAAGTATATGTTTAGAAAAAAGATTAAAAAAATCTACTATTATATCAAAACAAAAATGAATTATTAATTGTGACGGCTATAACAATAAAAATATAATTTGGGGTATCAATTAACAAGAAAATGATTGAAAGAAGACTAAAGAACAAATCCAAACTAAACTTCTTTTATGTCAATATCTTGAGTTATTACATGGCATGCATGCTTATGCTTGTGAATAGGCAGAATCTCTCTTGATTTTGCACTACTTTTGATGATCATACTCTTGCTCTTCCTCATCATCATCAGTTGATGACCATGATCATGATGATCGTCATTATGATCAGACGACGCCCACGACGGTGAGCTCTTGACTTGGTTTTTTGGTGTAGGAAGATTGATTTCATGATCACCTGCGGTAGAGTACAGGGGAGGGATGAAGTAATCAGTGGGGAAAAAGTAATATAAACCAGGGCCAGCCATCAATGTGTGAGACAAAAATTGTAGTAATTAAATCTCATTAATGTATATATGTTTTAATATGTGAATGTAAGTGTAAAACTTTCACCTGTGAAACATATATATACAAGCTAATCCTGAAACACAAAGTCTAATCTAGTTAGGGAATATTGATAGATTTCCTAATGTAAGTAGGAAATCTCAATAATAAGCGTTACATACATGAAGGAAACTGGGGGCAAGAGCAAGAGGAAGGAATGATAATAGATTGACGCCTTGGTCTCCAAGATAAGTTGGACTATCTAGAAAACGTTGAAAATGGTAATTTCTTGCATGACATGAAAGGTCGTGTTTACTAATCAAATTTAATGAAATTGTACATAGATATTCCCAAATCCCAACTACACATGACTTGATGAAAATCTTAGTTCATATGAAAAGGTACATCAAATTTTATTTCTGGCATTATTGTAATACTATACTGTATGACACTAGAAGACCCAAAATAACAAGTTACTGATTTTTTTTGAATTGGAATAGGGAAATTACCATTAATAAAACGTCATACGATATCTACAACAATAACAACCCTTACCTAAAAGATAATCTAGAACATCAATCTGAAAATCTTCTGTGATATGGTACTGTTCCAACCATAATCGAAATTCGATGACTTAACATCTTTCGTGCCTGATGTAATAGTAAATTGAAATCTAACCTTCATCTTGATATTATTGATCTGTAGCCCATAAGTATGATTTGCCAAAACTTTAAACCTCCGAGGAACTGGAGATACTAAACAACAACAAACTATACTGACAATAACCCCTACAAGAGAGGGGACTAAAACTCCTAGAAAACTCTCATAATGAGAGACTAACTTATTGAATAAAGCAAGAAAACGAACTAAAAACTGGAAAAAAAAGAGAGAAAAAGGGGATTACCATGGACGATAACATCCATGGCTGCCCCTAGAAGATAGCTTGAAGAAGGAGAGGAAGAAAGGTGAGCGGTGAGCTAGAGAGAAAACCCTGGGTGAAGGGTTTCTTTTCTATACAAGTTACTGATTCTAGAATACCATCTGTTTCTGCTAAGAAATTAAGGATTTTAATATGTTGTGAGATTTGATGTGGGCCCCAAGAAGGTACGCCTGAGCTCCGTTATCCGTACGCCGGAAACTTGCAAAACAAGGTTAGCCTACCCCGGGGGTGGTCCCGGGATCGCCCCTCCGACGCTCAAGTCAGTAAATGATCGAGGTAGAGAGAGAAAGTGATCAATGTAGAGAGAGATGCTCTGGGGTTTGCAGCTTAGAATTGCTTACCCTTTGATTGGTGAGACAACCGCTATTTATAGAGGATGGGACCTCCAATAAATGAGGGTATTTTAGTCAGCTCCAGTCGGTGGAGGATTGCCTTCCCTAGAGGTAGGGGTATTTTAGTAACTTTGCCATAGGTGGGCTGGTCCAAGAAATGGGCCCAAACAATTAGCCCCACGCCAAGTAATCGGAGTGAAAATCGCCATTTTTAGTGCGGTTGATTGGCGGAATGAAGTGTTCGCATTTTTGCCGATGTTGAGTGGGACACAGAATTTTCATGCCGGATCGCGGTGGAGAAAATCTTCTGTCGCTAGGATTAACCAAGAACGGGTAGTGCGGTAGTGTCCTTGTAGGTTGTCCGAGTGGCACACACATGCCGAGCGACTCCCCGCCGACCGAGTGCCCTGGCCGAGCGACTCTCTGGCCGACCAGGGTTCCCTTGACCGAGTAGCCGACCGAGCGACTTCCCTGGCCGACCAGGGTACCACGGGCCGAGCGACTCCCCCGGCCGAGCGACTCCCTCCCCGACCGAGTGCCTTGGCCGAGCGACTCCCCTGGCCGACCGGGTTCCCTGGCCGAGTGATTCCCCTGGCCGATCGGGTGCCCAGGTCGAGCGACTTCCCTGGCCGACCGGGTGTCGTGGCCGAGCGACTCTCCCGACCGAGTGACTCCCCGGCCGAGCGACTCCCCTGCGACCAAGAGTGCCCCGGCCGAGTGACTCCCCCGCCCGAGGGTTCCCGGCCGAGTGATTCCCCAGTCGATCGGGTGCCCGGGGTCGAGCGACTTCCCGGCCGACCGGCCGGTGCCGTGGCCGAGCGACTCTCCTGACCAGAGTGACTCCCACGGCGGCCAAGGTGCCCCGGTCAAGCGACTCCCGGCCGACCGGGTGCCTTTGGGGCCGGCCGAGTGCATTGGCCGAGTGGCGAGCAGCTCTCTCGAGCCGTGTCTTGGCCGAGTCCGACCAGTACCTTGGTCGAGAGGGGCCGCCAGTGCCTTGGTCGAGCGCCGACCGGGTACTCGAGGCGGGCCGACCGCGGGCCTTTGAGGTTGGCCGAGCCGATGCGTTGATGCTGGCCGACCGGGTACGCGAGGATGGCCAACCGGGGTCCCATGGCCAAGTGGCCGAGAGGGTGCCCAAGTCGAGTAGGTCCTTGAGCCGACTGACTCCTTGAGTCGAGCGAGTCGGACGCCACTCGGATGAGGGGCTAATGAGCCCCATGCTGTCCGAGTGGGTGTCAATGAAAGACTTAGCTTGAATTTGGCTAAGTATAAGAGCAACTCGTCAAAGAGAGGGTCTCCTATTGGCCGAGCCGGGTCGGACGCCACTCGGATGAGGGGCTAATGAGCCCCATCTTGACCGAGTGGGTGTCAATGACGTACTTAGCTTGAATTTGGCTAAGTATGAGGAGCGACTCGGTGAAGAAGAGGGGATCTCCCTCTTGGCCGAGTGGGTCGGACGCCACTCGGATGAGAGGCTAATGAGCCTCATGGCCACCGAGTGGGTGCCAATGAGGTACTTAGCTTGAATTTGGCTAAGTATGAGGAGCGACTCGGTGAAGAAGAGGGGATCTCCTACTGGCCGAGTGGGTCGGACGCCACTCGGATGAGAGGCTAATGAGCCTCATGCTGACCGAGTGGGTGCCAATGAGGTACTTAGTCATACTTGGCTAAGTTTAGAGGAGCGACTCGGTGAAGAAGAGGGGATCTCCCATCGGCCGAGTGGGTCGGACGCCACTCGGATGAGGGGCTAATGAGCCCCACGACCGAGTGGGTGCCATGAGCACTTAGTCGTACTTGACTAAGTGTAAAGTGGCTCGGTAGAGGAGTACGTGGACTCCATGCCGACCGAGGAGTAGGACGCCGCTCGAATGAGGGCCCGATGAGCCCATGTTTGTCCGAGTGGGTGCCATGAGCACTTAGTCGTACTTGACTAAGTGTAAAGTGGCTCGGTAGAGAGTACGTGGACTCCACGCCGACCGAGGGAGTAGGGACGCCGCTCGAATGAGGACCGATGAGCCCATGCTTGTCCGAGTGGGTGCCATGAGCACTTAGTCGTACTTGACTAAGTGTAAAGTGGCCTCAGTAAGGAGTACGTGGACTCCACGCCGACCGAGGGAGTAGGACGCCGCTCGAATGAGGACCGATGAGCCCATGCTTTGTCCGAGTGGGTGCCATGAGCACTTAGTCGTACTTGACTAAGTGTAAAGTGGCTCGGTAGGAGTACGTGGACTCCATGTCGACCAAGGGAGTAGGACGCCGCTCGAATGAGGACCGATGAGCCCCTATTTGTCCGAGTGGGTGCCATGAGCACTTAGTCGTACTTGACTAAGTGTAAAGTGGCTCGGTAGAGGAGTACGTGGACTCCATGCCGACCGAGGGAGTAGGACGCCGCTCGAATGAGGACCGATGAGCCCCTTTGTCCGAGTGGGTGCCATGAGCACTTAGTCGTACTTGACTAAGTGTAAAGTGGCTCGGTAGAGGAGTACGTGGACTCCATGTCGACCGAGGAGTAGGACGCCGCTCGAATGAGGACCGATGAGCCCTCGCTGTCCGAGTGGGTGCCATGAGCACTTAGTCGTACTTGACTAAGTGTAAAGTGGCTCGGTAGAGGAGTACGTGGACTCCATGCTGACCGAGGGAGTAGGACGCCGCTCGAATGAGGACCGATGAGCCCATGCTTGTCCGAGTGGGTGCCATGAGCACTTAGTCGTACTTGACTAAGTGTAAAGTGGCTCGGTAGAGGAGTACGTGGACTCCATGCCGACCGAGGAGTAGGACGCCGCTCGAATGAGGACCGATGAGCTCATGTTGTCCGAGTGGGTGCCATGAGCACTTAGTCGTACTTGACTAAGTGTAAAGTGGCTCGGTAGAGGAGTACGTGGACTCCATGCTGACCGAGGGAGTAGGACGCCGCTCGAATGAGGACCGATGAGCCCATCTTTGTCCGAGTGGGTGCCATGAGCACTTAGTCGTACTTGACTAAGTGTAAAGTGGCTCGGTAGAGGAGTACGTGGACTCCATGTCGACCGAGGAGTAGGACGCCGCTCGAATGAGGACAGATGAGCTCATCTTGTCCGAGTGGGTGCCATGAGCACTTAGTCGTACTTGACTAAGTGTAAAGTGGCTCGGTAGAGGAGTACGTGGACTCCATGCTGACCAAGGGAGTAGGACGCCGCTCGAATGAGGACCGATGAGCCCCTGGCGTCCGGAGTGGGTGCCATGAGCACTTAGTCGTACTTGACTAAGTGTAAAGTGGCTCGGTAGAGGAGTACGTGGACTCCATGCTGACCGAGGGAGTAGGACGCCGCTCGAATGAGGACTGATGAGCTCATGCTGTCCGAGTGGGTGCCATGAGCACTTAGTCGTACTTGACTAAGTGTAAAGTGGCTCGGATGAGGAGTACGTGGACTCCATGCTGACCGAGGGAGTAGGACGCCGCTCGAATGAGGACCGATGAGCCCATCTTTGTCCGAGTGGGTGCCATGAGCACTTAGTCGTACTTGACTAAGTGTAAAGTGGCTCGGTAGAGGAGTACGTAGACTCCATGCTGACCAAGGGAGTAGGACGCCGCTCGAATGAGGACCGATGAGCCCCCGCCGTCCGAGTGGGTGCCATGAGCACTTAGTCGTACTTGACTAAGTGTAAAGTGGCTTCGGTAGAGGAGTACGTGGACTCCATGTCGACCGAGGGAGTAGGACGCCGCTCGAATGAGGACCGATGAGCCCCCTTTGTCCGAGTGGGTGCCATGAGCACTTAGTCGTACTTGACTAAGTGTAAAGTGGCTCGGTAGAGGAGTACGTGGACTCCATGCCGACCGAGGGAGTAGGACGCCGCTCGAATGAGGACCGATGAGCCCATCTTGTCCGAGTGGGTGCCATGAGCACTTAGTCGTACTTGACTAAGTGTAAAGTGGCTCGAGAGGAGTACGTGGACTCCATGCCGACCAAGGGAGTAGGACGCCGCTCGAATGAGGACCGATGAGCCCTCTGTCCGAGTGGGTGCCATGAGCACTTAGTCGTACTTGACTAAGTGTAAAGTGGCTCGGTAGAGGAGTACGTGGACTCCATGCTGACCGAGGGAGTAGGACGCCGCTCGAATGAGGACCGATGAGCTCATCTTTGTCCGAGTGGGTGCCATGAGCACTTAGTCGTACTTGACTAAGTGTAAAGTGGCTCGGATGAGGAGTACGTGGACTCCATGCTGACCGAGGGAGTAGGACGCCGCTCGAATGAGGACTGATGAGCCCCTGCTGTCCGAGTGGGTGCCATGAGCACTTAGTCGTACTTGACTAAGTGTAAAGTGGCTCGGTAGAGGAGTACGTGGACTCCATGCTGACCAAGGGAGTAGGACGCCGCTCGAATGAGGACCGATGAGCCCCGTCGTCCGAGTGGGTGCCATGAGCACTTAGTCGTACTTGACTAAGTGTAAAGTGGCTCGGTAGAGGAGTACGTGGACTCCATCTTGACCGAGGGAGTAGGGCCGCGCTCGAATGAGGACCGATGAGCCCATGCTTGTTCGAGTGGGTGCCATGAGCACTTAGTCGTACTTGACTAAGTGTAAAGTGGCTCGGTAGAGGAGTACGTGGACTCCATACCGACCGAGGGAGTAGGACGCCGCTCGAATGAGGACCGATGAGCCCATCTTTGTCCGAGTGGGTGCCATGAGCACTTAGTCGTACTTGACTAAGTGTAAAGTGGCTCGGTAGAGGAGTACGTGGACTCCATGCTGACCAAGGGAGTAGGACGCCGCTCGAATGAGGACTGATGAGCCCCTGCTGTCCGAGTGGGTGCCATGAGCACTTAGTCGTACTTGACTAAGTGTAAAGTGGCTCGGTAGAGGAGTACGTGGACTCCATGCTGACCGAGGGAGTAGGACGCCGCTCGAATGAGGACTGATGAGCCCATCTTTGTCCGAATAGGTGCTAGCCGATACTAGGCCATACTTGGCCGAGTATAGAAACGGCCTCGGCAAGGGGGAGCTCCTGTTGACCGAATGGGTAGGACGCCGCTCGGATGAGGACTAATGAGCCATATCTTTGTCCGAGTGGGTACCATGAGTACTTAGCGAGTTAGTAGGACGCTCCTCTTGTGACTGAGGAGGTGTTGATGGAGAAATTTTGGACTTCTGAGGCTTATTTGCCCCATCCTTCCTCCTTTGAGAGTATTTATTTGTCCAACTGAGGGGTTCCAAGTAATTAGCCCCTTATTGGATGAACGGATAGGGTAGCATCATTCCTTCCCGAGGCGGTCGTCCGACGGAAATCGAGAGAGACCCATGTGCAGGGTACCCTGCTAGTCCCGAGAGGGGGACTCGGGATTATGCATCGCTTCGAGTTAGGTGCCTTGATGTGTGGTTCATTTTCTTTGTCCAAGTTCGCTCTTTAGACCAAGGGGGGTCGTGCTTGGATGGAGGTAGCTCGCACGAGCCAAGTTGATGGAGGTACGAGTGGATGAGTAGGTGCTTCGATGAGTAAGCACCTATGGTCGAAGTACATTTCTTGGCCAAGTTGGCATCGAGGATGAGTGGGTACCTTGAATGAGTAGGTACCGTTGCATTTGATGAGTAGGCACCTATGACCGAGTATATTCCTTGGCCAAGTGGGCGCCCATGATGAGTGGGTACCTTGAATGAGCAGGTACCGTTGGTGAGTATGTGCCTCTGATGAGTAGACACCTATGGCCGAGCACATTTCCTTGGCCGAGTGGGCGCCAAGGATGAGGGGGTACCTTGAATGAGCAGGTACCGTTGATTAGTAGGTGCCTTTAATGAGTAGGCACCTATGGCCGAACACATTTCCTTGGCCGAGTGGGCGCCAAGGATGAGTGGGTACCTTGAATGAGTAGGTACCGTTGATGAGTAGGTGCCTTTAATGAGTAGGCACCTATGGCCGAACACATTTCCTTGGCCGAGTGGGTGCCAAGGATGAGTGGGTACCTTGAATGAGTAGGTACCGTTTATAAGTGGGTGCCTTTCATGAGTAGGCACCTCTGGCTGAGTATATGTCTTGGCCAAGTGGGTACCTTGAATGAGTAGGTACCACTGATGAGCGGGCGCCTTTGATGAGTAGGTATGGCTGAGCCGGACCGTAAACTTGAGGGTGCCACTGTTTATTCTGGAGGGGTTTTGCAATTCCGAGTCATTACACCCCTCTTTCGGATCAGTATTCATGAGTTTGTGTTCTTCGATACGAATTCTTCCGAGTGATAACATGTTTCTTGACAACCTTGAAGAGACGTGAGTAGCTTGCCTAGCTGAGTTGCCCTTGGAAGATCCTTCCCTTTATTTAGGTCCCAGTCGGTTAGGCTGAGCATTTTGGGAGGGACGAATGATCTCTTCGTGACGAGTGGAAGCCATACCCATCGGACTTTCTTTGGAGAGTTTGTTGAAGATGAGCTGCAATCAAGGTGACGTCACATTTGCGATTACGGGTGGAGGGTCGGCTACTTATGTCGACCCGATCTTTGCGAGATGACCGACTTCGCAGTGGATTCTCCATTGGGGTGGAATCATCATCATTGGGATAGAGGGATAGCACCGTAGGTGCATATGGGATGCTTCGAGCTCTCCCGAAACGGTTGGCTTGGGAGCGTGTCTTCTTGGTTGGGGCCATTGTTGAGCAACAATGAGGTGAGTTTCTTGCGAGTAGCAACAAGGTGAATCTTCTTGAGTGGTGGCGAAGTAACTTCTTGTACTATCCCCCACAGACGGCGCCAAACCTGTTTTCGCTAAGAAATTAAGGATTTTAATATGTTGTGAGATTTGATGTGGGCCCCAAGAAGGTACGCCCGAGCTCCGTTATCCGTACGCGGAAACCGCAAAACAAGGTTAGCCTACCCGGGGTGGTCCAGGATCGCCCCTCCGACGCTCAAGTCAGTAAATGATCGAGGTAGAGAGAGAAAGTGATCAATGTAGAGAGAGATGCTCTGGGGTTTGCAGCTTAGAATTGCTTACCCTTTGATTGGTGAGACAACCGCTATTTATAGAGGATGGGACCTCCAATAAATGAGGGTATTTTAGTCAGCTCCAGCCGGTGGAGGATTGCCTTCCCTGGAGGTAGGGGTATTTTAGTAACTTTGCTATAGGTGGGCTGGTCCAAGAAATGGGCCCAAACACCATCAATGGCTAGTTCATATGAATACTTACTGAGAGAATATAAACTTTTACTTCATGTCTGGTTAGAGTAATAAAATGAGACTAATGACAATGATATGGTATATGTATGATACTTGTTAAATCCAATCTTCATAAATATTTCATTATGATATTAGTTTAAATATATGATATTATTATAATAATGGAAGTCTAGTATTAGGAGATCTGATTAAAGTTAATAAGATAGATTTAGGAGATATAGATTATCAATTATACAATTAGGGAATCTAGTTGGATAGGAGTTAGTGTTTAGTATGGTTTCCCAACCCTTATTGTATACATATGTGATTAGTTAATGAGAAAAATGTGACCAATATAGAGTTTGATATTGATTGCGAGACATAAACTTAACAATTATTGGTCAAAGAAAAGTATTCCTGAATTGAATGAGCTTGGACTGATATAATAAAAATCACTTTCTTGTTTCCATATCTTCAGATACGACCCATAAGAATGTGTCTATTCTTTGAAATTCGTAGACGAAGCAACATTAACATGAACATTAGGTTTGAATTGTTGATCAAAGAAAATCGTACCAGAATGAGCTTGGGCTTCAATCGCTGATATAAAAATCACTTTCTTGTTTCCGTTCGTTTACGACCTGTTTCTGCTAAGAAATTAAGAATTGTAATATGTTGTGAGATTTGATGTGGGCCCCAAGAGCGTTCGCCTGAGCTTCGATGTCCGTACGCCTGAATCCTGCAAAACAAGGTTAGACTACCCCGGGGGTGTTTCCGGGATCGCCCCTCCGACGCTCAAGTCAGATGTGATTGAGGTAGAGAGAGAAGTGAAGTCTAGAGAGAGATGCTCTAGTTTGTTAGGTGAGAATTCAATACTGTTCATTGATGAGACAGGTTGGTTTTTATAGTGTTGGGGATTTCCCGGACGGAAACATTATTCGAGATGGGCCTTTTTGGTAGCAATGGGCATCTTTGCCTTTTCCCGCAATGGTCATTTCATCCTTTTAGGGATCTCCCCAATCTTGGTGATTAGGTCGGCCTTTACAAGTGGGACCCATTCTTGCCACCGCCCATGCTCTAGGAGGCTTCCGGGCTCTTTATTGGGTGGCCGATCAATTGAGCCCAAACAATTAGCCCCACGCCATAGATGGGGGATCACGGGAGCCCGGCGGGTGGGATGCCTGTCGTGGCGGAATACCACGGCCGTCTTGTTTCGATCGGAAAAAAAGGGGGAATGCTGGCCGGGTTCCCATCCAGTTGAATGACGAGTGCCGACCCAGTCTCCTCTTGGTGAATGAGACGAGGCCGACCGGGTCACTCCCTAGTGGCAGGAGAGTGCCGACACGGTCATCTCCTGCCAATGACGAGTGGCCGACCGGGTCATTCCCTGGTGAAGAGGGAGTGCCGACTCGGTCATCCCTATCAGACGAGGAGTGGCCGACCGGGTCACTCCCTGGTGAAGGGAGCATGCCGACCCGGTCTCCTCATTCTATGTGAAAAGTGGCCGACCAGGTCACTCCATGGCGAAGAGAGAGTGCCGACCCGGTCTCCGCACGCTACATGAAGAGTGGCCGACCGGGTCACTTCCTGGTGAAGGAAGAGCGCCGACCCGGTCGTCCCTTGCTAGATGGGGAGTGGCCGACCGGGTCACTCCCTGGTGAAGGGATAATGCCGACCCGGTCTCCTCATGCTAGATGAAGAGTGGCCGACCGGGTCACTCCCTGGCGAAGGGAGAGTACCGACCCGGTCTCCACATGCTGCATGAAGAGTGGCCGACCGGGTCACTTCCTGGTGAAGGAAGAGTGCCGACCCGGTCGTCCCTTGCTAGATGAGGAGTGGCCCGACCGGGTCACTCCCCGTGAAGGGGATAATGCCGAGCCCGGTCTCCTCATGCTAGATGGAGAGTGGCCGACCAAGGTCACTCCCCGGCGAAGGGAGAGTACCGACCCGGTCTCCACATGCTGCATGAAGGGTGGCCGACCGGGTCACTCCCTAGTGAAGGGAGAGTGCCGACCCGGTCATCCTCTGCTAGATGGGGAGTGGCCGACCGGGTCACTCCTTGGTGTATGGAGAGTGCCGACTCGGATGAGGGGCTAATGAGCCCCAAGCTGGTCCGAGTGGGTGCTAGCTGATACTTGGCCGTATTTGACCAAGTATAGAAGCGTCTCGGCAAAGGAGGGGAGCTCCTGTTTGACCGAGTAGGGTATAGCGCCACTCGGATGAGGGGCTAATGAGCCCCAAGTTGGTCCGAGTGGGTGCTAGCTGATACTTGGCCGTATTTGACCAAGTATAGAAGCGACTCGGCAAAGGAGGGGAGCTCCTGTTTGACCGAGTAGGGTATAGCGCCACTCGGATGAGGGGCTAATGAGCCCCAAGTTGGTCCGAGTGGATGCTAGCTGATACTTGGCCGTATTTGACCAAGTATAGAAGCGACTCGGCAAAGGAGGGGAGCTCCTGTTTGACCGAGTAGGGTATAGCGCCACTCGGATGAGGGGCTAATGAGCCCCAAGTTGGTCCGAGTGGGTCTTAGGCGATACTTGGCCGTATTTGACCAAGTATAGAAGCGACTCGGCAAAGGAGGGAGCTCCTGTTTGGACCGAGTAGGGTATAGCGCCACTCGGATGAGGGGCTAATGAGCCCCAAGTTGGTCCGAGTGGGTGCTAGCTGATACTTGGCCATATTTGACCAAGTATAGGAGCGATTCGGCAAATGAGGAGAGCTCCTGTTGGCCGAACGGGGTGTTGAGCCATTCGGATGAGGGGCTAATGAGCCCCAAGCTGGTCCGAATGGGTGCTAGCTGATACTTGGCCATATTTGACCAAGTATAGAAGCGATTCGGCAAATGAGGAGGGCTCCTGTTGGCCGAATGGGGTGTTGAGCCATTCGGATGAGGGGCTAATGAGCCCCAAGCTGGTCTGAATGGGTGCTTGCTGATACTTGGGCATATTTGACCAAGTATAGAAGCGATTCGGCAAATGAGGAGGGCTCCTGTTGACCGAGTAGGGTCTTGAGCCACTCGGACGGGGGGCTAATGAGCCCCAAGAGGGTCCGAGTGGGCTTCGTGCTCCGACTGTTGGTGTTGCGCTTATTTTGCCCGACCGGTGTCATCCGACCAAGGATGCCACATGGCCACCCCTGATACTGGGGATGTTGGGACCCTTGTGATAGGCTGAGCTGGAGGGAGCCTTCGTGGATTTTGACGATTCAACTTCTTTTGGGTTTGGATCGTCTTAGTTGGAGTTTACTGGATCTTCCATGGAATGGACTGAGTAGGTCCAGTTGGGCCTCTATTAGGGGCCCATTAAGACGACGCGGGGGGGTTTGCGTTGCACGTCCCCCAAGGTGCTCCTATATATGTATGGGAGGGGAGAGAAGTTGAGGGTCATTTCCTCACTCTCTCTCTCTCGAAAATCTCCCAAATTCTCCCAATTCTGCAGAGTTCCTCCTCAAGCTTCTTCGTCCGACCAGGTACGCTCTTGCTCTTTTGCGTTTTTTCTTCTTTCTTTCCCTTTGAATAATCTCGACCGACCCCCCTGTGCATAAATAATGGGAGGTTCGTCCGAGTCGTCGACACCTCCGACCTCACCTCCCTATAAATTGTCCGAGGAGGTGAGGGGGATGGGAATGACTCTGGTGTCGACGGTAATAAGCTGCCCCGACCCCTCGGCTATGCCCGACGCGGTTGTTCTCCCGAGTCCGTCTTCTTCGGTGGAGGAGGAAGCCGAGGGCGTCATTCCCTATCCTTGGGAGGTATCATTGGCTTACCCTCCTTCACGGAGTTACTTAGACAAGTATTTGTCTTGTGATGTAGTAAGGGTTGATATGCCGAGGGGAGCAGGAGGAGCGTCTACATCGGGTCGGGAATTGGAGTATCCTGACCTTGATCCAAAAGGAGGGCTAGGGACTTTCTTTCCCGACCCCGGCGTGATAAAATCCCTGACCGAGGACCTCAGGGGTACTGCGACAAGGTTCCAAATAAAGGATCCGTACTACCTCGTCCGACCGGAGGCCCACCATACCGTACTATCTCCGCCTCCCGGGTGCGTTGCCGTTTATTATAAATCGATGGAGAGGGGGCTCCGGTTCCCGCTGACCGATTTTGCCAAGGAGCTGCTGAACGCGTATAACTTGGCGATCTGCCAAGTTTCTCCAAACTCCTGGGGCGGAATCAACGCCTTTCAGGTACTCTGTGACCTGATCCAAGTTCGGCCGACACTTAAGTTATGGAGGCACCTTTATAAACTGGTCGAGGTCATGGCCGCGGCGAACGGTCCGGGTTGGTGGAGCTTCCAAATCCGACCGGGGTACCGTACTGTCCTTAACCTACCGACTTCACAGAAGGGATTTCGGAGGGAGTTCGCCTTTGTCTACTTCGGCGGCGATTGGGGTATTCCTCTGGTTTCTCCTCCGACCGAGCCCATTATCGCCCTAAATTGCCGAGTGGGTGAACTCGATGATGAGGAGGGTGCCGCGGCCTGCTATTTGCAGACCGAGTCCAAGATTGTGAACGGGGGCGAAATATTTGTACCGGACGGTGGCTTCCCCGACCGCCAATTGTTCAAGGATGAGCATTTCCTTTCGTGATGGGTCTCGGCTCGACCTTCCCGAAGGGTAATCGGCCGGGGGGTTAGCTTAGATGGTTGGTATGATCAACTCCCTAGACTTTTGCCTTTTTGACTAATTTTCGTTTTGCCTTGTTCTGAGAACCCGCCCCGAGCGTACATTAACGAAAACCGACCCTGCGACGGCGGGACAAGTTGAACGTAGGCTGCGATGAGGGCGGCTCGTCGAAGGCCGAGATCGCGGCCAAGACCATGAAAGTCCCCGCTCCTCCTAAGGTGAGAATTCGCCCGCTTGCGGCTTCTACTCCCCAACCCCAGGTTATTTGCTCTTTGTATTCTTACTAAGCTGTTTTGCCTTACGCGGGGATCCTGCGAAGCCCAAACGGGAAGAAGAGGAAGGAGCGCTCCTCGGATAAAGTCGCTCAAACTGAGAAGGCGGTCGCTCGGGCGAAGGCCGAGCGTGAGAAGGCCGACGAGCTTGCAAAAGCCAAAGCTGCGAAGAGGACCAAATGCGTGGAGGTGATCGGTCGAGAGGGGCCCCTCGGCGACGGGCGACGGAGGAGCGCTCTCCCTACATTCCTCGGATTTTAATCCGACTCGGAGCCCTCAGTATACTCCGATGTCTCCCCCATTTGATGGGCTCGGGGGAAGTCCGAGGGATGTTGTGGCACCGAACGTCCCGTTCACCGGGTTGAGTAGGGCAGAAAAGGACGGTCGGTGGACTAAGGCCTTGGACTACATTTATACCCCGGCCGACCGTGAATACATACAGGCTACACATGGTCCGAATGAGACCAATGAGCTATTCCGCTCATGGCTTGATGTATGTGCGCCTCTCTTCTCGCCAAGTTTTGCATGAGTTTGCTTTCTTTCTTCTAACTTGGCCAATTGTTATATTTCAGTTCTCCGCTCGGATGGCCAACGTGGCCCGAGGCCGGGTGAGCTGGCCAAGCCAAGAGGTGGCCGATCTCAAAGAGAAGGCCAAAAAACATTTCGACGAGGTTTATCAGGCCAAGGAGGGCCAGCGGATTGCTAAGTCGAAGCTTGAGGATGCGGAGGCTGCCATTCAGAAGGATCAGGAAAGCTTCACCAAGGAGCGGGAAGAGTGGGTAAAAGAGAGAGCCGACCTCACTCTCGCCCGGGACTCGGCACTGACTGCTAATGATGACGCCCTCGCCAGACTAGCCGAGGCGGAGCTGAAGGTGAACGAACTTGAGGCCAAGTTGGTTGAGCTGGAGGGCAAGGTTAAGACCGAGGAGCAGTGGTTCGCTGAGTGGGAGAAATCCGAGGCTGCGGGGGTCTATGCCAACGAGGTCGGGAGTGCTGCTCACAAAATGGGTGAGGATGAGACTCTCGACCGACTGAAAAAGGTCCTGGCCACATCCCACCCCGATCTGATTTGGGCCGAAGTCTGGTCGGGCTATCAGGAGTCAATTGATGCCGACAACGCTGCTATCATGGCTCGGCTGAAGGCCGAGGGGGGCACAGATGAGGATGATGATGAAGAGGATCAGGTCGACGTCAACGTCCTCGAGGGCGACGATGTTGATGACCCTGAGGATGATGCCGAGGCGACCGATAACACTGGTCGGGGCGAAGAGTTGGTTGGTGACAACTCCGAGCCGAACGCCGAAAGCATGACTGATCTCCCCCCTCCCCCTAGCTCTTAGGATGCGCTTTCCTTGTACTTAGTCGTTTTGTAATGGCTTATGTTTGTAATGTTCGACCCGCTTAATGAAAAATACTTATTTTTTGGCTTCTGTTTTCTTGTTTGTTGATTGCAATACTGCTTGACTGACCATTGTTCTTTCCAACGGACTAACAATGACACGGTGCAGTTAGGTCTTAATTGATACTGGATTGGCTTGGTCGAAATTCCGACCGACCATAATTTCGGGAAGAGTCATCCTTGTTTTGATTGGTTAAGTCATAAATTAATTCCGATCGACTTGTTGTTCAAAACTCCGACCCGATCATTTCGGGAGGAGTTTGAATCGTTTTTTTAGTTAAGTCTTAACATAATTCCGACCGACTAGTTCGAAAATCCGACCAAGCAATCATTTCGGGAAGCACATAATTCGACCGACTAGTTCGAAAATCCGACCAAAGAATCATTTCGGGAAGTGTTCGGACTGCTTTTTGGTAGTTAAGTCTTAACATAACCCCGACTGACTTGTTCGAAAATCCGACAAGCAATAACTTGGAGATATGGCGCCAACCATTATGATTGGTCAAGTACTAGTTTGGACGAGGTGTAGAATATGCCGACTGGCAGTACCAATTCATTACATTTGAAACCGATTACAAAAATGCCGACCACCGGCTACAAGTAAGCTACTACAATATATGCCCCTATTGCAAGTAACAAACTTTACACATAGTACTTCTTAAGGTTGTCTGCATTCCAAGGTCGGGCCAAGGGGATGCCCTCGGCGGACTCTAGTCGGAATGTGCCTGGCTTAATAATTTCTGTTACTTTGTATGGGCCATCCCAGTTAGGTCCTAGCTTTCCTTTCAGGTGTGAGAGCCCAGTGGCCTCGACCTTTCGAACGACCCAATCGTGGAGTTGGATTGGCCGGGACCTCACTCGGCGATTAAACATCCGAGTAACTCTTTGTTTGTACTGGATAGATTTCAGCAGCGCGTTGCCCCTTGTTTATGGCAGCAAGTCTAAGTTGATCGGTTTTTCTTCCTCATTCTTCTCGAAGTCGTAGAAGGTCATTCGAGGAGAAGGGATGCCGACCTCTACTGGTAGGACCGCCTCACTCCCGTATACCAGGGTGAAAGGCGAGTGCCCCGTTGCTTCCTTGGCAGTGGTTCTGGCCGACCAGAGGACTCCGGGCAGGTCATCGACCCATGCTCCTTTGGCAGCCTCCAGAGACTTCTTGATTCCTTTGAGAACTATTTTATTGGCCGACTCAGCTTGCCCGTTCGTTTGCGGCCTTGAGGCTAGCGGAGAATTTGGTACATATTCGAACCGAGCGCAATAATCCCGGGTCGGGCGGCTGTTGAATTGACGTCCGTTGTCGGGAGATCGGAACTCTGGGAACTCCGATTCTGGTGATGATGTTCCTCCAAATGAACGCTTGAACTTGTTTATCTGTTATGGAGGAGAGTGGTTCGGCCTCAGTCCATTTGGTAAAGTAGTCAATGGCGACTATCAGGAACTTTCTTTGACCTGAGGCTGGGGGAAATGGTCCGAGTAGGTCCATGCCCCACTTATCAAATGGCGGGGCTTGCTGAATTATTGTCAAGGGGGTGGTTGGTGCTCGTGGAATATCCGAATGGATGCGCGGGACGGACATCTCTTTACCGGCTCCCGAGCGTCCGCTCTTAGAGTAGGCCGGTAGTATCCCAGGCTCGGAGAGCTTTTCCAGCTATGGTTCTTCCCCCTTGATGGCTTCCGCAAGCCCCTTGGTGGATTTCCCCGAGGATATAGTTTCCTTCCTCGGGGTGACACATTTTAGCAAGGGGTGGGTGAAGGACTTTTTGTAGAGTTGATTCTCATGCCATAGAAACCATCCGGACTGGTGCTTGACCCGGTCAGCCTCCTTGTGATCCTCAGGTAGCTTCCCATCCCTCAAATATCCGACTACCTCTTCCATCCATCCAGATGTCCGATTCAGTACAAGCTGTTCCTTGGCATTAATCTTTGGGCTGTCGAAGGACTTCCCACATGATTGTACGAGGAGCCGACCCTTCGCCGAACTGGCCATTCGGGCTAAAGTGTCGGCTTGTTGATTTTCGGATCGCGGTATGTGGGTGATATTGAACCGAGATAGTTGTTTGATGATGCTTTGGGCTTTGGCCGGATACATTCTCATGTTGTCTTCCTTGGCCTCATACTCGCTTGATATCCGCCCACAATCAGTGTGAGTCGGATTTAGCATTGATCGTGGTTGCTCAGGCTAGGATGCACAACTCCCGGCCAGAGGATTAGGGCCTCGTATTCGGCTTCGTTGTTTGAGCTTAAGAATTCGAATTTGATGGCGTATTCCATCTTCTCCCCGGGGGCTTGATAACTTGACCCGGCTCCACACCCCGTTTTGGTGGATGAGCCGTCTACTTGCAATTCCCAAGCATCCTGCTGACTGACTGGGGGCCTTGACGTGCACTCGGTTATGAAGTCAGCTAAGGCCTGGGCTTTGATTGCCCTCCTGGGTTCATATTCCAACCCGAAATGCGCTAGGCGATCCGCCCGATCGGTCATTCGGCTAGAATGATTCCCGCTTTCGATGAGTTTTTCGAGCGGTTGACCTGTGAGAACCTTGATTGGGTGGGCCGAAAATAGGGTTTGAGTTTCCGGTGGCCATTACCAAGGCGAAGACCATTTTCTCGACCTCGCTATATTTGGCCTCAGCCCCTCGGAAGGCATGGCTTATGAAGTAGACTGGGTGTTGTTTTTCCTCCCTCTCGGCCACCAAATGGCCCGAGCGCGTATTCGAAACTTGACTAAGTAAACGAACGGTGTTTCCCCGCAAGGGGGAGATCAACTTCGGGAGTGATGATAGGTGCGCTTTGAGAGAGGTGAAAGCTTGTTCGGCTTCGTCGTCCCAAGTGAACTCTTTTCTTTTTAGAGCTTTGAAGAAGCTTAAGCTCTTATCTGGCCGAGGGATAAGAAGCGGCCGAGAGCAGACCAAACATCCGGTCGGGCGTTGTACTTCTTTTTACGTTCCGAGGAGACTTCATTTCCACCACTTGCCTTAACTTTGTCGGGATTGGCTTCGATTCCCCTCTCATCAACCAGGAATCCGAGGCACTTTCCTCCCTTCACCCCAAATACGCACTTTTTCGGGTTCAGCATCATGCGGTATTTCCTCAAGGCGCTGAGAGTCTCCTTTAGGTCGGAGGGGTGATCACTCTGGGTTTTGCTTTTGACGATCATGTCGTCAACGTATACTCGATATTCGAGCCCGGTTGGTCGCTGAATATCTTGTTGACTGTGCGCTGATACGTAGCCCCTGCATTCTTGAGCCCAAAGGGCATCATTTTGTAGCAATACACCCCTTGATTGGTGACAAAGGCGGTGTGGACTCTATCATGCTCTGCCATCGGGATTTGGTGATATCCTCGCGTTTGCATCCATGAAGCTTAGGAGAGCATGTCCTCGCTGTTGAGTCTACCGGTCTGCCGATTTTGGGCGGAGGGTGGTTGTCTTTTGGGCGAGCCTTGTTCGGAGTCGTAAAATCCACGCACATTCTCCATGCCCCACTCGACTTCTTGACTAGGACAACGTTGGCTAGCCATTCTGAGTACTGGCATTCCTCAATGAACCCTGCCTCGAGCAATTTCTTGACTTCGGCGGCTGCCGCAGTGTTCCTCTCGGGGCCTTGATGCCTCAGCTTTTGTTTGACCGGCTTGATCCCCTCTTTGATGTTTAGCTCGTGGCACATCACTCCGAGTGGTCGAGCCGGGCATTTCATTGGCTTCGTAGGCAAAGACGTCTCTGTAATCTGTTAGAACTTGAATGATCTCTTTCCTTGTTTGAGGGTCCATGGCCTTGCCTACTCTCAGAGTCCGACCATGTTTCTCATCAATGATGACTTCTTCGTCGTCCTCGGCTGAGGGCGTTCGTATTGCTTGGGGTTCTCAGTAAGGTAAACCCCGAGCTCACTGAGGGCCGACCATCTTCTCGCTTTCTTTTCTTCGAGTCCTCTTGGACGTCGACCTTGCTTCTCAGACTGTTCACATAACATTCTCTAGCTGCCTGCTGATCCCCTTGGATCTTTCCGACTTTACCCTCGTCGGTTTCGAACTGCATAAGAAGCTGATAGATGGAAATTCTTTGCTTTGACCTTATTCGAGTTGGTCTTCCCATTATGATGTTGTATGGTAGAGGGATGTCCACCACTAGGAAGTCGATCGGTAGGCTTCTTCCTTTGCCTTTCTCCCATCCGAGCAAAGCGGGCGGTTTGATGGATCCGACTGGATGTACCGAATTTCCCCCGAAGCCTATGAGTGGCTGATTGAGCGGGGTTACATCCTTCTCGCTGTACTTCAGTTTCCTGAGGCATTCCAGTGTGATTATATCTGCTGAAGATCCACTATCCACCAACACCCGCTTGACTCTGGCATTAGCCACTTTGAGTTCAATGACCAAGGGGTCATCGTGGGGCGTGTGCAGGGGCCGACTGGACTCGCCGAATGTCATGATGGGACAGTCGGGTCGGGGATGATGTACATCGAGTACCTGGTGCTTTAGACTTTGGAGGTGGGCCTTGCGTGAGCGGCCGGTAAGGCCACCCGACGCGAAGCCACCCGATATGACCCCGATGAAGCCCTCTGTGTCCCCGCTGTTGGAAGGACCAACCTTTTGCTTGCCCTTTTCTTCCCTAGAGTGCTTGAGGTGCCGGTTCGGCTTCCCCGGTCGCCTAGGTTGTCCAAGGATTTCTTAAGTTCCCTGCCAATCCCTTGGTGGTGTGACCGCACTCTTTGTGGAATTCGCACCATTGGCTTTTGTCTCGCCGGGCGACCGATGTCCTGATGGGAGGTGGGCGACTCATCATGGACTTGTCCTTGATGTCCAGGTAAATTTCTCTTCTGTTCTTGTTGAATCGGGGGTCGATGCCATGGTCGTTAAACCTATCTGACCGACCGCCTGTTTTCTGCTGCTTTGACTGGTCCTTGTGATTTCCTTCTTCCTTCCTCTTCTTGCTCCCGTCGTCGAGTGACGACATATGTCCTGTTGCTTGGATGAATCTTTGAGCCCGAGTCATTGCTTCGGAGAAGGTTTTCACTTCGTTCTCGGCCCAAGGACCATTCGGCCGACCCCAGTGAAGGCCGGACATTAAGGCGGCGAACGCCACAAGCATCTTGTAGATCGGAGATTTTTAATGACTCCTCATTGAACCTTTTGATGTAGTCGGCCAGGCTTTCGTTTTTCTCCTGCCTGACTCCCATTAAGTGGAGACTCGTTTTCTTTTGTCTCTTTCCGGCAATAAACTGGTGTAGGAATAGGTCCTCGAGCACAGAGAAATCTGTTATGATCCCTGCAGGAAGCTCTTGGAACCAGTTTAGGGCCAGTCCTTTCAGAGTCGTGGGAAAGAAACGGCACCAAGTGGCCTCGCAGCCGGTTTGAACGCTCATTTGTGCTTTGTATGTGGCCATGTGATCGTCCGGGTCGGTCGAGCCCGCGAAAGGTTCGATCGAAGGCGTTTTGATTTTTCCGGGGCCGGGCGCCTCAAGTATGTCCGGCCGAACGGGACCATGAACTTGAGCGCCCGTTGATCCGAATGGGCCTCGATTGGGCGGAGTCGCCGCGCCCCTCCGTCGAGCGGCTTTCTTATTAAGAATGTGCCGAGCATCTAGGCCCTTTGAGCCGCTTCTCGTTCGGGAAATGCCGAGCGTCGTGGGTTTTATTCCCGACGTTGCCCCTTGGCGATTTTGACACGTGCGTCTCCTCACCCCGCAAGGTGGATCTTCCCTTAGACCCATGCCGCTCTTCCTCCCCCTGTCTGGATCGTTGCCGATCGTGCCGACTATGCTCCCTCGGCCCGACCGCTGCCTAGGCCAGGCTGGCCTTGATTCTCTCGCCCGAAGGGAAGGGACCGGGGTCCGGTCTTTGGGGGGTTGAAGAAAACGCCCCGCCGTAGGTTGGCCAACATATCCCTCGAGCTTTCTTTGCAAGGTTTCTTGGAGCCGAGCGGCTATCGGGTTTATGTCCGCCGTGGATATGGGATGGGGGTCGGCGTGTCGTAGGCTGGTTCGATGGTTGCGGTCCATTTTCAATGGATCGCTCTTCTTCCTCATGATCGAGGGTTTGAACGGTCGGTGTTTTGGGTCGCTCGGACCTCCTTTGTTGAGATGGGGAGGGGTCTCTTTCGGACCTCGACCTGTGCTTAGAGGATGCCTCGGTACGTGTGCTCTTGGTGGGGCCATTGCTAAGTGACTGCGAGAGGGATTTTTGCTGAGTAGCAACAAGGTGAATCTTCTTGAGTGGTGGCGAAGTAACTTCTTGTACTTTCCCCACGAGACGGCGCCAAGCACTTTTCGCTAAGAAATTAAGAATTGTAATATGTTGTGAGATTTGATGTGGGCCCCAAGAGCGTTCGCCTGAGCTTCGATGTCCGTACGCCTGAATCCTGCAAAACAAGGTTAGACTACCCCGGGGGTGTTTCCGGGATCGCCCCTCCGACGCTCAAGTCAGATGTGATTGAGGTAGAGAGAGAAGTGAAGTCTAGAGAGAGATGCTCTAGTTTGTTAGGTGAGAATTCAATACCTGTTCATTGATGAGACAGTTGGTTTTTATAGTGTTGGGGATTTCCCAGGACGGGAAACATTATTCGAGATGGGCCTTTTTGGTAGCAATGGGCATTGCTCTTTTCCTAAGCAATGGTCATTTCATCCTTTTAGGGATCTCCCCAATGCTGGTGATTAGGTCAGCCTTTACAAGTGGGACCCATTGCTGCCACCTGCCCATGCTCTAGGAGGCTTCCAGGCTCTTTATTGGGCTGCTGATCAATTGAGCCCAAACACGACCCATAAGAATTTGTCCCTTCTTTGTCCATTTACCTTTGTGATGGTTTCACAAAATCTGGAAAGTTGTTCCACTTCCAAAAGATATTTTCGTATTTGGGCTACATAAAAAGAGGTCATGGGTCGATTTTTCTTCCGTCTATTAAATCCTCCAATACACACTATTCCAGGGCCATTCCTGAACATTATTGGGCCCGGGGCAATATATGAAAAAGGGCCCCTAACGCATAATAAATTTAGTAAATTATGCATGTTTATAGGATAAGAAGTAAAAACTATTTGAGAATTGACTAACTCATGTTTATCAACAACTATTTCTTCAAAAAAAAAATTATTTTTATATGATTAATATATATCTAATATTCACTCTGTCCTAGAAATATCTGAACACTTATTAGGTCACGTAATGTAAGAACTTAGTTCTAGTGTGGTTATCAAATGTTATTTTTATTAAAAAAAATAGATGTATGTGATAGGAGTTGGTTGGTATCTTTTTATTGAAAATGAGATAAATCACATAATAATAGTGGGACCATGCCAAAAATAAAAGTGTGTAAAACTGAAATGGAACAAACAAAAAACAAAACTGTTCAGACTATTGTGGGACGGATGAAGTAGCCCTTAATAAACTAGAAAAACTAATAACTTGACGAATAAAATCGAAAATATAAAATATATTTTATCACCCAACGCCTATAAAGAATATTAAGAATCTAAGTATTGGCTTTAGGTTGTATACATTATTTTTAATAATTTACAATTTTAAGGTATATAAGATATAAAATCATACTAACTAAAAAAAATAATATAATATAATATAGTGGTAGAAAGGAAAATGAAGAAGTAAGTTGGAATTATTGTAAAAAGAAAATATAAAAGAAAGGGAAAGTAACAACTAACAAAGGAGAACATCCTTGCCAATTGTAAAAAGAAAAAGAAAAACAAAAACAAAACAAAAAGAAAAAGAAAAGGAAAAAGAAACAAAAAGATAGACAATTGCAATAACAGGATTCGAACCGTTGAAGTCCTGCACTCTCAACATTCCCACAGAAGCAAACAACTACCATCTTTGCAATACAAGACATTTGCATTGCTGGCGCTGGGTTAATTACTAAAACCAATTTCAGATTTATGGGCCCTGGGCGGGCGCCCCGCCTGCCCTGCCCCAGGGCCGGGCCTGCACTATTCTTCAAAGAAATAAAACCATTGTCCATATTTGATAATTAACTTATTACTATGATTTATGAAGTATGGAACCAATTGAACAAAAGCAATCAATTTCTAATAGGATGACCGGAGATCCATCTTAGAAAGAATTTGACCATATTGTATGGAAATTTGGAAATAGAGGGAGAGTGAGGGGTTGGGCCATAAGCCCATAACGCAGAAAAAGGCTAGACTGAGAATGACGTTACCACATCTTCTGTCTTCCAATTTTCTAGTTAGCACCTTAACCAATGGGCTAGTCCAGATCGGGCTTAGACTGAGCAAATTGGGCCAAGCCTAGATCAAATTTACCCTTTTTTTTATTGTTCTTGAAATTGAAATGTGTAAATTAAGGGTAATTATAGAAGATAACTCAGTTGGTTAGAAGCTTAGAGCTCCCCTCCCAATTTTAGGAGATCCTGGGATCAATTCTCATCCCTACCCTTGTAGCTCTCTAAACACCAAAAAAACAAAAATCTTCTCATCAACAACCTTCCTAGCACAATAATTGTTATAGTCGTGTGTATCCACGTGTAAGACCATGTTTTTCCACATTTTTCCGTTTGGACCTCTACAAATGAGCAATAAAAAAAAAAGCCTCAAGTGCGGGTACGTGGCTCTATAACCCAGATGTATAATGGACACGCTAAAGTCTTAACCATAAGTGAACTTTTTCCATATATATTTTCTTTTACAAAATTATTGGCCTACCATTTTGACCCTTAGGCATTATATTGATTACATCCAATCAAGTTTTTGTCTCTTAAAGTTAAATGCATTATCCATAAAAATCTTTTAAATTTGACTCTATTTTTACGCCCATTAGGCTACCCTGTCTATCAACCAGGCACTCGGTAGCCATAGAGAGAAAGTTATGCCCTTGGCCGCACCCATCAAGTAGGTGCGGTTCTATTGGCATCTTTACTGTATGCACAAACCAATTTCACAAGTGGTTTGTTCAGGTTCCTCATGATACCGACGCACTTTGATCTACTTTCGTAGAAGTGCACATCTGAAAGTAAAAACATATGCAAGTATAGGTTCTATCATGATAGCAACTTAACAGCTTTATAATGCAGGAATTCAACCAAGAAACAAACAGACGCATGACTCAACAGTAAATCTATATCAGAATTTTGCAACACCTCATCTGCAATAACAAATTCTGTCTTGAATTTGCTTCAAATAACAACTATTTCCACTTATTTTCTTCTTCTTGTCTTACTCAAAGTAAACTTGCAAAAATAGTGGTCCAATCTCCCATATATGGAGACTTGAGTTGTGGACCTTAATCGTTGTGACAGATTTTTACTTTCCACTAAAATTTAATTTTACAAGAATTTGGTCTTTTTCTTTTTCTTTCTCTTTATCAACTAAACTCAGAAAATGCTAAACAAAACATGAATATTTAGAAACCAAATTTATGGAGCAAACTAACTAATACAGTAAGAAGCCCAAACCTTTCAGAAATTGATTGTCCTACAGTGGACTTTAACTGATTATTAGCATTATATGCCTGTTTTTATATAACAATGTCTTAGAGTCTATTGACATATTAAGGTCAATATTCTATTACGTTTGCCAGACAGATTTGTTTTGTTATACATGCATAAAAACCAACTTTGAGTTCATAACTTATAGAAGTTGTTACTACAAACCTATCAAGAAGTAGAGGAGAGAATCTCTAACTCGACCTGAAATGATTGAAAGAAACCCGAGTCGATATAACATGTAACTAAATTTGACCCAATCAAATCTATTTAACATATATTATGAAGGTATCGTATTTCACACAACTTTTTTACATAATTATTGATCATAACGCAAAATCGACCCGAAACTACCAATGATGTTTTGGCCTAGTAGTTAAGATTGAGGTGATGTGAACGATAGGTCACAGGTTCGAATCCCCCCTCCCCTTCTTTGTACTTTGTAGTTTGTACTGCCTTCGTGGCTCATATGGATCAAAAAAAAAAATCGACCCAAAACTAGCCTTAGCCAATTTTATGAATAGCCAGGTCTAAAAAGAAGGATAAGTGATAGATAATTCCTGAAAAAGCAGGCTTGAAATTCATAAAAGGGGGAATATTCATCAGCTACACTTGAGCATTCATCACCCCAAAGAAAGAGAGAATTGCGGGGACCAATAAAATCAAATTTAAGCATAATCGAAAATGGACATTGCTACACCTACCCACCGGGTAGACAACCCACTACTAATAGAGCATTAAAAAATAATTATTATGTTGAGTTGGATTCCATTACCACAACCCTCAACAAGTCTTTATTAATGGTGGGTAGTCCACCCGGTGGGTAGACAAAGTTTTTTCCATCGAAAATTCAGAAGAGACATATCAACAATCACTCCTGAAGACCTGAACTAGCTAACAGCCAAATTTCAAGTATTCAATTCCAACTGTAACTAACTATGCAATCCAAGAAACAATTATGCTTTCATCAAAACCACATGATATGACTATTAATTTTCAATTGCTGCCAAAAAAAACAATTAATTTTTCAATAGTCAAAACAACATTTTCTAGCGAATTCAGGGTTCAACACCTGCCAGTTTAATGAGTTGGCAGAGAGATTCCTACCAAATCAGACCAAAATAATTTCTCAAATCTTATGATAATTAATCACAAATTATTTACAATCTGCTTTGGAAGGTCGGACTTATGATAAGAGACGAACACTCCTAAGAGAACAATCATAGATGATACTCATTTCATTGATGAGCAATTATATCATTATATAGGCCATTGTTTGAAAGGGTAGTTTATTACTTATTAGCCACAGCCCACAAGACATGGACAGAGTGGCATATGTGCAACATGCCAAAACTGACCTTTGTATACATTTACCTTGCCGGAGTATCCGACTTAAACTCGAATTGTACCCCGGCAAAACTGTAATTTGTGTAGGCCTGCGTCTTTCTTATCTCGTGTAGTCGTGTTTAGCAAGCTAAAATTTAACCAAATAGAGTTTTTCTAATGGATTATGGTCGCCGGATCAGTACACCTTCTTCAAGTACTGTTGACAGTTTAAGTTTTGGCAATGGCAACTGCATTAGTGCATATGAAACAAGGAAAACATTCCATTATTGTAAGTTTGAGGTTCATGACATAAAAAAACTTCCACGGTTTACATAATTACATGTACAATTTCTCTAGCCCACTAGAAAAGGCCAAATGAAAGAAATATATATATAATAAAAAAGATGTACAGATAAATCAACCTTACACCACTTTAGCACGCAGGAACTCTATCCAAAAGCAAGCCATTTCTTAGTGATGATTCAATCACCTTTTATATTTTACATGCAACATGATTACAAAATAAATCCAAATAAAGATGTTACTCTGACTGTCTTCTCCTCGACCGGCTG
The DNA here is from genome assembly GCA_947648045.1 of Beta corolliflora. Taxonomy (NCBI): domain Eukaryota; kingdom Viridiplantae; phylum Streptophyta; class Magnoliopsida; order Caryophyllales; family Amaranthaceae; genus Beta; species Beta corolliflora. The sequence goes on from CANSZD010000435.1 coordinate 677,986, forward strand.
TAAAATCTAGAAGGTGGAGAGGGAGAAAACTCGAATGGCAATGGCGGAAGATCCATTTCCCCTCTCAAAATCCTTAAAATGTCTCCAACATCTGGCCGCAATTCCGGCAATCTCTGCAAACAAGCCAATCCCAAATGAATACACAATGTCACTTGTTCCTTATTGTATGCATCTTTCAGTCTCTCATCTACAAGTTCTAAAACATTTCCAACTTGAGCTAAATGCCTACACCAACTTACCAAGTTTGCTTTCTCAAACTTCATAGGTGAATTTAGAACATGTAACGGCCTTCTACCGGAAATTATCACTAGGATAAGAACACCTAGGCTGTATATATCGCCCTTCTCCATCAAGTAACCACCACATCCTCCATATTCAGGGGCTATATAGCACAGTGTCCCTCTCATGCTTGTTGTAGTGCTTAAATCCCTACTGAACAATTCTCCACTCAGCTCACTTCCCATCGAGTGTGAATTCTTTCTCCTCCAACCCCTCTTGAAACTAAACTCGTGTTTTGAGTTGTTGTTTTCCTGGTTAAGCTCTGGCTCCCTTGTTTTTCTTTGGCTAAGGATGCAAAATTTTCGACCTAAGCCAAAATGAGGCACTCTAATGGACTTCCTCATCTTCCTTTTGAGGGTTTTCCGCTTAGTTCCTTTTTTTGCTCATTTCATCAAGTTTTTCTTCTTTCCACCAATCTAGCATTTTCCTTGGTCTGCTCTTTTGAATGCTTTTGTCCTTGAGCTCCAACCCCTTCTCATCAGGGCAACCAAGCTCTTCTTTCTCTTCTTTTAGTTTATCTACTACTTTATCCAACTGAGGTGAAGTACCTAAGTTGGATTCCATCGGCGAGCACATATTTTCCCAATCTCGATTCGTTGAAGCACCAATTTGGGTGCCAACCCATTCATTAACATAATCTTGGCTGCACACTTCACCAGCGTCGTCCTGCTTCCACCACCAATCTTTCCCCAATTCTTTTCCCTCTCCAGCATCATCCATAGCAAGCTCCTTACTGTGCTCAACACTAGAAAGCTCCTGATCGTATGAACTAACATTGTCTTCCACCACCACAACTTCTTTCCCTTTCGGACTAGCTTTGCTACTACCGTTATAGTTCAATGAACTCCCACTATTAACACCGTTCATGTTATGAAATCCATTGCTGTTCTTACACGAGGTAGATGCTTGCAAAGCCAAAGCAAAATCAACTTCACCACTACTACATTGACCTTCAATTGGAGGAGTTCCAACTGTAGGGGTGGTTTCTCCAATCAAATTCCCTGAAAGGTCTTGACTCTTCCACAATTCTTGACTCTTCCCCAAATCCTGACTAAACAAATCAATCCCAACTTCATCCTCCACCTTAACCCTCGACAACCCAAAATCCGATATCTTGGCCTTGAAATCCCAATCAAGCAACACATTACTAGGCTTAATATCACCATGAATCACAGGAGGGTCACATTCATTATGCAAAAACTCAAGTGCTCTAACCACATCTTGAATCACCTCAAATCTCCTCTCCCAATTCATACACCCTAAACTCACATTCTCATCACTAAACAACAAGTCCTGCAAACTACGATTCGGCATATACTCATAAACCAAAACCCTCTTATTCTTCTCAATACAATACCCCAACAATGCAACTATATGAGGTGATCTAATAGAACCAAGTATTGTAAGCTCACTTTGAAACTCCCTCTCTGCTTGTAAAGAAGATGCAGCATCAAGTCTTTTGATTGCTACAGATTTCCCATCTCTTAAAATCCCTCGAAACACGGTCCCAAAACCTCCTTTACCAATTGAGTTATCTGGGTTGAATTCATTTGTGGCAGATTTCAGCTCTTTGTAGCTGAATTTCTTGAGCTTCAAACTAGGGGTTGCTGTATCATATGGGTTAGTTCTTGAACGACGAAACAAGAAATCCCATGTATAATATAAGATGTAGATTATTGTCATCAAAAAAATTGCTGCAGCTGAGATTGTAATTGCAAGAATAACAACTTTAGATCTTATATTTGAACTCCCTTCTTCATCTGGGGAAATGGGTCTTGAAGGCATTGCTAGATTGATAATTTCAACCTCAAAAATCTTGACTTTTTTTGGGTTAATCTTCCCCCCTTTTGAGCTCAATTATATGGTTAAATTTGGTCACATCAAGAAAAAAAAAGGAGGAAAAGGGTAGTTCTGATTTGGTCAGAAGAGTTAAAACTCAAATAAAATAATAGTAATAATAAATGTTAAATTATGAAGCTTTGATTAATGAAGCAATAATCATCAATGGAGGATTATGCAGAGGTGGAGGAATTCAAACAATGGATGTACTGTACATAATAATTAATGAAGTTGGGACACTTACATATAAATATAGTGTGTTAGTGTTATATGATCAGCTCAGAGTTCACACTGACATTTTGACAAACACTTGGTGTGCAAGTGGTGTTGTGTGATGTAATGATACGCAATTGAAGCATGCAGAAGCTAAGTATATTGGTTTAGTTTGATGCAAGATGATGGTGAAGTTTCAGGGGTTTCAAAGTTGGTTGCTTTTTTGTGTTTAAGTCTTTGTTTGGATTTTGCAGGTTCATGTTGAAGTGAAGTAGTAGAAGTCTCAAAAAACTGAAAAAGTTTAATAGGAGTTCTTTTTTGGGTTGTGGGGGCCTAGGCGTGATTATTTTGTCTTAGATTGTGAATTGATTATGTTCTTGCTTTAAAGGGGGTGGGATATTCTCATTCCAAGAGTAGCAAAAGTTTAAAAGTTTTATCTTTAGAATAGAAATGCTAGGCTATTAGGTTGGGTAAATGTTCTTTTCATCATTAGAAAATTTATTTGATGAGAAATGAGTTCAAATTCAAAAAAAAAAAAAATCAAACTATAATAAGTTTGATTGATTCAAATTCATTCATAGGAATTAACACAAATTATATTTATAACTTCGAAAATGTTATGGTCCTGTTTGGCAATAACTGAATAGCTGATTGTTAATTGAAATCATCAGTTGATAGCTGGTAGCTAATTGTTTTACCTAGTTTGACTAACATATTGTGTTAATTGTTTGTATAAAGTGTGTGGTAAATACCCAATAGTTGACTGTAATCTCAGCATGAGTAACATTTTCCTCAACATGCCCAATCAATCCTCAACAAAAGCTCATTATGCCATATTCTTCAAAATTAGAATTTCGGGTCCAATCAACTAATTCGATCCATTGTTTACCAAAAACTAATATTAGAGGATCTAAGTCATCTAACTAGTAAACTAAAATGGGTCAAATAACTCTATAATTTTTACTCAACCCTATATATTTCAAACAGGGCCTATGTATATAAAGTCAAAAGAAAAATGTTAAGCATTAACAATAATAGTCAATTGAGGTCATCGTGGGAACCCAATGGTTGGAGCTCTCACCTCCCAACCTCATGGTTGGGTGTTCGGCTCTCATCAGCCCCAATTTGTGGAGTTTGTGTAAATATTTGCTTATGGGTATAAGGCTATGTTCTTTTGGACTGAATTAATGAAAATTCAGTTCATTTCAGTTCAGAAAAATTCAGTTCAATTCCGTTAGTTTCCTCTCACAGTTTTCATTCATTTCAGTTCAGTTCAGACAAATTACGTTAAGTTAAGTTCAGTTCAGTTCAGACAAATTCAGTTCAATTTAGATCATTTCAGTCCAAAAGAACAGAGCCTAAATCTCATGTTTCCAATCTCTGGAAGTTTCCTTATGGGTTGGGATCCCCCTTCTTATCCCCCAACTCATGAGGCTGACCCTACTTGGACCAGTTAATTACTGAATAAAAAAAAAATACTAGTCAATTGTGAATACCAAAAATTAACAGTACTTTCCCGGTTTTCCCTTTTTTACAACTTTATCCTGTTATATTGTGGATTGCTATTAAATCATTTAAAACTTTCCTTTTCTGGAATAGGTTCTTAAAATAAATAAAAGGTAAAATTAGCCTCAACACCCTGAATTATAGCTCGGGTGCACCCAACACCACCAACAATGACTAGTAGCCTAAACACCACCAACTACGGGGTGGAGTGCAGTCTGTTTGTTTTCGTTTGACTTTTATATTATTTGGATATACCAATCTAATTATATTTGTACAAATATATTGAAATATCTTATTATATAAAGTATAATATAATTGAGTTTGTCTCAGTATATATCTATTTTTCAGGTTATCACGAAGTATTATGTTCTTACGAGTAATAGATTTGGTGACTATCTATATTTCAGGTTATAGTTCTTACTAGTATTATTTCAGGTTAGCAAACCCTAGCCTCCTCTTTCTCTCTTCTCTCCTAAACCCTAGCCTCCATTGTCAATTTTGAAGGGGCTTTCATCGGATCTTACAGGTGGAAAGCCCCAAATCTTTGTTTCTTTTAAGTTTTTTTTGTTTCTTAGGATATAATAATGTCTCCCTCGAAAGAAAGGGTTATTCTCCTTCGAAAGACAAGGTTTTTTCGATCTCCTTCGAAAGACAGGGTTTTTCGAACTCCTTCGAAAGACAAGGTTTTAATTGCGTTTAATAGGGTCTCCAGTTATGCGGGGCTACGATTGATGTTTATTGATCGGATTCGGATTACGAAATCAATACAAGAATTTTCTTCCCCACAAAATTATGAAGCGTCAACGGATCCACTCAAAAAGTTGTATGAGACAACAAAACGAGAATATGCCGAATTGTTATATCTATGTATTTGGATTTTCAACCCTTCACCAGTTAATTCTTGTTTTATTTTGTTCAATCTGTTTTCAATATTGTTAATTGTCAATTGTAGATGTTGTATGACTTTAATTAATGAAATATAGTGTCCTTGTGGACTTCTTTCAAAAAAAAAAAAAGTATTATTTCAGGTTATCCCTTTTCTCTCTTGTTTAGTGAGAATTGAGAAATGATTTGGTGTTTATTAAAAGGTGGAGGTGCATGGTGTTTGTAAATACTCATTGCTTCATTGGACTCTATATCCAAGGAAAATTTCGGTGTGCTTTACAGTTGGATAACCGAGAATCATTTGATTTATTTGACTATAGTGTTTTTGTTTTCGAGTAATATAAAAAGAAAGATGATGTATTTTTGCCTTTTTATATGGGTGCTTCATGTCTACTTATACTCTCAGTCTCTTACTAACAATTATTACTACATTATATAATCAGGGTGTTCGGGATATTAGTTAACAGAAATTCAGCATAACTTAGTCAATAACGTAATTTGGAAATGATTGAAGATTTGAATCTAGATGTACGTAATGCCTTCATTAATTACTAAGTAGTCAACAAAAAAATGTACTAGCTATTAAACTAGATGCTGCAACTTAAGAATCGAGTGATGTGTTTAATTTTTGTGGAACATATAGACAATAAAATTTAGAATGTAAATATGAGAAATAAAAGTAAAGAAGATGAACAACAAATATACGTGGTTCAATTAACATGATCTATTTTACATGGCATGAAGGACTAAAGAAGATAAACAATGTAGGGGATACAACTCTATCCTTTAAAAAACTTTCTTATATCGTTATGAAGGCTATTAAGAATGCTTTATAATGATTAAAGAAGCTTTCTTTGTTTTATTGCCAGATGATGCTTCATTTTATGATCAATAATCAATAGAACCAAAAATTTCAAAAAAAACGTTATTTATTTGACAAGTGAAACTTTCAAAAGTTTCCAAATATTATGGTCAAACAAATTGTTGCTGACACTTCATGGAAAATGTAACTTAATGCTTCAACCAAATGATCACTTCATTATAATTTTTGTTGCACATCTTATGGCCAAATTTATATCTTTATGGTAGATACATATGGTATATAATGCACATGTCTATCATTTTATTGTACACAAATTCTTGGGTGTAACATTCCAAAAACCACTATTCTTTTTGTAAAAAGTCTCAAATAACATGAAATAAATGACAAAATGACATTAAATTCATGTCATTATTTGTATAATCTGTGTCATTTTTGTTGGAGTCTATGTCATTATGTACGTGTGAGGTTTTGTGACACAATAAGTTATGATATACTCGCTCTGTCCTTAAATAGAGTGCCCAATTCTTTTGGGCACAAGTATTAAGAAGAAATCATGTGTATGACCTTAGTTGTATTAAATCATAATTAAATATAGAAGTTGGTACACTTTTTATGAATTGTTTATTAAGGAGAGAGAATGTGGGCCATATGGGAAATTGAGTTATATTATAAAAGTTGAAAGTAAAATAATATTTTAATTGGTGGACCAATACCAAATAAGGAAATGAGAAATCTATTTGGGACAAACATAAATGGAAAAATGAACACTCTATTTAGGGACGGGGGGAGTAACATGTTACACCCAAAACGCACTTTTCATTGTAGCCTTCTACTACACTTGTTGGCATATGGATATACTGTTAGCTCAAGTTCAAACTTCTATTCATTCATAATCCAACCGTGACCATGTCAATATTTATTATATAGTTTGAGTTAGAGATATGATAATTAAATTTGGAGAAGAATAGAAGATAACATTAATAAAAAACCACTAGTTATTAATCTTATTTATACTCTTAATTTGCCTTTAAAAATGCAAAAATTGGACTTACACAAAAAAAACTAATGATGATTGCAAATTGAAAACTACCCGAGGGGTTGATTTAATTGAGTAATGATCAAAATGGACGTATAGATAAGAGAGAAAGAGACGGGAGACCGAGTGGGATGTAAAGATGCTTTTGACTAATTGAAGAAATAGACTTTTAGCAACCAAAACTTTAAAATAACTCCGACATAGAGCGTGATTATGGTGGAGGTGCAATAAGAATTTTTACAATAATTGTGTGTGGGCAATCAAAGGATGGCCTTACTATTGCAGTAGTACCATACCACTTTTAATTCAACTTTTGCATGGGAGAGGATGGATCTTTAAAATGGGTCATTAGAAGGGGTTATTCGGAGTCCGTGGGGTCATATGATTTGAGTTTAATTGGATCTGCCTTGCGAGTTGTTCGAATTAAACATTCTTAGATGGTCATAATAATTATGGCCATGAAAAATCTAGTAAATGGAACAAATATTATAAGAAGACTTGTATAATCGTTTTTTAGGTTACGGATATTCCGTCAATTTTTGTTGTTATTATAACTTATGAGATAAAACTATCATCTCTTTCTCCTTGTATATAAGTACAATTCTTCATGATACATTTTATTCATCCAATTTTGAGAAAGAGCTCATGTAGTCATGTGACTCCAATCTCTCCAATTCATGACGACATGAGTGTGTGGCAATGATGCTTATAATTGGGAACGACTTGACCATAACGTTATAGAATCTTGGACGGATTGTATCTCATTTTCAAAACAATGTTTTTCTGCGACACAATCACATGCTCATATTTCTCATTGGACTTTTTTGGTTTATTGTCTCCCAAAATAGTATATATTAAGGAATTACTATACTAATATGAAGGGAGATAATACAAGTTGTATTATAATGAATTATACTTATTTAGTTAAATATTACAATTATATTTGTATTGAAAACTGACAACTGATGTAAACTATATTCTCTAACTAACAGAAAACGATAACGAAAATACCGATACATCCAATTGTTTGAACGTGGGAGCAACCAAATAGCCATTGGGCCTATATAAAGGAAAACCATAATTGATAGTCCACACACCAACGCCAACTTCCCAGCCACTGTCAGCTCTTTTAAAGTTGAAACTTTCAACCAACTTCCCGCTCAATTGCTGCGTTTTCCCGCCCTAATCGAAATTTCAGGTCATTCTCTTTCTCTCTCTTTATTATTTTAACAATGGCGATTTCGTTATCCAATTTAACATTGTTAGGGTTTCAATATGTTATCGTAATCTTGGGAATTGGGATAGTTACTAGTTTTTACTTTTTGGTACTTTTGCCCTAATTTTGCTGTTTTGAATGGTAATCGTATATAATTTTCATGCTCGTCGGAGAATTGTATGCTTATTAATTATGGATTGAAGGAATATGGAATAGTAGTTTAAAAAGAAAATGTTGCTTTGTCTAACATTTATAATTGATTTAGCACGATCATTTCTGAGGAAATTATAATGTACTACTTGATGTGTTAGTGAGTAGTGACTACGTGTTAGATGTTAGAAGTTAGCTGTCAACCGTCAAAGTAACGATTGAATGTAGTAAATTTTTGTTCGGAAAATAGAATACATAAGTTAGCTTTTGCAAAACCCTAAAAATCACTACCTTAAATGTGCTCACCACTACTTTGCCGAACACTATTATATGGATTTTATATTGTTTGGACTTAATTAAAACACTAAAAGCTACTTTTGTGATTAAAGCGGAATGAACTCTTCATATTGCTTTTAGTTAATAGTTAAACTAAGTTGAAGAAGAAGAAGAGCTCTTTAGGAAGTGGCATGTTGATTGGATAAAGAAAAGTCTAAATTATTGATTTGGGAGAGAGAGGGTTGACACTGCTTGACATCACAAAATGTGAAACTAATAGTCCTCGGCAACATCAATGTCGTTGCAAACTTGCAATGCCTCAATCCTTGATTCTTGTTCCTGAAAATTTATCACATTTGGCAATTGCTTAAGCAAAGTCTATTGGGTTTTTATATAACAAAATATTACTTCATAACAAAATTATCGAGTCCTTTTTTATGTACAAGACATACAATGACGCTCACCAACATTCAAATAACTGAATAAGTAAGAATGTTTGAGTGTTTGCCATACTTGAATTTGTTTCTACTTGCTCTGTAGAGCAGTGATAGTTAAAAGTAATCCATTTTAATCTCCCATCTCTCCATTTAGGGAAGCTGTTTAGATCTAATATGGCATAGATTTCTGGCACTCAACACATTATGGGGAGGGGAAGTGGGCACCGGGGACAGGGGAGGAAGAAGACTCAATACATTATGGTTTGTTTTCTACGGCTACTTATTTATAGGACATATTTCCATCAAAACACAAATTATTTGCTGAATTATTACATAAAAGTAATAGAATCAACCAGCAATAACAGATTATAAACCAATGTGGCTAACTGTACAGCTCTAATGATTCCTATGAAAAGAAACATATGTACTATAGAACTTGATAACTTGCAATCTTGAGACCCAAATAGAACTTCTCAAAAAAATTGAAGTACCATATGTATTTTGGATTTTGATTTCAAAACATCTGCAGCACCACCATCTAATTTTGAAAGTCTGAAAGAGCACACTAGAAGAGACAACATGTATGAGTATCATTCTGTTCCTGGCTTGCATTTTAGGAGTCTACTCGCTGCTCATTTTCCTGTATAGTTGGGATAAATTTGTCAAGCTGAATGGTATTACGGCGTCTTTACATTTAGAATGTCTGTGATAAAGGGGAGAAAAAAAAGAACCAGAAGCACTTACTTTTGTCAGAGATTCTGCCATGACCTTGTTTTTTTTTTCTTTTCATGAGACTCATGCTTGGCCTTTCCATCTGCTGGTGGGTGCAGGATGTGAACCAACTGTCTCGAAAGCCTGAACCAGCAATGCAACTCGTTGCTTCTTTGCAGGAGCAATGTTTCCAATAACTTTCTGAAGTGCATTATCAAGCATCCCTTCCTCCCAGCTTTGCTTATCATTGGATGAAACTTGACGTAATGAAGGAATGCCTTCTTCTGAGTGAGATGTCTGAGAAAGGTCTTGTTCATGCACTGGTTTAAGTTTTTGCATTTTTTTCATTGCCTTGACGAACCTCTTACACAGAATGACTTTGGAAAGCGTGCTGTAGTTGTTGGGGAGTTTTTCTTTTGATGATGTTTTATCTTCATCTGGAGTTGCTACAGTATCAGTATGAAGTGATGTTGCAAATCCAGCGCTCTGTGTTGCAGCAGATGAGGGCTCTTCTCCATGATTCCGACTGTATACTTCTTGCTCTGAAGTTGTTCTACTGGTCATCGATTCCGTATCAGAAATCTGGTCCTGGAGAAGTAGCATTTCTTCTACTGCTGTCTCTACCAGCTTAATTGCTTCATTTTCTTGAAACTCAAAACTTGTTGGAGTTTGAACACCCATATCCCTGCAACTTTTGCCTCTCGAAGAATGCTGAGAAGAATCATCTATTTTCCTTTCTGACATCTTAGTGCTGTCTCCCTGTGCATGTACATCAACTACACTTGTTTTTGGGGCTTCATTTTCATCCAACATATCAGTTGCGACATGCTGCAGTATTAGGCCCCACAGGCTGATAGATTTTTCCAAAGATTTACTTTTTTGTAAGTGGTTATTCCATTCATCTTCTGAGTCTTCAGATTGTGGAGACTTCTTTGCAGATTTTGAGGCTATTTCAGTAATCCCGATCAAGTGTTCACCAATTGAAGTTTTCTCCTTGAGCTGAACGCATGCTTCTTCTCTAAAATATGTTCTTTCCTCCAGTGAAACAGCTGGTGCATTTGCACAATTAATTTCTGTTGGGTCCTGACAGTTATCTGGGAGAGTTGTGATTGCATCAGATGTTGCTGCAATATTACCATTCGACGCATATTCTTTGGTTAAGCTAGGACTTCCCTTTTTGCAGATTTCGTGTGAAACTCTTTTTACGACTACTTCATTGCTGGAAGTTGTTGATCTGTCTAGCTTGAGGTCAAAACCACCAGAAAGTTCTGAATCCTGCAATGATAATGTATCCTCCTTTTTCTTTGTATCCCCTTCTGAGGAAATAGTATCAGAAAATTCTGTTTCAGGGCAGTAGAGTTCTTTTCCCCTTTGTTCAGGATTTGGATTGACTTTTTCAAAGGCTTTAACCAACAAGGATACTCTTCTTTGTTGTACAGGAGCCAGCTCAGAAATAACTTTTTGCAACACATTATCAAGCATCCATTCATCCATCCCTTTTCTCTCACCCACAGCACGAGTTGTCAGATGAGCCTTTCCCGTTTCTGAATCAGAATGTGAGGGTAGACCAAATTGCTTTTGCGGGTAGGACCTCTGTGTCTTTTCCATTGCCTTGATGAATTTTTTGCAAATAATAAATTTCCTCAGCTTGCTGAATCCCCTGGATAGGTTTTTCTCAGGCTTTTCCTCTATTGACACTCTTTGACCTTCTTCCGAAGCAGCTTCTCTATTGTTAGAAGTTGATTCATTTTGAAGGTCTTGTGGCGCATTAAGGATATCATTGATGACTTCTCTTACCAGTTTAATGGCATCATTCTCAGTAAGTTCACTTGTTATGCTGCTTGCATCACTATCATCAGTCTCTGCATCAGAAATTATCTCAGATGACGCGCTGCTACCCTTGTTCTTTTGGTCCTCACTGGTCAGTTCTTCATTCACTTTGCTCCCAGCTTCTGCAGCACTGACAGATTCAACATGTTGATATATCAGGTGCCACATACTAGTGTTCTTCTGTTTGTCACAAAAGATTCCTTCAGTTATGTTAGCCTCGTCATCCTGCTCAAGATCCTTGGTATGTTGAAATGTTTCATGCATGGGATTGTCATCAATCTCCTCCTTTCCCACTATTGATCTACTCAACGGGTCACTAACTGGAGAACCTGCAAAAGCCATAGTATGAACAAAGGGGACTTTATGCTGCTGTCTAGCATGTTGCTATCGTATATAAGGACTATAGGACATAGAAGTAGATGTTATTTACAGCTAAGCAAGTACCTTTTATGCTGGTTTGATGGTGGTTGTGACAATTGGAGTCATCTGAATCAAGAATCTTGTGGGATAAGTCTGTCCTGAGGTTTATGAACTTTATGCTATGATCTTTCTGCACACTTTTTCCTGATGTAGAACCTTTACCAAGCATATTCAATCTATCATTAAGCATTGGAGGAATGTCATCACCATAAGACGTTGATCCATCATGCTTAGACTCAAGAAGTTCCTTTATGTCTGTTGAGATTTCTGATTCAATAGCAGCGTCCCACTCTAATTTCGTTTGATTTCCAATGCCTTTTCTCTCTGGTTTGACTATTTCAAATGCTTCTACAAGTAGTGCCACTTTTTTCTGTTGATCAGGAGCCAGGTTAGAAATAACCTTTCGAAGCGCGTAATCAAGCATCCATTCTTCTTCATTTTTCCTCTCATTGATGCTTAAATGCCTGAGGTAAACTCTTTCTTTCTCCGCGGCCATCTCTGCAGACAAATGTCGTACTTTTCGTGGGCTGATCTTTCTAAGTCTTTCCATTGCCTTGATGAATTTGGCAGTAGCAATAGCTTTTTTCAGCTTCCTAAAGCTCTTCGACATTTCCTTCGGGGCTTCTTTTGCTTCATTTTGTTCTGCTTGCTGTTGGAGTGGGCCACTTGTGCTCTCTACTCTATGCAGCTTTTCTTCTGGCTCTGATATACTATGCTTATTCACTCTCTTTTCTCCAGAAATTTCTTGTCTAGAAGCTAGATCAGTTGAGTAACAAAGTTCTCTAGCATCATCAGCAGCTCTGCAATGGTCTTGAATGGACTTCTGGTCAGATTTTTGCTCACGGCTTTGCAGAATTGCATTAATTGCTTCCTTTACCAAATATATGGCAGCCGACTGATCAAAATCTGCACTCTGCTTATCTTCACCTTCGTCAGATTTCTTCAATTGAGTACTCAGGGCTGTTGATTCTGGATCGTTTATTGCCTGGCAGGTGTCTGCTTCATCACCTTGTTCCTCTTCATCCACTCCATGTACTTCCTGCTTTCCAGCTGTTGATGCTTCATTTGGGTTAACATGTTGATATATCAGGTGCCACATGTTTTTGTACTTCTGTTTGTCAGAGAGGATAGTGGCAATATCACCATCGACCTCAGAATTGCCAGTTGATAACGAGGAAGAAAATTCAATAGCTCTCTCAGTCTCTTCATTTTTGGTACTTGGTTCTTCAAGTTTGACAACCACAGAAGCTAATCTTGAACCATTGTCAAACAACTCCAGAGTTGAATCTGATATTGCAATTTCATCAGTCTCCAGCGTAATTACGTCATCTAGAATATCATTGCATAGATTGAACAATTGATGTGATCAGAATAGCAATAATTTGAGGTGCAACATGTACGTTATCTTTCATAATTGGTTTTTCTAGTGCCCTACCAACATAAACGAATTTACAGTTACCTGCTGAGCTATACTGTTGGTCATGATGTTCCCCTGGATATCTTTCTAGAGATGCATCTCTGGTGGGTAGTTGGATGCTATCATCTTTCTTTTGAAGAACCTGTTCAATAGATACGGATCTTTGCTGCTGAGATTCAAGATAGCATTTGTTCGCTTCGTTTGCGGGTGTGGCTAGTCCAATGCTGTCAGCAACTTCACCTTTCAAAGGATAACATTTAATGCTCTTCTCTTTCTGCTCAGGGTGCAGTGTTTCAAATGCTTCTGCAAGTAGTGCCACTCTTCTCTGATGTTCCGGAGCCATCTTGGATATCACTTGTCTAAGTGCATAATCGAGCATCCATTCTTCATCATTTTTCCTTCCAACCATGCTTCGATGCCTCAGATAAACTCTTTCTGTATCCGAGGTTGAGTCTGAACATAGATTTTGTGATTTATGCAGACCGCTCTTTTTTGTCAGCCTCTCCATTGCTTTGAGGAATCTGGTAGTTGCAATTGCTTTTTTCAGCTTGCTTAAGCTCTTGAACATCTTTCTCTGAGGAGACTTCAGTTCATCACATTCCACTTGCTGTTGGACTGGTAAACTTGTATCCTCTACATAATGCAGCTTATCTTCTGGGTCTGAGTAGGTATGCTGTTCCTCACTCTTACCCTCTTCTATGGAATTTTCTTCTGTGCAAGATAAAGGAGCAGAAATGTAATAATCTCTAGCATTGTCAGTACGTTTGTGATGGTCTTGAGAGGACTGCAAATGAGTTGGCTGCTCATAACGCTTTAGAATTGCGCTAAGGGCTTCTTTTACTAGCTTTATGGCAGCTGATTGGTCAAGTTCAGGCTTCTCACTTGCTGCACTTTGGTTATCATTATCTTCCCTTTGATCCATGCTGTAACTATCTGGAGTTGATGCCATGTCATTCGTTTGTTGACAGTTGTTTGTATCACCACCATCTTCTTCTTCATTGAATTTACTGGCTCGCTGCTGCTCATTGATGGATGCTTCATTTGATGCAACCTGCTGGTAAATTAGGTTCCACATTCCAGTATACCTCTGTTTATTGAAGAAAATACTGGTCATATTACCAACCAGGCTGACTTCAGAATCCATATTAGAAGATTGGGATGGAACCTTGAGAGCGTTCATAGGTTCTTTATCACCCATACCCTCATCATTGAATGCTATATTATTAACACAAGCAGCCGTTGAGCTCTTTTCAGATAGCACCAAAGTAGACTCTAAAGTGGTGGTCTCATCTGATTCTTGCAGAATTTTGTCATCTGGAGGACATTGGACAAGTTTAAAATTTCAGATCAGTTGTTTGTATGGTGTAGCATGTTTATATCCTTTATTTCCAATACAAATTAAAGAAAAACTAATTTGAATACCTGTTGTGCTCGCCTGATATTCATTATCTTCTCTTGCACATTTTTCCGCAGGAACAACCTGTTCATTAGATGATAATACATCTTGCTCAAATTCCACAAATTCTTTCGTCTCTCCATACATGGGGATAGACACACTTTTCACAAGATAATTCCTGTTGCTCTTCTCTTCCGTCTCTGGAGTGACTGTTTCAAACGCTTCAACAAGTTGTGCTACTCTTCTTTGTTGATCAGGATCCAGCTTAGAAATTACTTGTCTAAGCGCATTATCAAGCATCCATTCTTCAGTATTTTTCCTTTCGTTCATGCTTAAATGCCTTAGATGTACTCTCTCATTCTCTGAGGCTTTTTCTGGAGATAAATATTGTGGTTTGCGTGGGTTTATCTTTTTCAGTCTTTCCATTGCCTTGATGAATTTAGCAGTCACAAACATTTTTCTGAGTTTGCTGAGGCTCTTGGACATTTGTCGTCCTGACATCTCTCGCCCATTTGGTTCATCTTTCTGCAGTAATTTATTGCCTATTTGCTTCATTCTGTTTTGGTTTTCTGTCAATTCCAATTTCATCTCTTTGCCTCCTATATCACCACCCTCACTGAATGTTTCTTCTTTGGAGGTTGGAGGAGTTAAGATATGCTTACTGACAGAACTATTAGCCACTTCTGGGACTGGATTTGACTGCTGATCTGCATCAAGCTGTAAAATTGCATTAAGTGCTTCTTGAACCAACTTAACAGCTGCACTCTGATTCAATTCAAGCTTCTCAGTCGCTGCAACTTGGTCGTCCCCTTCTTCATTGAAATCGTTGCTGTATTTACTCTGTTTCACATCCAAGTTATCCATCTCATGGTTAGCGTTTCCATCTGCACCTTCTTTTTCATCTGCTCGTTTGACTCCCTGGGTTTCATACATTGATGCTTCACTCGAAATAAGTTGCTGATGGATCAACTGCCACATGCTTGTATACTTCTGTTTGTCGGAGAGATAATTGATCAGATTATCACCTAGACTAACTGCAGAATCTCTGCTTGCAGAATGGAAATGATCCCCAGAGAGATTCTGAAGCTCTTCTCCTGCTATACTTGGTTGAAGTGACTTACGAATAGACCCTGATTCTGGACCATTCATGTCAGGTAATTCTAAAGGCAAACTTATAGCTGCAATGTTGCTATTCTGCTGCTGAGTTTTATCATCTAGGTCAACATTACAACCTCTGGAGGTCTCATATATTTCCTGCTCACCATCGTTCAATGCGGTTTTTTCCTAACACAGGATAAAATAAAATAAAATAGTTTTTTTAATACAGAATCATGTTCTCCTTTGTGATGTGTCTTCAGATTGGGAACCAGATCTTACATGTTTTGTCATGGAGTAATAAACTTCATTCAAGACAAATTACTTTTTGTTTGGAGTGTATCTAAACCTTATATAGAAAGAAGGTAGTAGCTGATTCTTACCTCGGGTCCTGATGTCTCACTGAGTGTTTCTGATAGTTTCCCTTCATAGTCCCCAACACTGACTTGGTCATATGTCGAACCATTTAATGCTTTTGCATCATTGCTCAGGGCGCCTTCAGTAGCCCACTTTCTTCTGGGTTTGGCATAGATTTTAATGAGAAAGTCTATTCCGTCATCTTCTGCTTCCGCAGCTTTTTCTGTCGCTTCATTCTCGAGTTCTCCTGATGCATAACTTTCAGCAGAGACTATTTGTGTTGATTGATCCATTCTGGTGGCACTTGCATAATGTTCCATTTCTTCTTTGAACTGGCTCTCCAGCTGCTCACGTTTTTGGTTACCGAGCAGTTTCCTTTTCGCTGAGATAAATTCTTTAAGAGGTTGAGAAGGGGCTTGGTTGCGGTGACCATGAATCGAGCAATAACTGTACGGGCAAACATGAAAAGATGACGTCCCCTCCAATTCACCTCCCCGTGAAAGAAGTTCAATGTCATGATCTGGGACTGCAGTTCTCTTTAGAGCGGATGAACAGGTGGCACGAGCAACACCTGTTCCTGACAGTGGAGTAATCTGTGGTCTTTTCCTTACTTTACTCCTTTTAGGTCTCAGGCTTGGAATCTTTGCTAGGATCCTTAGAGGCCTCAAACTAGATGTCCTTGTCAAACCCTTCTCAGAATTCTGGCAAAAAGAACTACAGTTCAGTTCATGACAGCAAATGTTTCCCTAAACACATGTTTTATTTTTATTGTTTTCCAATTTTCTAAGAATTGATATCTAACATTCTTAAATACAGAATTATACATGAAAGATGAAAACGAACCTTTCTTGTTTCTTGAGAGCTGCTGCCTTTCATGTTATATGGTTCTGCATCATTAGACATAGGCTCTGTTTCTCTGCCACTGAATCTGGAATGTGGTCTCTGCTTTGTTCTTGATGATCTTATACTCTTGTATCTCATCAACTTTCTTGATCTTGATCGCTCTAAGATTCCCTTTTGTTTCGCTCTAGACCGGACCATGCTATCCTGGAAATCGGAACCACTTACATTCGGGATTTCTGAATCAATTTCCATTCCTCCAATTATTTCAGCATTGTCCTGAAATTCAAGCATTTCATGTTGGTTGATACCAACATCTGGAAACTGAGAATATCTAGCCCGAATTTTCATTGATTTTTTACTAGACAACTTCTTTGAATGCTTTAAACTAGGCACCCTCTTTATACATTTCTCTGGTTTGACTTTAACTGATATATCTACACCTGCAGAATCAGAGCATTCTTGCACTGAGACAAGCTTATTCAATTTCGAGGTGGACTTTGCTGATGAAGTTCTGCTGTCACTCCCTTTTCTGGCACTGCTAGTTGTAGCTTTCATGTAGTTGGGTGATGATGTCCCTGAAATGGCAGTAGACGATGATTCAGATATGACGCCGCGATTAACCCGAGTTTTTTCTCTCCTCATTGATAATCTCAATCTGTCCAGGTTTGCAACCTTTACAGACCTCACTTTCTTCAGTTTCTTTCTTGGCTCTGTCCCTCCTTCTCTGTATGTTTCTTGTGTTGAAAATGTTATATTGGCCATTTTTTGCTTATGGGAATACCGTGGTTACTGGAATCTGATGCGATGGCCAACTTTTCTTTATTTCTAACTTTTTCTGGTACAATAATATTGGATTCTTTTCATAAAAGAGGTGAAAATCTAGTATGGGTGTGAATTTGATATCTGGGAGGTGATTTAGTTGCTTCTTTTTGGAGGTAATCTACCTTTATTGGTGGGCAAAAGTGATTTCATGGACTGGTCTAATTTGGACACAAATAATAAACGGCGTTTAAAGGTGAGTAGGTTGAAAAGATTGCATTAGTTTACATGACTAATTATTTTTTCATCAGATGTTTTTGTTAATCAAATGGGTTGGTGTCACTGGCCATGGGAAGATGATGGTTGTAAAGTAATATAATGAGGCATTGACTTGTACAGAAAAGGGCGGTATTGAGTAATTGACTGGGCCTGCTTTGCCGGCTTGACCTGTATAAATTCATCAGTAGACTTCACCTCTTTGGTGCTCATTCTTTTGAAAATGAGGTTTCTATTGTTTTATGCAGTACTATTCTCTTACTTCCTTTTCATTATCCTTTAGAAAAAAACAGTTTAACGAGGAGGATTTTCTTTTCGAGTTATTTTACTTATTATTCTTGTGGTTTTTTCATCTTTGGTGTCAAATCATTGCTTTCAAATTTTTTTACGTTGTACCCCTTAACTTGAGGAATTATGCACGAATTATAACCTGGATGATGACCAAACAGTATATCTTATAAATTGATTTCAATTCTTTTATATCCAAAACCCCCTCGTACAACTTTTCTAAAAATGTGGAAGTTTTTTTTTTCTCAAAATATTGCTTCTTTAATAACTAACTCAAATTAGGCTTTATCAACAAGTATTAGGATACAGAGATAAGATCTTTGTAATTGAAGGGGTACAAAAGAATTTTATAAAAGCGTGCATAGTTGTAGATACATTATAGAAAATGAAAATAATATAGAAGATAATACGTAGAAAAACCCCGATCCTGTTCTCTGAAAGCAATCTAGGTACATAGCTAAGTGGGACTGAGATGGCTAAGACTTGCCCTCTCACTTGAAGGATATTGTTTTTTATATTAAGCATTCATTGTTTCCCTTTAAGCCAATATATTAGGTGTAACAAATAACAATAATTAATTTTACATAAGCACTTTCTACTTTAGTCTTTGATGATGAGCAACATGAGTTGAGATGACGGTGTGTGAATGTTTCCCATCTTTATACCTTTTCTTCTATCAACTTGGCTCTGTTTTCCTTTTTAAAGTGCTAGTACATATTCTGAGACTTGCAAGTTGCAATTGTATATGCAACACATGAGTGGGGATGTAGGATATTCATTGCTGTAACACTGATTCATATCAGCCAATTTTATGCTTGTTGGAATAAACTATTTCAGAAATTCTAAGGTATAACTGTTACACCATATAATTTATGGTGTAACAACCCACAAACCACCGTTTTTTTTGTGAAAAAACTCAAATGACATGAAATAAATGATATAATGACATGAGGTTCATGTCATTATTTGTATATCACATGTCATTCTTATTGTTTACATTATTACGCATTACACCATGTAAGTTATGAAGATGCTACACCTCAAGACGTACTCTAATTATTTACTTCATCCGTTCTTTAATAATTGCAATAGGTAGGGGTTGCACATTTTTTAAAGAGATGAGAGAGATGAAAAAATGGACCCATGTGATAAGGAGAGAGATAGAGAGAAAACATAGTCAAATTTAGTAATGTTGCAATTAATATTAAACTTTCAAATAAGGGAAATGTTGCAATAATAAAAGAAAGCATGAAGTATATGATAATTAATAAAAACAATAAAAATAACTTTGGTGGTGGTTATTGGTTATGATTTTGGAGGAAACTGAAAAGTTGATGAACTTCTAGATGTTAAGAGGAAGATTGACTATTATAATATCAGTACATAATAAGACAGTTGACAGTTGCCACGTAACACTTTTGTATTACCATAATGATGTGAAGGACTTCTGATATTCTTAAGGTACTAATTACGGACCATTATATGCATAAATATGCTGGCCATCTCAAATTTGATTATCTAAATGATAACGTATGGTTATCCTTATAAAATATGATCATATTCAAATAAGATTATGTTGTGCACTTCACATGCAGAAGGAATTAGTACAACGTATTCTATGTCACATGATTTTGTTGTATTATCCGGATGACGACAGTGAAACGCGTTTAGACGACTTGAAGCACAGGCCCACAGCCCAGGAGTGGGCCCATTTGATTGGATCACCGACTACTAGAGGTGAACATGTGCCATGTGGAACCCCAATTCCATCATCTCCCCCACCCAAATAAAGAAAAAGGTGCTTCCTTAGATCTCAAATCCTGAATCATATTCATCTCAATTCTCATGTGTAGTATTGTGATGGATTCATGGTGGTTACTGGTTAGTAGGTGGTTGGCAACGTTGCTGCCATCTATTTAATGCTCTTTATAGATCAAAATTAATGAGTTCAATCCTTAAAGATATTCTTTATTTGGGAGTGATATTGTCCTTCGGCTGATTTTACTTGCTAAAATTGCCTTTTCCAACTATAGAAATATTATAGTAAAATGTCATATGCCGCCAAATTTTTCTATTGCAACATTGAATCTTGGCACATTAAAAAAATTGTCATGATAAAGGTACAATAATATCTGAAATTTGCTATTATGTGGCAGGTTATAATGCGTGCTTACACGTTTTAATAATAGTATAGATGTGAGAGGGGGAGATAGAATGAAATAAAGGGACATGTGATGGGAGATAAAACTTTTATCCATATTTAGTAATGTTGCAAATATTATTGAACTTTTATAAATGGAAAACGTCGCAGTAGTAAAGGGTGGTGGACGTAGATGGTACAATCTAATGCAATTTTTATTTACCACTGTAGCCTCATTTAATCAATCATCCACCATACATAAGTGGCCACAAGCCCACAATAGTTGTTGCACTTGGCCCATCTCGAGTTTTAGACAATTTTTTTGTGCTTTGGGCATGATTGTGTTTACGGCTAGAATTATGGTGTGGTGAGATTTGGCTAATAAAGTTCCCTCCAAAAGACTGTTTTACTTGGTAAGCACAAGCCCAATGAAGATTTTTTGAACCTTATAGACCAACCACTCTATTTTGCTCTTCAATTTTTCTTATGTGATAATTTCTTGTGAAGTATGGTTTTCGAACATGACTTCATTTACTTTTTAGACTTGTATGACATATGGTAATGTTGAAATGATTTTTTTTGGCAACGGGACAAAAGAAAGGAAAGAAAAAACATTCTAAGGGGGTTTCTAGATTGAAATGACCAGGTTTCTTAGATCTTCTTTTGTCTTAGGAAACAAAGAACCTTGTACAGCCCATCGATCACCACTAGGCCTGGTTATTGGACAGGGTTGTCCAATGGCATGAGGTTCGGGCCATTATTAAAGAGCTTTATTACCCTTTAGTCCTTAATGGATAGGGTTATTATAGGGTTTTAAATGGAAAGGGCCCTTATTCTGTCTTATTGGGCAACCCACCTTAAATTATTATTGTCCACTAAAATCATTAAAGGGTCTCATTTTTTCTGTCTCCTCTCTATCTCCTCTCTCCTTTCTCAGTTGACAAAGAATTAGGGCAAAAATCAGGGTAAAAATTCCAGGCTCTTATCCTCCATCAAAATATGAATCGATTAAAATCAGATTATGGAAATCGTTTGAGCGACGGATCTAAATGCTTCGAAGCAACAAATTCCCAAAGAAGGTGATCCGAAAAAGACTCGGCGAAGAAGCAGGCGAAGAAATATGTTTGCATTTCTGTTGAACTATGTTAATCTTTTCAAATACATTAACTTTTAAAGCAACTTTAGGGATTTTTGTCAAACTTTTATTGATGGGGGTATTAATATGCTTATCTTATTATATCAGGAACCTTTTTAGCATGAGAAATGCTTCAATTGTTGTGTCGATTGTTTTTGGTATTACTGAATCCTTGTTCTAGTTTGATATTTGCAGGAGTTTTGCATTTCGATTTGCTATTGGGTTGTGGCTAGAAATTTGTAGTTTTGTTGGCCTTGGTTCTTTCCCATAGCCTCATTTATAAATTTCAATAAGGTTCTTTTGTTATATGCTTTCTTGGTTTATTAAATTTGGTCTGAATTTCAAGTGGGCTTGACCCGTTAATAACCCGTTAAAAATTTTGCACGACCCGCACCCTGACCCGTTATGGAGTATGCCCGACCCGCCCCGCTAATGACCCGCCCTGCTAGTGACTCGACCCGACACGCCCAATAATCAGGTCTAATCACCACTATCGAACACCCCATCACAACCGTACACAAAAAGACAAGGGTTATTGGATTTGGATGAAACAAACATTAAACAAACTAAAACAACTATCACGAGATGCATAATACCACGCCCTAAATTGGAAAACTCGAACATGAGCGGGAAGGGGAAGGGGAAGACACAAATACTAAGCACAACCATCGAATCGACAATTAAAACCAGGGAAGGGGGAAGGGAAGACACAAAACAAACAAGGGAAAGGGGAACGCAACACGACAAACGAAGGGGAGAAGGGGACTCGATGGAAAACGCTAACACAAAGCGGCGCGACACTGGGAAGGGGAACCCTACTAACGTAACAGGGGAGGGGAAAGGGACGTCCGACGAACGTAACAGGGGAGGGGGAAGGGAAGCCTGACAAACTAAACAGGGGAGGGGGAAGGGAAGCCCGACGACCGCAACAGGGGAAGGGGAGGGGTAAAACAAGGATGAGTAGATTATATGGGTAGATTATATTAGATAGACATAGGGTTTTTCTTACATAGTTACATCTCGCCTTTTACTAGTATTTGCCCTAAATATGTATTGACATTCTTTTTTATTCCTCCTTACCTCTCACCTCACTCTTCTATTATTTGTCCTTTTTATATTTTCTTTTCATATTCTAGAAAAAAAAAATTCGCCGGACAAAATAGTAGTTTAATAAAATTGCGAAAGGGAATAATTTTGGCTCCTAAAACGAAATTAAAAAAATATTATTTTACAAAACCAAATAATTTCTCGATACCTACATAGTTTTATTGATAAAAAAAATAAAAAGATCACAAAATTTATAGTGATGGCTCACCATATGACGAGATGAAATATATAGATATTTTTAGCTCATGATATGACGAGTGAAGAATTATTTCGGCATTAATGTTTTGGGTTGATTTTATCTTATTTCACGGCATAGATCTTGAAAAATAATGTGATTAAAAAAAACCCACTTAATTACGAGCTTTGAAGCTAAAGTTATGCCTTCAAAAAATTTGTAAAATTGGCCATTTTTTAACAACTATTTTTGAGCGAATTTCGCTAGCATAGTTGTCAGTCACGTAAGTGATGATTTAACATGGGTGTGGATCACGGGCAGATCTAGGATTTTGAATTTGGGGGGTACTAACTAAAACAAACAATGATCATATATTCATGATACACAAATGAGAAGTTGAATTTTAATTATAACAAAACCAAACTTTATATTATCTGAACCATAAACTCATCAACCTATGCAACTTTTACTTTAATATCTTCAATTATTTGTTACTAAAGTTTATAAGAAGCTGATATAAATTTAGTAAATGTAAATAGATACAAATCCAAAATTTTAAATAATACTCCCCATGTTTTTTATCTTTCTCACTTGGAATTTTGACACTATTCATACTTAGAGATAATCTTCTCAATTTATAAGAAAAAATATAGTCATGTGGGGCCTGGTTTGATTCGTCTTAATTAGTACTTTATTAATATTTAATCGTTACAATTTGTACTAATATATAAAGAATGATATTTAAGTTCAAAGAGGTGCATCGGGATACGCGCACAGGAAAGTGAGAATGATAAAACAACAAAGGGAGTAAAATTTATTTTTAAGTATTTGTAAACAAATCTTGGTCATACTTAATATATACTACTCCCTCCGTCCCAGAATACTCTTGACACTTATCAGGACACGTAGTTTTAGATGATAAGTTATTGTTTGGTTATCAATTGTTATTTTATTGAAAAAGTAGATGTGATAGGAGTTAGTAAGTAGTAAAAGTAGTATTATTTTATTTGGTGGAGAGAGAGTGTGGGTCAATGGTTAGAGTTGGTAGGTAGTATGAGTGGTATTATTTTCTTTGGAGGAGAGAGAGTGTGGGCCAATGGTTAAAAGGTAGAAGGATTAAAATAATAGTGGGCCATATCCAAAAATAGAAGTGTAAAGAGTATTCTGGGACAGATGAAAAAGGAAAGTGTAAAGAGTATTCTGGGACAGAAGGAGTAGTACTTTCTCCGTTTCTAGTTACTCGCTACACTTTGACTTTCACGCTTGCCAATGTACTATTTTGACTATTAATATCTTTAACTGTGTATTAGAGTAAAGTATAAAAATTTGATTTTATGAAAATATACATTGAGACGAATCCAACAACATATTACATTATAACATTTGATTTTATCTAATACTCCCTCCGTTATTTTAGATGTAACATTGGACTTTTCCCATTTGTTGAGACACAACTTTGACCAATAATATCTCTAATTGTATAAAAGTAAAAATTATAAAAAAATTATATTTGAAAAGTGTATATCGTGACAAATCAAACAAGATCCCACATGACTATATTTTTTCTTATATATAAATAACAATTAATGGTCAAAGTGTATTGGATGAATAGTGCCCAAAGTCAACATGTTACATCTAAAAAAACGGATGAATTAGTAAATAATGTATGGTCAAACCTAGTGATGGCAATGGGTCCCGGACCCGACCCAGACCTGCAAGGACCCGACCCATTTATAAGGGTCTGGGTCTAGACTTTTTAGACCCAACGGGTCCGGATCCCATAGAGCATGGGTCAGGTCTGGGTCCACATATGCCAGACCCGATCCGCAGACCCATGTACATATTAAAATTTTTTTACATAAACTTTAAGGTATTTTAAGTTGTGATTTTGTGAACTCGCTAGTGTTGTAACTCTATTTAAGACTTGTAAGTCCTAACATTTTAAGAATTTATGAGTTATTTTTTAAAATTTTGTTTAGATAATGCTATACCCATGGATGTAGAACCTATATATATTAAGGCGAAAAAAATGTAATTACATAGATTCAAAAATGTGATGAAAACTAAAATCTAAGAAGGACCCAGTTATGACCCATGGACCCGCTAGACCCAGCGGATATGTGTCTGGGTCTGAAAAATCTAGACCCAACAGGTCTGGGTCTGTAAAAAATAAACGGGTCTGGGTGGACCCGACCCATTGCCATCCCTAGTCAAACCTCGTAGAAGAATAGTGGAATATTCAAAGTGTAGTGAGTAATTTGAAAAGGAGGAAGTATGAACAATGTAGGAAGTCAAATTGTTGTATTTTTATTTGTAAAAGGAAGAAGAATTAATCGTTATGTAAAAAAAAAAATGGTTAAAATTAGAGTTAGAATTAAAAGAGATGGATACTATTCAAAATATGAAATGAAGATCCAAAATGGAAAAGAAAAACATGCTAAATTTGAAAAAAAAAGAGCAAGAAGTAAAAACAAAAAACAAAAAAACAAGGCATTAAGCAAAGAAGAAAGAAAAAGAAAAGATAAAGGTGGAAATGTATACAAGGAGTCGAACCTGTGTGGCTGCGTCACATGCAAGAACTTGTTAGTGAGAGAACCACCGGAGCAAGTTCCATTATATGAAACTAGTATTTTTTGCACGTGATGCATGCATGACATCGTCACATCACATGTAAGTGATTTTGTGGAAATTTCAGTTTAATCATCATTTATTATTTTGGGTTAAAAATTTGCTATAAATGTATTTATACACATAAGTATATAACTATAAAAATCTAGCAGTTATATTATAATTCTTTTTAAATTTTTATGACTTTTTTGCCCTTATTAATTATCTTGGAATAACAAATACATAAAAGGCTATTTGAGGGAATTCAGGTGGACGCCAAAGTTCTCAAGAGTTCCCATATAATAGAGATAATAGCGCGCGTATCAATTTTAACCGATTGTAAAATCTACTTGACGTTAAAAGAAAATATTTTTTGGTGGAGTACGTGCCACCCATGACCTTAATAGGTCCGCCCCTCGTGTGGATCGGTGAGGGATCAAGAGAGAGTGAATGTTAGGAGTATAAGCGAATAAGGCAATAAGCATACCTTATATACGATGAAATACAATGCCAAATCATCATATGATATACAGTGTGGTTTAGAGATGACAATTATCCATGGGTGAGTGGATTATCCATCCACCCCGAATAAATGGGTGATCACCCGCGGTGAAGCGGGTGACTAGCGGGTGATGGATGGATCGGGTGGTGGGTTGGGTCGGATATGGATGATATTTTTTGGATCCATCACCCGCCCCATCACCCACTCCATCCATCCATCCATTAATATATCCATCCATCCACCCATATATATATATATATATATATATATATATATATATATATATATATATATATATATATATATATATATATATATATATATATATATATATATATAATTGTTTTTTTTACTGCCACATGTCATTTAAGGTAATTAAAAAAATACTTATAATTACTTTTCGGTGTGTAATAAGATTGATATTTTATCACTTTATTGTTAATCTATGAGATTATGATTAATTTTTCATATATTAATTTCTTTAAATTGTTAGACTAAAAAACAGTATTTGTTCCTAGTATCACCCGTTTCCCATCCGCTCCGCCCGCCCCACCCACGGATGATGGGTGGAGCGAATATGGGTGAAATTTTTGACGGATGATGGATGGTGTGGATGGAGTTTTGGGTCGTGGGTGATGGGGCGGATGTAGCTCCACCCGACCCATCTCCGATCCATTGCCATCCCTAGTGTGGTTTGGTTCATGATGCGAATTCGTTTGGCAAATGTCAAACCATAACCATTTATTGAAGGTCTCTTCCTCCACGTTAGTTAATTGCTCCCTTGCCTTGTGGGACATATCATGTTTGACAACGAGGGATACTAACGGGACCAAGAAACCCGCATCTTCCCAAATCTAGCCTTTGTTTATTCATATCTCGTGGATTTGATGTCAAATTCTTCACAATATTACCACATTTCTTGGGATATCCTAATTTATTCCACAATCACATGAAAACAAAATAAAAGAAAATGTCTTCTCTTATCCTTCTGATTTACTCAAATCCAATCCAATCCATCTCAAACCCAACAAAAACAAATAAAAAATAAACACCATCTAATTCTGACTGTGATCTACATCAGCTTCTGTAAAAAGAGTACAATGTTATCCTCTTCACGTTTTCGAATACTACCTAAACTATTTTTTTCTCCTTCCCATATTAATATCATCATTATTCAACTTTGTGTTTATTATAACTTACCCTTTTTAATTTCTATATCTGACCCAAATTTCTTCCAAGAATAGATTTCTCTTTTTTTGTTCGTTTCCTGCAAAATTTCTCATAAAGTGATTCTGGGTTCATCCTTGTTTCTTGTAGAAGATATTATTCACCTGGATTTTGGTCATTTTTTGGAGGTGGGTAATTCTTTTTCACTTAATTTTCTTTATATTTCATTATTTTGTGTTTTTTTCTGGTCTGATTACTTGTAATTTATTCTCAGTTTCATTGATTGGGATAAAGAAACTCTCTTTCTTTTGCTAATGGAATTTTGTTGGTAATTCATGAGCTGGGTTTAGATGGAATTTGGAAGCTCTTTAATTTAAATTGTAATTTGACCGTTGTGGGAAAGAAGATACCTTTTTTAGGAAGGAATTGGTATTTTGAAACTTGGGTTTTGGTTAGATACTTAGATATTGACAAAATTGTTGGAAATTGTATATACCATTTTGTATATTGTTGGGTTTTAGCTTAGCTTTGTGGTGATACAACCCTTTGTTATTGGTGTCTTGATTGAGCTATGGATATAAGTAATGAAGCAGATATTGATTTATTCTCTATTGGTCCTACTTCAATTGTTGGTCGAACAATTGCTTTCAGAATTCTATTCTGCAAGTCTATGTCACAATTATGGCATGAATTAGCTCATGTTTTAATGGGGTTCATACGTGGGTTTAGAAGTTGTGTAGGTCCGATTTTTTCGTGGTTTCATCCCCGGAATCCTCAGGGGATATTGGCAATGGTAACAATTATAGCTTTTGTGTTAAAACGATATACGAATGTCAAAAGAACAGCAGAAATTGCTTATAGGAGGAAATTTTGGCGGAATATGATGAGAGCGGCACTTACTTATGAGGAATGGTCGCACGCTGCCAAAATGTTGGAGAAAGAATCCCCGAAACTGAATGAATCGGAGTTTTATGATGTCGAGCTTGTGAGAAATAAGCTCCAAGAGTTAAGGCACCGTCGCCAAGAAGGGTCATTTAGGGATATTATCTTTTGTATGAGGGCTGATCTTATTAGGAATCTCGGTAATATGTGCAACCCGGAGCTTCATAAGGGGAGGCTTCAGGTCCCTAAACTTATAAAGGAGTACATTGATGAAGTTACCACTCAATTGAGAATGGTTTGTGATTCAGATTCAGAAGAACTTGTTTTAGAAGAGAAGCTCGCGTTCATGAATGAGACAAGGCATGCTTTTGGTAGGACTGCTTTGCTTTTAAGTGGTGGTGCTTCTCTGGGCTCTTTCCATGTTGGTGTCGTGAAAACATTGGTAGATCATAAACTTTTGCCTAGGATAATCGCTGGCTCTAGTGTAGGATCTATCATGTGTTCTGTTGTTGCTACTAGGTCTTGGCCCGAGCTGCAGAGTTTCTTTGAAGATTCATGGCATTCTCTGAAGTTTTTTGATCAAATTGGGGGCATTTTTACAATTGTTAAGAGGGTCATGACACAAGGAGCTGTTCACGAAATCAGACAGCTACAAATGTTGTTGAGGAATCTCACAAGTAATTTGACTTTTCAGGAGGCCTATGACATGACTGGAAGAATTCTTGGTATAACAGTATGCTCTCCTAGGAAACATGAACCTCCCCGTTGCCTAAACTATTTGACTTCGCCTCATGTTGTTATATGGAGTGCTGTGACAGCTTCTTGTGCCTTCCCCGGCCTTTTTGAGGCCCAGGAACTAATGGCTAAAGATAGGACTGGTGAACTGGTACCTTATCACCCGCCGTTTCATCTTGGGCCTGAGGAAGGCTCAACCCCCTCACGCCGTTGGAGAGATGGTAGCTTGGAGAGTGATTTGCCTATGATGCAGCTGAAGGAACTCTTCAATGTTAATCATTTTATAGTTAGTCAAGCAAACCCTCATATTTCACCACTGCTGAGGATGAAAGAGTTTGTGCGAGCATATGGGGGAAACTTTGCTGCCAAGGTATTATATTATCAACTGATAAAATTATATTTATGCTTTAATGATTTCGATTCTTTTCTGCTTTATGCTACCTTCACCAACTATCCTGCATTCATATTTTCATCTTTAATGCTTAAAATCATTTAAAACTGCTGCCCTAAAACCGCAAAATGGTGCTTATTATGGTATTCGTGCAAATTCAACTCTGGTAATTGCATTAGTTATTTCTTTTCAGTTATGGCCCAAAAACACAGAAATGCCTCTTGCTTGTGGTGCTGTGCCATCCAAGTGACCCATGAACTCACCTTACCAGTCTGCACCCTTTTTCTTGAGCAAAGTGCTTCACTAGATCTCTTTTATTATGCTAGTGAACTTTACTAGGAAAGTTTTCTGGCTGTTCAGATTTATATAATACTCACTGAGAAGAATATCTAGCTTGACTTAACTTGAAAGGGTTGCTTGCTAAGATTTGAATTTATACCCATCTGATTGATGCATGGCTCAGTGCCTGAGCAGAAGCTATTCAATGTTTTATTTAGATCCGTAGGTCATAAGTCTTGTATTCTCTTTCTATATCTTTAAAATCACTTTCACATTGTTGACATCGATTTGGATTAGGCTAGTCATTAAGCATTGTAAATTATATAATTACTATGGCTACTAACAAGTAAAATTTTGAATGGGAGACAGTACTCCATGAGACTGCACCTCCTGCTCTCGATTATAATGCCAAACTTCGTTGTGATCTTCTGATAACATTTTCCCTCTATCATTCAGTAACTGGTCCTGTCCGTAAACTTCTTATCAAGTTGCTCAATTTTATCTATTGGTTTTGGGACTCAACGATGTCAGGTAGATTGAACATGTAAAAATGGTTTTGGGTATTTTAGAACCCCCTTTTTTCTTTTTAGGTGCATACCATGAAAATTTTGCTGTGATTAGCCATTAAGCGTATGTCTGTAAACAAACGGATTCTGTTAAGTACCAATTATAAAAAGTGACTATGATGACTTGCAAACAATTTGAACAATTATATGTGCGGCTCTCCACCGTATGCGAGCTGAAGTCTTTAAAGATCAAATTGTGCCATGGTTGAATAGGAGTTGTGTTTATTGGAGTTGATAAGGCATTGTTCAATAAGTGCAACAGCTAATAAGGACAATACTTCATCCATTCTTTAATAATTGCAACATGTAGGGGTTGCACATTTTTTAAGGAGATGATAGAGATAGAGAGAGATGAAAAAAGAGACCCATGTGATAAGGAGAGAGATAGAGAGAGATGAAAAAAGGGACCCATGTGATAAAGAAAGACATAGAGAGATGAAAAAAGGGACTCATGTGATAAGGAGAGAGATAGAGAGAAAACATAGTCAAATTTAGTAATGTTGCAATTAATATGAAACTTCCAAATAAGGGAAAATGTTGCAATAATAAAAGAACGGAGGAGGTATATTTTTTGGATGATTAAGGAAGAGGTAACATTTAGTTCAGCATAATTTTTCTTGTTTGGGGTGAGGGCATCCCCTTCGTCAGTTTGATCGGGATACTATTACCTAGGTTCCTAAACTTGGAATGAATGGCAGAGCGTAAGTGGCAAGCAGTTATTGGATATGGTGCTTTACCCGTAAACGCTTCATCAGCTCTCGGAAGAATTGTATGGGAGTCGATAGCCTGTTTCCAATACACAGCGGCTTGATCGAACCAATTTCAGAATCTCCCTGTTGAATGGCCTGTTCTCCGCGGTCGGAATAGGAATAGGCGGGTCAATTCCTTCCCTTAGAACCGTACTTGAGAGTTTCCTACCTCATACGGTTCCGCAGTCAATTCATTTGGTGCCCTATTAAACTGAATGAGATTTCTTATAGATCTTGCCAAGGTTGTATGTCTTTTTTCAACCGACTCAAGTCCAAACCATTTGGACCTCTTAGGGGTTCTAACCAGGGAGCGCGCAAATCGCAAAAACGCATAGAGAGGATTTACCTTAGTTACTGTGGATTATATGATTCACTTATGGCTGTGTAAATAAGAGTTTAAAAAATCAAATCTGGGAAGTAATCTCATTACTTCTTGATAATACTTTCCTCATTAAAACTAAATAGATACCAGCTTCTGCTGCAGCATTAGAAGGTTTAGTGATATATTTGATAAAGAATTTCAGTAATGCAATGCTCTTCATCTCTGTGTGCTTGCTTTTCTCTTCTCTTAGCTTGGTACCGAGGAACTAATCTTATATTTTATCATAATTTGAAGCTTGCTCATTTGGCTGAGATGGAAGTGAAACACAGATGCAACCAGGTATTGGAACTAGGCTTTCCCATGGGAGGAATTGCCAAATTGTTTGCTCAGGCTTGGGAGGGTGATGTCACAGTGGTGATGCCTGCCACGCTTGCTCAGGTATGTTCTGGACATAAATTTGGAAATTGTTACTTTGTTTGATGTCTTGTTTTGGGTTTGGATACTATGAACTTCTAATGTATCACTAAACATTCTAGCGTAGTTACTAATATTGCTTATTTTGTTTCTCTTTTTCTTTTCAGTACTCGAAAATTATCCAGAACCCATCATATGGAGAACTCCAGAAGGCAGCAAACCAGGGGAGAAGATGCACTTGGGAGAAGCTTTCTGCTATAAAAGCCAATTGTGCTGTTGAGCTTGCTCTAGACGAATGTGTTGCAATTCTCAACCACATGCGTAGACTGAAGCGGAGCGCTCAACGAGCTGCTGCAGCTCAAAGCCAGGCTCCAAATCTCTCCAACGCCGTCAGACTCAATGCTTCGAGAAGGATACCATCATGGAACCGTATTGCTCGAGAGAACTCAACAGGATCTCTTGACGAAGAATTTCTTGCTGAAGTAGCCTCCTTACAACAAGTTGGAAGTGGGGCCGGTGGATCTTCAACCCGCCATCATAGAACCTTCAGGAATATTCATGATAGCAGTGACAGCGAGACTGAAAATATCGATCATAACACGTGGACAAGATCTGGTGGACCCCTCATGAGGACTGCGTCCGCT
Organism: Beta corolliflora; assembly: GCA_947648045.1. Taxonomy (NCBI): domain Eukaryota; kingdom Viridiplantae; phylum Streptophyta; class Magnoliopsida; order Caryophyllales; family Amaranthaceae; genus Beta; species Beta corolliflora. The sequence continues at coordinate 709,853 of CANSZD010000435.1, forward strand.
AACATGTTTATTGATTTTGTTCAGAGCTTGGACATGGATGTGGAAACAAAGCAAAGTTTGACGGAACATCTCAACTCTGCTGTAATGCAATCAGTTTGCAGGAACTCAGAGAACGGGGATTATGATCCACGGGATTCTGGAAGCCGATCGGGGGTGAATGGGGCTAGTATTACCGTTTCTGAGGGAGATTATCTGCAGACGGAGAGAATCCATAATGGGATAGTGTTTAATGTTGTTAAAAAGGAAGAACTCACGGTTTCAGCTCGGAGTAACGATTCTGAGAGTTATACTAGCATGCCTAGCCCAGCTGCTGAGTGTGTGCAACTTGAATGTCCCGAAAGAGAATTTGATGCCAGCTCAGAGTCTGAACACGATGTTGATCATGATGATGAAAAGAACATAGATAAACCTGATTCCTATACTATGACAGAAGACGATCATGGTGCAAGTACAGAGATTGGAAACAATGATGCTGTTTCGGAGTAGTGTTTCCTCTAGAATAAAGGGTGTAGAAAATGGCCTGATCAAAATTTAGTATATTTACAGGTTCTAATAGAATGAATGATCAAGAATAGGTAAGCTCAGATGCAATACATACCAATATCATTGCATCTTTCTTTGTGTGTACAGATCTGATTATATCGGTTGTTTGTAATGTTAGCAATGTCACGAGGTCATATCCCTAGGCCCTAGCTTTTTAGCTGAACTGTGAAATTGATTTGGGCAAATTTTGTACAAAATGTCGATGGAAAGCCCACCATGATGAAGGAATAACTGAGGTTGGTTATATCCTCAGTTCTGTAGCTGTAAGCCTGTAACTACTTCTGGCAATCTTCTTTTTCTTTGTATTTTTTGTTTTCGTTTTGAGGATTGCTGATATGGAGTATAGAATAGTAAAGCATCATAGCAAACCCTGTAGCTACTTGTACTAAAAAACAAGTAAGCACAATTCCTCACAGGTAATATAATATGTTGACATGAGGAGGAATATTTTTACTAGTTATATCATCTGAAATCGCCTAAATCTCGAGGCGTTCTTCGAACCAATCATAGATTTAATTGAGATAGGTAAACTAAGAACCCCCTAGAACTGTATATAAGATTTTCATCTCGTATAGCTCAAGTAGATACACAAAGGTTAGGAAACATGTCACATGTATTTATATGAGTTCATTCATCCTTCACCCGAGTATACCTTAAGTATGGTATACCGCTTCACATTCCCTTGAATCATGTCCTCATGTTCAACACATGAACCCGAGATTTAAGATATTGAGAATATATATTATAGAATTGTGTATTATTAGATGTTATAGAATAAGTTGTAGATTCAAGATAGCATTTATATTAATAAGAGTAACTAACCTAATACCTATTCTGTATTTTTTTTAATCTTTCCTATTTTAATTTACACATTCTCTAAATGCATATGTAATACCTCGATTCTTAAGAGCGTTTTATTTAGCGTTAATTATAATTATTCAGTTAATTATGTTCCGAAAATTCTTACTTTATTTGAGTTGGAGTATGAATATTTAATTGAGATGTTGTAATGTGTTTATTAATTTAACTTTATAAAAATATTATTATCTAATATATTTGGGTTATTTAGAATACTCTGTATTATAGGGTAACAATTATTGCTTTAAGATGAGCATTTGTATGTTTAAGAGGCCATTTTAGGTTAGTATTATTTTATTTGTGGGTCATAACCCACAGGCTTAAGTTATGCTTCCGCTACGATTAAGGTGATGTATTTTCCGGGGCGTTACAGAGTTCATATCAGAGCCATGTTCTTAGTCAGAAGTGCGGAGTCTTAGACTTTGCATCGCCTAGGTATGATCCATTAGGAATTTAGACGTTGAGAAAGTTGTTGATTTTGATGACTATTTGGGTTAATAGAGCCTAAGATATGAGAAATAGAATTATGAATGCCCTTTTGGAGTTTAAGTGGTTATACCTGGACCTAGTTGATCTTAAGCTCTATATAAGTATGTGACGGTTATGATGTATATTGCGTTATGTGATTTTTAATAGTATTTCGATGGATTTCACTTATTTGACTTGAGTAACCAAAAGGTTTTCAAACGAGATCTCACTAAATGAGTTAGTTGGAATTCATGCCAACAAGTTTACTCCTTTTGTTTTCATTGCTACTCGATTTCGCGAGTCGAGTTGAAGTATATATACTTCCTCCGTTCCAAATTAAACGCAACAATTCTCATGGCACGGACTCCTAGTTAAAATTTCTTAAGGGGTGATTAGAAAAAGGGAGGGTAAGTGTTTAGTTTAATTAAGCACCACCAACTACCACCACCACCTAATACAACCACCACCTACTCCACCAAGGCACCACCACCACCACCACCACCGAGGCACCGCCACCACCACCACCACCACCATCGAGGCACCGCCACCACCACCACCACCAAGACACTGCCACCACCACCACCAAGGCACCCGCAACACCAACGAAACGCCACCACAATCAAAACACTACCAACACCACCGAAATCCACCACCAATTTCACCACTAACACCACCGAAATCCTCCACCAAACCCCAATTTCACCACTAATACCACCGAAATCTATCAAAAAAAATCCTAAAAACACCACCACAAGGCGCAAACTACAACCTTAACCACCGAAATTCCAAACCCCAAATCAACCAAAAAAAGAAGAGAAGAGAGGGAGATGAAGATGTGATGGTGAAGAGAGTTAAAGAGTGTCCTCTGTGCCGCTTCCTTAAACAACTTCCATAAACCTATCGAGAAGAGAGAGAATCGCGGAGAGAGAACGAAAGAAGATGGAGGTGAGAGACTGTTGTCGGCGCCGGTAGAGGAGAGCGAAGGTGACGGAGGACGGAGGATGGAGGATGGAGGATGTCGGTGGTCTTGGGTTGGTGGGGGAGGAGATCGAAGGCGGAAATCGCGACTGATTGTTGTGGGTGTTGGTGAAAATCGTGCCTGGTGGGTTGAATTTGTGGAGTGGTGGGTTGAATTTGTGGAGTGGTGAGGAGAGAGAAGATGGTTGTGAAGGCAGTGATGGTGTCCGAAATCGCGGAGGCCGGAGATAGGAGGATGGTGGCGGTATGGTGGTGGTGGTGGTGGGTGATGGTGACGGTATGATGATGGAAGTTGGTGGTGGTGGATGATGGTGGATATAGGTGTTGGGTGATGAAGATGGAAGTTGGTAGTGGATGAAGGACTGGAAGATGGAAGGTGATGAACGGATGATGATGGTGGTAAGGTGGGTGTTGGAGAGAGAGGGGGGGTGAAGTTTTGGTAGATTAATGTTGGTTAGGTTAGTAATTAAATTATTTGGGTTGTATAATATGTGTTTTAATTTTTAAGTAAGGGTATTTTTGTAATATCACATTCAAAATTCATACTAAAATAGGAAAGTATGAGTTTGTTGCATTTAATTTGAAACTGCCAAAAACGAAAACTGTTGCGTTTAATTTGGAACGGAGGAAGTACAAAAGATGATGGCGGAATGGAGGCTGGATACCTAATGAAGCCATGAAAGCTTGAGATCTTGGTCGTTGTCTAAATGAATTTAGCTTGTTATTTCCTCGATTAACTTATTGCAAGTTTCGAGGATGAAACTTTTTATAAGGGTGGTAGGATGTAATACCCCGACTCTTAAGAGCGTTTTATTTAGCGTTAATTATAATTATTAAGTTAATTATGTTCCGAAAATTCTTACTTTATTTGAGTAGGAGTATGAATATTTAATTGAGATGTTGTAATGTGTTTATTAATTTAACTTTATAAAAATATTATTATCTATATATTTGGGGTATTTAGAACACTCTATATTATAGGGTAACAATTATTGTTTTAAGATGAGCATTTGTATGTTTAAGAGGCCATTTTAGGCTATTATTTTATTTGTGGGCCATAACCCACAGGCTTAAGTTATGCTTCCGTTGACGATTAAGGTGATGTATTTTCCGGGGTGTTACAACATATCTTTGATTGTTAATATCTCTAAATAGATATTAATAAAATTTATGAGAATTTGATATTCTTAAATTATACATCGAGACGAATCTTATAAGATCTCACCTGAATATGTTTTTCCATATTAAATACTCCCTCCGATTTTTATTAGTTTGGCCATTTCTTTGAAGCACATTTGTCGAGGCACAAATTTGAGCATTAACATCTCTAATTCTCAATAAGTAAAAATTACAAAAAGTTGATATTTGGATAATACACATTGAGACGAATCTAACAAGATCTCACATGACAATATTTTTCCTTAAGTACAAATCACAAGATATAGTCAAGTCATGTATGTGAATAGTGTCAAAAGTCAAAACGGGTAAACTAATAAAAACCGAATGGAGTAATCACTAATTCACTACACCATGGATGTAGATTATAGATTGTAGGAGTTCTCATACCATTTTACCATAATGATTTGAGCAAATACTTTCTCTATTTCTCAATAGACATGTCACACTCGTCAATGCACTATCTTAACTATTTATATCTTTAATTATATATGAAAAATAATATTTTAAAAGTATACACTGAGATCAACCCAAAAATAATTAATATGGTAACATGATATTCTCTGATAAAGTGATCAAATAATTTGCATAAGGGATCTCGTATCCGTGATCTCTTACTTTGCAATGCCATGATCTTACCAGTTGCCACTACACAATGATTCGAACTTGTGAGTTGTGATAAAATGTCAACCCTAAACTATAGATTATTTTTATCTTTTAAATTACTCGGGGAATTGACGAGGCCCAACACCTAGTTAGAAATGAAATGGAGTTAGTATTGACAATTGACGACAAAAAGTACCAAGGTATTACTTAATTGAAGCGTGCGAGTGCAACGGAAGAAAGTGAAGAGCAGCACCACAAAAGTCATTTGGTGAATTCAGGCTTCATGGATTATGGGCTGTCTTTGTCTGTCCTCTAACGGGCTAGGAATAGGACTAAGGACGGACATGATGAGTGAGCCTCTGTCAAACCACATTACCATTATTGGTTTCCATGTTAGCCAAAAACAATTTACCTTTACGGATAAAGGAATATAGGAGTCCTTTTAATTTTCATGGTCATCAGGTACTGTTGGATTCAGCTTGCTTTAACTTATTTTAACTAATATTAAATAAAAGTATATTCTAATAATGAAATAAGTTAAGATAAAATAATTAGAACTTTTTGTTGGGAAAGACCTATTAAAATAGCTATTTTGTTAGGAAAGACGTAATAAAAACTTTTTTGTTGAAAAAGACCTATTATAATACTTCCCTTTGTTACTTAAGACCACCTTAATATTTTCCGGTCAAAAAGTCAATTTTTCTGACATTGACTTGCTCCCCCTCCCTTTCTCAATAAATAGGACCAACCTATTTTTTTCCTACCATAATCACTTAAAATGGGAATCAAGAGGAAAGGGTTTGGTAGGGTTAAGAGATTAGGATATAAAAAAATATGTTGGTCTCATTTAATGGAAAAGGAGGGGAAGAAAAGTTCAACGCCGGAAAATTGACTTTTTGGCCCGAAAATATTGAGTGGTCTTATGAAACAAAGGGAAGTATTATAATAGGTCTTTTTGAACAAAAAAGTTTTTATTAGGTCTTTTCCAACAAAATGACTATTTTAATAGGTCTTTTTCAACAAAAAGTTCAAATAATTACAGTGAATTTTTTTTCTTTTTCTAGACATCTTTTGACAAACATGCAAATAAGACAAATTCAGACAAAATATGCTCAAACAAAATATAATAAGATAAAATAAGTTCAAATAATTTGAGATTACTTCAGATAAGTTATAATAAGATAAGAAGTTTTAGGTTTAACAGGTTTAGATAAACTCAGACAAGTTTAGATAAACTTCAGCACTTAGTTTTGATAAGTTCAAATAAGTACACTTAGGATAAAATTAGGAAAAACGAGATGGAAAAAAAATTTTATTAGAATTGAATAAAAATGGGGAAATTTGTTTTCAAATAATAGTCAAAAGTCTGTGCCAGCGCCAACTACCTTCAGTGGAAAATGGCCCGTGCTAATTACTGCAAGATGTATGAAGTGCGAAAAAAAAGAAAAATTGAGTGGTGGTCCTAACTCCTAATCGTCATATACTATTTAGTCTTAATTTTTCTCAATCTTTATTAAATTCTTGAGGCGTGGGATGTCCATTTTGACAAATTAGTACAACAAACAGCACACTACCTGTTGTTTTCACTATATGTGAATTGTAAACTTGTGATCATCAATAAGTAGTATATAATCAATTGCAACGCACAACCACTCTTTTCTTTGCCTCTCTATGTCTATCCCTCCTTCAATTGCTTATTTTCCGTGTGCTTTACTATTTTGAATTTTCCGCGTGCTGCTGCTACCCTTGCCCCTTGCTTTTTTAGCCTCAAAAGACACACCACATGCAAATGTGCAATGAGCCAATGATGCAACTCATGCAACCCAACTTTTAGTAACGACCATAGCGTAGGATTTGCCTTCAGTCGGACTATTTGGAAAATGTTACCGATCAATAACAAACAAGAATATCGACTGATTTTCTTAGACCTCAGCATGGGTCGGGCCTGTTCACGAGCTTGGCCCGCGGGCTTTAAAGAATAGCGGGTCGGGCTAGGGACGAGCCCATCAGTAGCTTGTCGTCTTGGGCCGGGCTTGAAATATGAGAATTCTGCCCACGAGCCTGGTCCGTGCTTTAGGTTATTTTTTAAAAAAATTTGGCAGTTTTAGACTAAAAATAAAGAGAATCGACGTTAGGCCCACGGGACAGACGCGGGTCATATAGGCGGGCTCGTGTCGGGTCGAGCTTGGGAAAAATCATAAACGCAGTAGGCCCACGGCACACTTAGCGGACAACGGGCTGAACCGAGCTTCATGCGGGCTTGTGCCGGGCCGGGCTTGAACGACCCGCGTGCCAGCCCGACCCATGTGCACCTTTACTATGTTCCTATATATTTTTTTGGGGCCCCCACCTCACCCAGCAAGCAAGAAGGACCCTACTTGGACCAAAGACCTATCACAGGTCACCACCCACTACATTCTGCGTCAACGCCGAGAGTAAGTGGGACATAAGGGAATTTTTACTCCCAACCACAAGTAGGTAGTGGGGTTCGAACTTGTGACCTTGAGGTCACAAGGTGAGTTCCCCACCACCTCCATCAAGTTCCTATATGGATGTACAAGTTCATCTTGTTCTTTACCAGTATTGATGTACATGAGGTGCTAATGAATTACAAAGATGAACATTTTCCTAACATGAATGTATATAAGTACAAATCTTAAATATTTGGACTATTAGTTAGCAACGAAAATGTCCGAATGTCAAAAATGTGATGAAGTTTATTTACCAATTACATGGATATGCGATGTTATAAAAAAATAAGATCAACATTTACCTATTATGGATTTACATATGTTACTAAACATGATGAACTATCATCAACATATATGCATGTCAGATACATGATGAATATTTAACTACAAGTCTACAAGAATGTATATATAGATGCTAATATATATATATACATGGATGTATAGATATGAAATAAACAATGACTTCTTACCAACACAAATTTACAAATACTCATTAATTATATATATATAACTCAAAGCAAACAATTGCCATGCTGCCACATGTTCTCCCCCCTTCCTAAGGGATTGACAAAAATTAACAATAAAAATGTGGGTGTTAAAACTCAAACCCACAATCTCTCCTTTGAGATACAAATGCACTAACCAACTCATCTACAAGCTCATAATGATTTTTTATTGTAAGTAGAAGTAATTATGCTTCTTAAGTTGACACACCAATTCGACTCCTACATTAATTGACTTATCAAGTAAATGAGTAAATGAGTGATATACTAATATATCCCCATGTTACAAGTTATATTACTTATCAAGTTTTCGTTTATCATAATAGTGATAATAAAACATCAAATCAACTTTGCTGCATTATAAAAATCTCTAATGAGCCCACCAAACCTTAATTTATAGTGCTTAGCCTTTTACAAGATAGAAAACACAAATATTAACTATCTGAAGGAGAAATTAGAGAAAAATATATTGTAGTTAATTTCAATCAATGTATAAATAGGAAAGGAAATGTAATTAATGTGTCTTTATGACCTGAAAAATGATATTACAAACTTTGTTGTGTCGAATCAACTAACTTAAAAGGACCGATCCATTATATGGTATGAATTTGTGAGACACGGGTAACTATTTGTCTTAAATAGACACTTATAAATTTATATATGAGTGACCTATTAAGATAAAAATTAAAGTTACCCTTTACACCTAGATAACCTTTTGTCCTAAATGGGGTCACTTTTACTTATATTCAAGTGACTCATTTAAGGTAAGCAACTATTTTTTTGTTTATATATGACTCATTTTGACTTAAAAGAGTGACCCATTTTGCGAAAAGTCAATGATGTCACAATAAATTTATTATGCACCCAGTACTCAATACTAATTAAAAGTTATGAAGCATTGGAGGTAGTTATAAATGCATACGCTTGTTGTAGCCTAACATCTACGGCTCCCTTAACGACACATGGGCTCATCAGAGCCGTACACGTGTCACCCTATTTAAACATGAAAAGAAGGCTTGATCTCTGGGCTCTACTCAGTTGGGGTAAAAGGATTGAATTTCTGGCCCAACAGTCAGAATCCAGTACTACCAGGTGGCTAAAGGAGAGTGGTTAATAGACTTTCACCAGTCCTGGTCTGCCACGTGTCATGATCTGATCCCCCAGCCAATCAGAAGTCACTATTCTAGGGCAGGTTTTAAGGATAGCTGTCAACTTGCTATCACTATAAATACCCCTGAAATCAGGAGAAACATTCATTCAATGAAAACAGTGCAAAATTACTCTGTAAAACTACTCTCTCACTTTCTCTCTCTAGAATTACTTTTCTCTTACAAACACCTGATATCTGACTTAAGCATCGGAGGGGGAACCACCACCTAAACCTCCAAGGTGGGTCCCTTTTTGCAGGTTCGGGAACGAAGCTCAGGCTTGGACTTGGTTGATTCAGACATTGTTGCACAAGTCTCCAAAGAAGAACATCTAAGGGATACTAGTTTACTTGCTCGACAAGAAAGCACCATCTACAGCTTACTTGTTGGACAAGCGGACTAAACATTTGGCGCCGTCTGTGGGGAGACACAACGATGACTGATTGTCAATCGTCCAACATTGCTAGGAATCGAAGCCTTCAAGTTAATGTCGAGGATACGGTGGAGCACGAAAGACCACCTCGAGGAAGAGATAGACCTCCATCCATCGTCAATGTTCCTGGACCAAGCCAAAGCAACCGGTCATCCAGGTGAATCTAGATCGTCCAATGGATCGCCGCCCACTGGAGAATGTTCGAATGACTTTCGGACTAAGATGGCGTGGTCGTCCGAGAAGCATTAAAAGCAATATGCTGTTTTTTCATCACAACCCGGAGCCAGCTGCTAACAATCCACTTCCTCCTAGGGGACGTTCCCAAGTAGATCGACCAGGCCCTAGTCGACCTGTTCGTCAGGAACTCTCTAGGAGGACATCAAGAGGAAAGCAACCAGAGGATAATGATCAGAGAAGAAAGATGGACTGGAACCTGGTGGTGAGGACCCAGGACCATGTTCGTCCAAGCGGGCACCGAATGGAAACAGACGCCAGAGAATATCTAGAGGCAAAGAAAGCTGCTGCATTACAACGATCAGCGACATGATCTACACCATAACCTGAGAGACCCTCCTTTGAGGTTGTCGTCCAGAGGGGAGGGACGAAGTTTAAGTCACTCTTGTTCATCCACGACAGGAGAAGACGGTGGCTCGGCCCATGGTCTATAGGCGTCCCGGTGCTCGCAAACACGTCGTCCGATCCGGTGTTAAGGGAATATCGTAAGGAGTACATACCCATTGAGGGACAGATGGGAGCCCTCCGGATTAATTGGCCTACCCCATTCTCGGCCAGGATCATGGAGGCGCCCCCCTTCCCAAAGGTAAAACTCCCAACCATTGAGCCTTTTGATGGAACCACTGATCCTGATGATCATCTGTCTGCGTACAAGCATCAGATGTACGTCCAAGGAGTGGACGATGCTACTTGGTGTAAGAATTTCCCGGCTACCTTGAAGGGAGTAGCTCAGAAGTGGTTCAATAATCTCCCCCCCAATTCAGTCAACAATTTTACCGAACTCAGTTTCCTATTTACTAGTCACTTTGTTGCCAACAAGCAAGAACAAAATACAAGCATGCACCTAGGCAAGGTCGTCCAGGGACCAAAGGAGGCTCTTAGAAGTTTCGTTAAGAGATTCAACCTAGAAGCCCTTCAGATCCAAGATCTTAATGCTGGAGTGGCCTTTGACGCCTTCATTAGGGGTCTAAGGCCAGGAAGCTTTAAGTTTGATCTTGTTAAAAAGAAAATCTCCACTCTTGCCGAAGCCTTAAGGGAAGCTGAAGCGTTTATTCACGCTACCGAAGTGTGTGCTGAGGCAAAGCATCCCGAGTCTAAGAAGCCTGAAGAGGTTGCTCAGCCAAGGAAGAGCAACCCCAAGAAGGCCGAGACTTGGGCTATAACCTCCACCACCACTTCGTCCAGAAGGAGCAAGAGAAAAGAGGCTGAGCCATCCTCATGCAATCCTATTGAATTTAACAAGGACCAATACTCCATTCTCATGGAGATTAAGGATCAATATGAGTTGAAGGCCCCAGCTGAGATGAAAACCCCTTATAGAAATAGGGATAAGAGCAAGTATTGCCACTTCCACAAGGATTGCGGTCACGAAACCAATGAATGTAAGCACCTTAAGAAGGCTTTGGAGGAGTTAGCTCGAAAAGAAAAGATGAACTCCTATTTGTCCCAAAGGGGAAGGAAGTTTCGGAGGAAAGATGATAAGGCGAGGCTAAAAAGAAAGATAGTGAAAGCACCGCCGAAGATGTTGTTCTGGTAATATCAGGAGGATTTGCAGCAGGAGGACCAACAAATAGGGGTCACAAAAACTACCTTAGGGAACTCGGCCAAGTCTTGCTAGCTGATCAGACGAAGGCCGAGCCTTTCCCGAAAGTGGTAGTTAGTGAGCAAGATCGGGGCAAAGTGAGGACCCCCCATGATGATCCTTTGGTTGTGGAAATGAAGATAGCAAACTTGAGAGTCAGAAGAATATTGATTGACACCGGAAGCTCGACGGACATCATTAGTGCTGATTGTTTGTCCAGGTTGAGGTTTGACGAAAGGAACTTGGTTCCCGTCCACCATCCCATCATAGGGTTTGGGGGAGGAGTCATCCATCCCATGGGAACGGTCACGTTGCCCGTCCGAGTTGGTGAGAAGGAAGCCTCAAGAACTCTGTTTATCAAGTTCTTGGTGGTCCGAGATTTGACAGCCTACAATGTCATTCTTGGACGACCAACTCTGAATCATGTCAAAGCGGTAATAGTAACTCACCTGATGTTGATGAAGTATGAGTGTGATGACGGCAAGATTGGCTCCTTGTATGGAGACCAGCAGGCGGCTAGGGAATGTTACCTAACTACTCTGAAACCATCATCATGGAAGGCGAGATAAGCAAGACCGGACGAAGGTCGGCCGGCGAAAGGAAAACGTCCGAGATTGTGAAGGACCCCGTGTCGATAGTCCGGGGAAGTGCGAAGCGGAACTTTTCGTCTCCAAGGCATGGATGGACGACCAATATAGCGCACACTGGAACTCAGACACATTGAAAAAAGTACAACGTCTGACTCAGTCAATCGGCAAGAAATCTACAAGTAGTCTGTAATGCCAAACAAGTGCCACGGCACAAAAAGAGAAAAAGAATTGTATACATGTATCTTGACACTTAGTCAAGCAAAATTCATATAATACAATTCCTACTTTCTCCCTATATTGTTCCTTTATTTTTTACTAAGTTGTTCACTTTAGGGCATCTTGACCACCAGTTGGTCTAGTGGCCTAAAAGTGACATTAACTTAGACAAAATTACAAAGAACATTAAAACGTTCAAGGTAAAGGATAAACAATGGACATCATAACGGAAAATAACCATTTCTCTGACACACATTGCTTCCTCAAAGAGACCGGCCAAGGTGTAATAAACCTAAAAGGTATATCGCACATATGGTTAATCAAATAATGGCAGTCTCTAGTAAGAGAAACGTCATGGTCCCTAAAAGGAAGCCGACTTGAAATAAGCAAGCCTTAGTAAAGGAATCTTACTTTCAAATGCAAGGTCAGCTAAGTAGCAAAGGCTCTAGTAAGGGTTCACTACTTCGAGACGAGTGTGGTTTCCTCAAGGAAGCCGGCCAAAACATGGTTCGTCCATAAAAAGCAATATATAAATTGCCTACAAGTATTTAAGCTCGTCCTAAACGAAAGAGTTTATGTTGGCTCGGCCAATGTTGGCCTCTTTCCTTCTTGGTGCAAAGCTCGTCCAGAACACAAGGATGAACTAAGCCCAAGAAGGGGGGATACAACTAAAACCTTCGAACTTTTAGGACTAGTCAAGTTTGAGGGACGAGCCACAATTATACTTAGCTTCTTTGAGAGTCTGAAGATCGTCCAAAGGCAAGGATGAGACTCACCCTTTCCTTAACTAAGCAAGGTGGCCGTCCAAATCATGGACGCTTTTCTTCTTCGAGCTCTCCTCGTCCAGGGAAAGGTACTCGTCCAAAGACTCTAGAAGACTCCCAGACGAGAATGGTCCCAAGAAGGTAGCCGTCCAAATCATGGACGCTTTCCTTCTTCGAGCCATCCTCGTCCAGGGAAAGGTACTCGTCCAAAGACTCTAGAAGACTCCCAGACGAGAATGGTCCCAAGAAGGTGGCCGTCCAAATCATGGACGCTTTCCTTCTTCGAGCCATCCTCGTCCAGGGAAAGGTACTCGTCCAAAGACTCTAGAAGACTCCCAGACGAGAATGGTCCCAAGAAGGTGCCCGTCCAAATCATGGACGCTTTCCTTCTTCGAGCCATCCTCGTCCAGGGAAAGGTACTCGTCCAAAGACTACAGAAGACTCCTTGACGAGAATAGTCCCAAGAAGGTGGCCGTCCAAATCATGGACGCTTTCCTTCTTCGAGCCATCCTCGTCCAGGGAAAGGTACTCGTCCAAAGGATACTCGTCCAGAGGCATAAGAAGGTGCCCGTCCAAGCATGGATGTTTTCCTTCTTCATGTTACCCTCGTCCAAGAAAAGTGGTAACCACTTAGACGAGTACAAAGGATACTCGTCCAGAGGCATAAGAAGGTGTCCGTCCAAGCAAGGATGTTCACCTTCTTCAAGTTACTCTCGTCCAAGAAAAGGGGCAACCACTTGGACTAGTCAAAAGGATACTCGTCCAGAGGCATTAAAAACCCTCAGACGAGAATAACCCAAAGAAGGTGCCCGTCCAAGCAAGAACTTTTAGGACTAGTCAAGTTTGAGGGACGAGCCACAATTATACTTAGCTTCTTTGAGAGTCTGAAGATCGTCCAAAGGCAAGGATGAGACTCCCAGACGAGAATGGTCCCAAGAAGGTAGCCGTCCAAATCATGGACGCTTTCCTTCTTCGAGCCATCCTCGTCCTGGGAAAGGTACTCGTCCAAAGACTCTAGAAGACTCCCAGACGAGAATGGTCCCAAGAAGGTGGCCGTCCAAATCATGGACGCTTTCCTTCTTCGAGCCATCCTCGTCCAGGGAAAGGTACTCGTCCAAAGACTCTAGAAGACTCTCAGACGAGAATAGTCCCAAGAAGGTGGCCGTCCAAATCATGGACGCTTTCCTTCTTCGAGCCATCCTCGTCCAGGGAAAGGTACTCGTCCAAAGACTACAGAAGACTCCCAGACGAGAATAGTCCCAAGAAGGTGGCCGTCCAAATCATGGACGCTTTCCTTCTTCGAGCCATCCTCGTCCAGGGAAAGGTACTCGTCCAAAGACTCTAGAAGACTCCCCGGCACGAGAATGGTCCCAAGAAGGTGGCCGTCCAAATCATGGACGCTTTCCTTCTTCGAGCCATCCTCGTCCAGGGAAAGGTACTCGTCCAAAGACTCTAGAAGACTCCCGGGACGAGAATGGTCCCAAGAAGGTGGCCGTCCAAATCATGGACGCTTTCCTTCTTCGAGCCATCCTCGTCCGAGGGAAAGGTACTCGTCCAAAGACTACGAAGACCCCCAAGACGAGAATAGTCCCAAGAAGGTGGCCGTCCAAATCATGGACGCTTTCCTTCTTCGAGCCATCCTCGTCCAGGGAAAGGTACTCGTCCAAAGTCTCTAGAAGACTCCCAGACGAGAATGGTCCCAAGAAGGTGACCGTCCAAATCATGGACGCTTTCCTTCTTCGAGCCATCCTCGTCCAGGGAAAGGTACTAGTCCAAAGGATACTCGTCCAGAGGCATAAGAAGGTGCCCGTCCAAGCAAGGACGTTCTCCTTCTTCAAGTTACCCTCGTCCAAGAAAAGTGGTAACCACTTAGACGAGTCCAAAGGATACTCGTCCAGAGGCATTAAAAACCCTCAGACGAGAATAACCCAAAGAAGGTGCCCGTCCAAGCAAGGACGTTCTCCTTCTTCAAGTTACCCTTGTCCAAGAAAAGTGGTATCCACTTAGACGAGTCCAAAGGATACTCGTCCAGAGGCATAAGAAGGTGCCCGTCCAAGCATGGATGTTTTCCTTCTTCAAGTTACTTTCGTCCAAGAAAAGTGGTAACCACTTAGACGAGTCAAAAGGATACTCGTCCAGAGGCAAAGAAGGTGCTCGTCCAAGCAAGGACGTTTTCCTTCTTCAAGTTACCCTCGTCCAAGAAAAGTGGTAACCACTTAAGACGAGTCCAAAGGATACTCGTCCAGAGGCATAAGAAGGTGCCCGTCCAAGCAAGGACGTTCTCCTTCTTCAAGTTACCCTCGTCCAAGAAAAGGGGCAACCACTTGGACTAGTAAAAAAGATACACGTCCAGAGGCATTAAAAACCCTCAGACGAGAATAACCCAAAGAAGGTGCCCGTCCAAGCCAGGACGTTTTCCTTCTTCAAGTTACCCTCGTCCAAGAAAATTGGGCAACGACTTGGACGAGTCTCAAGGTACTCGTCCAAAAGCATTCGGCTTCCCAGACGAGAATGGCCCAAAGAAAGTGGCCGTCCAAGAATGGACGCCTTCCTTCTTCCGGTGATTCTCGTCCAGAGAAAGTGTTTCATTATCTTAGACGAGAATATCCCTAAGGTGGACATCCATACTTGGACGTTTTCCTTCTTCGGGTGATTCTCGCCCAAGGGATATATGCAAAAAAAAAAAAAAAAAAAAAAAATTAATAAAAAAAAAAAAATCCTGGTCAGAAATGACCGAAGAAAAGAAGGTAACAGTTGGTTATGACCGGTAAAATCCTGGAAAGGGCGCGTCATTTCCTTCATTTTGAATACACTACCTTCTATAAAACGGGTCTTAACCGTCAGACGGGCCAACAAAAAGCTACCTTGGGTAAAAGGGCATTAACCGTCAAGATGGGCCAACGGTGAAAGCCCTTTAGGGGCAAATGGTGGAGGCCTAACATCTACGGCTCCCTTAACGACACATGGGCTCATCGAGCCGTACACGTGTCACCCTATTTAAACATGAAAAGAAGGCTTGATCTCTGGGCTCTACTCAGTTGGGGTAAAAGGATTGAATTTTCGGCCCAACGGTCGGAATCCAAGATACTACCGTGTGGTCGAAGGAGAGTGGTTAATAGACTTTCACCGATCCGGTCTCGCCACGTGTCATGATCGATCCCCCCGCCCAATCGAAGTCACTATTCTAGGGCAGGTTTTAAGGATAGCTGTCAACTTGCTATCACTATAAATACCCCTGAAATCAGGAGAAACATTCATTCAATGAAAACAGTGCAAAATTACTCTGTAAAACTACTCTCTCACTTTCTCTCTCTAGAATTACTTTTCTCTTACAAACACCTGATATCTGACTTAAGCATCGGAGGGGGAACCACCACCCAAACCTCCAAGGTGGGTCCCTTTTGCCGGTTCGGGAACGAAGCTTCAGCTTGGACTTGGTTGATTCCAGACATTGTTGCACAAGTCTCCAAAGAAGAACATCTAAGGGATACTAGTTTACTTGCTCGACAAGAAAGCACCATCTACAGCTTACTTGTTGGACAAGCGGACTAAACAACGCTGATATGGAGGCATGAATTTCAATTAATTTCATAAAAAATAATAAACGAATTATACGCAATGATCTGAGGCATCGCCCGAAGGCAACAAGTAGTTAATATTATAAATAATAGTTGGTGTTTTGAAATTATAATCAAAGATCTAAAAGATGTTACTTAATTATGTTTTTGTTGGTACGTATAATTCAGTTTTAATGACACACATATGGTTAGAATGGAGTATGTAGATAGTTTAAAAGTACATCAAAGGTAGATTAATTAGTTACAACTTACAAGTAAAGATAGGAATACTATTTTTTGAAAGAAAATAAGGACATAAGGGTGACCAACTTCTTAAGCGTATCTTCACCATGATACCATGATGATCAATCATTTGAAGTCATCTCATTATTGTCCAGGGAGAAGCTTGTAACGTACATGCAATGGATTTTGGTAGGTAACAGCTAGTTCTGGTGAAAGAAAATAAATAAATAAATAGATAATTGTACTCCATTAAAAACTTCAGAATACGAAGTATTTATATGTAAATTTAAACAATTAAACCTCAGCTATCTCGATTGCACATCAAGTAGAAGTAGTAGGAGCTCTTGATTCTAGTTCTACATAATTTAAAACATTAATTAGTGCTTAAAGTTTTACATAGAATCAATAAAAAGAGAGGAAGTATTTCCGAATTAGAATTCTTGAGGGTCAAGTCCTCTCTTATTAAGAAATTATATTAAAAAAAAAAGAACCAAGCAAGTTCTTATCCTACTGGAACTATAAAAACCTTCAAAGAAAGATATAAATATACTTGAGATATCCCTTGTTAATTCATTCATCCACATAAATCATATCAGGTTAAGCAGACAAAATTAATCATAGTATTAGTATGGATTCGGATCAAGTTTCTATTCGTCAAAATCAAATTTCTATTCTTAATACTGTTTTCTTTACCCTAATTATGACTGTACTTCCATTAGGAATTTGTGTAGCATGTACCTACGGTTGCTTCTATTACTTCCGTCATCACTGGCACCGTAACCGTAGTTCTTCTGAAACATCTCCCTCGATCGCCGTGCCAATCTGGCCGCCGGCCCGACCCGAAGTTCCAAGGGAAGCCCGACGTACGTTGAAAAACCACGCACAAGCCAAAGTGGATGCTTTGAACGCAATAGTGTTAGACATAAAGAAAATCCAGCAAGTTACTCAGAGTTGCGCTGATTGTGTCATATGTTTGGAGAGTTTCGACGTCGGAAAACTGGACTACGAAGATGATAATGATGAGAAAAATAGTAAGGATTTTAGGGTTTTGGAGCTACAATGTGGGCATAAGTTTCATTTGTTTTGTATTGATAGATGGCTAAGGAAAAATAAAAATTGCCCTATTTGTCGAATCAAATCAACTTTAGGTGCATGTTAGTTACCTATCTTAGGTTGAATTTTTAATTAGTTAACAGAGCTTTGTTAAGAATTATAGGAGTGTATTGTCAAATAATTGTTATATACTTTTTGTGGTTATGTTATTCCCCTTTTTTTTTTTTCCTTTTGACCCTTTTTTATAAGAAAATTTGGTTAGTACATGTATCTCTTATGATTGAGGTTCGATGCCAAGAAAGAATTACTTGAAGGAATTAGCGTGTTTGGAATTATAATTGACCAAATATATACTCTTCTTCCTTTTATTTTCTTAGTATTTTTGTTCAAGGTCGAGCTTTTTTGGAATTTATAATAAATTTACATTACATAATTATCAATACTTTTGATTAGTTTATCCTAAATCAAATTCTCCAATTATAAACTATTTACTTCTTTAATTAGTACGACAGATGATCAACAAATAAATTTACAAAAGTTCAGTGAAATAATTGCCTTTATCTCGATTGCCCATCAAGTAGGAGCTCTTGATTCTAGTTCTACATAATTTAAACCATTAATTAATGCTTTAAGTTTTACATAGAATCAATAAAAAGAAAGGAAGTATTGGCGAATTAGAATTCTTGGAGGTCAAGTCCTCTCTTATTAAGAAATAAAAAAAAACCAAGCAAGTATTACTTAATTCTTTACTAACTACTAATTAATATTATAAATAATTGGTGTTTTGAAAATATAATTAAAGATCTTTTTTTTTTGATAATTTAGTTAATTTCATTAAGACTCTTAAAAGAGTTGAAGGCATACATCGAAATGCCAAGACTACAACACCTTGAATAGAAAGACAAATACAAAAAAAAAGGCCAATACCAAAACGCTCCAAAACACAACAAGAACCCCTCAACAATACCACCGATACCACCGCTAGAAGGAGCTAGAAACAAACACAACTAACACATCAAAGAACCAAGAACCACCTAAGCTCACCGACTGAAAAAGCAGCAAACTAAGACAACATCAAGCAAAACAACAATAGAACTCATAAACTCCTTGAGACGATTTTGAAAATGACACCATATTAACCATTGGGATAACCCTTACTACATCACCTCTTTGAAACTTGAACCCCGTTTTTCTTCTCCATATTACGATTGTAACCAAGATGATTAAGCAATTGACATTGATTTTTCTTTGCTAGCCTTCGAAAATTAGAGCTTGGCACAACATTGCTCATAATTGAATTTGGTGACAAAACTGAACCCTCACTAACGACCCCAACTGAATCTGATTTTGAGCCAATTCCATTAGCACAAGAAAAAGCCTCATCTCTATCAACACAAACTGGACTTCCTTTGATACACATCTCATTTGCAAATGAGAGGACACTTGCATTGCCACTCAAACTAACACTTCCCAACAATCTCTCTGAATTTGCCGACATCTTCTCCTTGACAACACCAACGTTTTTAAAAGAGGCACAGCTCAACATACTAGGCTCCTCAACAAGATGATCCTTGCTCTCTAAATTAGGAAGACTAGAGCCCGTCTGCAAATTTTCTAAATTGAGCAAAGCATCAACTTCTAACTTGAGCTCACTATCGTGAGAGAGAGGCGAATTGTCTTGCCGAAGAGAAAACAAAGAATCCAAACAAGCAATATGACAGTCACCACCAAAAGCAACAACCTTCGATTTCTCTTGAGCAACATGTAAAAAAGCATGAATAAAACTCCTCCAAGGGTTGGCACTACTTAAAGCAGGGACAAAAACTGAATACCATAAACCTTTAATCTTCACACTTAACCTTAAAAACCACCCCCATCGATTACGACCAGATTGAATTTTCCACCAGAGGCAACCAAATCGCCTAGAACACTCAAATTCAGTCAACTTTGAACAATCTTTAAGAATACAGGAAACCCACTCAATCAACTTAACTGGAAAATTAATCCACCGTTTTCGGTTGTTATAGAACTCACAAATTTTTAAGAAACCATGACTTAACTCCAATTGAAAAGCTTTACCTTTGATTTGAATTCTCATATTCAGACTTCAATCGACCAAAATCGACTCAGGCGCCCTTGAAAACTGGTTTGACTTGAGCAGTAATAATCTCGGCAACAATGCAATTGAAACCTCTGCAACAAATTCGAGGTCGAATTCACGCTATCACCAGGACGAAACGGGGACTACACGCTAATTGAGAGCAACACTTTGAGAGAAAACTGATTGAGAGAGGGGAACTAAAACAGAGAGAAAACTAGGGAAGTGAGAGAAAGAGGTGAAGGGAGCATCGAAAACTATGGAAAGAGTGAAAGGGAGAGGATGACCCTGGCTCGCCGGCAACCAGGGGGAACAGAGAAACGTCGCCGGCGAGCCGCGCCGCTTTGAGAAGGTGATGGGGTTTCTCGCGTTTGAGGGCTAGGGTTTGGCCTTGTTTCCACCTAATTTACTTTAATCTTGTTTCTTTAAATATAATTAAAGATCTAAAAGATTGCTCTTAATTATTTTTGTCCGTACGTATAATTCGGTACAAATAACAAACATATGGTTAAAAATTTAAATTGGAATACGTAGATAGTTCAAAATTACATCAAAGGTAAATTAATTACAAGTAAAGAGAGGAATACTATTTTTTTAAAAAGAAAATAAGGTGACCAACTTCTTAAGCGTATCTTCACCATGATACCATGATGATCAATCATTTGAACTCATCTCATTATTGTCCAGGGAGAAGCTTGTAACATGCAATGGATTTTGGTAGGTAACCGCTAGTTTTGGTGAAAGAAAATAAATAAATAGATGCTTCGTTAAAAGCTTCAGAATACGAAGTATGTAGTTCAAACCTCTGGCAACAATCGATGTTTGGAGGTTTGAAACGTATCCATTCACCCCAATTTTGTGGTGAAAATCATTGTAAAGGAATAAATTAATGCGCATCAAATTCACTTCGAATCTCGAGATGATATAAGAAAATCATAGTGCTACTTGCATAATATAGTAACGTACTAATGTCTCAAGTCAGAACCATGCACTTGGCTTTTTCTTTTTTCTTCAATTAATATTATGGGTTCGATTTTAATTACATGATTTCAAATCATGTATACTGTAGTCTGTATGAGCTTACCTGAGATCTGAGGATTGTTTGACTTTTAATAAATTTAATTATTGAAACCAATTCTTTGTACTACATTATGTTTCTTCTCAACTGTGCCCCATTATTCAGAAAAAACTTCAAGCGAACCTAATAATTGTCATTCACTTACCTAATAATTGTCATTCACTTTACAATCTTTGTTGTTAGAATGTGTCAAAATTTCGACAAATGTATACTATATATATTGACCAAAAAGAAGAAATGACAGAGTATAAAACTATTCTTAGGGCTTCAATCATAAGGTTAAACTTTTGATTGAGTTGGTCTTTTGCCATGGTACAAGAGCCAGCATGACATAAAGGTCACGGGTTCAAATGTCAACCACTCCTCTTTTCTAAGTGGAATATTTACCCATGAAAAGGCCTAACTAAATTTTTGGTTTATTCTGTAATCTGTACATTAAGATCCAAACAATATCAATCTAAATTAGTAATATATATGATTAATTATATTGGACCCTGGATTTTATCCGAATAATTTACGCTCTACCGCCAATTTCATAATGTGTGCGCGTGATGTAAGGGTTTCACAACGTCTAGCAGTTTCTTAATCCTTCTATAGCATTTAATTCCTAGTTTTGCATAGTAAAATATTAATTGACTTGAGAATAATGTAAAATACATGACAAATATATATAGATAAAAGAAATATGAAAATAAAATTATATATAAAAAAGTAGATTAGAAGTATATAGTTAACCAATCAACATTAAAAAAACCTAATCTCATTAGCTACTATATATTTTTTCATGATACAAGTATATTTTGTAAGCCTAATATATTTTTAAATAAGTATATGAGCAGTATTGAGCTAGGTGTGCTCAACAGCTCAAGTGCATAAAAAATCCGCTCCCTTTCCTGAATTGATAAAGACAATCTTAAATCTTAATTGATGAATGGATTGAAGTTCTCTTCATTGCATATCTCTTGTCGATGCTCATAACTCATACTTATTAGTATATGGTACAAATTGAAGTTGCAAGGAAATTTCTTAGCAAGATGACGCAGCGTAGAATAATATCGTTTTGTTTTCACTCTGTTTATTTCCATGTATATAAGGTTGTCATTCAAGCCTTGCTCTCTTTCCCATACATTGTATGGGTGCACATTTCAATTTTCTTACTCCATTTGCATTGCTGCTTTTGTTGAATAATTGGAGGTGGTGTTAGAAACTTTTAGTAGAATATAACAATATCAAATTAATAATTCTTTTTGGAAATTCCCACTGGTAACCCTGTATTATAGAACATTTGCAATGGTAAACTGATTCTTTTATAGTTTTAAAAATTAATGCTTATTTTTAGGAAATTCCCACTGGTAACCCTGTACTATAAGACATTTGCAATGGCAAACTGATTCTTTTTATAGTTTCAAAAATAATCCTATACTTAATGATATTATGCAACCGTGACATTAATAAATGATGGTTAAACAGTTAATTCAACCATTAAACCTATTTACTATCTTAACCCAAGTTAACCCCAAAACCACCAATAATTAACCCATTGATACCCCATCCCACCACCACCCTTCCACCGGAAACACCATACCCCCGTCACTCTCTCCCTCATGGTGACTTTCTCCCTCTCCTCGTCACTCTTTCCCTCCCCGTGACTTTCTCTCTCTTCCCATCTCTCTTTCTCCTTCGGCGCTGCCTCCCCATATCTCCACCACCGCTCTTTTCTCTCCCCCCTTTACCTTGCTGCAGCTGGTGGTGTTCGTGGGGTCGATTGTGTTGTTGCACCTTTTCTTTCTCTTCAGTTTGATGGTGGTGCTGCTATCATTGCTTTGTGAGCTCCTGACTTGCTGACATTGCTACTACCCTAGCCCCCCCTCTCTCCCTCTCTCTTGCTCGATTCCTCCTCCCTCCTCTGTGTGCTTCGTTGCTTCCCTCATTATCTCTTCCTCTCTCTTGTAGATTTGGTGGTTTCGAGTGGTTGAATGGTGGTTTTGGTGGCTAAAGTGGGGTTCTTGTTGAGGAGTGGTGGTTTCAAGGCTGGGTTGGGATTTTGATGGGTCAAGTGGTTTCAGGGGGTGGGACAGTGGTGGAGGGGTGGGATAGTGGTGATGAAGTGGGGTTCAGGTGGAGGGATGGGACAATGGTGGTGGGGTGGGGTGTCAATGGGCTAGGTGGTGGTTGGGGGTTTGGGGTTAACCCGGGTTAGGTAAACCAATAACACTAACGGTTGAATCAACGGTTTAACTATCAGTGATGTCACGGTTGTATAATATTACTTAGTATAGGGTTATTTTTGAAACTAAAAAAACGGTTTACCATTGCAAATATTCCATATTACAGGATTACCAGTGGAAATTTCCCCTTCTTTTTTTACAAGAATCAAATTAATACTACTAAACATAGAAGTAAATACTGTAACCAATAAACTAACATAAAAATGTATTTGTATATCACTCTTATGTTGAATGGAGCACCAACTGGTTTTTTTTAACTCTAAGAGAGGGCTGAGGCAAGGTGATCCCATGTCACCATTGCTTTTTGTATTATGCATGGAATATTTCACAAGGATAATGGGTTATGTAGGAAAGCTGCCTCAATTTCAATTCCATCCAAGATGCAAGTCTTTAGGGTTGAATCATCTGTGCTTTGCAGATGATCTCATCCTCTTTTGCAAAGGTGACTTTCCTTCTGTTCTTATGATGCTACAAGGCTTAAAACTTTCTCAACAGGACTTGTTGCTAGCAATGCAAAATCAGCAGTTTATGGTTGTGGCATGGATAACCAGGAGATGCAAAGAGTGGCTGACTGTTCAGGGTTCAGAAGGGGGGAGCTCCCTTTTTTGGTTCTTAGGAGTGCCTATTAGTACCAAGAAACTTTCTGCAGCAGATTGTGAACAATTGGTTAAAAAAATGGTTCTAAGAATTCGAGTTTGGAGTTCAAGGCACATTTCTTTTGCTGGAAGGAGGCAACTTGTCAATGTTGTGCTCTTGAGCATTAGTATCTATTGGTCACAGATTTTTTTACTCCCTAAAAAAATCTTGAAGCAGGTAAACTCCATTTGCAGATCATTTTTATGGACTGGTACTTGTAATTCAGCTCAGCCTGGGTATATTAGTTGGGAGGAGGTTTGTTCTCCTAAGTCCCAAGGTGGTTTGGGTTTCAGATCTTTGATTCAATGGAATCAAGCTTTAGTTGGCAAGCAAGCATGGAGCATTGCAATGAAGGCTGACAACCTATGGGTAAAGTGGGTGCATGTAATGTATGTGAAGGAGCAAAATTGGTTTGAATTTACAGCTCCTCAGTCAGCTAGTTGGGCTGTAAAATTCATTTGCAGAGTTAAAAATGACATCTCAAGAGCATGTGGCAGTGCATGGTTGACTGATCCTCATTTTAGTATAGCAAAATTGTACAAAACACTACATAGCTCAGGTCAACAGAAGGACTGGTGTAGATATGTTTGGGATGCTCACAATATTCCCAAGCATAGTTTTATGGGGTGGCTAGCTATGCACCACAGATTACAAACCAGAAATAGGTTGCACAAAATGGGGATTTGCCCTTCAGATCAATGCATATTGTGTGAAAATGGCAATGAAGATCATGGTCATTTATTTTTTGAGTGCCAGTTCAGTAGACAATGCTTGCAGAGATTGAAGCAGTGGCTTGGTATTGGAGCTACCTCTAACAATCTAGCTAGACTCCTAAGTGGACTAATAGAAGATGCAAGGGCAGTAAATTTCAGAAGCAAATCATCAGGGCTTGTCTTATGGCTTTAGTGTACAAAGTTTGGCAAGAGAGGAATAACGCGTTGTGGAATATGCAAATTCATACTGTAGATCATGTAATTAAAGATATACAATACTTTGTTAGGAAGCGTAATGAGTCTAGACTTCCTAAAAAAATGAAGAATGTAGATGTAAACTGGTGGACTGAACTTTGTTAGTTAGCTGATGCGCAGTTTGGTCCGTTTCCTGTATTTCAAGATTGTTAGTGAGGAGTTGTCCTGTTTGGACTTAGATTGTAAAATTGTGTAATCAATACAAATTTTTTCTTACTTACCAAAAAAAATGTATTTGTATATTTTCGTAACTTTTCTCATCTCATTCCTATTAAAAACCATGAAAGATTGTGCCAAAAATGTTTGTTCAAAGTACAATCTTTATAAGTGAGATTGATAAATTTGATATGACTGAAAATGGGCCTGCGCAACCCAATAAGGAGGAGGAGAGTTCGGTCCACATACAAGCCCAAAGGAGGTTCCATACTAAAACCAATTGGCAATAGTAGGAGTAGCTCCTCTAGCTTATTTCTCTCCTCTTTCTCCAATGTGGGACAACTCACATGTGCACAACATATATGGGGTTCAACACTCCCCCTCACATGTGAGTGTCCTTATAATTAGAGCACACTGGTAAGGTACACATTAATAATCCTCATTGGGAATGAACGTCCAATGGAGGCCCTTATCCAGTTGCTTGACAAATGCCCAGTATGAAAGGCCCAACAACATGGGCTCTAATACCATGATAAATTTGATATGACTGAAAATGGACCTGGGCAAAACCCAATAAGGAGGAGGAGAGTTCGTTCCACATACAAGCCCAAAGGAGGTTCCATACTAAAACCAATTGACAATAGTAGGAGTAGCTCCTCTAGCTTATATTATGGTACTTTCTCTCCTCTTTCTCCAATGTGAGACAACTCACATGTGCATAACATATATGGGGTTCAATAGAGATTTATCACTTCTGCATGTCTTCTATCATCTAGTTTTGAAGTTGATTGTGACCTTATTCAATTGATTGTAGAAGAAGAAATTGACATTTGAATGTATTGATTGCCATTTACAAATCAATTTGTGATAGACCACTAAGTAGGTGAAACAAAATTAGAATCATAAGAAAGATACATAGACTGCAAACTCTCATGATGAAAGATATAAAACCCAATATATCGATAGTAAAACTCTCTCGTAGAAAAAAAATTGATAGTAAATTTTAACTTAAAATTTTCAAACAAAAGACAAATTTAGGCCTTATTATCGGCCTTATCCTTCTATCTTATCATGAACCAAAAACAAATTAAATCAGTTTCTTTCTAGAATTCTCGGAAACTCGTATGAATTTTCCTCTTCAAATAATTGACTTACAACTTAGAAGGTATTCAGATCATTAATTGATGAAAAAGGCCGACATGTAGGAAAGATTATTAAATGAGCAACGGTAGATATGTACTGTAATTGTTTACAACCAGTATTGTATTTGTGATGTAACATGTATATGATATGCTTAAGGTTTATTCATTGTGCATTTGGAATACTGATCTAAAGTCTAAATAAGTTCTATATGAGAAAATAAGAAAATTTAGGAGAGCACTAAAAAAGAAAATGAGTTAATATGTTACACTCGAGTTTTAGGTCCGAATTTTGGGGTCAAAGCGGGCTTTATCGAAAATCGGGTTAGATCGGGATTTAGCATAAAAATTATACCAAAATCCGCAATAGTGGGTTGCACTTTTGGGGCTTAAGAGGGTTTTTGAATTGAAAACCTGGTCGCATTGAGCTATAGTATAAAAAATCATACCAAAACCCACAGTATTAGGTAGGGTTTTTAGGGCCAAAGCGGGATGTTCCAGGTCGAACTTAGGCTTAGGCCTAGATACACAACTTTTTTGGTGCCCAAACTTGTACTAGGACCGGATATGGCCAAGGGCTTTGGCCTTTGGTGCCCAAACTTGTACTAGGACCGGATATGGCCAAGGGCTTTGGCCTAGATACACAACTTTTGGGGTGCACAACTCTGTACTAGGACCGGATATGGCCAAGGGGTTTGGACATTCATGATCAGCTCTATAACTCTATTAGAAATCTAATACATAGTAGTATGAATTTATAGGCTTATTTATTGTAATTTCACATTAAGTGGAGCCTATTATATTTCACATTTAGGTATCTAACAAATAGTTATTTAGTATGATTTTTTTGTCAACCAAAAGAAAATATAGTGTAGTACTATTTTGGCTCAAAAATATGTTCGTAAACTTTTCTATAGTGTTGTCAAAATCTTTTGTATAAGGGGTATGATATAATCAACAGTAATGAATGATCATTGTGTGAACGGACAAATTTATAAGAAGCTTAAAAACTTGTGAGGGTGTAACTTGTAAGTCAAACCTTATTAACGTCCTTCACCCAATCGTAAAGTTGAGTGATATTTCGCAATTTTAGGGTTACCACATACTATAGAGGAGTCGAACGTTGAGGTTATGTAAGAAAATGCCTAAAACACAAAAGTCTGATACTATAATTTTTTTATGGATATATATTAATAGTTTGACATCCCCTTATATAATTCTGGGTGACTTTAATAAAATAAGTAATTCTGATGATAAAATAGGTGGTGCCCCTTTTAAAGCTTCTAGAACTTGGTATATGGATAATTTATTTAGTAATGCTTCTTGTACTGAAATTCCCTTTACTGGTCAACGTTTTACTTGGAGGAAAAAAAGATCCGGATTAGACAACATTTTGGAAAGATTGGATAGAGGTGTTGCTAGCATTTCTTGGCTAAATTTATTTCCTCAAGCCCAAATTAAACATTATGTTTTTACTTCCTCGGATCATTGTCAACTTTCTTTAGATTATTTACCTTATACAACTATTAAAGCACCTCCTTTTAGATTTGAAAAGATGTGGTGCCATAGGAAATATTTTAATTCTCTTGTTAAAAAAACTTGGTGTGAGAAATTTAGAGGTTCCCATATGTTTTGTCTTGTTAAAAAATGTAAACTTCTCAAAGCAAAATCTAAAGAATGGAATAAAAGACAATTTGGTAATATATTTAGGCAACTTAGGCAAGTGGATAATATTCTTGCAGACATTCAGCCACAAATTGTTATTGATCCCTCCAATATTCAACTTCAAAATCAGCAAGAGATTTTTTTTGAAAAAGAGAACGTGTCTTATGACTTTTCAAAATGAATATTGGAAGCAAAAGAGTAAAGCAAATTACTTGGTTTTAGGAGACACTAACTCTAGTTATTATCATGCACACGCTACAATTAGGCGTAATAGAAATCAGATTAAGGATTTCACTTCGGATAATGGACAAAATATCACGCAACCCTCCTTAATTGCTCATGAAATTACGAAGGAATTCAATAATCGTTTTGTTTCAAACACCTCGTGTTCTTCTAGTCATGATAGTGATTTTTGCCTTTTATCCCCTATTATTTCTAATGAGGACAACCAATAGCTAGTTGCTCCTATATCAAATGATGAAATTAAAGAAGTTGTTTTTAGCCTAGCCCCAGATAAATCTCCGGGACAAGATGGCTTCCCCCCCTTTTTCTTTCAAAAATACTGGGTTTTGGTAAGTAATTCAGTCATGCGTGTTGTTCAAGCATTTTTCCATTCAGGTATGATGCTTAAAGAAATAAATCATACTTCTTTGGCACTTATTCCCAAAATTGATAACCCAACATGTGCGAGTCACTTCAGGCCTATCAGTTTGTGCTCAACTATTTATAAAATTATCTCGAAAATTATCACTAATCGTCTTAAAGTTGTTATGGAAAAAATTATTCATCCTCTCCAGGGGGCTTTTGTTCCAGAAAGGCTGATCCAGGAAAACATTCTTATAGTACATGAAATTTTCCATTCTTTCAGTAATAAATCAGGTTTGTCTGGATGGATTGCGATTAAGCTTGATATGGAGAAAGTGTATGACAGGTTAGAGTGGGACTACATTTATGTTACTTTACAAAAACTGGGTTTTTGTGCCAAATGGATTGATTGGATTAGGAGTTGTATTTCCACTACCTCCTTTTCAGTTCTAGTTAATGGTGTACCTGGTGATAAATTTTTCCCGTCCCGAGGAATTCGTCAGGGAGACCCTCTTTCTCCGTTTTTATTTATTCTCTGTGCTGAGCTGCTTGCGAGGGAATTTGTTGTTGCTAGTACTAGTCCTGGAAAACTAGTGGGAGTTCCCATTGGGAGAACTGGTGTCAGAGTTCCTTTTCTCACTTTTACTGACGATACAATGATATTTGCAAAAGCTACTGATGAAAGTTGTACAAAGATTAAGGAAATTCTTAATAAATATTGTTCCTTATCGGGTCAACTTGTCAATTATCACAAGTCAGCTTTTCAATGCTCTCCTAATGTTACAGACAATGTAAAAGCTAATTTTGCTTCTATTCTTGGAATGCAAGAAACAAATGATCTAGGTGAATATTTACGATGTCCAGTAATTGACTCTAGAGTTACAAAGGAAATTTTTAGAAGTGTTGTTTCCAAAACAATTAACCAATTACCGAAATGGAAAGCTAATACACTTTCACAAGCGGGTAGATCTGTTCTTATCCAAGCTAACCTGGCTTCTAAATCTAGTAATCAGATGCAAAGTTTTAGTCTCCCTAAAAGTATTCTTACTAAGCTGGATTCCACCTACCGGAATTTTTTCTGAAACAAGGATCATTCCTCAAAATCGACTAATCTTATAGGTTGGGATAAGATTTGTAAACCTAAATTATATGGGGGGTTAGGGTTCCGTAAAACAGAAGTTAATAATTATGCCCTTCAGATGAAGCTTCTCTGGAAAATTATTATTAATAATAGCAATTTATGGGTTCAATTAGTTAAGAAAAAGTATATTAAGAATAGTAATTTATTTGATTATAAAGTTCCTTCAGTTGCTTCCTGGCAATGGAGAAATCTTATGCGTCTGAGAGGCCTCTTTAAGAAAGGAATTAGATGGGTAATGGTAATGGAGAATTGGTTAGTTTTTGGTCGGATAATTGGATTTTTCAATATCCGCTAAAGCAAATTATTCAGCCTATCCCTCTTACTGAAAACTTAAAGGTGAGTGGGTGTATCTCTTCTTTGGTTGAATGGGATACTGTTAAACTTCTTTCTTTAGTTCCCCCCATATAGTAAAGCAGATTCAGAGTATTTATATTCCTTCTTCCAATAAAATAGATAGGATGGTCTGGGGTCTTACAACTAATGGTGAATACACTGTAAAATCTGGTGCAGAATTAGGCCAAGGTCTACATGATCGTAATTATGAAAAGGTGGAGTTCAATTGGATTTGGAGTCTTGATGTTCCCCCAAAAATTAAAAATTTCCTTTGGAAGACCTGCAATGATGGGCTTGCCACGTCTGCTAGACTAGAAAAAAGTCACATTTTTGTGCCCCAACATTGTGTGTTCTGTAATAACCCTTCGGAATCAGCCTCTCATATTTGTTTTAGCTGCCCTTTTACCATGGATATTTTCCAAAATCTTACTACTAATTTTAGTTGGCCTAATTTTCCGAGTTGTATTTCTTCTATTGATTTAAATTCTTTTCGCTCTGTGTTAGAAGCTTGTCATAGTCTGGTTCCATGCTCAGGTTTAACCAAATTTACTTTTGTATGGTGGTATGTTTGGTATTTTCGTAATAGATTAGTTTTCAACAGTGAAGCTACTTCTGTTAATCAGGCTTGCTATATGATTAATGCTTATGTTAATAATTGGGACAAGGCTCTGGTTTCCAATTTAGATACTTTTCCAGGCCCTTCTCCTTCCTATCGTACTAGCAAGTTTCCTCCACGGGAGGGTATTTGCCTTTCTTGGGCCCCCCCTCAGCCTAATTATGTTAAGCTAAACTTTGATGGTTCCAAGCTTGCTAATGGTCAAGCTTTTTATGGCTTTGTTATTAGGGATCATCTGGGTAATGTTATGTTAGCTAGTGCCAAGTCTCTTGGTAGTCATATGAGCATTTTGCAGGCTGAGGCTCTTGGTTTGCTACATGGTATTAAAGGAGCTCTCTCTATTAATACTTCCCACATTGAGATTGAAGGAGATAATCTTACTGTTATTAATGCTATTAAGCAAACTTCTAATACCCCGTGGGAAATTACTAACATTATTGGTGATGCAGGTGATGCTCTAACCAACTTCACTCGTTGCTCGGTTCGCCATTGCTACCGGGAAGCAAATAGAGTTGCTGATTTTATGGCGCATAAGGGTCATGCATATCCCAACACTTTGTTCTGGTTCCCCCCCTTATTGTATTAATTTCTCCCTCCTTGTCCGTAAGGATATTTTAGGCTGGCCTCCTGATTGAAGGAGTTCCAGTTTAAGGTTTTTTTCTCCCAATCAAAAAAAAAAATTTTTTTTTATGGATTTTTTAACTAGAATAATACAAACTTTTGCATGTTCTCTCGCAATAATATAAACTTTTGATTATTTTTAAATAATACAAAATTCCTCCAAGAGGGCAAGTTGATTTGTGACCTTTAAAACCGGTAAAAAAAAAAATTTAACAAAACAAAATTCCTTTCTCTCTTCTCCCCCTCCCCCAACCAACCGAAACCCCTCCCCTACCCCAGCCCCCACCCCTCACCCCCCCACCCCCTCCCCACCGGATTCACCCTCCCCCTCCCCCACGGAACCACCCCGCCTCACCACGAAACCACCCTCCCACCCACAAAACCTCCTCCTTCCACACCTGCCATAGTTGGGCGTAATCACCACACCACCATCAAAATAACCACCACCACCACCGGAAGAACTACCACGACTACCACCATCACAAGAGTCACCATTGCACCCAACTCCACATTCAACCCAAAAACTCGAATCACCCACCATTTCCACCCACCAAACTCTAGATCGAAAACCACCACCATTTCTACCACCAACAAAAAAAATGGCAAAAACAACCACCACTACGAACACTAAAACGAAATAAAAAAGCACCAAACTTCAATCACCACCACTACGAACACTACGATTTGGGTTGTGGAGGTTTTGAAATTCGGTCGTTTGAGGAGATCCAAACTTGAACAGATCTGGGTTGTGGAGCACCAAACTTAAATTTAAATTCTTTTTTTTGTTTTTCAAATTTAAATAAAAATTATAAAAGCGACACGTGTCCTAGAGAGTGCCACGTCAGCTTGTTTACCTCCTACAACAAGTTACCAACCGTTATTGCCCTATTGGAGGAATTTTAGTGTGAAGTTTGTATTATTTAAAAATAATCAAAAGTTTGTATTATTGCGAGAGAATGGGCAAAAGTTTGTATTATTGTAGTTAAAAAATCATTTTTTTTATTATCCTTTTAGTATAGAATAAACGGGAAACATTATCAATCTTATACTATAAGAAAGTACAAGAAAAACATTGTTTCCTTATATTTAATAGTGGGGGTGTTTCAAAATGATTTTTGGCTTTTCCCCATGGTTAAATAACTCAAAAAAAAATCTTTCCTATGGCTATTTGGAAACCTAAAAAGCTAGGTTTATGGCAAAAACTAGTTTTTATAGTTTTTTATTACATTTTAAATTTTGCATACTTTTATAAACAATCAATAGTCAAACAACAAATATAAAACAAATAATGTAAAAATCAATCAAACCAGTTAAGTAAAATGACCACCACAATATCCAACTATAAAATTGATACTTATTCTTAATTATCGTTCTTCAATTCATTCATTCACTAATCGTGGTGTTTAACAAGTAACTTGGAAATTTACCCATGAAAGAAAAACAACCACCACAATATCCAACTAGTTCTATAAAATTCGCATTTTTCAGGGTAATAGAAACCTAACCCCAACTCCATAATTGCAATATAGATATTTTACCACATACTCTATGTTTATATAGTTGCATGTTTGGAGTTTCACACTAGTCAATGCAAAATTTTAATCATTAATTTCTTCAATTATGTATTAGAAAAAATTATAAAAAGATAATAATTTAAAAGTATATATCGAGATGAACCCGTTAAAAAATATATAACTATAAAAAAAAAGTATGAATAGAGTATAAGTTTCGTAATAAAATATTAAAACACGGAGGAAATTTAAGCTCCAAGTTAGAGGTGATCATGGGCCGGGCCGGGCCGAGCCAAAAAAATTGCCCATTGATCGGGCCGGGCCCAAATTCGGGCCAAAAAATGTGCCCAAAGCCCGCCCAAAAAACAGGCCGGGCCGGGAATAAACTGCCCAAGCCCGCCCAAAAAACAGGCCGGGCCGGGCTGGAGTTGATCAGCTCTACTCCAAGTCAATTACTTTGATTATTTGTGGATGCTGTTATTATTGTATGATGTCTACGAGCCTTGCATAGTGGGAATCGAGGAATCCCATACCCCCGTTTGACCAGAAAAGACAGGAGGAAAAGTGATTGAGCTATACTATTGAGGTATTCGATGATCGACATGTTGCAATACCACCAAGGGCAATTGTCCACTTGAAAAGATAACTCATAAATATTCTTAATGCTCAATTCATTGATAATATCAAAGTACGATAATGATAGAAAATTCTATATAAATAAAAACAGAAGCTCCAATTTTAGTGTAAAAATGTTTTATACTTCCTATTTTTTTAAGTGCAACAGTTTGACTTTTACTATTCACACACCTCACTTTGACCGTATTTTTTACTAATATATTAAAGCAAAAATCATCATATAAAATGTTGTTTGATTTGTTTCAATGGATATTTTCACAATATCAACTTTTTATAACTTCTACAAATACATAACTAGAGATATTAATGGTCACGTTGTGCGTTGGCAAACGTAAAAGTCAAATTGTTGCACTTATTTAGAAATGTACATTAGTATATATTCCCTCCGTTTTATTTTGTTGTTTCTATTTTGAATCTTTTTGTGGAGGAAATTGATCAAAGTCGGAAGAATTTTCGCAAACGGAGAGAGTACTAATTAGCAAGTAACTGTGCGGTTGGTCACACCATTATAACTTATAACTATGTGGCTATACGCATAAAAGACAAACTAATTATATAGACATAAGTAACCCCTTCAATTTGTAAAAGTAACCCCTAATAATGGTCAATAATCGCAAAAAATTAGAAGTATCCTCTATTATATTAATCTGTAACTTCAAAGATAACTAATCCCAATAGGGGACATAAGTAACCCCTATAATTATCAGTATCTTGCTACTAAGTAATCCCAACAATTATGAGTAACCCCTAGTATATTAATTAATAATCTCAAAATACAATAATTAACAACTTTATATATGAAACGGCCACACTGTTGACTATAGGTGTGGCCAACCACATATAAGACTTTATTTATACTAATTGGTTTATTGACATTAATTTTCTAGCGCTGAATCGTTGGGTTATTGACTTTTGTTTTATCTCTATATTCCACCGTATTTTTTTCTCTTTTATCATGCTTCTAAATATTGGCATCATCAAAGGGGTTTTATTGAATATTTGTAATATCTTATTTCTAGATATTTGTAATTTCTCTAATTTTGTACAAGTGCGATCGTGACCATTATAATTATTAATCATATAATTAGTAAAAATTATAAAAGTTGGTATATTGAAGATGTCTACTGAGAGTAATCCAACATTATTTTGCATGATATTATATTTTTTGTATCTATAGATTTCGTCAAATTTAGCAATATAAATAAGTCAAAGTATTACAAGGAAGTACTAGTATAAAGAAAGGAACAAAATATTATGACCATGAAAAAATCTTTAACACCTTAACGATAATGTTTTGGTTGAATAAGAATTTTCTAAATTATATGTTAAATTAGTATCATCAGGCCCGTTCCTGACATTTTGGAGGCCCTAGGGCGAACTGAAAAATATGGGCCCTCCCCGATCTCAACTACTATTCTTGACATGTATTGATTTAAAGATATTAATTTATGGTTAAAGTTTTGCTGAATATGACTTTTTTTAGCTCATGAAACATGGATTGATTTTAGCTTTTTTTTTATAAGATACCCATTTGATGGTTATATATTTGTATGCCATGTCTTCCTAAATTAAGTCATATATTGCTTCTTAAATTTATCATGTCATCCTCATCATCGAGTTGTCGGTTGGAGTTTGGGTTTTGGATTACGAAATTGTGTGTAAGCTCTTTGGCCTTTTGGATTACTTTTTAAATATTTTTCTGGGTCTGAATTGTGAAAATAGAAAAGGTAACCACAGAACCCCTCCCTTTTTTAAGGGTTTCACTGTGACATTCGCTTCTACCAATAACATCTAATATCTTCAACTATCTTACTCTATCGATTCATACAATTTATATAAAAATATAATATTTTGAAGTTAATATACATTGAGAGAAATTTAATAATATTTCATACTAACATTTGTTCTTATATATTAGTAACTTGGTAGTCGAAGTGAGGTAAATGAACAATGTAAACATAAAGCCCGGGGGTATGAAATAGCAAAAGGGACATAGTTACTCTATATGAGAAGGAAAAAAACCCACTTACTAAAATTAGATAGCTACTTGAAAATCATTGAAACCCAAAAACTAAAATGTAGGAAACCGAAACTATTTCAAAATCATTGAAAACAAAAGAAAATCCAAAAATAAAATTAGAAAGCTGAGAAAATAAAAAGATGTTGTAGAGGGATTCGAACCACGGATTGAGAATGCAGTGGATTATGACAATTAGTAACCCAAAGAGCCAAGACAATGTTTCACGGAGTAAATGAATGCAGATTTCCTTTATTACAAGTACCAGACTGTAGATCACCAACATGGGTCTTTTCTCCCTGGGCCCTGGGCGGGCGCCCCTCCTGCCCAGGCTCAGGGACGGGCCTGAGTATCATAAAGGGACAAAAAACCAGTTGCTCAAATTGAATGCACTCTGTATGTTTTGCACTGGATGAAAACCACTATCTGCTAACATCAGCTAGCGTGGAGTAGAAATGAATTGGTATCTAGATTGTGTTCTTTTCTTTTGGCAACGATACAAACAAAACAATCATCTAGGTCCCATGTCGAACTTGGATAGCTTGACTTTGGGTACATTTGCCATTTTACCAATAGTATGACATAGCATACAAATACACACACTTGACACTACTTGTCATTTTGTTCGTTGGTTGGTTACAGAGAGTCGATAAGGAGGGTGCACCACATTTCCTATTCATAGTTTCCTACCTTCATAAAACATGCACCCAAAACCACGAAATTTTTTTTATCATCTTCAGAAAGAAAAAATCAATTGCATCTCTCTCTCTAAACTTTCTCCCCCTCCTCAGCGCACGTTAAGGCGACTGCCTAAACTACGCTGTAGCCATGGCAAGAGGTAGAGCGAAGAAGAGCGCGCAGAAAGGCAAGGGAAAAGCTGTGGGTCCGTCATCTTCTCCGATGAGAAACAAAATCGGTGGATGAAGTTACTGGAATAGAGGGTTTGAAGGTTCCGAGTCCTATTAAGGAGGCAAATGTTATTGACGAACTGGATGAAGCAACGATGGTGATGCCATCTGCTACTATGGAGGATCAAATTCAGCAATCAATGGAGAAAGCGATGATGTCTGAATGGCTGGAAATGATACAAAGTGGTTCGAAGGAAGGTAACTCTGCACAGCGAATGTCCTGGGCTGCTCAAGTGGAGGATGAAATTGCGACAAATGGGAATCAGGTAAAATCTAATGCTCCTACTTTTACGATTGAGGCTGATGACATTCAGGAGGAGATAGAATTTTGGTCTTCTGCTATTGTTTGCTATGTATTAGGTGCCAATCCACCGCTTACTGGTTATGGAGGGATATTTTAGGCGAATTTGGGGGAAGCTAGGTATTGACAAGATTGCGATGATTGGGAAAGGTGTGTTTATAGTGCGTTTTACCTCTTTAGAGTCTTGTTTAAAGGTGAAAACAGATGGATTTCAGTTTTTTGATCAAAAACCATTGATAACACAGCTATGGGAGCCTGATATGATTGTTGATAAAAATGTGATTCATAATGTGCCCATTTGGATTAAGTTGCCTAATCTACCTCTCAAGTACTGGGGTGAGAAGAGTTTGTTTAAGATAGCTGGGATGATTGGGAAGGTTGTGAAAATGGACCAATCAACTCAGGATAAGGAGAAATTGAACTTCACTCGGGTTATGGTTGAGGTAGGAGTGCAACAATCATTACCTGAATCTGTCTCTTATTATAATGAGCATGGTGTCATAGTTGAACAAAAGGTGGAGTACGAGTGGCGACCAGTTTTGTGCTCTAAGTGTCCAGGTTATGGACA
Source organism: Beta corolliflora (assembly GCA_947648045.1). Lineage (NCBI taxonomy): Eukaryota > Viridiplantae > Streptophyta > Magnoliopsida > Caryophyllales > Amaranthaceae > Beta > Beta corolliflora. The sequence continues at coordinate 746,481 of CANSZD010000435.1, forward strand.
TAGTGGTGAGGATTGCCGCAAAACAAATGGTAAGTTGAGGTGGGTGCAGAACAAAACTCCACAAACTGATGCTGATGGGTTTATGGCAGTAGGTGCAAGGATGGTTAATAATGTTGTAAAGGAGCTTGTAATACCAGTGCATAACTCCTTTTTTGGCTTTACAGCAGGAGGGAGTGAATGAAGGGGCAGAGGATGGTGCACAGCTAGCAACTGATCAGGGGAGTAATGAGAATGATATTGGTCAGGTTGAAATCATTGGGAAGATTGGTATGGATGCAGGTGGTAATGGGTCTCCTACTGGTATTGGTGGTAAACAAGCAATGGCTAAGGAGCAGGGGGTGCCATCCCCTTCCTCCAATGGATAAAATCCTTGCCTGGAATGTGAGAGGTATAAACAGCAGAGCTAAATTGAATGAGGTAAGGTACTTCCTATCTTCTCATGATGTGAAGCTGTTTAGCCTACTTGAAACTAGGGTTAAATCCCCTAAGTTAGGTGATGTTTATACAATGTTGTGCCCTGGTTGGTGTTTTACTCACAACAACAGTTGTCACAGTAATGGTAGGATAATACTAGGGTGGTGCCCCTTGTCTTTTACTATTAACATAGTTTGTGTTAATAGTCAATTCATTCACTGCAATGTTAAACCTAAGAACTGTGCAGAGTTTAATTGCACTTTTGTCTATGGGTTTAATGATCAGAATAGCAGAGTGGAGCTTTGGAATTGTCTTAAAGGGTTTTCTAGTGATAATAGTAACCCTTGGATCCTTATGGGGGATTTTAATGCCCTGAGTAGTATGGATGACAGGATAGGTTCAGTTGTTAGATATCCTGAAATTGCTCCCATGATGGAATGTATGAGAGTCTGTAATTTGGTTGATGTAAAGGCTACAGGTAGATATTTTACATGGACTAACAAGCAAGATGGTGATCAGAGGGTTTTTTCTCGCATTGATAGAGTCCTTGCAAATCCAGAGTGGATAGACAAGTATAGTATGGCTGAGGTTAATTTCCTTCCTGAAGGTAATTTTGACCACACGCCTATGTTGTTGAGTGTTTATAAGGATGTGAGCTGCAAGAAACCTTTCAGGTTCCATAACATGTGGTGCAGCCATAGTTCCATGTTATCCACTGTTGCTCAGAATTGGCAGATTCTAGTGAGAGGTTGTGCTATGTACAGGGTACAGCAGAAATTGAAGAAGGTTAAAGAAGCTTTGAAAGTTCTCAATAGGATAGGCTTTGGGGATGTTGAAGCTACAGTTATCAAGGCTAGAATGGAATTGTTGGAGGCTCAGGATGCTATGCACAGAAACCCTGGTAACAGTATGCTTGTAAATAGAGAAAAAGTTGCTAATGATTTATTTCAAGTGGCTAAACAGAATCAAAACTCCCTGCTGAGACAAAAATGTAAAATAGCTTGGTTAAAAGATGGAGATGATAATTCTAAGATCTTCTACCAAGCTATTAAAGCTAGGAGGTATAAGAATAAAATTATGTCTATTCATACATCTTTTGGTGAATGGGTGAATGAAAAAGAGAAAGTTGATACTGCTTTCTTGCAATATTACCAGAGTTTATTTGCTAGTCAAAGGCAAAAACAGGTTGTTCTGAGAGCTCTTCTTGACAGGGGTAGGAAGCTGTCTCCAGCTCATCTCAACATTATAAACTCCGAGTTTACAGGGGAAGATGTGAAAAGAGTTTTGTTCAGCATCCCTGATGACAAAGCACCAGGGGCTGATGGGTTTAATAGCAAATTCTTCAAGCATTGCTGGGATATTGTGAGTGAAGATGTGATAGAAGCTGTTTTGGATTTTTTCAAAACAGGAAAACTTCTGAAGGCTATGAATGTTACAACTCTGACTCTGGTTCCTAAGATGGATTGCCCTGGCTCTGTCTCTGACTTCAGACCCATTGCTTGCTGTACCATTCTATATAAGTGTATCAATAAGCTAATTAGTGAAAAGCTTAATAGGGTGTTACCTGATATTGTTTCTTCTAGCCAAGGAGCCTTTGTGGCTGGTAGGAGCATTCTTAGCAATGTCATGATTTGCTAGGATTTGATCAAGGCCTACAATAGGATGTCTACCAGAGCTAGTTGCATGATGAAGCTAGACCTTAGGAAGGCTTATGATACTGTAAATTGGGAGTTTATTCAGCAAATGCTTGAAGGGGTTGGTTTTCCTAGTTACTTTGTGGAGCAAATTATGGTTTGTGTCAGAACTCCTACTTTTTCTATCATGATCAATGGCTCACTTACTGGTTTTTTTAAGTCCCATAGAGGGCTCAGGCAAGGAGATCCTATGTCTCCTTTGCTTTTTGCCTTAGGAATGGACTATCTAGACAGGATTCTTTCCTATGTTGGTGAACTTGATGGTTTTAAATACCATGTGAGATGTAAAGAACTCAAGCTGCTACACTTGTGCTTTGCTGATGACATGTTACTCTTCTGCAATGGAGACTTCAAGTCTATATATACCTTGTTGCAGGGTTTCCAGATGTTCTCTAATGCCTCAGGCTTGGAGGTGAACAGAAGTAAATCTGAAATTTACTATGCTGGAATGACTACTCAGGAGATCAATAGGGTGACTGATGTTAGTGGCTTCTCTTGTGGTATTTTGCCTTTTAAATACCTTGGAGTCCCTATTTCTACAGCAAAACTGAAGGCTAGAGATTGTCAAGGGCTTGTGGATAAGATGATTGGAAGAATCCGAACATGGAGCACTAGAAGTCTTTCTTTTGCAGCAAGGTCTCAACTTGTTCAGAGTGTTCTGATGAGTATGCACATTTATTGGGGGCAGATTTTCTTGTTACCTAAAGCTGTGATTAATGACATAAATAGCATATGTAGAAGCTATTTATGGATAGGGAGTTGCAATGATGGCAGGCCTGGTGCAGTTAACTGGGCTAGTGTGTGCAAGGACAAGAAGGCAGGAGGCTTGGGTTTCAGAGATATAGGGCTATGGAATGTGGTCGCTATCTCGCAAGCTAGCTTGGCGTGTCGCCCAAGAGAAGGATAACCTATGGGTTAAATGGGTTAATTGTGTCTATATTCAAGGAACACATTGGCAGGCCTATGAAGCTCCAACTACAGCTAGCTGGGCTTGGAAGGTGGTCTGTAAGGCCAAAAATGATGTTATCACAAAGTTGCAGTGCACTCAATGGATGCAGGACACAAGTTTCAAGCATCAAGCAAATTTACGTAAGATTGTGTGATGGTGCTACGGTCAGTCCAAAGGAGTCGCATGTGGAATAGGTATTCCATACCTAAAAATAGATTTATTATGTGGTTAGTGGTTCAAAATAGATTGAAGACTAAGCATAGATTAATGCAGATGGGTGTTTGTGGTGATGATCTCTGTTATCTTTGCTTACAACACAGTGAAGTTCAATCTCACTTGTTTTTTGATTGTGCCTTCAGTCGAAGATGTATGGAGGAGATAATGCAATGGCTAGGTTTACAATGACGTGGTAGGAATGTTTCTCGGGTTTGCGCAGTGGTGAAAAATGGTAATGCGGGAACAAAATTTAGTAGGCAAAGTTGGTTTGGTCTGCTGTGCAGGCAACAATTTATAAGATTTGGATGAATAGAAACCTTGCTTGTTGGGATTCTATTGTGCATACTATAGATCATACAGTCAAAGAGATCAAATTTAATGTAAAAAACAGAATTGTACAGATCATGAGTAGTAAAGTGAATGGGAGAGATAGGTTGTGGATTGAGAGCTTGTAAATGCTGGGATTGTCCAGTTTAGGCGTGTTGGGTTGATTTTCCCAACTTAAGTGTAAATTTTGTTTTTGGCTATTTTATTCTTACTTACCAAAAAAAAAAAAAACCACGAAAATATAAGTGGGAAGGTGTTACTATCATTTTTAGACGTCCAGTTACATTTATTATGGTACATTGTATTAGACCTCAAAAGGTTTAATTTCGTCTTAGCATGAAGGTCCAATAAGAGTACAAAGCCCATTGCACAAAGTCAATATAAGTCAAAGTCAATAGAGGAAGACCGTCAAGACCATCAGGAGATGAAAGTTAAGAACTATAAAAGGTCAGGCAGTTAAAGAATAATCATGATACGGATCCACGTGAGAAAAGGCGTGCAAGGCTACAGTTATTCAGCGCCAAAAAACGGTTGAGGTTTGGATCAAATATGATTCAAATGTTTTCCCTCCAAGCAAGCACGGATTTTACACAACATGTTTCTCTATAAATAGAGAAATGGTCATCAAGCAAAAAACAACGAACAACACAATCAAACTGCATTTCTTCTTTTCTTAGCGTAGCCTAGCCTTAGCCTAGCCAACCCCCTTATGGGGTTATAGTTTAGTTCTTTAGACTTAGAACATGTTCTGGCGCCAAGTTCTTTAATTCTCCGATTGAAGCAAGAAACCATAGAGGTAATAGCCTTCGTGTTTTTCCTTTAGTTGTCCAGCCTGGCTTATCCTTTCATGTGTTGTAAAATCTTACTTAAAGTTTGTGGAATGTATGGGAATGTTCTTCTTTAATTGATTAAAAAAATTAATTATTGTTTCCTCTATTTATTGCCTTTCGCCTGAATTTAATAGGCGTTGTTGTTTAATCATTAATTAAATTGCAACAAAGTACGTTAGCAAGGTTTTATCTAATTAAAACCCGTAACCCCCAGGGACTAAGCCTCCAAAGGCATTCAGTATCAAACTATTGGATGTGCATTGACTTGTTTGCAAGGTCACCGAACTGATTTTGCACCAACAAGTTTTTTGGCGACCACAGTGGGAGAAGAAGATTCATAATTGAATTGTGAAGTTTCTTCTTCGTACGTTCGAAAAACATACTGTAAAAACGATTGTTTTTATTAAAATGCCGGAAACACGTTCTAAGAAGAATAAGGAAGTTGCTCAGGATGAATCAAGTTCCCACAACATGGAAACTAGTTCTTCAATTCCTCCAGAAACTAGGGTACATGGTAACAATGGTGAACAAATTCATCATGGTCATGAAGAGTCACTTGGAGATACCCCACAAAGGGATAACTCATCTCCAGGTAGTACTGGTCGTAGACTTATACACCAAATGTATGGAAAGTTCACGGAGGTAGTAAAGAATTTGCTATTAGAAGCAGAGAGAGTTAGAGACAACAATTTGACTTTAACTACAGAACTCTAGCCCATGAGTCTGCCAGAGTCTTCACGGATATCCTCCAAAGGATAAGTGAAGAGAATAGAGAAATTAACTCTAGGCAAATTGATAGAATACTTGTAGATATCAATGATACTATGAGTGCAACTTTCACGACAATGTCCAAATCTCTTGCTACTGAAGTAGTTACTCGCCTAGAACCACTAGTCGAAAAACATTATCAGTTAAATGAGAAACTAGTTAAGGCCTTAGAAGAGGTCCCGTTAGATAGAGCAAGGGGAAGTTGTGGCACAGCACCAGACGTTCCTCCAATAGGTTACCCTCCAAGGGTACATTTCTCCCATCCTGAAACTAGAGATCCACCTATCTCAAGAGATCAACAAACTTCTTCCCATGTGCATCAAACAAGGGCAATACACTTGAGCCATGGAGAGGGTAATCATGGAAATCCTAGGAGAAGTGATGGAATAGCAGCGGGCTTGGAGCCAGGCTGGCATCAGGCTTCAGGACATCATCAACCTTCGCTTTCCATGGGTGGTGGACAAGTTGGTAACAACACACACCAACCTGGATCATCACAAGGAGGACAGAGGCAAGGTACTTTTGTTGCATACAACAACAGTATACCATATGCATACACGCCTCCTAACCAACCAACTATGGCTGGTATTCCTTCTACACCTTATGCTTATATGCCTCCTAACCAACCAAATATGACTGGTACACCTCATTATGGTCAGCCCCAAGCTCCATTTTCCCAAGCAACTGGTGCTTATTATCAAGGGATGCCCACATATGAACATACATTTCCACAACAAATGGCACAAGGGGCTGCCAATCCTACTTTTATGCACAACCAGGAGATCCCTATGGGAGGTTATCAAAATCAACCTTTCAATCCTAATCCTAACCCTAACCCTGCATATAATCCTGCAGGAAACATGGGGTATGGGAATATGGGACACCCAGGAAGGCATCAGGATCCATTGGCAGCACAGGTTGAGGCACTAGTCCAAAGATTAGTAGGGGAAACCTCTAGGAGAAATCAGAGGTAAATAGGTCAAAAACCTTACCCTGAGTGGATTGATAGAGCAAATCCATTTCCTAGAATGTTTAAGATACCTGACTTCACCCTGTTCTCTGGGAATGATAGGGTTTCTGCTGAAGAACACTTAGTTAGGTTCAATTATCAGTGTAGAGAGGCAGCTGACAATGAATTCTTAAAGCTTAGAATGTTCTCCATGTCTCTTACTGAGACTGCTTTTTGGTGGTATACTAATTTACTACCCAATTCTATTCATTCTTGGCAAGATAGGTGCAATTTACAAATCATTTTGTACGCACTGAGCCAGGAGTGACTTTAAGCGATCTGGCCATAATCCAACAAAAGTTAGGGGAGTCTGTGGAAGACTACCTATCTAGATTCAAAATGGCCATGATCAGGTGTCATGTTAGCATTCCTGAAAGAGAGTTTGTACAAATGGCTCAAGAGGGAATGTTAATTCAGTTTAGGAAAAGGTTTGATGGTCATGCCTTTGGCGATTTTGTTGAATTAGTAGAATTGGCTGTAAGGTATGAAAGGAACCTACAAGCCGAAAGCGCAGCAAGACACCAATGTTTCTTTGCTCAGAATGATGAACCCTTCCACTTTGAAACTACACAAGAAGTAGACGTGGCAGAAATCATTCAAGGAGTACCCTATAAATGTTCTCTTTAGAGAAGAAAGAAATTCTGGCGCCAAAGGATATGAAATCTGAACAAAAGAGAACATATACTTTTGATGCTAAGAAGGCTAATTCTATCTTTGTCTGGTTATTATCTAACAAAAAGATAAAATTGGTAGGGAGACATAAAGTAAGAACTGCTGAAGAAGTTAAGGGTAAAAAATATTGTAAATGGCATGATGCCGTAACTCATGATACTTCTGAATGCATTGTGTTTAGAAACAAAACCCATGATGAAATTGATAAGAAAAATATCATGTTTCCTGATGATGAAGATGTGAATGTAGTTAGAATGGATGAACCATTTGAACTATTATGTGGTATGGTAGAGGCTAATGATGCGTTTACTGTCACCTTGCAGGCATCTCAAGCTACTGAAGTTGGCAACCAGCTCTTCAACAGATTGCTCGATGAAGGAATCTTGGTTATGCCAAAAATAGCCAATGAGGAAGGGCTGGAAGATATGTGCAGATGGCACATGAATGGGTCACACACAACAGACCAGTGCCAAGTGTTCAGAGGGTTCCTAACCAGATAATTAAGTCTTAAAAGACTAGTTGTCTCAGAAATAGAACAACATGCTATGGAGCTAGAATAATATAAGGCCAACCTAGCCAAAGCTAAGGCGCCTGCTAAGTCCAACCCAACTCCAAACGTGGAGATGCATGAGGAAAGAGCTAAAACCTATAAGGAGGCTGCTCAGAAATTTCCATTGCAGACTAGGACTATAGAAGGGTTGAAAGCTCTGAGGAAGGGAATGTGCTCACAGTGTGCAGACAGACTAACTTTTGAAATGGTTAGAAGTCAGATCATTCCAAATGATCCTGCCTATGTGCCTGCTTATCAGCGTCCGTTCCAGAAGAGGTCCAGAAGTCAAGGACCAAGAAAACATGACAGCCCCAGTTTACACCCTTCCTCAAAAGGAAAGGGAGCCAAGCCAAACTCCTGTGCCCAAAATTCTTAAAAGAAGGGTTAAGTCCCCTGGGGACCAATGGGGGTTAAAAATCAAACCAGCAGTTAGGCCATTGCCACTACAAGATGTTCAAAACTTACCTAAAAGTAGGACATCAAAAATGAAGGAGCTAAGTGCAAAGGCTAATGCAGCAATGGCTCTAATTAGAACTCAAAATGTGCAAGAGTCTCTGATTGCAAACATAAGAATAGATGAAGAGGCGCTACAAGCTAGTATTACTAGATTGTTACCTCTAGAAGAGGAACAATGGGGTACAACATCTACAAAGAATGATGGCCAGCAGCCTCGAGATGACTCTCTTATGAAAGAGATACCAGGAAATGACTTTAATGAGGACTATAATTCAGAGTTTGGATCTGAGGATTTGAACTTATTGGTGTCAGACAGTGACTTAATGTTGGATGGAGGAGACCCACTGATGAATGAACCTCAAACAGAAATGGGAGAGGGCCAAAACATGCAGTGTAATGTGGTTATGCTACCAACGGAGTTTAAAAAATCATAAGACCAATCAGAATTCCAGACCAATACCACATCATGGGCAGATGAAGTTGATAAGGAAGAAAGGGCAGGTAAATTTAAAATTACTTCTTCTCGAAGCTTGTCATCTTATTTAAATGCACTTCATAAGAAAGTGCCGAACAAGACATCTCTAAAAGCTAACCTAGAAAAGTTAATCATAGATAAAATCTTTAGGTCAGTTGATGTTGATAACAAGCACACTAAAGCTTTATTTCTAAATGTTGATTTTGAGGGAGTTCGTTTAGGCAAAGTATTGGTAGACACTGGAGCTACTGTTAATATTATGCCACTCTCTATGTTTAGACAACTAGGAAAAACTATAAAGGATTTGCATAATATACAAATCAACATAACTGGTATTTCTGGTTTATCAGAAAAAGTGGAAGGAATGACTATATATCTTAAAGATAAGGGTAGGAACTAAAACTACTTATACTGGTTTCTTCATAGTCGAAAGTGGTACTAATTATAATGCCATACTAGGAAGAGATTGGTTGCATCATAACTATGCTATTCCATCATCACTCCACTAAGTCGTAATCTTGTGGAATGGTGACACTTATGAAATGGTTCAAGCAGATGAGGAAGTTTGTCTAATTACATCTCCTGATTCTGTTTTTATTAGGGACTCTCTAAAGTCAGTTCCTACTATCAAAATTGAGGTTGCTCTACAACTTGAGTCACAAACTCACCAAGAGATGGAGGACTCAGGTGCAATTCTCATTGAAGAAGTCGAGGACGTCCCAGAAGTTGAAGACATTCAATCAAAATATGAATATGTTCAACAGGCGCCAGACTATGATCAACCCTTAGCTCTTATTAGCTTATAGAGTTAGGATGTATTTTTCTTAATAAAAGTTTATTATGATTATAAACAAAGAAGAATGATGTAAGGGGTTTAACCCTATTGTTGATCAAGTTATGAAAGATTTAGTTTTTAGAAAATACCAAGAGGATTTTCTTATAAACTTTAATGCATGTTGCTCAACTTTATATGAAACTGAATCCTTCGACGAAGAGGATGAGAAAGTATGGGCTAAGAGTGGAAATATTAAACAGGAAGTTCATGATCCACTAGAAGAAATAAATTTAGGGGATAGTAAAAATCCACGTGTTACTTACATAAGTAAGCTCCTCACTAACCAAGAGAAACAGGAAATAATAGAAATTCTAAAAGAATTTAAGGACTGTTTTGCTTGGGAACATCATGAAATGCCTGGGCATTGATAGGCAAATTGTAGAACATAAACTACCTATCAAGGAAGGATTTAAGCATGTGGCACAAATTTTAGAAAACTAGCGCCTGAACTGACAGAGCCTATACAAGAGGAAATAGACAAACTCCTCAAGGCAAAGTTCATAAGGCCTTGCCAATATGCTGACTAGATTTCTAATATAGTTCCAGTAGTTAAGAAAAATGGCAAAATACGAACCTGTGTTGAATTTAGGGATCTAAATAAAGCAACACCTAAAGATCAATACCCCATGACAGTGGATGATCTCCTAATAGATGCAGCATCAAGATATGAATACATATCTTCTATGGATGGGTACGCAGGGTATCACCAGTTAAGGATTGCACATGAAGACTGTAACAATACAGCCTTCAGATGTCCAAAGTCATTAGGTTTGTTTGAATATGTGGCCATGTCGTTTGGATTAAAAAATGCTGGAGCCACATACCAACGAGCAATGGACGTAATCTTCAAGGATATGATTGGTAAGATCATGGAAATCTATGTGGATGACATACTTGTAAAGTCAAATGACTTTTTAAGACATAAGGAGCATTTGGTTAAGTCATTCACCAAAATGAGAGAATATCACCTAAAAATGAATCCACTCAAATGTTCATTCGGAGTGAAAGCTAGTAACTTTTTAGGATTCCTCATCCACAAAAATGGAATGGAAATTGACCAGAACAAGGCAAAGGCAGTATTGGCAGCCAAGCCACCTTCTAATAAGAAGGAATTGCAAAGATTCCTTGGACAGGTCAATTATGTGAGGAGATTCATGACCAATTTAGCTGGAAAAACTAAAAAGTTTTCACCTTTGCTAAGACTAAAACATGAATTAGAATTCAAATGGGAGGAAGAGCATCAAAAAGCCTTTGACCAGATCAAGCAAGATTTGGCAAATCCTCCTGTATTGATTCCTCCAAGGCAAAATGGAAAACCACTAAGAATGTATTTGTCTGCTTGTGAAGATTCCATTGGTAGTCTTCTTTCTCAAGAAAATGAGAAGGGACATGAGCAGGCCATTTTCTACCTAATTAGAATCTTACATGATACAGAAAAAAGGTATACCATGGTAGAGAAATGGTGTTTGTGTTTATATGATGCATCAATTAAGCTCATACATTATTTCATGGCCTTTACAATAGATGTCGTAAAATATATGATATCTGAACCTTTCATAAAAGGAAGGTTAAGCAAATGGAGCTTACATCTACTATAATTTGACCTCATATATGTGCCACAAAAGGCAGTCAAAGGCCAAGCGTTAGCCGATTTCTTAGCAACCCATCCTTGTTGTGACTCAGGAATCATTGATGAAGACATCCTTCCATGGGTCCTATTCTTTGATGGTTCTAGCACTAGAGAAATAGCAAGAGCTGGAATATATATTCTATCTCCTGGTGGGATCCCAACTAAGCTAGCAGTAACCCTAAAGGGTCCACGTACCAACATTAGAGCTGAATATGAAGCTTTATTAATTGGATTGGAGATGTTGCTAGAATTGGGAGCCAAGAAAGCAAAGATATATGGGGATTCCCAGTTGGTCATTTATCAAATAAATGAGGAATTCAAGAGTATATCACTAGTATCACAGGAGTGTGGCAAGAAAGCACATAAGTTGTCCAAATAATTTAAGGAGATCACTTTCATACACGTTCCCAAAGAAGAAAATAAAGTAGCAGATTAGCTGTCCCAAATAGCTTCTGCTAGAGAAGAGATGCCTTTACAAAATGAAGACATCATTCTCCAAGAAAAGATCCTAGAACCTCTCAGTGAAACTGATAACGAAATATCAGAAAATATATTGGAGGTCTATAGAATTTCCATATTAAGGGAGGAAAAGGATTAGAGAGATGCAATTATCCAGTATCTCCAGAATCCAACTGGGACAAAAGTGCCAAACAGAATTAAAATGGCAGCAACCAAGTTTTATATACAGTTTGGTGAACTACACAGAAAGGATCCAGAAGGATTGCTTTTAAAATGTGTGGATGCTGGGGAGGCTTTAACCCTTATGGCAGAAATTCACCAAGGGCTATGTGGTGCTCATTAAAATGGCCAAAAATGAGATGGATGTTGCACGAGCATGGTCTTTATTGGCCCACTATGAGAAAGGATTGTATAGACTATGCTAAGGGTTGCAAAAGATGTCAAAAGTTTGGGTCTATCAGCTTGGCACCAGCTTCAGAACTTAAGTATATTCTTAAACCTTGGCCCTTCAGAGGATGGGCAGTAGATGCCATAGGAGAAATCAATCCTGCATCCTCCAAGAAGTATTCATATATCCTAGTGGTGACTGAGTACTTCACCAAATGGGTGGAGGCTCAGGCTTTCAACAAGATCAATACCCGGGTGGTAATAAATCTCTTGGAAGAAAAAATCTTTACAAGATTTGGAATTCCAGAAACTATCACTTTTGATCAAGCCACAGTCTTTAGGAATCCTGACCTAATGGATTATCTTAATCAGTTTGGGATTACTAAGTTGCATTCGACACCTTACTATGCTCAAGCAAATGGTCAAGCTGAAGCTACCAATAAGATCATAGTAAAAGGGATCTCAAAACTCATAGACAATAACCCAAGAAAATGGGATGAGTTGTTGTTATATGCCCTATGGGCCTACAGGACCTCTAAAAGGGAAGCAACAGGAGTTACTCCTTTTAACCTAGTTTATGGACACACTCCAGTGATCCCAGATGAAGTAAATGTAAGATCATCTAGGGTAGCCCAACAAATGGGATTATCGGGAGATGATTATTCACAGGCAATGAACCTTGAAATCATGGATGCTCTAGAGGTTAAGGAAGAGGTTTTAGCCAAAATGAGAATCCAAAAGGAAAAAGTTGCTAGGGCCTACAACAAAAATGTAGTGCCTAAAGAATTCCGGGAGAATGATAAGGTCTGGAAAACGTTTCTGCCAGAAGCAGCTTGCAAAAAATCCACAATTAGGGAAATGGTCACCTAAGTGGCAAGGTTCCTTTATCATTCATAAGAAAATGTCTGGAAATGCATATATATTAAAGGATATAGATGGCAATATAAGAGATAGAGCCTTAAATGACAAATTTCTAAAGAAATATCATCCGTCTATATGGGAACAACATGACCCTGTGTTTCAACAAAAACATGCAGAATTGTTTCAAACAGCAAGGGATCATTAAAATTACAACATTAATAATAATGTTACGTCTTAGACATTTCAACATTGTCTAACAGCTAAACTAAGGTTTTTAATGGCAGACCAAGCATTACGAAGCTTTTCCTTCTAAAGGATTGAGCTTTGTTGTACAACCACTTCTTTGAACATTTCTTGCCTCAAATGAGCAAGCTTGGTTCGCCCGTGGCGTAGTTTCTTCTCTTCAATATCAATGGAGTGTTGGAGTGAAGACTTTTCAGTGATAATATTAATCTCCTATTTATTGATCTCAGCCAGACGGTTCTGTAGAGATTGTCTTTCCTCGGAAAGGAGCTTCACCTTCTGATCAAAAGAATTCACAGAATCTTGGATTTGCTTACTGAAGTTTATAAAGGATTTGGCTTGAGCTTCCAAAGAAGTTTCCTCTTCCAGAAGTTATTGAGCTGAGAACTTGGGAGATTGAACTCTTGATTCAGCATTACATTGTTGAAGAAGAAGAGTCTCTTTGACATAATCAAGGCAAGGTATCCAATACTCAAAACCTTGAGAAATCAGGGATTCCAAGATCTGCTTAAGAGTTTCTGCAGAAGTCTGATCATAAGGGTTGTCTGTTAAGGTCAAGCAGAGATCCCAGATTTTGTCTTCTTGTTTTTTATGTTCGGGAGACTCATCACTAGACGAGTGATCACTGTTAACATAGGCAGGTTGATTCCTCACAATAATGGTTGTTTGCGCATTAACTTATTTCCCTCCATCAGACTCTTTCATCACACTTGCTTCTTTAGTGCTTCCCTCTGCATCATAAAGAAGAGAAGCCAAGTTAGCAAGAGAGTGAAGCCTGGTATCATGAGGACATGGACTCATATAGAGGAAGTCTAAAATGAATTCATGAGGAAAGAAAGGCAGACCAGTCTCAGAAGTAGATGGTGAAGTTGATGAAGAACCTTTGCACACAGAGGTAATCACAAGCTCAGTACTACTTCGTAAAGGTGTAACCTCTAAAGGAATAACATCTTTTGGAACTTCACTCCCAGTAATATAAGGGATTGCTATAACAATACTTGTAGCAGCATGAGAACTTGGAACTTCAACATCTAAAGGACTCGACTCCAAGGGATCTTTATTAAACTGATGAAATAAGTCCTCATCAGGAGATTCCACATGGATATGATCAGTTTCTTCCAACTGGGGGACAGTACCTCTTTCCAAAGAGGGAATAACCATATTCTCCAAATGGAGGGCAGCATCGCTTGAAGGAAAAGTGGGATGATTGATGACAGGTTCATCAACAGAACCATCCTTTGAATTTAATCCTGTGTCAACTACTTTAGAAGTATCTACTGAAGGTTGGCTGGTAGAACCAAGAGGTGATGGCTTCTCAGAAGAAGGGTCATTGGGAATCTTAAGCTCTTTCAAGCCAGAAGAACTTGGGATTAAGCAACTATTATTCCAAATAAAAGAGTGAAAATTAGTTACAAAAGAGAGTAAAGATGGTATCCATACCTGCTTTGACTCCAGAAAGTTTCCTTTTAGGGAAGATTTGAGATATAGTCTTGTCATCATCTTCAACAGAGGAGATGATATACTGCGATATCTCTGAAGAAGCCTCCAACTTGGGACGTTTTCTGCTGGAATGTCTCAAAGGTTTGGAAGTAGAGAGACAGCTATAATCTCTCTTTTTTGTAGCCTTCTTAAGAGGCTCAAATTGCTCCACTGACCCCTTAGGGTGAGTGTCCTTGGAAGCAGAGAGACAATTGTAATTTCTTTTTATTGTAGCTCTCTTTAAAGGGTCAATCTGCTCCATCGGCCCCATGGTTTGGATGCCATCCACAGTCTGGACATTTCCATAGGAAGCCCCTTGATCATAAGCAATATTATCTTCATCCTCTGAAGAGGTATGAGGTGGAACCCTTTTGTCTATGGTACTCCAATATAGCTTGTCATATCTAGAATCTGTTGTCATACCATCAGGCACTTTTAGCTTCTTCTTGCCAACTTTTGCTAAAAAGTCAAAAGGAAAGCACAAAGAAGGTTTAGTAATATTTATTCCCACTGAAAGTTATAAAATAACTGAGAATAAAATTACTTAAAGCCTAAGAAGAGTTGATCCTCAAAGTTCGCCAAAGCATCAGAACATGTTGAGTTGTTTGGGAATACATGATCCCACCACAGATGGAAGCCTCGCACAGCTTTGATGATCCATTTCCAAGGAGAAATGGACATGGAAGTAAGGCTCTACCCTCTTCAAAACGACCCCTTGAAATCCAAGGATCATTGCGGGTCAAGAAGTAAGGAATAGCTAGCGGTTGGACCAATCCAAATTGTCTAGTTACCAGCTGTGGATTGTAGGCTTCAAAGCCAAAATACTCAGGCTCAACAGCTATTAAATCCCTAGACCTAAGAACACTGCTCCAAAAGTTTCCACTCCCTAAGGAACTAGAGTGGATGTTGAGGGATTGTAGCCAAGTAGGCACTGCTTGATGGCGCCAAGTTTCATTTTCAACAGAGACAACCATCTTGCCTGGGAAAATATTCCAGACACCAGGATTGGACTTAGAAGCCAAGAAGTGCAGGAGAATCAAACTTGGATGCCAAACCTCGTCTGGAAATACAAGATTAAAGCTGACTTCACCATAACAGCTACAATCATTAAGACTAGAGAGGAACAAAAGAGGGTCAAAAGAAAGATCTTCTTCCTCCGAACCCTTGGATGCTTTAAAAGCAAAAGAGGGATTGAGAACCATCAGACAAGGTAAATACATATGGCCCCAGCAAGTCAAGAGCCATAGAGGGCCAAATCCCTTGTCAGTAGAGAATATGGGAGACTCAGAGGTATGGATTCCAAAACCTTTGAAGGATTCTCTGCTCCCGAAAAGACATCTATAAAGTTGTCCTAATAGAACAGGAGCCAAAGCTACTTCTTCTAAAGTAGAGGAGATGTTAACAACTAGAGATAGCCATAATGTTACTACTCCTCCAACTATAGACATCATTAATTTGGAAAATGCTAAAGTAAGAAAAAGTACTTCCTCTTCAGAAGTAACTTCCTCACTAGTATCCTTATTGATGAAGAAGTCGGTAAATTTCTAAAAGCCACATTTGCTAGCACTAGCAGAAGGACTAGCAATTTGGCGAAAGGTTGATAAACACTGACTGTATAGCTGATTATGTTCCTTGACATGGTGAAAAATAGGAAATTCAATTCCATATTTACCTGTTGGAGAAGTCCCGGTAATAAAGGCAATATCAGCTAATGTTACAGTCATTGGTCCCAATCGGAACAAGAAGCAGTTGATGGCAGGGTCCCAACAGGCCAACAAGGCAGTAGACATAGCCCCATCAAAGGGAATGGTTTCATAAGAAGCTAGTCTCAAGAAGGGTAATATCTTGTTCTTGGACCATTTGTCATGAAAAGGTATCATTCGCAGAAAGCATGCTCTTGCATCGACCCTAGAAATCCAGCCTTTAAAAGGTTTGCTGGTCAAAGGCCAATGCAAATGTTGGAGGGATTTGGGGAAAATGGAAGCGTTCTAGTCTTATTATCTTCTAAGATAATATGGTCCAATAATGGATAACATTGTTGCTCTAAAACAATTTGGCGCTGTGGTTTTTGAATTTTGAAAGGAAAACAAGGACCAATAGTGGCAATTCTATCCTCTAAAGGAGTATTAGAGTCAGAACTTTTGTTCACATACCAGAACACTTGAGACTTATAAGTCTCAAGGTTCACTCTAATGGCGTTGCATAATTGGCGAGCTGCCTCAGATTGCATCGCATCACGTTTTTTAGCAAGCGCTTCACGAATTTCATCTTCACGAACTCTGTCAATAGACATGGGGAATTGAAGTTTGGTGATGGTTGTGAATTCGTAAAGAAATGTATTAAAATGGTCTGAAAGATCTTAAATTTTCCTGAAATCCATGAAAAAGGTATTTAATGGGGAAGATAACAAAAATGAAACAATAAAAGAAGTAAACATGTGCAGAATGCGTGATATGTTTTACTTTGGGTCATGTTTTATTGGGCCATGTTAAAACCTAGTTTTAACAAATTAAAACATAAGGTCCTGAAGTCATAATAAAAAACCCATTTCCAAAGGGTGCATGACTTAAAAGCCCATGTTAAGGGGTCAGTTACTTAGAAGCCCATTCTAAAGGGCGTGTGACTTGGAAGCCCGTATTAAGGTGTCAGTTACTCAGAAGCCCGTTCCAAAGGGGCGTAACATTTCATTTTCAAGAGACGGTAAATTCCTTTATAAAAAGGAGTAAGTGTAATGAAATTATCACACTACTCATCTCTTGAAACAACACCCCCAAAACCTTTCATCTCCCTAACCTCCTTCTCCAAAAAACCTCCTTCTCCAGAAATGGACGTTCCTCAACCTTCTGTCGAATCCTGCATTACCGGGATTTAAGAGGTCAACCCTCAAGAGGTTGACCAGCCCTTCCTCCCTCCTCCGGAGATACTAGAGGAGAAAGAGGAGGAAGAAGAGGAGGGTAATCCTCCACCATCAGACGAATCTGATGATGATGATGAGGATGAAGATGACGATGAGCCCCCTGCCCGAAGGAGGAGGGTTGATCGTTTCCCTGAGGAAACCAACGGTGAATACCGCTTTTACTCTCCTGGAGATGGCTCCAGAGATGGTGCTGCTGGAGACGATGATGGCGCCTCTGAAGAGGACACTAATGCCTACAAGCCACGGTCTCCAAGGAACTAAATTCAGGCCTAGGATTTAGAATTCGAAAATTCTAAATAGGTTGTAATTTTTATTTTAATATGAAAATTTCAGCCATAGGTTGTAATTTTTTTATTTTTAATGAAATTTAAATTTCCTCAATTTAGTCCAAATTTCTATTATCTTTTATTTTGTTTGCATTGTTTATCTAATTTGCTCAATTGAAATTGTGCAAATTAATATGTTATTCAAAAATAAACCGTCAAATCAAATAATGCAAACTCTACGGTTAAGATTAAATGGAAGAAAAATAAGGTGTCTCTTGGGATACTAAAATTCTTAACATGTATTAATGAGATGAAAAAGCTACTTCTAAAAAGTAATAATTACCGTCCAACTGCACACGCCACTAATGGCAAACTCCAGAGTGATATGACACATTAGAGGATAATGGACGGACCCATTCCTACCCACTTTGGCTTAACTAGAGGTGGTTAAGATTGGTTACAAAAAATACGTGATAAAGTTATCTAAAAAGATAACATCAAACGTTTCATTTACCCCTAAAAATAGGGATGACAGTTAATAATTGTATTATAAATACGTTATTTAACTATGAAATTCTTCATTCCTAAAACTTTGTTTTACCATCAAAACCCTAGAAATTTCCTGAATATGGCGAATCAACAAATTGCTCCTCCATCACTCTTTCCTGGAGAATGCTGGAGGCACAGATTTAATAGAGACGTTACACAGGAGGACTGGGAAGAATTCAAGGAAGAAGAAATGAAAATATGGCAATCCAAAATCATCAAGCTCTTTGGAAGGGACCCAAAGGTCCAACCTGGAGATTTGGAGAAACAAAGGTCCAGTGCTGCTATTATGGGAAGTGATGTGGACTTCCTAGCACTGAATCTATGGCCAAATATGGAGAAGGAAGAATTGCTGAAGCTACTAAGCATTTGCAAGGCATGGGGGGAATGCATTGCAAAACAACACTTTCCTCCTGAAACTCGCATTGAAGTACAACAGATCTATAATCTGTGAGGGTAGCATGGGTGTCTTCAACCGAAAATATAGGCTAGTCCAAATAGACGAAGATATGAGTTATAAAAAACTCATACAATATAAGTGCACCTGTCTTTTGTGGCAAGAGCGCTTAGGGGAAGGAAATATCCCTATGCTCCCAGAAGACTATTCGGATTACGATGAGGTTGATGAAGATGAAGAACCACTAGTTACCATTAGTTTTACCCATCTCCGCGCCTGATAGATTAGGCGATATTTAAAATGTTTTTTAATTCTAGCGATAGTGCACATTTTGAATCCTTCTTAGGAAATTATGTAACTATTTGAATTAAGTCAATAAACATCTTCTTAAAGATGTCTTATGATGAAAGATTATTTCAATTAATGAAGTAATTTTTATGTTTGTTGTCATTCCTTCTTACTTCCATATCATATAAAATTGTGGGCTTGATTGTTGTTCATAAAATGAATAATAAACCCAAGGAAGTAATTTTAGGCCCAAACGCCTAAAGAGTGGCATATAAATTTTAAGACTTATCAACAAATTGATAACCTTAGAATAAATAATAAAGAAGTCAATAAACTTCTCGAAAAGAGGGGTCAAAGTACTCAATTACTCGCTGATCCCAGAAGTTATTACGAAAATAACCGTTGAACAAATGGGGCTAGTTATTTAAAGGGACCTAGCCATAGCTTCCTATCATCACATTTTCATTTCAAAAAATCAAAATGAATAACGAAGCGTATGCAAACATAGCAACTGAGTTTGATGATGATTGTTTTAATCATCGCTTCGCCCTCAACAACATAGAGGAAGATAAAGAATCCTTCGTCACAAATGAGAGGACCAGATGGACCGAAAAGATGGCCCGTATCTTTGGCGATGAACCGGTAATGGGCCAAGAGATCTTGGGCTGGTTGAATCAAGCGCTACAAAGGTCGGTTCAAATATCGATCTCTTGTCTACCACATATGGCCCAAATTGGATAGGAAATCACAAGACAAACTGCTAACAGTTTACAAGAAGTGGGGCAAGGAGGTTTCCAGTATCGTAAATCTCCCAAGACCTCAGAGGTTGAATTGGGTTTACGCCAAGAATATAATTCTTTCTTGCACCCAGTCCTCCCTCAAAGTGGTGAGGATAGAAGAAGGCCAAGATGAGCATCAGGGAAGGAGAGTGCACTTTAAATGCATGTGCAAACTGTGGGAGCTATTGGTCCAAGAAAATTTCTTTTCATGGATGTATGTTGCATTGATCGACAGGAGATACGCTTGGGACAACAGCTACCGCAGGACTATCTTCAAGGCAAGGTTCAACAATTCCCCTGAAGAAGGTTACTATTTTGAAGTTGCCAGGAGTAGTGCAGGGCGTGAGTTAGAAGCCAACAAATATAATGCTATGGTAGAAACAGTATGTAGGGAACATTTCCAAATGTTATCTCTAGATGCAAGTCCTTTCAATTAAAATGTAATTAATGACCTTATCTTCATAAATATCAGTCATAATATAAATGTAATGAAATTATCTCAAATGGTAATCTTATATATTTCAATTGCTTTAACATTAGTTTTTGGTTCACCAAAGTGAAGTAAAAACAAATACGCGTCCATTTAATAATTATACTCCTTAAAAACTGTTCCCATGAAATTAGGCAGTTAGAAAAATTATTGGACGATTAAAGCAATCAAGTCTTTATATATATATGTGTGGTCTCTAAAAGATTCAAAAACTTAAATCAAAATGGATTACGCATATCTCCCCATGTTTCACCAATCCGCTCCGGAAAATATGCCATATCCATCAAAATGCCCAAATCATCACAACGCATTGAATGCCATATCTGGAGATAAGGATGAATTTATTAAGAATGAATCCACTAAATGGATTTCCTCTACTCATAAATATTTTGGAAATAATCCTATCATGGAACAGAATCCAGAAATTAAAAGAGAATCTAAGGCCTTCCAAATAGGGTCCAATTTAGATCTCATGAAAGAATTGATATTTTCCAAACTCGAAAGGAATGATTAGGGTACATCTCTTTTGGTTTGTAAATCATGGGGCAAAGTCATTACAGAAGAGATGTGGAAACCTAACATGCCTTGGAGATATCTAAAAAAGCTCTTTGTTAAAGGAACTACAAAGAAGGTAAAAGTCTACAGAATGGTGGATGGGTCATCATCAAGAGATGTGGTACAATACAAATGTGCATGTCATATTTGCTACGATCTCATGACCTATGATGAGGGTCCTTGTTGGTTAACATCAAATAACCCTACAAGTACACATCTTGAAGAAACCTTCTTAATGGATTTCACAATGGCTAGAAAGCAAGGTGAAGGAATACATGAAAGATTATTCTTTTCAACTAAGTTTAGTCATTCCAAAAGAGCGTTCATTGACCATCTTAGAACAATGGAGGATGTCACATTCAGAATGCTACTGGATGATATTGGCTACTACCATTAGAAGTCCTTCTCTGCTCATAATTTGTGGGTGCTGAGTACATCACTCCACAAATCAGGGGGCAATTTGTTACTATCATTTTTAGACGTCCAGTTACATTTATTATGGTACATTGTATTAGACCTCAAAAGGTTTAATTTCGTCTTAGCATGAAGGCCTAATAAGAGTATAAAGCCCATTGCACAAAGTCAATATAAGTCAAAGTCAATAGAGGAAGACCGTCAAGACCATCAGGAGATGAAAGTCAAGAACAGTAAAAGGACAGGCAGTTAAAGAATAATCATGATACGGATCCACGTGAGGAAAGGCATGCAAGGCTACAGTTATTCAGCGCCAAAAAACGGTTGAGGTTTGGATCAAATATGATTCAAATGTTTTCCCTCCAAGCAAAAGCACGGATTTTACATAACATGTTTCTCTATAAATAGAGAAATGGTCATCAAGCAAAAAACAACGAACAACACAATCAAACTGCATTTCTTCTTTTCTTAGCGTAGCCTAGCCTTAGCCTAGTCAAACCCCTTCTGGGGTTATAGTTTAGTTCTTTAGACTTAGAACATGTTCTGGCGCCAAGTTCTTTAATTCTCCGATTGAAGCAAGAAACCATGGAGGTAATAGCCTTCGTGTTTTTCCTTTAGTTGTCCAGCCTGGCTTATCCTTTCATGTGGTGTAAAATCTTTCTTAAAGTTTGTGGAATATATGGGAATGTTCTTTTTTAATTGATTAAAAAGGTTAATTATTGTTTGCTCTATTTATTGCATTTCGCCTGAATTTAATAAGCGTTGTAGTTTAATCATTAATGAAATTGCAACAAAGTACGTTAGCAAGGTTTTATCTAATTAAAACCGGTAACCCCCAGGGACTAAGCCTCCCAAGGCATTCAGTATCAAACTATTGGATGTGCATTGATTTGTTTGCAAGGTCAACGAACTGATTTTGCACCAACAGAAGGTGTGTCCTTATTTGGGCACAAAGTCCTTTGGATTCTCTTCTCGACGATTGTATTATACTTCCTTTGTTTCTTTTTAGTCTAAACACTTTTCTTTTTAATACGTTTCTTTTTAATCTACACACTGTTATGTTTTCTATTTTTGATAACATGTCTCATCTATTTTCTCCTCTTTTTCCACTCATGTGGTCCACTTTTTAATATAATAACCCACCTTATCATTTCACTCTCCACATTGTTAATCTCTCTTTCACTTTTTGACTTCCTCTTTAGTTCTCCCCCAAAGTGAATTGAGTAAATTAAAAAGAAATGGAGGGAGTATGTCGTTCTTGGCTTGATTGAAAATTTTAATTTCCTTATCTGGATCTTGAAATTGGTAGTAGTAGACTAAATGATCTAAAAAAATATCTTGTAGGATCAAAACAAAGTTATTGATATTTTACTGGGTTAACAAAGGATTTTACAAAAATCCCTAATATTTTTGAAGGAAAATTCCCAAAAAATTTCAAAATCAAGTGGGCTCAATTGACCCCACTATCAGAAGCTAATCCTTCGGCGGACCGAGAATCGACTCTCGTACAAGGTTTGATAAGCAAGCTAGTTTAACTTTACCCCTAGTTTGATCAACTCTTACTCCTAATAAGTCTGCTTTATCTTTTTTCTCTATTGGACAATCCATTTTTTTTAAAAGTCAAACATCAATACAAACAGGCCGTGATCAAACCAGACATGTTAAGAGTATAACTCATATGTGAGTTAGAAAATAGTTGTCTCATATTGAATAATTAGAGAGAAAATGACTAACGTATAGATTGGTGGGTTACTCCACCTATCACCAATTGGTTTCAAGATGGAACTCTTCCAACCTTATATATGGTCAAACTCTTCTCCGGAGTGGGCTGTTATTAGACCCAATAAAGTTTGTGAAGACAAGTAAATCAACTAACAAATAACAACGAATTGATATAAACACCTTTATCACCTCACCAAGACTATCAAAATTATCAAATAACTCCCCCACTTCCTTGGTACTTGTCATTCATTTTTTTTTCAAATGACAAAAATGAAATAATTGGAAATTCATATATGCCTCTTTCAGAACATCCGATGAAATGATATTACTAAACTGACTCTTAACTCAAACACAACTAAATGCACATACACGAGATGAATACCAAGTCGAACTTGAAGAAGAAAAACAAAAACTAGACCAGAGTAAACAAATTTTGAACAAAACAAATTTGATTCACGGGATTTTTTTAAAAGGAGAAATTTAGTACGCGGGCTTTATAACTAGTTATACACGGGATTTATAACTAGTTAAAATGAAGTCCATTTGAAAACTTGGAATAAACTGGACAGAACTTGTGAAATTTTGGATTACCTTGAGAATTAAATTTTCGACACCAAAATATATTTTCAACTAGTTTTAAACTTGTCAAGGTCCAATCTACTCCATACATCCCTTAAGGACATGGAATTTTTGACGTTTGAGAGTGTTTGGCAAACTGCTTTTAGACGGTTATTTAATAGTTTTTGGCCTTTTTAACTCATCAAACAGTCAAAAAAAATATTTGATATATGACCTTTTTGGAATTGAATAAAGTGCGTTCTCCAGAACTATTTTCGGTTCGGTTCCACCCGCCCGGTTCGGTTCAATTCGGTTCGATTCGGTTCAATTCGGTTCGGTTCAATTCGATTCGGTTTAGTTCGGTTCCTAAATTATAATCATTACTATTAATTAGTTATAATTTAATTCGGTTCAATTCGGTCGCCCAATTCAGTTCAGTTCAGTTCAGTTGTTTTATGCCGAAGAGAACAGTCCCTAAGCCAGTTTTTCCAACAAAAGTAAAAAAAAAAAAAGATCTAACTAGTTTGATTTAGAGGTCATCAAATGACGTGTCGGGCCGGGTTCGGGCTGAGCCGCCTCTAAAAAATTTCCCACTTTTTAGGCCGAACTAAATTTCGGGCCAAAAATTTGTGCCCAAAGCCCACTTTTTCGGACCAAAATCAAGCTGTGTTAAAATTTAAACTAAAAAGTCCTTTTTAGGTTGCCCAAAACGACTGTCTTTACCCGTTGTGGAAAAAAGATGATTATCCAAAACCCGTCCCAAACAAAAAAAAAATCTGGCCAGGCCGCTACCAAACTCGGGCCCAAAAATTCTGCCCAAACCTGGGAAATTTTTGGGCCCGGGCCGGACTCAATTTGAACAGCTCTAATTTGGTTATATTGACTTTTGATATTTGCTTATGTCATATACTTCCTCTATATCAAAATACTTGCTACACTTTCCTAAAATGAAAATGTACAATACTTGCTACATACAATAAGTTGACTTCTTTCTCCCCCTAAACTTTATAAATACTCTTAAGAAGTTGGTGGTCCCCCACTTTCTCCTTTAAAATACTCATACTTAGTGGTGGGCATGGGCCGAGCCAGCACACGGGCTGGCCCGGCCCGTTGTCCGCTACGTGGGTCGTGGACCTGCCACGGTCAAGAAAATTTATTTCAGGCCCGTCCCGGCACGAGCCCGCCTATATGACCCATGGGCCGGCCCGCGGGCCGAACGCTCATTTCCTTTGTTTTTTAGCCTAAAACTGCCAAGAATCCAAAAAAACAACATAAAACACGGGTCAGGCCCGCAGGAGGTACGAGCCCGGCCGGCGGGCCCATGGGACTGGGCCAGGTCGTGGACAAAATCTGAAAAATTCAGGCCCAACATGGCACGGCCCACCATTCACGGGCTCGGGCCCGGCCCGGTCCGCCATTTCCCAAAGCCCGCGGGCCGAGCCTGTGAACAGGCCCGACCCATGCCCAGGTCTACTCATACTTTTTCTTAACAAATGTTTTTTTATTCAAAAAGTGGTTGTCCCCCACCTTCACTCTCTACCTTCACTTTCTCTATGTAGCAAGTATTTTCAAAATGGATGAAATATTAACGGAAAAATTGATTTAATCAGTACCAATTATGGGCACCTTGACAAAACAGTCCCTACTTCAGTTTATTATTGTTCAGTTCCAACTTTTAGGGGTATTTTACAATGGTAGTCCCAGCAGGTTAGAAACCTGTTGTAGCAGGTAAACTTTGCCATTTTTTTCTTTTTTTTTGTATCTTCTTCCTCCTCTTTCCTCCCTTCTTCCTTCACTGCTCCCTCCTCCTCCCCTCCTCGCCGCCCATCCCCCTGCCCCTCGAAACCACTCCCCTGCCCCAGCCATCAACTCATCCGCCCCAAAACTCCCTCCTCTGTCCCGCCACCACCTCTCCCGCCCCGAAACACCTCCCCCACCTTCGAAATGCAAATTATCTAATATCCCCAACCTCCAAATCAGTATACTTTAGTTGTTGTATTTGTAATTGACGGTCTGACTTTCCTAAGACAATCCGATCTAGTAATTATATTGCAAAACCAACGGCGTAAAATTTAGATGGACTCCCGCCACCGACGGAAACCATCCTCTGAGTGATTCCTGATTACATTCTCTTTCTCTCCTAGTTCCACCAAACGGGCGCGATGAGTTGAGCAAAGACGACGTTTTCTTCACTGGCGCCAATTTCCAGAATCATCCTTCCACCTTCTCAACACCATCTCATTCTATTCGCCACAAAAACCATCACAAATCATTCAATCTTGGAATCCTCGTCGCCTAGCCAGAATTCGCCGATTAATCTCTTCTCCACCATCCTCTTCGAGGCAGGGGGTCAGCACTTAGCAGGGGAGGGGGTGGATGGCAGGGGAGAATGAAGAGGAGGAGGGGGAAGGGGAGAAAGGAGAGAGGAGAGAATTAAAACATTAAAAATATATAATTAAAACAGCAAAAACAAAATATAAATATTTTTTTTAAAAAAATTAACCTCTTAAACTGGTAACTGGTTAACCTGGACCGCTTTTGTAAAACACCCCTCGAATTTGGGACTGAACAATAATAAATTGAAGTAGGGACTGTTTTTGTCAGGCCGTCCATAGTTGGGATTGATTAAATCAATTTTTGCAATATTAAACTGCCAGCAGCAACCAAACAAATACTTCCTCTGTTTTTTTAGTTGACGCGTTTCCTCTGGGCACGCTTGCCAATGCACTATTTTGAATCTTTATATCTTTAATTATCAATAAGTAAAAATTACAAAAAGTTGATTTTGAAAAATATACATTGAGACAAATCTAACAAGATCCCACATGACTATATTTTTGCTTAAGTACAAATCACAAACGAAAGTCAAAATTGCATATATGTAAATAGTGTCAAAAGTCAAAACGGATCATCTAAAAAAATGGAGGAAGTATATAAACATTAAAAGGTCAAATATCAATTAATACAAACAGGTGATCAAACCAGGCAATTAACTATATCAACCAAAAATTAACAAACGACAACCAATTACTAAACATCCTTATCAACCCACAGTCCCACTCACTCAAGAAATAAACATAGTCCACCAACCAGGTAAATAACCCATTACAGATAGACTTTCATAACCCGCAAAATACATTTTTTTAACTGAACTTCTATTCGTCGCCCCCAAACTATTTAAAATCGCCCCCAACTACCCTCTGAATATAGCATTATTCCCTTAGCTCCTTTTTACCATTTTACTTTACTTTAGCATTTGAAATTTTACCTTCATTTCAAATCTGAATTTACCAATTTACAATTCTCTCTAAAGTCACCAACCACCAATCGCAACCTCCAACCTAACGTCATCACCCAACGCCATCACCACCGGCAAGAATGTCGTCTTCAGGAGAAGAGGTAATTTTTTTTAACTGTATACACATCCCCAACATTTGGCCAGGACGTTGGACCTATGGAATCAACGTCTGGCCAGGACGTTGCTTCCATGGATCCAACGTTTGGCCAGAACGTTGGGCCCATGGAAGCAACGTCCTGGCCAGACGTTGATCCATAGGTCCAACGTTCTGGACAAACGTTAGCCCCATGGATTCAACGTTCTGGCCAAACGTTGTATCCATGGATCCAACGTTCTGGCCAAACGTTGAATCCATGTACCTTTTTACGTAAACTTTAATATTTTTTTTATTGATATTTAACTTTTATAATTTAAATTCAATTAGGTGTTATATAGTTTTTTTAAAAATTGAAATAAGATTAATTTGGTTAAACTAATGTGTGAATATTGTGATTTTTTCGTGTAATGAACGATGATTTGTTTTTTCAGGAGCCTGTTGGTGATCGGATTAATTATAACCCGTATTTCGACAATAGCCCAGAATTTAAAACGCGTGATGTTGCTGCCGAGTGGTGTAGAAACATTGCCGTTGAGCTTGGGTTTTTCTTGACGATCACTAGTCACAAAAAGAAGTATCAACTTTTGGATTGTGATCGTGGCAAGAAGAAGGAACCTCGTGATTTCAGTTCGGCAATTAGAAGAAAAACAAAGAGAAAAGCATGTGGCTGTGAATTTCGGTTGTTCCTAGTCCCAAAAAACGACTACGCGTATTAGGTAGTCGAGACTAGGATTGAACATGGGTTTCATAATCACCCAATGATGTTATACCCGGAGGGCCATCGACAAATCAGCGGTCTCAATCCCGCCGCCAAGAAGTTAGTTGGAGAACTAACTTCATCCCATGTGAAACCACGAAACATCATGAAAACCATTGAAGGTGCATTTCCGTCTTTGAAGCCTAACATGAGGCACATCTACAATTGCAGAGATATATTGAGAAGGGAGAGATCAGAAGGCAGAAATGCAGCCCAACAGTTTCTTCATCAGGCTGTTGAAAGCAAGTATCTTTTTTGGCTTCAGTCGGATGAGATGGGTAGGGTGACACATACATTCATTGCACACTCGACGTCCGTGAATTTAGTGCGTATGTATCCGCACGTGATCCACATTAATGCAACGTACAAGACAAATAAGTACTTGTATCCTTTGGTGGATGATACGCTCAAGTTATACGGTGTTTATATTATATTTTGGGTGCTTTTTGCTAAGGGTCTTGATCATAATTGTTAACGTTTGCGTTTTATTTAGCTCTTAGCGGAAGTTCGGAATTTTGTATATTAATTATAGTTAAAGTTGTAAGTTCCGAGCTCCTAGAAGCATTAGTGTTTGGAACGACTCAACATCGTTATACTTGCCAAGCGTCGCCACATGTTCCAATCAAGCATCGCCGCAAGCCGTAGCTGAGCATAGCACCAAGCCTACCGAGCAGCCACCATCATCGCAAGCCCAGCAAGCAAGCCTGCCCAGCTCTCGTGCGCGCTCATCGTCAAGCAGCACCTAGCCCATCACAGCCGCACCA
Source organism: Beta corolliflora (assembly GCA_947648045.1). NCBI lineage: Eukaryota > Viridiplantae > Streptophyta > Magnoliopsida > Caryophyllales > Amaranthaceae > Beta > Beta corolliflora. The sequence goes on from CANSZD010000435.1 coordinate 774,583, forward strand.
AGCGCTCATCGCCCAGCGGCATCATCGTCCAGCTCTTGCGTGCGCGCTTGAAAAGACACGCCCGAGACAACGGCGGCTCGCACCTCGCGAGCTAGGTCGCACCTCGCGACCTGCTTGCTCGCACCTCGCGAGTTCCTTCGCACCTCGCGACTTCCTTTGCCCAGCCAAGTTTGCGGAAGACAGAATACTCTTCGCACCTCGCGACCTGTACCGCACCTCGCGACCCCTAGGTCGGTGTAATTGTCGGCTGATTTTTATGCTTTAGTATAAATACCAAACTTGTTTTTGGACCTAAGGGGGCAGCAGCCTCAAGGAGAGGGAGTCTCCAAAACTCCACTCTTCTCTTATTATCTTCTCTTTTTAGTTTTCATTTTCTAGTTTAGTTTTTAGAGATTTCAATTATGGAATTGACTTATGCTATGCCGATTGTAGCTTGAACTGTTCTTGAATGAGATTATCATGAAGCTTCAAGCATTATTGTGAGATCTTTCCTCTCTATTTAGTTTCTTTGATTATGGTTTAATTTCTATGATTGTTTTCTATGGTTTTTGCATAATTATGCTAGGAACGTTACTAGTTTGATTGTGTAATTAATCTAATGCTAGATTTAAGAATAGAATCGGATTGTTTTATTCTTTTATCAATTTGTAGCAAACCAGGGAGTAACTTAGATGCTGATCGTCTTGGTTATTTCTTGGGGAAATTGAATCAACTGTTGAATGTTTATCGCGTGTATGACGTTAGCAGGTCTATTGATTCTCTGTGTTTATTACTGCTATTGGATTGAACTTAGACGCTGATCGGACTAGGTTATCCTTTAGTTAGGGTTTTATAGTAACGCTGATCGTGCTATTCAACTAGGAATAAGGAGAATGCGAGATTAATTCTCAATAATAGATAATCTTGGAAATAATTAGAGTTGAGGTTCAATGATCAATAATGGAATTGAAGTGGATGTTAATCGGATTCAAGATCTTTCCATATTGATTTCTCATTTTGTTTATATGCTAGTTAATTTTAGTTTGTTTATAATCTACTTGAAACCCCCCTTGTTATTAGGTTTCTCGGCCCTTAGCTTAATCTAGGTATTGGATCCCGCTAAATATAAAGCTCGTCCCTGTTTCCCTGTGGATACGACCCCTACTTCCATTATACTTGCTTAGTGTGCATGAGAGTAGGAGAAATTTTATCATTGGCCGGGTGCACACGATAAAATCCGCGCCCACCAGTGGAGATTGTTGGAGTGACACCAACCAACAAGAATTTTCTTGTTGCATGGGCATTGTTGCAACATGAGGATGCTCAGAGCTATCGCTGGATGTTGGACAAACTGAAAAACCTCATTGGCAGTGTGGCTTCGAATGCCATTGTCACTGATCGAGATCTGGCTTTGTGCAAATATATCTCGGAGGTTTTTCCCACATCTGCACATCTACTTTGCACGTGGCATATCAATCATGATGTGGAGGCATGGGTAGCAAGGAAGTGTGGTGGGAAAAGCAAGATCGGAATTAGGTTCGGACGAGGAAGTTGGGCTAGGGTGATGAAATCCAAAACCGAGACTGAATATGAAACAAATGTAGCCAACATGATGGAGGAGTGGGGTACAGTTGGGAATACCACATCCATTGATTTTCCTACCTACATCCACGGGACTTGGCTTGTGCACAAGGAGAAGTTTGTGCAATGTTGGACTAACCGAGTAAGACACTTCGGTAACACAACCAACAACAGAGTCGAGAGTTCTCATTCAGCTTTGAAAGCATGGATTGCTACTCCAACTGAGGCAATCGACACAGTGTTTATGCAAGTTGATGCTTTTATTTCAGGGTAGTTGAAAGAGATAAGAAACTCCTTGGAAGCATCGCGCCGTACTCATGGGACTGAATTGAATCCGCCACCATATAGCGCCTTGAACGGTATTTGTTCTCAATATTGTTTGGAGCTAATTCAGAGAGAGCTTGGAAGAATAGCTGAGCTTGACTGGGACTGGAGTAGATGCGGATGTGTTGTTGAGACTACGCATGGTATTACATGTGCTTGCCATACGTTTTTCTCCTTGCAAGCAGACCATCTCCGATACACTCAGGAGGTTGATCCATTTTGGTGGAGACTAGCCATTGGTGATGGGACAGATTCGGCTGAGATACTATCGGAGTGCGATCAGGACCGTCAGTTCTTCCATTCATTAGTGAACGAGGTACAGGCTAGGGATCCTGCGGTCATGAGAACTGTTTCTCGGCTACTCCATTCAGAACTCCACCCCAAACGTTGTTCCTTTGAGGAGCCTGATGTTAACGTGACGAGTAAGGGTCGTTCTAAGTTGAACAAGGGCATGCGACGGGAAAAAAGTGGGTGGGAGCACGTTATGGGCAAGTCTTCTAAGGGTAAAGGCAAATCATCTGGGTCGGCCCCTGGTAATAATATATTTATTTATATACTTTTATTGTTTGTTTCGTATAATTGTACACATTTAATTAAATTGATTTATAATAACTTTGCAGGGTGGAGATTCGATATGGAAAATTTTCCATACTTTCATAAACTTCCACTAGCCATCCAACACCACGTAGAAGGTTGGCATGATGTAGTTGCAGATGGTAATTGTGGTTTTCGATGCGTAGTAGATGCTTTTTGTTCCGGCCAAGAAAATTAGGACATTATACGCCGATCAGTAGTGAGTGAGTTGCATCAAAATGGTCGTCAATTTCATTGGGTATATGGTCAGGACCTCAAAGAGGGAATTAGGCGAATTCGATGGGAAGGTAAAGGTTGTGGGGAGGAACATTACGTGGAGGCCATTGCAGACTTGTACCCCATTGCGAACCACTACAGATGCACGATCTTTTTTTTCGCTCTTAATGGTCGTATTGATATGTCGGCTACAATTTTTCCACTTGATGTTGGGGGCATGAACGCTCTACCACAAAGGGAGTTAGCCATTGCTCATCTAGGGAGTTACAAGCATTTTATTCGGCTTCAACTTCGCCGAGGTCATCCGATCCCTACTATTCCTCAACAGTGGTTTCGAGTTGCTTCTCAAGCTGTTCGTCCTTGGGCAAGTCATTATTCAGCAAGGATCAAACAGTGGGATTCATCTACCTCAACAACCCCAACAACTACTTCTTAGTTTTACCTCTTGCTAGTTGTACTTATGAACTTATGGTAGATGCGAATGTGTTAATTTATGAACTGATTGTTTTAATTTATGAACTGATTGTGTTAATTTATGAGCAAATTGTGTTAATTTATGAACTAAATCACAATATAACTAATTAAATATGTAATTACTCATAATTAACAAGCATTAATTCAATGTACATATACATATATAAACATTAATAATGGTGTTATGAATTAAAAAGCATACATAAACATAAATAAAACCATTAGGAATAGCTAAAAGTGTTCAACATAAATAAAACCATTAGGAATAGCTAAAAGTGTTCAACATAAATAAATCCGCTAGTAATAGCTAAAAGTGTTTTAACATAAATAAAATCTGCTACTCGTTCTCTTCATTCGTCTTGTGTAACACTTTGTTCCAATCCTCAATGATCTGCTCAACATTCCCACATGCATCTTTTGCATCATCCCATTCATATTCGTCCCGATGTTGCATGAATGGACGAGTTGCATTTATCCACCTATTCATCCACTATCGCATAATAAAATAGTGGGTCGTCAATATATTTAATTTTGGTACATTGATCCCAATTCTGAATCCATTAAAATACATTTACCTGCTCGATTGCCGTACGATCTGGTATGGGTCGAGCACTACTACCTCCATCATTCAACAAATATGGATGTGAATGTCGTTGATACCAAGACAAGTAGTCAGTGGCGCAAGTCGCCGGTTCAGAACCCTTCTCAAACATCTCAATGTTTACACAATTACCTGTTTGTAAACAAAATAACAATTGTTTAATAACAATAATAATAAACAATCATATTAATATAATAACAATAATAATAAACAAAATATTAATATAATAGTAATATAATAACAATAATAATAAACAAAATATTAATATTATATTAATATAATTACCTGTCGGGAACGAGAACCAGCCCGATTCACAATAGACAGCAGAAGATTTCACAGAATATTTTCCCTTGCTAGGCCTAGATGCAGACTCTGGAGCAATAATAGGAACAGGTACAGTCTGCATACGGCCTAACTGCCGCAAACATCGATCAGGCATATAGGGCTCGATAACTCCCCGGTACCGAATGGTGCCCCTATATAATGTTCTCTGAATAGTGTTCGGATCAAAATGATGATTATAAGGCAACCAATCCACCTGCAATTTTTACAATAAAGCGATTTTATTTAATGAAATGCAAGTGAAAAACAAACTTCTTATAATAGTACATAAATAATCACTTACATCCTCTAATGTCAGTGTGTCTAGCTGTCTCCTGATAGAACAAAGACGGTCATGAGACCTCGGCTCTGGGTACGCAGTCCAACTCTGCGCTCGTGGAGCTTTTTCACCAATAATATGCTGTGCGCGTGGCCTGAAGCATGGAAAATACTCATAAATCCATGCCTGGAGTAAAGTCAAACACCCGTTCATCCCGACTGTGGAGGTCCGACTAGCCTCACCTAACTGACGATACAAGTACGCAAGTGTAGCCGACCCCCAGGAGAACGTGTGAACGATATCTGGAGACCTGGCCTCAACAATGTCAAAGGGTCTCAACCTCGATCCACTCTTATTTGGGAACAAATAGCACCCTAGAATCAACCATATAATACATGTCAGTTGTTTCTCCAATGGAGCAGGTGTCTCCCCATCTGATAGAATATCAGCAACCCCTTGTGCAGCAATAGCACCATTTTCCCAAAATGGACTCCCGAGCTCTGCAACTGTCCTACCGATCGAGTCTGCAACCAAACCCCTAAGAGCACCACTCGGAGTGGTGTCATTGACCGTGCACCCCTCAACTGGAATATGCAATATATGCCACACATCATGCATCATGATCGTCATCCCCCCAAACGGTAAGTGAAAAGAACTCGTATCAGGCTACCACCGCTCGACAAATGCTGAAATCAAGGGCGCATCAATGTGCGTGAACATAGTAAAGGGGATATGGTACAGGGACGTTCTACGAAGACGATCCTGTATCGGTGGAGGCAATGCCCTAGCCCACGTCCTCAAACGTGTACAAATCCTCTCTCGTGTCTGACACCTCAGGAGAATTCTATCCCCCCCTCCCATATCTCCATAGCTACATGTCCACCAAAACTAGGGATAACAGACCCAACAATAGGTCCTCCTGCAACTGGACATGTGACCTTCCAACTAAGGTCATCGGCATCCTTCCCCTTCCCCTTTCGACTCTCAACAGTCGATGAACTCCCCTCGCCGTGTATAAACCGCCCACCCCTACCCTTACGGACATTCCAACGATCACCGGCTGTAGGGTCTGGATCTCTCTCAAATTCCCGCATAAATGCATCCTAAACATCATCATCGTAAAGAACATCATAACCCGCCTCATATGTACCCCGGTCATCCTCCCCCTCATCCATCTCCTGATGCTCCCTTGCATCGTACGATCCACCAACCCCCTCATCGTGTAACTGAAGCTGACGTCGCGGACCAGTCGGGTTCATCCGCGTCCTCCTAACTGAAGCGGAAACACCACGTGAGTGGGGATGACGCGGACCTGAATCCTCGTTGTGCACACCGCGAAACCCGAGAAGTGTCTTCCCGGCAAATTGTTGAAACCCAGATGGCTATTCATCAACATATACGTAAAAATAAAAAAATAATAAATCAATACATTAACCATCCTACAACAATAATTATTAATAATCAAAACATACTATTTATAATTTTCTACAACCTACAATAATAATTATTTATAATCAAAACATACTATTTATAATTTTCTACAACCTACAATAATAATTATTTATAATCAAAACTTACTATTTCTAATTTTCTACAACCTACAATAATAATTATAATTAAATTAAATCATAATAAATAATATTTTATAAAATATTCCAAAAAAAAAAATATCAATTACATTTCATGAATTAATAAAATAATAACATTTTAAATATGAAAATATAACGTAAATAAAAAAAATTAATAACAGAAATTTAAAGTTAAAAAAAAAAGTCACCCTTCCTTCCAAAGAAACAACGCTTGGCCTGGAAGTTGCTTCCATAGAAGCAACGTTTGGCGAGGAAGTTGCCTCCATGGAAGCAACGTTTGGCCATGGAAGCAACTTCCGCCAAACGTTGCTTCCTTGGAGGCAACTTCTGGCCAAACGTTGCTTCCATGGAAGCAACTACTTGGACAGACGTTTAGGCTATTTTTTTTATAAAAAAAATTACCTGCGGTGACGCCTCCGCCGGCCGTTGCCTCGCTCGCCGCCATCTCCATTCTTGCCGCCGCCGCCCTCTACGCCTTCTTGCCAGGCGTCTTGCCTCTGTAGCCCTGAAGATTGCCTCCTCCGTTTGACGCCTGAGGACAATCTTCTTACGTGGCCTTGGATTTTCCAACGGGTTGCCTGGCATTTTTTTGGGTTTAGATGGTGGTGGTGGTGGTGGATTTTGTGTGTGAAGAAGGATGAGAGTGAGAGTGATGATACTGATGAATGGTGAAGATGAGAGAGAAGATGATTAATGGTGAGGATGGTAGATTGGTAGGTGGGAGGAGTTAAAAGTTGGAGTTAAAATCCAAAAATTAAAGTAAGGGTATAATGGTATAATTATATAGTGGTTGGGGCGATTTTAAGTAGTTTAGGGGCGATATTTAACAATCTCCTTTTTTAATGATCAATTTCTAGTAAATTATCTACCCGATGGATAGATGTATCATCTCTCCACCCTCCATACATTTTCTTGATAAAATGTCATTTGCTTTGCACCTCCTTTGGATATAATAAATAAAATATCAAACACATAATAACATGGTGCTAATGCTGGTCCACCAACTAAGATTAAAAACAAAAAAAATTCAACAATATACACCATAAAAAAACACCCAAAAGGAAATTCAAAACTACTACTTCATTTAACAAAATAAAAAAAAAAACACAAATCCCATAAAACTGAAAAATAAGTATAAGAAAGATAGTACCACACCACAACACCTCCTGAAAAAGCTCAACTATAGGAAGTTTCCTGGAAATTCCCCTTCTTCACACCCATGGCTTCCCTTCTTAACCTCCCTCATCTTCCCTTCTCTTTCCCACCATCTTCATTTCCACTTCCATTTCCAACAACAACAACTCTCATTATTCTCTCTCCTCAAAAACAACAACAATCAAAATGAAGCAACTACTAAAATCCCTCCACCCGAAGCAAATATTCCGCCACAAAAAAACCCCTCACTCCTCCCACTCCCTAACCAAATCCGAACCTCCTTCCTTCTGCTCCTCCTCCACTTCTTCCTCCGACTCCTCCGGCCCGGGCCCGACCCGAACCCGATCAGAGGACCTATATGTCCGGCCCGACCCGTGGACGGAGGAGGCCTTCAAGATGATGGACCTCGACGGCGACGGAAAGATCACGCGCGTCGAGCTGCACTCGCTGTTCAAGCGCGTGAGAGTAAACGCGCCGTCGTTGTCGGAGGAAGAGGTGGCGGAAATGATCAAAGATATCGATACGGATGGTGATGGGTGTATCAGCTTAGAGGAGCTGGAGGCCGTTGGATCTGCACTTGATCCTACGGCTGCGGATGAAGATGATCTTAAGGGCGCGTTTGGTTTCTTTGATGTTAATAAAGATGGGAAGATCTCGGCGGAGGAATTACACGCTGGGTTTGTTGCGTTGGGGGATGAACGGTGCACGTTAGAGGAGTGCCGGCGTATGATAGATGGTGTGGATAAGAATAAAGATGGGTTTGTTTGTTTTGAGGATTTTAGCCGTATGATGAGGTTTTCTAGATAAATTAATTTCCTTTTTTTTCTTTTTTTTTTTTGGGGGAAAAAGGGATTATTTTATGATGATGGTAGATTGAATTCGATCTACAAGCTTGTTGTGCTACCGTACATATTTTGTCCTATGAGAAATTGAGCCGAAATGAAATTATCATCCTTTTAGCATGAACTCATAGTGTTCATTATTTGATTTAGTATTTAGTATTGTTTAATTTGTAGTTTTAATTAGGTGTAGTAGTTTAATACTCCAATTTTAGTCTTTCTCATCTCAGTTTCTATTATTGATGAAATCTCCAATTTTATACATGCAATTAATTAGACTTTGAAATACATCTAAATGTTGTGCTAAAATGTAATTGTAGAATTTAAGTGGTTGTTGAGTTGAGAAATGTAGTACATACGGACATACCTCCTGTTGTATCATATTGACTTTCAATATTATTTATAATTTGTCAAGTCTTAAAATATCAACTTTTTATAATTTTTATTGTACATAATTAGATTTTATTAATGTTTGAATTTTTATCTTGGCAAACAGATGAAGTATATAGGAAGTAGATTTACATGCAATGGTTTGTTTGATCGTAACATAGGAAGTTCTATTCGCTCTACTTTTTGTGAAATAGAGAAAAGTTCTTTGCCTATAAGTCTATAACTATGTAATGCAACTTCCTATTGAACTATAGTTTCATCTTGGTTAACCAAAGAATATTTGGCACTTAGAATAGAATTTCATGGGTATTGCATTAGGAGTGACAGATTGTAAATTAGTACAAAAAAATATAGCCCTTTTTTTTTGTCTTTTGGTCAAGGAAGAAAAAAAGTGGCCTCTAGCCCTCTACGGCTCTACGCCTCTACCCAATGAATTATTGTTAATTTGTTACATGCATTCCATATTCATTAACTATTTTTTTTTTCATTCACTATTGTAAAAAGGCGCTGGTGATATTTTATCCTTTAGTGTACACAAGTCCATAACCACTAGTGACTATTAGCATTTGCCAATTGCCATGCAACTTCCTACATTTAGAATGTGGCCAAAATAATGTCACTACTCACGATATTCATTATTCAACTAGATGCCCACTATGGTGTAGACTTTTAGTATTGTTATATATTCCCAGCATTTATTTTGATCTACATCACTTTGATACTATTCCAAGATTTGGGTTTGTACTTTGATACTATTCACATATATCACTTTGATCTATATCACGATATTCATTATTCAACTAGATGCCCACTATACCTTAGTAATGCAAAGGGGAAAAAACACCTTTCTCTCTCTAAAAATTTATCTCTGCCTTCTCTCTAAGCAAAAATCCCCTCTAACCCTAGGAACTCGCCGGAGTTTTGGCGCCGCGTTCATCTCCGGCGTGGTCTCCGGCGAGTTCCGGCTGTTTTTTTTTCCGGCTGTTTTTTTTTAGGTTTTCTCGCTTATCTCTTTAGTTTTTTTCTCCCTCGTTCCGTTATCGTTTTGGGGTTTTGTCCTCCACCGTTTTGCTCTGTTTCCAGTTGCGTTTTAGACGTCGTTCCCACCGGGCCTTGGTTGCTCTGTTCCCGTTCCCTCCCCTGGCTAGCGGTCCGTTCGAGTCTTTAGTTCGTTTTCGACGGCGAGATCGTTTGGTTAAAGTGTGCTCTTCGCCGGCAGGGTCCACCGTTTCCCTTGTGCCGCGCAGTTTCGTGTCTTAAATTGTGCCCATTGATGTGCGACGGTGGTTTGTAGTCCTGTTGCTTAGTTTTCGTTAAGTTGGCTTTTTACCGTTTTTTGCTTTTTAGTTTGTTCCATTTAAGTCCTTCTTTGTGAAGGTTTTCTACCCCTGTATGGGGTCTGTTTCTACCCCCTTTCTGGTGGGTTTGCTCTCATCACATCTGTGTTGGGTTGCTGTGTCTTGGTTCCGGACACTTTTTCTCGCTCTGTATGAGAAATTGCTTGCCTTGGTTGCGGTCAAGGGATTCACATTGCAGTGGACCGGGATCTCATATATGGTCCACAAAGATCGATTACGAACGCTCTTCATAGCCTACTTCATAATGATAGACTTCCTCAACCATAGCTGCATGTTTCAGCCAAAACAAGGGGCTGCGCTGTAATGCGTTATCTGGTTCATTGTAGGCTCTCCGAAGACAACTTTGATTTATCTTTGATTGATTGTACCTTGGGTTTCTTTATTTCCTGTTGTAAGTGCCGTTTGGCTATCTATTAATGCAACTTCTCTTTTAAAAAAAAAAAAAAAAAACTAGATGCCCACTATGGTGTAGACTTTTAGTATTGTTATATATTCCCAGCATTTATTTTGATCTACATCACTTTGATACTATTCCAAGATTTGGGTTTGTACTTTGATACTATTCACATATATCACTTTGACTATTATTTGTAATCTGAGTTGTTAAACGTCGCCCTAAATTTTTTTACTAACACCCTAAATACGTATTTTTATACTGTATTTATATATCCTAAATCTATCCTTTCCCTCACTTCTCCTCCCCCTTCCCCTTTCTCTTCCACTTGCACCATTGAAGCCACCACAACCACCAATTTTCCAGCGAGCATGACCCCTCCGGCGAGCTTGACATTATCGCCGACAACCCAAAAATAATCAATTTCACTAAGTTTTTGGACTGGTGGTGCGTGGACTCACGAGTATTTCAAGTATGGTGAATTTCAATCACGAGTATTTCAGATATTTCAATAGCGTCGAAACAAATTGGGATGGTGAGTTATGTGAAATTTTGTGGACTGGTGGTGCGTGGACTCGTCCAAACAAATTTCAATTTCAATTTCTATTTACTCGTGATTTCAAATACCTCAAATAACATACCTTTAAAAACTCGTGGACTAGTAGTGGGGCGTGGACTAGTGGTGATGGGATTTGGGATACAAGCGTCCATGGTGAACTGATGGTGGTTGCAGGTGTCCTTGGTGGGGCGTGATGTTTGGCTTGGAAAGCGGAAGTGATGGAAAGGAAGGAAGAGGGAGAAGAAATGGGAAGGTATAGAACACAGTATAAAAATACGTATTAGGCATTAGTAATAAATTTTAGGGCGTTGAATAGCAAATCTATTTACAGGGAAATATATAGTCATGTAAAATCTTGCTATATCTCAATATTTATTTTCAATATAACCTCTTACAATTTTTATTAGTTGACAGTTAGAGATATTAATTGTCAACGTTCTGCTTAAGCAAACTAAAAATCAAAATAATATAAATTAAAAAGAAATAGAGGTAGTATACTTCTAAGAAAGATATTGATTCTAATCTTTCAAGTATGACATGCTACCCCTAAAAAAAAAAGTATGACATGCTAGATGAGAAAAATATCATAGGATGATAATTCATCACGAAACTGTCCCCAAGTAAAAAAATTCGATTCAAATATGATCAAAAAGAAAATCATGACTCTAAGTATGAATAAAAAGTTTGAAACTAAATGGGATAATCGCAATTGGCGAATTCGAATCTTGGCCAATTTTCACCCTTTGTTTCATAGCTACATATAGAAGTATCATCACATCCCGTTTCATATTAGCTGTAACTATGGATTTTCACAATTATCCATGTACACATTAAATTATTAATTGCTAATATTTTAAAATTAAGTATGTCAAAAATCAAAGTGTCGCGCTTATTAGTATGACTCATCTTAACAGGAAACACCTCATATAAGGGAGGATAAAGAGAATATCCAGTTTCAAAATACTTTAGTATACTTTGTTTTCACAGCGTCAGAATCGTGGCATACAAACCTTACAACTCGCAGGATTGGACTCTTCACACTAAGCTTGATTCTTGCCAACTCGCATGTACTCCTTTCTCTTCTACCTCGCGTCAATCCTCCACGCCGCCGCAATCATCAACTATTTTTGTTGCCTGGGTCCCTCCACCCCATCTTTCTACAAACTCAACTTCGACGGGTCTGTCTCAAATAACTCTGTTGTAGTCGGGGTCATTATTTGTAATAATCTTGGTGAACTCATTCAAGCCACTGCTCATAACTTAGGAACAGCGCCGGTGTTTGTAGCCGAAGCCACAACCCTTCATAAAGGCTTAATTTTAGCTTTAAAGCATGGTCTACAAGACATACAAATTGAAGGCGACAACCTCCTAGTAATCAATGCGGTCAAGAATCTTTGGCAAGCCCCATGGCAAATCCAATTCATCAAAGACGATATAAAAGATCTTCTACAACAGTTTCAGTCCTATCACATTCAACATATTTATCGAGAAGCAAACAAAACAGTTGATTGGATAGCAGATGTTGGTCATTTAGTTCAGTCATGTTTCCAAATTGTTCATTATTCTACTTCTGCACTCCATTCCATTCTTGTAAACGACATTTTTGGATTACCCCTCACGAGAAGGGTCTCCTAAAAATTTATTTTTCTTACCTTATAAAAAAATACAAACCTTACAACTAGGACAGACTTTGCCTGGCATATTCTAATGACTTGGGTAAGGATAGATTTATGCATTTTCCCCTCTATGCTATAAAAAAAGAGCAGGCCAACTTCAAAATGTTTGGGTTGGCCACTTATGAGTTATGAGCTATGACTACGAGTGGTTGAGTGCCCTCATCAAAGCCACAGGCACAGCTGCACAAATACAAAAGGCAGAGCAAAAACTAGGACTGTGAAAAACTGACCCAATCCGTTTACCGAACCCGAACCCAACCTCAGATAAGCGGGTTTGGGTTGAGATTTTTGACCCATTTAAGTAAATGGGTTGACACGACTTACCCATTTAATTAAATGGGTCAGGTTAAGGTTGATATTTTCAACCCGAAAATAACCTGCTTTGACCTGTTTAACTCATTAAAATATAAATCTCCTAAAAAGTTGTGTTAAAGTTGGGGAAAATTTTAAAAATACTAATTGTAGAACACAAATACTGAAAAGAAAATCTAATCATGCATACTTTATGTGAATTTATTGTTGAAAACTAATAAGTTTTAATAAAAATTTAATAGTAATAAATATGTAAATGAGTTAAACGGGTTATATGGGTAACCCATTTAATAAAAAGGTCGGGTCAAGGTTGAGTTTTTCAACCCGTTTTATAAACGGGTTATGTTTGGGTTGGGACATGTTCAACCCGTTTATTATCAACCCGAACCCGAACACGACCCGACCTATACTGTTAATCAGCCCTAGCAAAAATAATACCTTTTAACCTTTACCTTGCTGAAAAATACAAAAACCCATTTACCTTTTTGTCTCGTTGGCTACAGGAATTATGGGTGGAAATACTTCCTCTGTTTTTTTAGTTGTAATAATTTCCATATTTAGGTGTTTTTATTTAGTTGCAACATTTCCTTTCTTGGTAATTGGGTAATTTGACCATTTTATCCTCACTTTACCTACCCCACATGTAAAAGCATGGGCAATTGGGTCAAATTATACTCTCTCTCCTTTTTTCTTAAAGTTTGTGCAAAAAGGCAATTGTTGCAACTAAAAAAAACAGAGGTAGTATAAATTAATAGGTTTTTTAGGAGTTGTATGATGACTTTTAATCTTTCATATTTGTCAACATAACTTTAGCCTATAATTATCGATTCGTACAAATTATGAAAAGTTGATGTTATGTAATCTAATAATGACTCAAATGAAGAATCAATGTTGACATAATTGGTTTTAGGGCGCTCCTTCCACCCTTATGATAGGGGTTCATTCTTACAACTTGTAAAATGAGATTTCCAAATTTCATCCACTTGCTAGAGATGTTCATCTTACCTTATTTTAAAAAAAAAACAACTTTAGTAGCGTGCATAAATTGTGATTTGTCATCATACAACTCCTAAAAAACCTAGTTTGTACTCCGCTTTACCCTTTTTGCACCACATTCCTAAATTGTTATCCACACCTTTAACCAAGCCCCGTTACAACCTTAATAAAGTCCCTTTTGACTTCTAGATTGGACTTGGTCAATTTAGTAGTGGCGGGTGATATTTTGTGCAAGTCATGAGGGTCATCAAAATGTGGTAGAGGCGAGCTATTATGGTTGAGCATCCCTAGGGGGGAGTCAAACTCGGGACTTAGAAGTGGAGAGGAGTGAGAAATCACTCTTAGAAAAGCCTATTTTTCAAGAAGACTCGGTTGATCGGTGGATTGGATCTCTTGAGTCACTCTTGTGCTTCCTAGTCATCTTCCCTCTTGTGTTTGGTGGGTCTCCTAAATCTTGGTATGAACTCATTTACCTTGCATGTCATGTTTGTAGCTTTGCATATAGAGCATTTAGGCTACTGTGTTGCATGGTTTTTCTTTTACATCTTTTTCTCCTCTTTTCTTTCTTCTTTCTCATTCTTGGTTTACTTGAGGATAAGTAAAATGCTAAGCTTGGGGGAGTTTGATAAGTGCATTTCTAATGCACTTTGTGGACTCCTTTTAGCTCATTTTGATCCTCTTTCTCCCCTTTCTTCCCTCTTTCTTCTCCCTTTCCCCTTCTATTTCATTCACTTGATCATTCTTGATCATAGTGATATTTTGCTAGATTTTCAGTCATTTTTGACCGAATATCTAGTACATTTGCTTTCACCCTGTTTTGCCATATTCTTAATATAGGTGGATCTACCTAAGATGGCTATGAGTTGTAGAGTTGGCAAAAGGAAGCAATGAAAATAGAGCACACGTTGAAAAATGGTGTGCTTGCACCATGCCCCATGTCCGCTCGCACAAAGGAGCACATAGTGCCATAAAATCTTGTATGGGGAACTTCAAATGAACATAACTTTCAGATCACAAATCGGATGAAGGTAATTCTAGTTGGAGGTGAAAGCCCGTTTCGATAGCTTTCCAACGACTGGTCATAAGCTTGATTTGGATAAAAAACGAAGAAGTTATGCTCGTTTTAAGTTGAACTGTCCAACCAGATTAGAAAGAATGGTGCGCCCGCACCTGATTTTGGTGCGCCCGCACCATTTAAATCTGCGAAGAAAGCAATGCGTGTTTTAATAACAAGAGTTGATTAGTTTTTTTACTCATGCTTTATTCTAGAGTTTAGAGAATATTATTAGGGCTTACTTTAGAGAGAAAAACACTTTTGCTTATTCTTAGATTTGAGATTCATAGATTAAAGTTGTTGATTATCTACACTTTCAAGGTAACTTTCATTAATTTAATTTCAAAGTTTTCAGTTTTATTCATCTTTTAGATTATCAATCTCTCCTTTTCCATAGTACTAGTTCTCTTTTATTATAGTTTCATATTTGTTATTTTCATTAGATTAATTATCTCTTAATCATGTTTAGCTCTAGATTAGTTATAGATTTCATGTTTTTACGCTTAGAATCCATGATTAGTAAGTATAGTCTCCTATCTAGGGTTAGGGTGAAAGTATGGATTAGGGTTTAAATGTATTGTTAATGTGATTGTGATGATTTAAAGACGTTTATGCATTGATCTTGGTGTTTTGAGGCCTTAGGATAGATATTGATCACATTTGTGCTTTGGTATTTTGATTTCAAATGTTCTTAATTGAATTATGAACTCTTTTATCATCCCCATGAATCAACTTAATTTCTAGGCCAAGATATTGGGTAGATTTTAAGGGGATCCTATATTAGGGGTTTTCCAAATTCATTGGATCTCTTAATCAATTGACTAAAGACCATTCGAGAGAGGATTTAGTTGATTGATTAAGCGATCATTCTCGAGGACCATTCGAGAGAGGACTCGAGTATTTTAGAGGAAAACTAAACCTTGCGTAATCGTTGCCTTTGAATCACAATTGCATTAATAATCGTTGTCCACTTTGATCCATGCTAGTAACCTTAACTCTAGTGTCTTCCTTATTCATATTTTCATCTCATATTATTTGCTAGTTCTTTGATAATAGTTAGTTTTAGTTGTTACAAAATTCATTCAAAACCCCCAAAAACCCCTCAATTAGGTAATTTAGACTTGATAGACCTTGATTAATCCCATTTTCCCTGTGGATCGACCCTTGACTTGCCTTTACTACGTTCTTAGTAATTGCTTGTTAGGTTTTATAAATATTGTTTGAAAAGCGATTTTTAGTGTCTTAACGACACACTAAAAACCTCTTATCAGCCCATAAATATAATCGAACTCGAGTTCGAGCCGAGCCTGAAAACGAGCTCACGAGCCGAGCTCGAGCCGCAAAAACTAATCACGAGCCGAGCCGAGCTCGGCTCCCCCAAGCTCGTCGAGCTCACGAGCCGAGCCCATGAAAAGTTAAACGAGCTCGAGCCGAGCCCAGTGCTATTCGGGCTCGGCTTGTTCGATAAGCACCCCTAGTTATATATATTCCCTCCGTTTATTTTAATCTACATATTTTGTATTTGTACTTGATATTGTTCACATACTTCACTTTGACCATCATTTGCAATTTATATACAAAGAAAAATATTATCAGGTATGATCTTGCTAGATTCATCTCAACATATATTTTCAAAATAACAACCTCCTACATTTTTTATTAATCGACAATTAGATATATTCATGGTCAAAGTTTTGCGTAGGCAAACTAAAGGTCAAAATAATATATATTAAAAAGATATAGAGGTAGTATATTCTAAGAAAGATATTGATTCTAATTCTTCAAGTATGACATGCTGGATGAGCAAAATATTCTTGGATGATAATTCATCCCGAATCTGACCCCAAGTAAAAAATTCGATTCAATTATGAAAAAGAAAATCATGACTCCAAATATGAATAAAAAGTTTGACACTATATGGCATAGTCGTAATTGGCGAAGTCGAATCTTGCCCAAATTTAACTCGATTCAGCATGACTATGAGTTCGACCTAATTACATGTCTTAATCAACTCAATTTATCTTGTTTCAAAGCTACATATAGAAGGATCATCACATATGTTTCATATTAGTTGTAACTATGGATTTTTACAATTTTCCATATACATATTAAATTATTCGGTTTTTTCACCATATACCCCCGACAAATTAAAAAATTCACCATATACCCTCAATGTTCCAAAAATTCACCATATACCATTGAGTTTTCGAAAACGTTCATGAAATGCCCTTTTTCTAACTTCCGTTAACTCTCCGTTAGCTTTATTTACGATTTTGCCATTACTAACCCTAAACTCTAATTCTAATCTAACCCTAACCCTAATCTAACCCTTACCCTTACCCTAATCCTAAACCTAAACCCTTACCCTTACACTAAACCCTAACCCACCCCCACCACCACCCTCCACCCCCAAACCCCCCAACCCCCCACCCTCCCCTCCCCTCCACCGCCGCATCCCCTCTCCCTTCCACCGCCGCATCCCCCTCCCCCTCTCTCTCCCCTCGCCGCAGCCCCTCCCCCCACTCTCTCCCGCACCCACCGCAACCCGCGTAGCCCGTAAATTCGAAAGCCCCCCCCACCCTCCTCATCCCTCCACCGCCGCATCCCCTGCCCCCTCCCCTCCACCCCCCAGCGCGCAGCGCACTACGGCTTCCCCCCCCCCCTCGCAGCCGCAGTCCACCCTCGAATGATTTCGTTTTCCTCTTCGCTCCTTCGATCCGGGTTGCTCGGATCCGGGTTGAATTTTCACCGCCAAGGGAAGAGAGAAGCGGTGCATCAACATCTCATCTGTTCCAAAAATTCTAGTGGGAAGGGGGGTGAGGTGGGGAAATCGACTGGGGAGAGGGAGGGGGTGGGGTTAGGGGAATTCGACGGGGGAGAGGGGAAGGGTAGGGTTAGGGGAATTCGACGGGGGAGGGGAGGGGGTGGGGTAATCGACGGAGAGGGGGGGTGGGGGAATCGACTGGGGAGGGGGAAGGGAGTGGGGGAATCGACGGGGGAGGGGGAGGGGGGGGGGGGCCACGGTGGAGTAGAGGGGAGGGGGTGGGGGGCTGGGTAGGGGTGGGGTGGAGGGAGGGGGGAGGGGGGTGGGGGTTGGGTGGGGTGGAGGGGTTGGGTTAGATTAGGGTTAGGATAAGGGTTAGGGTTAGATTAGGGTTAGGGTTAGATTAGAATTAGGGTTAGGGCTTAATGATGGCAAAATCGTAAATAAAGCTAACGGTGAGTTAACGGAAGTTAGAAAATGGGCATTTGGTGAACGTTTTCAAAAACTCAAGGGTATATGGTGAATTTTTGAAACATTGAGGGTATATGGTGAATTTTTTAATTTGTCGGGGGTATATGGTGAAAAAACCGTAAATTATTTTCTGTTAATATTTTAAATTAAGTATGTCAAAAATCAAAATATTGTGCTAACTAATATGACTCATCTTAGGAGGTAACAGCGCCTCATATGACTATATGAGGGAGGATAAAGAGAATATTCAGTCTCAATTTATAGCGTTAAGATTGTGCCATACAAACCTTACAACTAGGACAGACTTCGCTTGGCGTATTTTAATGACTCCGGCCTCCGGGTAAGATAGATTTATGCATTTTTTCTCGATGCTATATAAAAAAAAAGAGCAGGACGACTTAAAAAATTATCGGTTGGCCACTTATGAGCTATGACTATGAGTGGTTGAGTGCCCACAAGGCCGCAACTGCACAAATACAAAAGGCAGATCAAAAACAATATCCTTTAACCTTTACCTTGTTGAAATTACAAAAACCCATTTACCTTTCTGTCTCGTTGGCTGCAGGATTTATTGGTGGAAATATAAATTAATAGGTTCTTTAGGTGTTGTATGGTGACTTTTAATCTTTCATATTTATCAACATAACTTTAGCCTATAGTTATTAATTCGTAAAAACTATGAAAGGTTGATGTTAGGTAATCTTATACTGACCCAAATTAAGAATTAAGGTTGATAAATTGGTTTGGAGTCCTCCTTTCACCCCTATAATAAGAGTTTAATTCTTGTAATTTTTTTTTATTTGGTAATTTACTGGAACAACCAGGCTCAGCCCTCATGAGCTAGGGGGTAAGAAGGGAATTCCAACCCATAAGGAAACTTCCAGAGACTAGAAACTGAGGATTTATACCCAAAAGTAAATATCCACACAAACTCCCCAAATTTGGGTTGATGAGAGTCGAACTCCCGACCATGAGGTTGGGAGGTGGGAGCTCCAACCATTGGGCTCCCACATGATTCTCAAAAAAAAAAATTTTGATTCTTGCAATTCATAGAGTGGGATTCCTAATTTTAAAAAAACATACACACAAATTTAATAGATTCCTCCGTTCCTTTTCTATTGCAACAATTGAGTTTTCACAATTTCAACTATTAATATCTTTAATCTCTTTTCACTAAAAGTTATACAAATTTAATATTTTGAAAGTATATATCGAGACGAATCTAACAACACCCCACATGACTATATTTTTCCTTTTGTAAAAATCACAATAATTAGTTAAAGAGTAGTGAGTGAATAGTGTAAAAATTTCATTGTTGCAATAGAAAAGAACGGAGGAAGTATTACTTAGTGTCGTTTTTTTATATACTACTAAAAAATAAGTTAAGTATGAGTTATGTGAATAGTATAATAGTCAAACATAAAAGAAAAGACCAAGATAGTGTAACAGTAATTTATTTGTTCTTTCTGGGCAGAGAATTTTTGTTTTGTTTGGATAAAATTAAGTAATGAGAAAAAAATTAGTATTTAAACTGTACATTCTGTAATGACTGAAAAGCTGTTTTCATAAAAGAAATGTCCCAAGGGACACGACATTTGTGATAAGAGAGAGAGCTTTTTCCACGAAGGTTCATGTATAATATGTTCCTCTTGTTATGGAAGGGAGGAGATGTACCTTCAATTTTCTTTCCGTGGAACATGCTGCTTGTTTATCATCAATTGAAACCGTTCAGCCGGTCACCCATGTTTAATTGTCTATGTTCATTTTTGAAAGCAATCAAAAACTGATTTCGTGACCTACTTAGTTTGAATCGTAGGTAATACTTCTTCAGTTTATTTTTAATTACAATATAACAAACAATTTTCAAAAGGGGAAATTGAGAGAAATAGAGGGAACCAGGCAAGGAGGGACCTATGTGATAAATAGAGAAATAGAGGAAACTCAATACCAAATAAAATAATGTTGTAATTAAATTCAAACTCTAAGAGAAGTGTTGCAATTAAAAATAAACCCAGAAAGTACTACCTCACTTTGTACTTCAACCTTATTCACATATTCCATTTTGACTATCATTTGTGACTTAATAATTTATAATACCTAAGAAAAAATATAGTCATGTCATATATGGGATATTTTTACATTTATCTCAACATAAAGTTTCCAAATATCAACTTTCTATAATTTTTACTTGTACGTAAGTAATAAATTATGTGTTGGCAAGCGTAAAAGTCAAATTATGTAGATTGAAAAAAAAACAGAGGTAGTACTTTCTTTCAACTTATAGTTTACAAACCGACCTTAAAATCCGTATGATGCACAGACTAATATATATAAAAGTTTATGATTGTACCTCAAATAATAATTTTGTTTTGTATTAGAGAGTAACTAAGTACATTGATATATACTAGATTCAATCCCAAGTCTTGCCCTCACAATACTTTATTAGTTGAGCTATATGACATCCAACAACTCGAATAATAATTAATGATAATACTTTAACCTTAATTACCAAAGGACTTATGTAATACTAGTCATGTTAGAATAAATATATAACATGATTAGTACTAAGTTACTAACAACAAACTCTAGCTTAGCGGTTATCCATTGCACCTCTCACCGGAGGAACCCGAGATCGATTGGTGGGTAGAAGGTGTGTCTTTCGGGGTTTTGGGCCTTCCTAAGATAGGGATCCCAGCCCACTAATCTATATACCTTAAAAAAACATGAGTAGTATTATATTCAGCTTAGGACTTAGGAGTAACATAAAAATTGCACTTGAAAGGTGGACAAGTAGCTTGAGCAATGGGTGCTGTAGTGAAACAAATTAAAAAAGAGGGGAAATCCGTTCTTGCTAAGAGATGCTATTTGATCCTTTCCTGTTCTAACTCCTCTTCATAAGTTTGGTTCAACTACTCTTCTTTCTATGATGTTCTTTCTCTGATCTCCTATTTCATCGTGAAAGTAAGGTTTCACATATGCATCAAATAAAGCTCCTTACTTACATCTAGCAAGTAAGGGTGCGTTCTCTTCACCTGAATAACCCTAAACTGAACTGAACTTATCTGAACTGAACTTATTGGACCTGATTGAAACTTATTGACCTGATTGTAACTTATTAGACCTGATTGGAACTTATTAGACCTTATTGAACCTGATTGGAACTTATTAGACCTTATTGAACCTGATTGGAACTTATTTGACCTTATTTAAAAAAAAATTTGATGAGTAATAACATAAATATTACGCCTAGTAAAAATACTATCCCTCAAAATTTATTATAACATAATAATCATTAAAATTTAATCTTTCAAAAAAATAGTAATTATTAGTTATCTATTATGATTAACATTTTAACAAAAAAAATACTATTTATATGCTTGCCTATACACAACTTTCACCACAATTATATCTTATAGTGTTGCTCTGATTTCATAAAGCACTAGTAGGAAATCAATTAATAACATTTATATCTTTCATTGTTATTAGTAACAAAAACATGTTAAATCTAGTTATTTAAAGACGAATTGTAAAATATTATGATTACGATGATTATTATTGTTAACTTTATATGACCATGATTATAATATTTTTTAATAATAACATAATCAGCCAATAGTAATATGAGTAATAAAATAATAGATAATAATGCAAATATAATGCTATATAATAATCATAGTGGTACTTTAATTAAAATTTTAATTCAAATGTATTAATCATTGACTATTTGGACCTTATTGGAACTTATTGGACCTTATTAGACCTGATTGAACCTAATTGGAACTTATTGCACCTGATTGAAACTTATTGGACCTGATTGGAACTTATTGTCCTGATTGGACCTGATTGAAACTTATCTGAACTGAACTGAACTTATCTGAACTGAACTGAACTGATTGGACCTAAAACTTAATTTATTAAGGTGAAGAGAACGCACCCTAAATAGAAACTACTTTTGATAACATTTGAATTGCTCTTAATATTATTTTTTGTGCAAGAAATGCTCTTATTATGGGGATAGATAAATATCCCTCTTTCATATGGATAGCTAATAATTAAATTATAGGATTACTAAATCTAACTTAATGATAAGAGGCCAATGATATGGTTATATGATATTGATAAATAGATTTGTTTTTATGTATTTTGCAAAATCTCAAATAGAATTATTACATAGATTTTTTTTTGTTGTCAGAGGGTGACCACTCGCAAATGATATAGACAATATTCGATTTGGAATACTAAATACTACCCTCATATTTACCAAATAAGTTAGACGACATCCACATACGTATTATTCCTTCTGGTTTTAATTACTTTACCCGCCACTTTCCTCTTTGGGTTGTCTCTTATCAGTATACCTAGGGGTGTTCATTTCGGATAATCCGATCCGAAATTTTGGATCAGAGAAAATGTGATCCAACGCCGATCCAAAAATATCGGATATCCGAAAATTCGGATCGGATATCCGATAACAAACAAAATTTGAATTTTAAAAGAAAAGCTCGAAAAAAGAGTTTCAAATCGGATCGAATCACCAAATACTTCGAATCGGATATCCAAAAAATATCCTAATATTTCGGATATTTTCGGACATCAAAAATGGAAAGTTCCCATCCGAAAATTCTCGAATATCCAATACGAAATATCCGAACACCAAAAAATCGGATTGAATATCCGATTTTTCGGATTTGATCGACCGGATCGGATATATATGAACACCCCTAGTATATCCACTTTTTTCTTCTGTTTTTGGAATGGTCCCACTAATTGTTTATTATAATGTTTACCTTATTACTTTTTTTTTTTTTGGCCCACGACATTAACTTCAATACAATATACCAATAAATTAATACTTTATCATTCCTTATATGATCCACATAACTATTTCTTCTAAAACTCTATGCTCTAAAAAGTGTGTAAACTAATAAAAATCAGAGGGTGTAGTTACTAGTTGGTGGCTTAGTTGCTATAGTTACAACTTGCAAGGCATTATCTACTAGCCCACAGATGGATGGACTGTCCAATACAATACGGGCCATATTATGGACTACTTTGACGTTTTTCAAACCCACAACTCCCTTTCCAAATCCCATATTGCTTCTTTCCCTTCATCTCCTTCCTCTTGCACTGTATCAAACCTTCAATCTTCAATCTTCAATGCTTTTTGCATTTAGCAGAAGAATAAGAATCAACCCATTATCAATCACTCCTACTTTCTCTCTCCTCCACTCAACCCACTCTCTTTCTCTCTCCTCTGACGAAAACCCACCTCTTAAACCCCTCACTAAACCTCAACTCAAAACCCTACTTCTCTCTCACTACAACCATGGCAAATTCTCCAATCTCCTCCAAAACGTCGTCGCTTCACCTTCTGTCCTCTTCACAGCTTCCCATAATCTCACACACCCAACCTCTCGTTCTTCCCAACTCACCCTTGACTCGGTCTCCACTCGGTTTGACCTCCTTCAACTCGCTCACGAACTCGCCCACAACGAGTTTAACCCGGAATCTTGCTGCTTCAGATTGTATTCTTCTCGAAATAAAGGTAAATTTCTTGTCTTGCCTAATTTAAAGCTTAAAGTTGTTATTGAAGCTTTGAGAATGGTGCTTGATTTGATCTATAATGGCGGTTTTGCTACCTTTGTTTATGGTGGTAGAGATGGGTTAGGGCGTCATACAGCAGTTAGATACTTGAAAAATTTGGTAGAAAACCCAGATTGGTGGTTTACTGTTGCATTTGATAGAAGTGTTTTTGATTCTAAGAATGTGGGCAAGTTGTGTTGTATGCTAGGTGAAAGAATTGATGATAGTGGGTTGATTGGATTGATTAAGATGTTGTTCGAGTGCGAGGCGGTGGGGATTGAATTGGGTGGGTTTGAATTGGGGAAAGGGTTGCCTCAAGAATGTGGGTTGTGTGGGATTTTGGTTAATGTTTACTTGAATGGTTTTGATAAAAGGATTCAGAAGATTCGTCTTCGGATGAATGAGCAGAATCCTAAGTTTGATGATGATGATGATGATGGTGTGAGTGATGCTGTTGTGTATAAGCCTTTGAAGGTATATGCTGTTAGGTATTTGGATGAAATGTTGTTGATTACATCAGGGCCGAAAATGGTGGGAATGGAGTTGTTGAATTGGGTTGTTAAGTATTTGGAAGGGGAGTTGGAGTTGAAAGTGGATAGATTAAGGACAGTTATACATAGTGCTGTTTCTGAGAAGATTGAGTTTTTGGGGATGGAATTTCGGGCTGTTCCTCCTTCTGTGTTGCGGCCCCCTATCTCAGAAAAGGCAAAGAGAGCACGATTGAAGTTCCGTAGGCAGAAGGAAGTTAGGTTAATGGAGATGAAGAATGCGAGGGAAAGGAATAGGAAGGAGCTGGGAATGAAACTCTTTAGTAATGCTTTTAAGAAGTTGAAGACGAGTGGAACAAGGTTTAAGTTTGAGTACAATATTGAGAATGAAGTGAGAGAGATTTTTAGTACTTGGGCGGATGAAGTAGTGCAGGAATACTTGGAGTCATTGGAAGAAAGGTGGAGTTGGCATCGAGAGCTTACAGCTGGTGATTTTCTTTCATTGAAAAGAATTAGGAATCAGCTGCCAATAGAGCTTGTTGATGCCTATGACAAATTTCAAGAGGAAGTTGACAAGCATTTGAATCCTGTTAAAGCTAAGAAGGCATTGGAGGAGGAAAAAAGGAAAGGGGAAGAAGAAGAGGAGAGGAAATACAGTGAGAGAACACTTGATGATTTGACAAAACTATGCATGAAAGTCACGGCACCCATTGAGCTGGTTAGGAAGGCGGTCAGGCTTGCAGGGTTTACCAATGACATGGGTCGCCCTAGGCCGATCAGCTTACTGGTTGCCCTTGAAGATGCTGATATCATAAAGTGGTATGCCGGAGTAGGAAGAAGATGGCTTGACTACTTCTGCTGCTGTCGCAACTTTGAAATGGTCAAAACTGTCGTAAGCTATCATTTAAGATTCTCATGTCTATTGACACTAGCAGAGAAGCATGATGCCACCAAAATGGAAACTATTAGGCATTATTCCAAGGATTTGATGGGAAATGGAGAATTCCACTTTCCCACTGAAAGGGAGGTAAAGAAGATGGGAGATGGTCATCTTTCGGATCCGAAACCTATTGATGGTGCTTTAACTCTGGTTCTAATAAGATTAGCTTATGATGTACCATCATATACGTGTGCAGCTCATTTCTGTGATTGTAATGATACGATTACTTACCGAGTTCAGTTGCTGCAAAATCGAGTGAACATTAACCCAAACGATCAGAAGAAATGGGTTCCTAGAATGGCTGCAATTCATGATAGTTTAGACAGAAGGTGCTTCACTCTATGTTCTGACCATGCTAGTGATCTCTACATGGGTAGATTATCTCTACAGGATATTGACTGCACTTCTTATATTGATGTTGATTAATAATCAATCATTCTTATATTGATGGTGATATTAGTTGAGATAAAATGCGTATAATCTTTATACTTATAGTTTTGTACATTTATAAGTGATTAAATGAGCATAATTTCAGGGATTTCCCTTGTTTGCTTATCGAAATTGGTCAAGACTGCTAGATTTAGCAGTGAAACAGATATTATACTTGAAAGTGAAACAGCATAACAGTATATGATCAAGGACAAACTGATATTTTTATTTAGATGTTTACACTAACTACTTTCGTTGAAGTTTTTCTTGGTCTATTAGGATCTCACTCCATAAAGAGAAGCTTGCAATATCAGTCACATGATAATTTCACCAATCTGCTAAATAAGGTTCAATGATTATGCTGATAACACGAATAATTTTGCTACATACAGTTGTTTTTCATTATACTTTTAAGAAGCTTGATTAAGAACAAGAGGCTGTGGATACTAATAATACTATGGGATACTAATAATACTATGCTTGAAGTAGTTGCTGTCACATTTGAAATGTTTCTTTGTCTGTTCAAACGTTTCTTTGGCCGAACAGAAGAAGCTTGTGACATACTCATAAAAATTAACCAAGTAGGACACCAACCAAGTAGTTGCTGTTACATTGGAAACGTTTCTTTGTCTGTTCCGAGGTTTCTTTGGATGGACAGAAGAAGCTTTTGACATACTTATAAAACTTAATCAAGTAGGACACCAACTTACTAGCTTCAGCTTCGCAAAAACTCTTTGAATTACTTGTCATTTGGCTATATATTCCCATAACTCATCAATCTTGTTCTTAGCTCGAATCATCGAGTTCTTCAGCTTCTCTGAAACATAGTCGTAGAAGAGCATAAGGTCTTTACCCAGCCAAAGGTCTAATCAATTTTCATGCGTAACGCTAGCCTTCAATAGTTTCCAGGTTAATGCTTCCGTACAGTACCGGGTACAAGTGCTGATGATTTCCCAGTTTTTGTTCCCATCATCATATGTTTTTCTTCGCGATTTCGAAGTTCATTCTTCAGATTTTGGGAGAGATGACAGAAAAGAAAAGTTGGGATTTGCAAAATAAGTAGGGTGGGATGAGGAAAATGCTTATTACGTCTGTGTTTGTAGGCATTTGGTCCACAAGAAAGATGTGAGATGAAACCTTTTATCGAAATTCGACCATTGTCTTTCATTTTCCGGTGTTGACTCCCCCTTTCTCTTCTCTTCATCCCTCTCTATCTTTCATCCATATCTTCTTTCCTCTTCATTTTTTTCCAATTTATTTGGTGTTGAAACATCTTTGCCCAAATGATTGAACTTCTTTTCTCAGTAGTGACTGATTAATACTTACAATTGAAACTAATTATGTACAGTTAGACTAATGTTTGGAACTTCAAGCAAGTACTTCTTGCAATGCTCTTTGTTTAAGCCTCGATAGACCATATTTTTTGCGTCATTGAGTCCACCACCATTAAGCAGTGGTGCTAGTTTTTTCAATCATTAACGCCGAATTGGTGGTGCTAGTTTTTTCAATCTGGGGTTTTTGTTGTTAATTGAAGACTAGATCAAGGTCTTAGATTTTCTGCTGATATTTTGGGTAAATTTTTGATCATGCAAATTTTGTTGGCTTTGATTTTTATTGATATTTTGAGCCTTTTTTTTATTCAATTTGGCTTTCGCGATTAATTGAACTTTGTTGTGTTCATCAAGTTGTTTCCTTTATTCGAATTTAATTTCAAATGAGATGAACCGAATGTGTCTTTGTTTGCTAATCTTGCAAAATGACAGTTGTTACTTGAAATTAAATTTTTTTGACGAGTATTTGAAATAATGACAATTGTTACTTGAAAGTTTTGCTATTGGGTTTTTTTTGACGCTGCATATATTAAGTAACAATGTATGTCCTGTTTAGCGAGAGTAATATTAGTGTCAAATTGAACTATCATACATCTTATTAACGGGATATGGTAACTTATTAAGTGCGAAATTGGAGTTACAAAGATAGACAAAGAAAAGAGAATAGAAAAAGTAGAAATCGGATAAAAAAAAGGGGAAAAAGAGAAAAAAAAGTATCAACCTCTGAAGTGAAAATTAATGGTCAGATACCACCGGCCAAAAGTTTCATTTATAAAAGTACTAGTAATAGATTATTTGAATGACATACAAATGCAACATACGATAGATTTTATTTTATTTTATTTGAAAAAGCAGACTTGCAACGCAAATATACTGATGAAGTCAACGCCGGAAAATACTTGGTCAATGTCGAAAAATAGAGAAAACAGGGTTGAAATATAACAGATGTAGTTCATGTGCCCTCCACATGTTTGGTTTTAACGAGTCAACACTGGAAAATGCTTGGTCAATGTCGGAAAATGGATTGAGGTTATTCCTCGTAAAATTTTTTCTTCTTAAGGTCTTCTTTTGCCAGATTTTTTTTAAAAGGTTGTTTCTCACAAAATCTTGTATTTAAAAGGTTGTTTCTGACAAATTTTCCTTGAAAGAATCTAATATATTTAGCTGGTAGAAACTTAGAATATCGCCCAAATATCTTAGTTGGTACTTAGACATTGGGAATGAATGCCTATAAATTTGTGGTGGACATAATATTACTTAAGTATTTTTATACTTATATAGTTATCGTTGTGATTTTTATGATACTATTGATATATTTAGTTTTAGTCATGTTAATATTATTAATATGTAGGTAAAATATATATAGTCGCAGGTAAGCTTAATACATTTATATCAAAATATTTTTCTTAAAATAATAATCATTTTATAAATTAGAATTCTATGAAATTCAAATATTAATGCTGATAATTATGCATAGACAAACGTGCAAACTTGAAATGATATACGTAAAAAGAAAAAACACAGTATTATTCTTACTAACATGTTAAGAACAACGCAAACATATACTATTTCCTAAACTCTCTAATAGATCACCTCTATAGCACTATAATATACCTATTACTTACATAGAAAAAGTGAAATACATTGCCCTTGTTTGGTAGGAGAAGATTGAGTATAATTATACATATTATAGGTCGTTTTAATCCCAATTACAGAATTAACTACTCAAATCCTCTATTATGGATGTTTTGTAAACAAATGATTAGGAGAGATGTTTGAAGTTTGGGCCCAAGCCTATAATTCTGGAAAAACTGGGGAGAGGAGCTTTTTGATGAGAGAGGTTTGGGGATTTGGGAATATTGAGGTGAACAATGCTAATTATGCTAAAAAACTAATATAATAAGCCAGTCAACCTAGCTAATAACGCAATAAGCTATTTGTTATCTGCTAATACAACAATTAATAGTTAATGACTACTCATTCCATCCCAAAATATAGTTGTTGGTTAATTTTCATGGTCAACTTTTAAAACCTTTGACCAAATATTCTCATTGATATATATGTATTTTATAAATATCTACTTTTGTTTTATAATTTTTACAAATACATAATTAGAGATATTAGTGTCCAAAGTTTTACATGGCATGCGTGAAAAGTAAAAGAGGGAGGATCTTTATGAACCGGAGGGAGTACGTTTCAATGTGTACTTTTATAATGACAACATTTTATAATTTTTATTAATATGTAACTAAAGATATTGATGGTGAACGATACGTATTGGAGACCGTATATACAGGATGAAACAAGAACCATATTTTTGGAAGGGAGGGAGTATATGTTAATTGCCAAACACGATCATTATCAGAAAAAGAAATGTCGTGGGGCAATAAATTAATCTACTTAACTTGATTGTTCATAGTTTTTTATGTTAGAGATTAATCTAGAAAAATCTAGATGTCTAATGAAAAATATAGGGTATGTAGTCTAGAAAAATCAAGCGATGATGTATCTAGAAATATCTTGTAAAACTCAAATATATGTGATGTAGAAATGTGTAATATTAGACAAGTGTAGAGAAATCTAGAAACTAGGATACAACAACTATAAATATGTTGTATGTGCATGACTTGAGAGGTGAGCTAATCAAGAGAGCTCCCACAAAATATTTTGAGGGGTAGAAACAAGGGTTCTAGCTACCAAAGAGATAAGTTAGAGATATACAAATATAGTTATACTATTCTTATTAGTGTAATCAATGAAAATGCAATTTTGCTATACTATTCAGGTCCATCAAACTTCCGCGTGCGCCCTTAAATTTTTATCAATTTTTTAGATTAGGGGGAGTGTTAAAAAAAATAATCTAAGAAAATCTTGTATAAAAGTATTGGATGTACTCTAGAAAAATCTAGTGTAAACTATCATGTAGAATTATCTTAAGAAAAATCTATTGTAGCTAGAGAACAAAATCTACCTATCAAAGGGAAGGTAGTAGAAAAATCTCAAGTGGTAAAAAAAAATACTTGTTGATAGAAGAAGTTTAACCGACATCATGTAGTATAAATAGAGTTTGTTGTATGATGATGTGGTAATGTAAGAAGAAACAAATATTTTTGTAAAAGTCAACTCTTCCACAAAATCTCTCCAACATCAGAGCATATCATTATTAAATTTTTTACCAAAGCTTAAAAACCCAGTAGAGCAAGAATTCCCAAAGCCTCACTATTTTAGCCAAAACACATTCAACCCAAACACAATATAAATTACAATGGCTGTTAATAACCCAACTTTCCCAATCCCAATGTTCGGGGGAGAAAATTATAATTTTTGGTATAACATGAAGACAATGTTATTATGGTTTATGGAGATATGTTAACCATGTATATACAGAGTATGAGGATGAGAACAAATTAAGCGCAGCACAAAAGAAGCAACTCGAGGAAGATCGATGAAGGATGCTAAACCGTTGTATCTCATACAAAACGCGGTTAATGATACAATATTTCCAAGAATATAAAGGTTTATCAAAACTTCCGCGTGCGCCCTCAAATTTCTATTAGAGACTAGTGCAGTTATAGGCAAGATTAAATTCAAGTCCTAATTATATACTATCTCCACAAAACTGGACTAAAATTGCGTAAAACGGATGGCTTCTTGCGTGCTCTGTAATTTGGTAGCATGAATTTCATTTGTGATTCATTAGTGGATAAGTGATCGTGTGAATTCAAGGGATCATGAATTATTCATGTTGATTCTATTATAAACATTACAGCTAACTTGTTATCCAACCTTAATTACATTATGAATTGACGTTATTTTTAAAATGGCACCACAAACTGATTTTTTGAATAATTAATTATGGCCGGTTCCGATAAATTTATAATATTTAACATATAAAAAATGTCCACGATCCATGTAATTAATTGAATCACATGAAAATTGAAAGTGATTTGCATATCCGAATTAAGTATGAATGTCCACCAGGGTAACGACCTTACCGGGAGAGCACCATGATCTTTATTCTTTCCAAATCCAAATTATTTATACTAATTATCCACCTTGAAAAGTTAAATTCTTCGGTTTATACAAAACACTGATCAGTTTTCATGTGGTTCGGTTATATAGATAGATTATTATGTGTATGGACAAATTTTATTAGGGGATGGGAGTATTATAGTAAGTATTATGAGAGCCGGCCATGATTAATTAAACAAATAACAGGTCGTGTGGTGCATGGACCATTTTAAAAATAACGTCTGACACATTATAATATAGTTAAGGCAGCAGTACAACTAAAGTTGGGTGTTTATTACAGTTTGTAGAATCTTGATCCCCTAATTGCTCATATCAATTAAAGAAAATCAAGATTCAAGGCGGTGAATTGTTTTTTAAGGTAATAACTAATAACCCCAAGTAGTGGAGCATCAAACAAAAACTAAAATGCGTGGAAATAAGAACCAACACACTTCACGGAAATAAGTTCAGATTAGAATGAAAATATTAGATTATACAGCTATGCCACAACACTTCTCTTCAATTCAAAAGAACCAAAAAACACGAATTCTTCATAACGACAATAATTGAGAGCAATTTCATAAACAATTATTAATGAAATGAATTAAAAAGGGTTTGAATTCTACCTAATTTTTTTTACATCAACATAATTTGCATTACTTAAAAACGGAATTACAAACTAAAGAAACATCATTTGAACAATAGATGGAAAATAAAAACACACTATAATGAGATTTACTAGCTCTTACAACCCCTAGAAAGTAAAACCATCTTATTACCTTACCATTCCGAAAGTCGACGCAGAGGAGAGTATGAAAATCACATAGGGAGCTTCCCTAAGGCGAATCTTGTTGGAGTTGATCCTTTGTGTCTTGCAAAGAAATAACTACCGACATGTGATGGAAACTGTCGAGATTTTAAACTAGAACGATCTTCAATGATGGATTGTGAAATTTGTCCTTGACTCCTTGTAGAACCAGAGCTTCACAAGACGATCAATCTCAAGGTCTTTGAAATGAGATGTCTTCCTGGGATTCTAAAGATTGAATTACCGAGGAAGTCATGGTCTTCTGTGACTTCGTACCGTGGTCCGTGCACATAGGGTATTAGGAGTTTTCCTCAAAAGGCAAAATCTCAAACTTTGTGGAAGTCGACACTTGTCCGAAATTTAATTGGAGAACCTCCTACGAGATGTATTTTTAAATTGTTATCATGTGAGCATAATTATGGGGAATTCCCTTTTTTGGTGCTAACAGTTGTTTTGTACATTTATTTATTTTGGTGCTAACCGTTGTTTTGTACATTTATTTATTTTGGTGCTAACAGTTTTGTACATTTATAAGTGAGATGATGCGAGCATAATTCTTGGAATTCCCTTTTTTGCTTATAGATTTGGTCAAGACGGCTAGATTTAGCAGTAAACCAGATATCATACATGAAAGTTATAGCATAACAGTTTATGATCAAGGATAACCTGATATTTTTATTAAGATGCTAACACTAACTAGTAATTGCTTTCTGTTCCGATTGTAGAATAGGTGGCGGTCTTGAGAAGAGTCCGCCAAGGATTGGAGTTGGCGTCCACTGGTAAATAACTGCACAAGAAGCAAATGTGAACTACTCTCGGGGGGGATGCGAGGAAACCCCCTCCGACGCTCAAGTCAGCACGTGCCCAAATAGGGTTTAGAGATAGAAAGTAGAGAGAGAAAGAGAAGAGTTTTTAGTGTGAGAGAATGTACCTGCAGAATTGTACTAGTAGGGTATTTATAGAAGTACTATTCCTCTGACAGGGTGCGTAATACTGTTACACGTGTACGACTGTGGTGCGCCTGACAGAAGGGAAGATTCCTCTATTTTGTCTTGTTAGGCGACCGCCAACACTGTCAGACCACTTCACTGAACTGACATGTTAGAGCTGTAAGCGACGTTTGCGCGTTCGCGTCTGTCATTGTATTCACGGACTCCTTTGGGAGGTCCGTTAACATATTTGGGTTATACCCATACAACTAGCCCCCCAGCATCATAATTTGGGTCTTGACCGCTAAGGATGTTGTCGGTGGACGCGAGCCAGTGTTGTTTTGATCGGTTTTTAGAGAAGTTGATTCGTTGGGTGCCACGTGTCGTTGCAGGGAGTTGAAGAATTTTGAAAAGTTAATGATTACTTTTCCGAAAATCCCGCCCGTTACTTTATTAGGGTTTCGCTGTGCTTTGACACTTGGCAGAAATCCGGAGAGGGAGTTGAGAAGTTTTTCAATCTCAGTCGTTCGCTTCGCACGTACTTATACGAGCAGTTGTCTTTTTTTGGATTTCTTTATCACCTTCTCAAGCTTTCCTTCTTCCTTTTTCATTTCCTCTCCAACAAACTTCCATACCCGAAGCTTTGTTTGCTCTAAAATCGACCCTTTCTCGTTCAAATTGCTCATAAAAGTTACCAAATCTTCTAGTTTTTACTTTCCGGTTCTATTGCACTAAGAATTTCGTCTTTTCCTGACGAATCTTTTCTGGGTTTTTTCTGGGTTTTATGGTTCGTGTTTCGCTGGTGCTTGTTCTACATTTCCGGCGGTACTTTGGTTCAAGCTCAAGTCTTTCTACGCAATTTCGCTATTTGGAAACTTCGTTGGTCTTTTTCCGGCAACTTTTGCTCCCTGCTTTTACGTTTCTCCGGTGACTTTTCGTTTCCAGGTATTTCCTCAATTTTTCTCCAAGTTTCCTTAAGTTTCTTTGCGTTTTCATCATGTCGGACCAGTCTGATAGACAGGATACCCCCAGTGATGTGTTTATGACCGAGAGTGAACCCTCTTCCCCCATGACCGATAACAATCCTTTGTCAGATTCTAACCCTATGGGGAGGACTAGGCTGTTAGCGGACATACCCCTTACATCCGAGAGAGTAAAAGAACTCAGATCGAAGTTCCTTAACGACCCTGCTACTCCTGAGGAGCATAACTTGACTAGGAGATACCTGTCCGCTAGTCAGAGCGGTGATAGGCAGACGCTTAGGGAAATTAGGCATCAAATTCTTGCTAAACGGTCCGTTAGGCATCCTCCAGCTGATGCTGTTCCCGGCCTTGATGTAACCCCTCTTTGAGAGCATGCCTGGTTGGATAGCTTGGCGGATGTCGGGGTTGAGATATCGGCCGATTTTTACGACCGTTTACAGGAATCTGTGGCTCCTAACCCTCCTATTATTGATTTAGGTGACGACATCGATTCCATTGCGACCGTTATGGCTCATCAAGAGTCCGTTTACCAGCGTCGATCCGTTCCTGCCAGTCCCGTCGTTCGCATTACTGAGGACGCGACTGATTCTGTGGCCGCGAACATTGGCACCAGCGTGCCTTTGTCGGCACATGTGATTGGGGAGAGTTCCCATGCTACTGAAAGGAGGGTCGACAACTTCAGTGAAATAGAGGAAGAAATTGCTGAGGAAGAGGTTGTTGCCGGACCAGGTTCTGGCGTTCTTTGGCTACCTGCGGGCTTTAGTGCCGGTCCTCTCAGTGTTGAGATTGATGATCTTTGGCGTGAGGACGCTATCAACCTTGGAAACCCCAGAGTCGTCCATAATTTATACCAGTTCCCGGTGGGTGATCGGCTAGTAGCTCGCCAAAGGGGGCCATTGTGACGGAGTGTCCTCCCGGTCATGTGGCCGTTTATACTCACCATTTTGAGTTCGGGCTTCGTTTTCCGCTGGATTCTTTTTTGGTGAAAATCTTGAATGCTTTTAACGTATGTCTGGCCCAGCTCACTCCCTTAGCGATCCGCAACATCATCGCGTAGATTTGGACTGTACGCTTTTTGGCTTTCCGCAAACATTGAATCTCTTCCGGCATCTTCATTGACTGAAAAAGAATGGGTCTTCTAGGCAAGCAGGCAGGCTGGTGGTCGTTAACTACCGCTGACAAGAAAATGACCGTTTAGCCTAAGGTGACCGGTCTGAAGGGTTGGCAGGATGCCTTCTTCTGGTTACAGGTGCCTGAGGATTTCCCCATACACCGCCGTTTCACTGAGCCCCGCCCTCGTATGGAGCATTTACCCCAAGTTCCGTTAACTAGAGATGAGTTGACGGCCTTCGGCTATTTCGATACTGAGGATTATATCATCACCTATGAGGACGGGAAAGAATCGAAGGTTAAGGAACCCAAGTATTGACTTCCTCACACCAAGTATAATCTTGGGAACCAGCCCTTGTCGGCCTTGCTTCTCTGCCACACCCATGAAAATGGTAAGTGTTGTTATCGGACTGGTCCATTTGATGATGTATCCTATATATATGTATACATATATATATATATATATATATATATACATATATATATATATATATATACTCCCTCCGTCCCAGAAAGATCTGAACACTTGTTGGGACACGTAGTTTAAGGTGATAAGTTGTAGTGTGGTTATCAAATGTTATTTTATTTAAAAAGTAGATGTGATAGGAGTTGGTGGGGGTATTTTTTTATTATAGGAGAGAGAAAGTTAGGTAACTTTTTATTGATAAAAGGTAGAGTGTGGGCCAATGATATGTAAAAGAAATAATATATTAATGGCGGGACCATGCCAAGAATGGAAGTGTTCAAACTAATTTGGGACAAACATAAAAGAAAAGTCTTCAGACTATTCTGGGATGGAGGTAGTATATATATATATATATATATATATATATATATATATATATATATATATATATATATATATATATATATATATATATATATATATATATATATATATATATTATATTAACTGTTTTCTTGCCGTTTGTAGGCTTTGATTAATTTTGATCTCGATGCCCTTTGTGTCGACGAGAATCTTCAGCCGTTAACCAACTTGCAGCCCGCTCCATCCGAAGAATACGAGACAATGCACGGCAACACTAACGGCCGCCAGGGGGGAAATCGTAACGGCCGCCGGGGGGAAATCGTAACGGCTCCCAGCATATCCACCGTGGTCGCGGTGGCGTGACAGTGGGTCGCACTCCTATTCAGGGTGCCACTACCACTGTTGCCGGTTCTGGCTGCCTGCCTTCTCGTGCCGTCCCCCTCAAGTCTTCTACTTCCCGTCCTGTTGCTAGAGGTAGTGGGAATAGGAGGCGGCCGCGTGAGCAGGTTGCGGTAGATACGTCTGCCAACAAAAGATAGGCCTTGGCGGATCCTGCTGCTTCTGCTCCCACCAATGAAGTTGTTCAGGTGGAGGATTTAAACGTGAATGCTCCTTCAGAGGGCCAGGAGTATGTTGAGGTCGCGACCACTGGCCCTGGTCATATTAGCGGCGCTTCTTGGCTGTCGGGCTCCTATTCCACTATCCGCCAGAAAATCCGGGAGATGATCACATCTGAGAGTTTTTTATCGAACTTGTCTCCCGGCATCTTTTCTCGATTCGGTGAGTGGATCGAGAAGAAAGAGGTGCCGATAAGCGAATCTGTGGCAGCTTCTTTTGCTCGCCGACCTGTTAATTCCGGCAAGATTTATCAACCTGATTGGGATATTAGGGAGGATGAGTCGCTATATGCCGACATCCCTGAGAACGGTGGCATTCTCGCTTATCGGATCCTGAAGGGCATGCAACTGCCCTTGGATAGGCCGGTAGAGTCCTTGATGACTTCTGCTGCTACGCTGGCTCACGACCAACTTGTGGTTCGTTTTTCAACTTGTTGTTTTATTCCATTTGTTTCTGCATCCCTATTGACGCTCTTGTTTCCCCTTTGCAGGCCAACAATGCTCCTCTGGAACTTATTGAACGTTATGTTGAATACCAAAGGTTGGCGGACAGCTACAAGTAGTCTCTTCAGACCTGTCAGGACCTGCTTAAGGAGTCTGAAGGGAACTGGCGGCCAAGACTGAGGCCCAGAAGCCGCTAGAGGATGAGCTGATAACTTTGAGGGCGCGAGCAACCCTTTTGGAGGAAACTGAAGCCAATGTTGAGATGTTGACGAAAACTCTCGACGTTGCTCGTGAAGAGAAGGAGATTGCCGTCTTGGATGCCGCGGCAGATGGAGAGGCTAGGGAGGCCGCAAAGGCTGTTGCTGAGTTTAAGCAATCTGAGGAGTA
Organism: Beta corolliflora; assembly: GCA_947648045.1. NCBI lineage: Eukaryota > Viridiplantae > Streptophyta > Magnoliopsida > Caryophyllales > Amaranthaceae > Beta > Beta corolliflora. The sequence continues at coordinate 811,339 of CANSZD010000435.1, forward strand.
TGTGACGGGCCTCCATATGAGGTATGACGACGGATGTGCGGTCGTCATGAGATGCGTTTGCAAGACCGTTCCAGGGTTTGACTGGAACGTTGTCGAAGACGCTCATGCTGACGGCCAATATCTTACGCCAATGGAAGGGGACCCGAAGTTTGTTGATAAGGACGCCATAGCTGATGCGGATCCTCGGGACGCTCCAGAGCAATCAAATCAGAACGTTCCTCTCTCTTGAAGTTTTTGGCGGCCTTCTATCAGCTTTTCCTGCTCTTCCAATAGTTTATAGTTTGTAACCATTTGAACATTTTAGCTTAACACTCAATTCGGCCCATGTTGGCGTTTGTAAACAATGAATTTATATTTTACTAATTTGCAAGTACTTGATTCCAACTGAAAGCCTTTTTATTGGCCGCCATGTTTTTTCTACTGTAGTTGGCCGCCAAGCCAGTAGCTTTTACTTTATGGAAAAGTACTTTTGCATTTTGGTTATATCTTGTTTTGCTAATGCTTTAATCCTTGTATGATCGTTGCATGACCGTTAGCATCTTTTATCTATTAATCTGCTTTGATTAACGTTTGGTCCGTTATATGACCGCGAATGCAATTGAGCCTGTCATGTGGCTTTTATTTGTGCTAGGTCTGTCATATGACCGTTAATGCATTTGAGCCTGTCATATGGCTTTTATTTTGTGCTTGGTCTGTCATATGACCGTTAACGCACTTTTAGCCTGTCATATGGCTTTTGTTTTGTGCTAGGTCTGTCATATGACCGTTAACGCACTTAGCTTGTCATATGGCTTTTGTTTTGTGCTAGGTCTGTGATATGACCGTTAACGCAATTAGCTTGTCATATGGCTTTTGTAACGTTTATGCCTGTCATGTGGCCGTTAGTATTTACTTTTGTTGACCTGTCATATGGTCCGTTAATACATAAGAAAATAACAACACGAGTGATGTGACGCTAGCAGAAGCTTGTATTATTTAACAAAAAGTGGCTCTTGGCCTATTACATCTTTCAAATCAAACATAATTCTTCTTTAGGACGCTAGCATTCCAACAATTTTTAAGTTCTTTATCATCCATGTCCTTTAGAATGAACGAGCCGGGAGCAAGCTTCTTGGCAATGGTGTATGGGCCTTCCCAGTTAGTAGTCAGCTTTCCTCCAACATGCGCCTTGCTAGTGGCCGCTGTTCTGCGAAAGACTAGGTCGCCAACATCTAACGGCCTCTCCAAGACTTTCTTGTTGTAAGCCTTGCTGATTCTATCTTTGTAAGCAGCCGCTTTCAGTTCCGCCATCAATCTTGTTTCTGGCAAAAAGTCTAGATTTTTCCTGAGCGCTTGATCATTCTTCTCAAGGTCTTGGTGCTTGATCCGATAAGAGGGCAAGCCCACCTCTACAGATAACACCACTTCTGCACCAAAGGCTAACTTGAAAGGGCTTTCTCCCGTTGCTTCCTTCTCTGTCGTTCTATTTGCCCAGAGCACGGCTGGTACCATATCGGCCCATCCCCCTTTGAACTCATCTAGCTTTTTCTTCAGGGCATTCAAGATTTGTTTGTTCACGGCCTCTGCTTGTCCGTTGCTCTGAGGGTGGCAAACGGCTGAGTATGCAAACTTCACACGAAATTCCGTTAAGAAGGCTTGAATGGGACGGCAATCAAATTGGACGCCATGGTCGAAGACGATAGCCTTGGGAATCCCAAATCTTGTCATAATATTCTGCCAGATGAATTTCTTGACCTGATTTACCTTAATCTTTGCTGTCGGCTCCGCCTTTATCCATTTTGTAAAATAGTCAATTCCCACTATTAGGAACTTCCTACCTCCCGTCGTCGTGGTGAACGGTCCTAGGATGTCCATTCCCCACTGAGCGAACGAAATAGGGCGCAGGATAGGTTGCAAATCGTTGGCGGGCCTATTGATGACGGGAGCATACCTTTGGCATTTATCGCACTTCTTGACGTAGCCCTGGGCATCCGCCAGCATACTTGGCCAGTAAAACCAAGCTCTTAATGCCTTTAGCGCTAGAGCTTTGCCGCCAATGTGATTGCCGCAAACACCTTCATGTATCTCTTCAAGAATCTTCGCGGACTCCCATGCAGTTGCACACTTAAGCAGAGTCAGACTGAATGACTTCTTGTACAGCGCATCTTGATATATGACATACCAGTTCGATTACCTTCTCAACTTTTTGGCGGACACGGGGTCATTGGGAAGCGCCCCCGTCAGCTTATACGTACCAGCTCACTAAACCATTGTCCCTGCTAGTTTATGCTGTTGACGGTTGAATTTTTTTTCTGTGATGCTATTTTCCTTCAGGATATCCACCGTGACGGTCCTCTCAACGCTGAATGAGTCAGAGCTGGCCAATTTGGAGAGTGCATCTGCTTTTGTGTTCTCGGCTCTGGGTATTGCTTGAATCTCAAAATGATTCAATTGAGCAATTAACTCCCTGGCCTTTTCTACATATTTCAGCATGTTGGCCTCCCTGACCTCAAACTCTCCTTTGAGCTGCCCGCTAACCAGCTGCGAGTCTGTCTTCAAGAACACATTCTTAGCCCCCGCCGCCAAACACATCCTTAAGCCTGCAATTGCTACTTCATATTCTGCTTCGTTGTTTGACGCTGGGAAGGCGAATTTAATGGCGTACTGGTACGAGTTCCCCTCTGGGCTGGTCATCACTATCCCAGCTCCGGATCCGCTGACAGCGGAAGATCAGTCAACTTCCAATAACGATGTTTCCTTTTGTTCCACTTCTTCTTCTACATATGAGGCTTCCACAGTAAAATCTTCCAGGGCCTGCGCCTTGATGGCGGTCCTGGGCTTATACTGTATGTCATACTCTGATAATTCAACGACCCATTTCAGTAAGCGGCCAGAACTATCCATCTTCTGTAAAGCTTTTTCTAACGGCTGATTGGTTAGAACTTGGATAGGATGACAGTCAAAGTATGGCCTGAGCTTCCTGGCGGCAATTATTACAGCTAAAGCCATCTTCTCAACCAACTGATAACGGCTCTCCGGGCCGTTAAGGATGTGGCTGACAAAGTATATGAGTTGCTGCCTCTTCTCTTTTTCAACGAACAGCACGGTCGCGACCGTTTTAGACGAGGCCGAGATATACAATTGCAATGTGTCTCCAGTCTTGAGCCTTGTAATGGTGGGTAAGCTCTTCAGATGCTCTTTTACCGCCAGGAATGCTTTGCTTTGCTCCTCTCCCCACTCGAACTTCTTATTCCCCCTTAGCAGTGCAAAGAAAGGCAAAGCCTTGTCTGCTGATTTTGAAATTAATCGAGTGAGGGCCGCCATTATTCCTGTCAGCCTCTGAATATCTTTGACGCTTTTTGGCTTAGGCAGATCCATGATGGCTTGAACTTTGCCCGGATTCGCGTCAATCCCTCTATTTCTTACCAAAAAGACCAAAAACTTCCTTGCTCTCACCCCAAAGACACATTTCTTTGGGTTGAGCTTCATCTTGTATTTTCTCAATGTTCTGAAAGTCTCTTCCAGGTCGCCTAAGTGTTCACGGTCAGTTTTGCTTTTGACGATGGAGTTGTCAACATATGCCTCTATGTTCCTCCCCATCTGATCCACGAATACTTTGTCGACCAGCTATTGGTAGGTCGCTCCTGCATTACGGAGCCCAAACGACATCGCTTTATAATTGTACACACCACAATCTATGATGAATGCTGCTTTCTTTCTATCGGCCTCAAGCAAGATGATCTGATGATAGCCCGAGAATGCATCCATAAAGCTTAGCAATGCATGACCGCTAGTAGAGTCTATTAACTGGTCTATTCTCCGTAATGGATAGCAATCCTTTGGGCAGGCTCTATTGAGGTATGTGAAATCTACGCACATCCTCCATTGGCCGTTAGCTTTATTCACCATGACCACATTGGCCAACCATTCCGGGTAATCACACGGCTCAATGAAATCAGCCGCCAGCAGCTTATCAACTTCCTCATTGATGGCCTTGTTCTTTTCAACTGAAAAATTCCGCTTCTTCTGCTTAATAGGGCGGACAGCGTTGTCAACATTCAGACGATGTACCATCACGGTCGTGTCTATTCCCGGCATCTCATCCGCCGAGAACGCGAAGACGTTCGCGTTTTCTCGTAGGAGAGTCACCAGGTTGACTCTGACCTTTGGGTCCATGTCCGTTCCGACAACAACTGTTCTCGTCGGATCCTCAACCAACATTTCTTGCTTTGTTTCTCTGTCGGGCTTAGGTCTTGGCACATCATCGGGCCTCGACTCCAGCTCTTCCATAGATATTTCCATCATCTCCTCATCCCCCTTTTCGGACTCTACTTCATTTGCCACAGTTCTCCTTTGAGCTCGCTTTTGTTTATGAGTTGGCGGATTCAAGTCTTCTACCGAAATTCTTCCTGCCGGTTGCTTCAAAGCTGTCAAGTAACACAATTTTGCCATTTCTTGGTTTCCTCGCTGTCGTCCCAGAATTAGAAACGTACAACATTGTCAGATGGTAAGTTGACACCACCTCCTGAACTTCATGAATGAATGGGCGTCCGATAATAGCATTATAAGCTCCGGGTACATCAACAACAAAAAATTCCGCCATTACATCTCTGGCGTTTTTAACTTCTCCAACTCTGACCGGTGGAGTTATCAGTCCTTCGGGAATCACTGACGCCCCCGTGAACCCTATCACCGGGTAGCGTACATGCTTCAAGTGTTCCGGCCGATCATCAGCTTCTCAAAGGTTGAGAAATAAAGTATATTCGCAGAACTTCCTCCGTCTTCGAGAATTCTATGGATCACACAGTTTGATACTTTCAATGTGACCACCAGAGGGTCATCATGGGGGTAGATGACATGCTTCACATCCTCCACCGTAAAAGACATGGCAGGCATTACTGGCAGCCTTCTCCATTGCATACTTTCATTGAAATTAACTTGGTGCCTGAATTCCTTCAGGCTTGCCTTTGCTCCATTTACACTGCCGCCATGAATCAGTCCGCCACTGATGACATGAATTTCGCTAATCCGCGATTGAACATTCTGATTGGTTGGCTTTATCAAGTCTCAATCCTTAGTCTGAGCCTTGTAGTGAGTGAAGTAGCCCCTTCTAATAAAATCTTACAAGTTATCCTTCAAATGCCTACAGTCTTCAGTTAAATGTCCGTGATCACCATGAAAATCACACCACTTGCTTTTATCGCGGTTTTTGTGGAACATCTGCTTTGGACGCTGCCACTTATCATTGTCCTTGTTCATCAAATATATTTGAGCTCTAGAGGTTGTGAGTTGAGTGTACGCGTCAAATCGCTCTTTGCGTTCACCCTTTTCACGGTCACGTCTCTCGCGGTCATTTCTCTTGCGATCATTTCTATCGCGATCATTTCCCCATTGAAACGACCTCCACATTTAAACGGCCGATTTAATCCCGAAGAGGTTCTGCTTCTCCCTGTCTGATTGACAATAACTCCCCAGTAGTGCGCTCACGACGCCTATTGCTCACAAAGTGGGTACTGCACATGGATGACAGCTGAGAGAAACTAGAAACATTACCCGGTTTGAGACTTTTAAACCACGTCTGAGCAATGCCGGTAAGGGTGGACGGGAACACTTTGCACCATGTAGCGTCCACCTGAGTGTACAGATACATGTGTCCCTCGTAGGCCGCGACATGATCGTCGGGATCTGAGCTGCCGTCATAAATGCACGATGGCATTTTTGATTCTTGGCATGGGATGGCTAAGGACTTCTGGTACAAAAGGAGAGAGTTTAGGCTTGATTAACAAGTGTCCGCCAATCGAATAGTTACTAGCACCCTGGGTGCTGTACTCTCGGTGGGACTGACTTTGATCCTCATCTTCTGAATTGTTTAGGTCCTCAGTTTCCAGGACATCTTCCTCATACTCTGGATTATCAATCTGCCTTTCCATCTGGCGTCCCTCTTGAGTAAAAGTACGCATCCTCCTTAATGGCGTACCGTCAACGTTTCTACCGGCATCGCCAGTGATCGTTTACGGTGTTGAACGCCTCTTACATTAGGAGCAGGAGTATTATTGGGCCGTGGAGTTCCCGTTAGCATTTGAATGAAGGACGCTACAGTTTGTAGCTGATCAGGTGAGAACTGACTTAGCTGAGCTAGGTTGAAAGGTACGCCACCAGGATTTACTTGAGAAACATTGTTCTCGGGAGTTTGCTTCTCATTATTTCAGGCACGCGGAGGTTAAACTGCGGGGCACCGATTGGTCCGGTAATGACGGGTTGCGTAGACCCTTGTCCGGTTTCAAACCCTGGTGGAATACGACTGTCATTGTTTGCTTTATCCATGATAGCGTTCACAAAGATAGGAGGCCCCTCCTTCTAGCGCCAAGTAGTTGCTGTCACATTCAATGTGTTTCTTTGTCTGTTCCAAAGTTCTTTTGGCCGAGAAGAAGCTTGTGACATATTGATAAAACTACTAGCGTAGGCTTCACAAAAACTCTTTGGATTATTGGACATTTATTCCTCATAGTCATATCTTATGCAAACAAAGAGCAAGATCAGAGGGAAAAATGCTAAGAGAGAAAGCTCTCAATGAGGGAAGATCCAAGATAAACACGAACTTTCAACAATTTATTCTTCACTGACAGCGTCTCCCAATCCTCTAGCCCGAGAGAATTCCTCCCATTCCTTGCCAATACAACAATATACTTTCGTTTCCCATCTGTTAATTTAAGCCTCTTAATGAAGAGGCAAATATGTGTAGGGCCCATGAGTTCACCTACAGCTCCACCATTAGTATGATATTGTCCGCTTTGGGCCAAGCCTGCACGTATGTGTTTTTTGGGTTCTTTCCGAAAAGTTCTCATACTTATATAGTTGGTGAACTCTTAAAGACTATGTAACTCCATCTTATCTCTATGATGTGGGACTTGGGATTGTATACCCAACAATATGCCATTGGAATTTGGACAAGTGGAGTTGTGCCATGGCTGTATTACTATAAAGAAGCCATCTTTAGATATTTTAGCCGACATATCTTTCCAAAGGATCTTACAATGCCTTGCCTTAGCTTGAACATCTTGATGTCTGGAGCGCGAGTGCTTGCTTCAGCCACACCCTTGCCTGTTGCATATCCTATTTCATTAGACATTGTTGCTCGTCGTTGGCTTCACTTGCTTTCTTCTATTAGTTCACGCTTCATCAAACCGGTCTTCAACTCATCAAACCCAACAACTATGTCCTTGAATCAGTACGCGCATACTCATAAAATCCAGATTGAACATGATGATCTCTACTTGAATGATATAAGTCATATACAGTATGTTAATTATATAACTACAAATAAGCTTATTACGTCGTATTCATTATTGCCCTTTCTTTGGTTTTTTGATTCAGTGAACACTGTTAGAATTATTAGGCGGAAGTTAGTAGGTTAGTGATTTGTGAGACAAAGTTTGTTTTGATGGAAATATTTATTTGAGTGATGTGGCTATATGAACTTGAGGAAAAAGGCTCTGCTTTTTATTTCTTATTTTACATTGCAAGGTACAAACACCTATTTATACTACTTTATGTCGGTGGTTTACCGACTTACTGTTGCTATCTAGATTCTTCACTATGTTTTTAGGATATTCTAGGTTACAACTACTAGGAGGTTCCTAGCTTGAAATTTCTAGTTACTTTAGATGTTTTTATGTTCTAGACTTTTCTAACTATTTAAGATTTTTCTTGATTAATGTTTTAACACTCCCCCTTAATCAGAAAAATCTTGTAATCCGAGTTGTCTTCAGAACTGGATGAACTTATCTGTTGGAATTGCTTTTGTGAATATGTCAGCGAGCTGCTCCCCCGTCTTGCAGAATTGAAGCTCGATCTCTTGTTTGTCGACCAACTCTAGGACGAAATGATGTCGTATCTCGATGTGCTTCGTGCGGCTGTGGAAGACTGGATTCTTCGTCATGGCTATTGCTGACATATTGTCACAATAGATAGTTAGTGGTTCTTCTGATGTATGTTGTAGATCATTGAGCATTATTTTGAGCCATACCGCTTCACATGCCGCACTTGTTGCTGCTACGTACTCTGCTTCGGCTGATGACAGAGCTACCGTTGCTTGTTTCTTTGATGACCAAGATATTGCCTTGGTTCCCAGCTGGAAGACTTAGCCGCTAGTACTTTTTCGATCGTCAATACTTCCGGCCCAATCGCTGTCTGTGTATCCTGTAAACTTGTGATTCTCCACTGTTTCGTACAGAATTCCATATCTTTTGTTCCCTTGACGTACCTGAGAATCCTTTTTGCTGCTGCCAAGTGAGCTTTACTTGGCTCACTCATGAACCTGGATACGATGCTGACAGTGATAAGTGCATATTCTAACATAATTTAGTTGCATATTAGGGTGCATTTTCATGTAGTATTAGAGCATTTACATTGCATTTTATTTAGGTCACTTTTTATAAGCTACGATGCTTTCACGGGTTGTTTGTTCTTTTGATGTAATCTCAGGTACTTTGGACTCCTATTTGAGGATATGATGATTAAGGCACTTGGATGACCTTCAAAACGATATATCATGTGCCCAAAACGGATTGGAAGTGAAGAAGATACCCACGACTTTGTGTACTTGTGCGAAATATGACACCTCTGCACAATTTTACTCATAACTTTTGACACAAAAATTATAATGAGTTGATTTCAACTGGGTTGGAAACTAGACTTGAAGATCTTTCCAACGATATATTACATGCACCAAACAAAACTCTGGATCAAAAGTTATAGCTGTTCGAAATTGAGCTGGAGAATCTGACGTTTACAGGACAACACGTCCGTGTCACTCTAATTTCTTCGAGGCAGTCGCTTTTCTGTCGTAGGATATTTATGTAGTATCAGGTCAACACGTCCGTGTCATTATTGACACGTCCGTGTTGGTCTGCTCCGTAGCGGTTCATTCTGTCGGTTTTATTATTTTAGGAAGCTATATAAATACTTTTTTTATTTGTTTAATGACGGGGAGACTTCACGGTATGCACTTTTTAGGGTTTCTAGAGAGAAGTTAGAGAGAGAAATTTGTAGACCTTCATTGTTCTCCAAGACTCTACCTTTCTTCCATTAATTCAAGTATTTATTTTATTCTTCTTCTCTCTTTGTTTATTATTATGAATTGTAATTATTCTTCTCTAGTTTATTTATTTATTTCAATTATGCTTGAGTAGTTCTTTTATCTATTGTTAAGTTGAACCCTAGTATGAATTGATTCATGATTATGCCTTTAAATTCCCAAAATAATTGTTTAATTGTTCTTGCTTAATTGATTGTGCATATTCCAATACTAGATTAGGGATAATTAGTATTGTTATTATTCCATTGACTTGATCGCAACGGGATTTGGATTTTGACGGATTTGGGTATTTCAATTAAGGACATGAAGTTCTCCACGGGAGTAGGTAGAATGGATTGTTAGGAAGTTAGAGTGCCGCGTTTAATGTCTTTAATTTGCATGATTCCACGGGAGTAGGCTTGAGTGCATATTAGAGAAGCCATTGATACTCGGGAGAGGTTTATGGTATTTTATAGGGTGTACTTTTCTTGTGAACATTTAATTAATTAGTTTGGGGTAGAAATTATTATTGTACTAATTCATGCTAGTGGGGATACTTAACTCTAGAGTCTTTTATTTATATATTGATTAGTATAGTTTATTCCACCATTATTCTCGATATTAATCTCCTTTAGTCTTACCATAATTTAAGGGCTAATCATAGAACAACTTTCTCTCTGTGGGATCGACTCTGACTTACCCTACTACATAGTTAGGAGGTTAGTTAGGTTATTTATTTTTGTTAGGTGCGCGACACGCCTATCGAATTTTAGCGCCGTTGCCGGGGAGATAGTTTTTTTTTATTTAGTTTTTATTGTTGGTGAGACTATAGTGTATATATATATTTTTTTTCCTTTCTTTTGTGAATATTTTTTTTTTCTTTTTCGTATCATGGAGTCATACTATTATTGTGATGGGGATGATTCTTTTGATAGGCACCATAGTCATAATTCTTGTGGTTCTCATGTTTATAGTTTTGATGCATCATATCAAAATTCTCCCAATTTTTGCATGAGTTCTCATGAATTACCATACATGTTCCATGAACCCAATATTTTTGCTAGTAATTCTAGAGCAATTTTTTCTTTTCCTCAATATGAGAATGAATTGTTTTGGAAATACTATTATAGACTTGGCGATTTTATTGGTCCTAACCATGGAATTGAAATTTGGGATATGTGCCTAGTGATTTATGAGGGTTTAAATGAAGAAACTAGGGAGGTGTTGGAGTCTATGTCTAATGGACAATTTCTATCTCAATCACCTGATTATTGTTGGGATCTAATTGAGTGGTTGACTCAGAATAATTATGAGTGGGATATGTCTTTATCTTCTCGACCATCCTTTTCATCCGAGATGCATGTTACAACACCTTCTTATTCTTTGAACTGTCACTCTACTTCTCTTGCTATCTCTCTGTGTGATGTGACACCCCTACATGGTTTCAACCCCTCTCCCCAATATGTTTGTGATAATTCTGCTCAAAATTCTCATCCCAAACCATATATTTATGATGATGATGATGATGATGCGGGAGGGATAATAAGAACTATTGGGATGATGATGAGATTAAGAAAAGGATCAATGTGATGGATATTTTGATGGAGGAAGAACCCTTGGTTGAAAAGCCTTCCTTGGAGAAGTCTCTAGATGAGAGTGATGTAATTCATGAGTCTTTGTCGGTTCCACTTACTGTTTTTGAGTCTCATATTCCTTTCTCTCAAAGACTAGACCTCATTCCTTCTTCCCCTATATTATATCCTCCATCATTCCTTATTTCTCCCTCTTTGTGTGACTCCGATGATAATGAAATTAATGTACATTCGGTTTCTTCCCAACATGTTGGATCATGTAAAAAGACTAATAATTTTTCTTTTTCCTTCTCTTGTGGATATAACTTTTTCTTTGATTTTCCTTTTTGCAGGTATTGTAAAGAATTAGAACTAATTTATTTTATATTTTCTTTTGTATATTATTTGCTTTTTTGTGAGATGCATGCAGATGCATTTGACAAACTACTAAGGGCTTTGATGAGCTATTCCTGGGAGGCAACCCAAGTTTTCTAACCTTTTTTTTTCTTTTTAATTTTAGATTTAGGAAATTCTATTTTTTTTTATTTGATTACTAATCTATAGAATTTGTGTAAATTGTGATCCAGGGGTTGATTCCTATTATTCATTGAGATTAATATCTAGGTATTTGATCTTATGATGCGTGAGGAGGTTCAACTTTGGGTTTCCATCCACTACACCTTTGGTATAATCTTGCCTTTCTTCCTCTTCAAGTTTTTGAGAGTCATATCTCTTTTTGCCATTTATTTTGGTTTAACTTGATTGTGTGATTGAGGAAGTTGATCCTGTTATGTGGTTGTGGATGTTTCCCTTTCCCTTCCCCTCCCTATAATTATTTGTCACATTGAGGACAATGTGTTATTTAGCTTGGGGGAGGATTTACTTTTTGGGTCATAACTTTGCACATATTATAGTTTAGGTTTATTATATATTTTATTTCTTCTACATTTTTGCATATTTTGGCTTTGTGGGTATGCCTTCTGAAAACCTTCACGAGACCTTACTCGTCCACTAGGGCAGCTTAGGGGTTTAAAGGGTTTGTTGCACATGCTAAGTGCAATCGTGATTCCTACGAAAGTGAGTTAGGATTTATTGCTTTCTTAGTATTAGGAGCATATTAGTTTAGTTTTGCATTTTTGTGGCATTCGTACAGGAAATATATGTTTTAATTTATGAGATTGATAATTTATGAGATTTGGGCATATTTTGGATATTGTAGTTAAATTTTACAAGATTGAGTTAGACTTCATTGACCGCTTCATGGTACGATTGTTTTACAACTTGAATGGTTTGTGGTAAAGTTGGTTGGCATTCCCCAAGAAAGACTGGATTTTACTCGGTAAGCATAAGCCTAGTGAGGATTTTTCAAGCTTTATAGACTGACACATCTACATTAGTCTTCTATTTTTGTTGTGTGATAGTTCCTCATGAAGTGTGATTCTTGAACTTGACTTGGCACTCTTTGAGACTTATGTGGCATATACATGTGTTGATATGATTGAGGCGTTGCTTTCATTATTTTGAGCCTTCAGACATTTTTTTTTTCATATATAATATTCCCTTTAATTAACCCATGTTGAGCTTTTGATATCCCATTCTCTTGATCAACCTACATTACAAGCCTCTAGCCTTTTATGGTTTCTCTACCAAAGCCTTGCTAAGTGGAGTAGCATTAAAGTTCATGTTTTGAGTTTGTGCTTGTGGTTTTTCGGTAATTATTGGAAGATAATATGTTGAAAGAAAAAATGCTTAAAATTATAGTGTGAAAGTGCAAAATGAAAAGAATGATAAAAAAGTTGTGAAGAATAATTCTGAAAAATTGAAAAAAAAGAAAGAAGTGAAAAAAAAGATTGAATAAAAGGTGAAATAATGTTTGTTGGAGTTGATAAGGTTGGGTATTATCTTGATTTGTTGGCAGTGTGTTGTTGAACTTCTAGTAGAAGTTTTTGTGGCATTTGCATCTAATGGCCATAGATGTTAAACTGTTATTTCCTCCACTAGTTGGCTTTTAGCACCACATTCCCAAATATTTTCCTACCCTTACCTTAGCCACGCTACAACTCTTGGTAAGTCCTCATGATCTATATGCATGTTTTTACCATTTTTAAGTGGAGAATGAGATGATAGTCAACTTTAAAAAAAATATTTCATTTGAGTCGACTTGTTATATGTTTGAGTGAAAAAATCATTACCTATAAACACATGAGACAAAGTGTGCTCGACTAAAGTGAGGTTCATCGAATTTAATTGAGTCTAGCTTGGGGGAAGGTTTGTGGTTTGCCATGGTGAGTCAAGTTGCGATTAAATGAATTTATATGAGGTGTGATTTGTGGTCTATCTTAGTCTAATCTTATAATTATAATATCTTTCATATGCCCCTTTTTTTCATGTCTTGAAGATTGAATGGTTGAACGTATAAATCCTGTACAAAAGTTCATCTTACTCTTCCATTGTGAATTGGTTTGGTTTGCTTGAGGACAAGCAAATGTTTAGCTTGGGGGAGTTTGATAAGTGCATATTCTAACATAATTTAGTTGCATATTAGGGTGCACTTTCATGTAGTATTAGAGCATTTACATTACATTTATGCATATTTAGGTCACTTTTTATAAGCTACGATGCTTTCACGGGTTGTTTGTTCTTTTGATGTAATCTCAGATACTTTGGACTCCTATTTGAGGATATGATGATTAAGGCACTTGGATGACCTTCAAAACGATATATCATGAGCCCAAAACGGATTGGAAGTGAAGAAGATACCCACGACTTTGTGTACTTGTGCGAAATATGACACCTCTGCACCATTTTACTCATAACTTTTGACACAAAAATGATAATGAGGTGATTTTAACTGGGTTGGAAACTAGACTTGAAGATTTTTCCAACGACATATTACATGCACCAAACAAAGCTCTGGATCAAAAGTTATAGCTGTTCGAAGTTGAGCTGGAGAATCTGACGTTTACAGGACAACACGTCCGTGTCATTTATGACACGTCCGTGTCACTCTAATTTCTTCGAGGCAGTAGCTTTTCTGTCGTAGGATATTTATGTAGTAGCAGGTCAACACGTCCGTGTTATTATTGACACGTCCATGTTGGTCTGCTCCGTAGCGCATTTTATTCAGTCGGTTTTATTATTTTAGGAAGCTATATAAATACTTTTTTTATTTGTTTAATGACGGGGAGACTTCATGGTATGCACTTTTTAGGGTTTCTAGAGAGAAGTTAGAGAGAGAAATTTGTAGACCTTTGTTCTCCAAGACTCTACCTTTCTTCCATTAATTCAAGTATTTATTTTATTCTTCTTCTCTCTTTGTTTATTATTATGAATTGTAATTATTCTTCTCTAGTTTATTTATTTATTTCAATTATGCTTGAGTAGTTCTTTTATCTATTGTTAAGTTGAACCCTAGTATGAATTGATTCATGATTATGCCTTTAAATTCCCAAAATAATTATTTAATTGTTCTTGCTTAATTAATTGTGCATATTCCAATACTAGATTAGGGATAATTAGTATTGTTATTATTCCATTGACTTGATCACAACGGGAGTTGGGTTTTGACGGATTTGGGTATTTCAATTAAGGACATGAAGTTCTCCACGGGAGTAGGTAGAATGGATTGTTAGGAAGTTAGAGTGCCGCGTTTAATGTCTTTAATTTGCATGATTCCACGTGAGTAGGCTTGAGTGCATATTAGAGAAGCCATTGATACTCGGGAGAGGTTTATGGTATTTTATAGGGTGTACTTTTCCTTGTGAACATTTAATTAATTAGTTTGGGGTAGAAATTATTATTGTACTAATTCATGCTAGTGGGGATACTTAACTCTAGAGTCTTTTATTTATATATTGATTAGAATAGTTTATTCCACCATTATTCTCGATATTAATATCCTTTAGTCTTACCATAATTTAAGGGCTAATCATAGAACAACTTTCAGACAGCATGTACTATGTCGGGCCTTGTATGTGTAAGATAGATGAGAGAGACCACTAAACTTCGATATATTGATGCATCGACCTTCTCTTTGCCATCATTCTTTGATAGCCTTTCGTTAAGTGCCATTGGTGTAGCCAATGGCTTTCATTCGCTCATGTTGGATTTCTTGAGTAGGTCGTCTGCATATTTCTCTTGGGAAAGAAATATTCTTCCTGGGCTTTGCTTGACTTGCATGCCAAGGAAGTACTTCATGGCTCCAAGGTCTGTCATTTCATACTCCTTCATCATTGACTTCTTGAAGTTTTCGATCATCCTTGAATTTGTGCCCGTATAGATTAGATCATCTACATAGAGGCATAGGATGAGAAATTCTTTCCCTTGAGTCTCGATGTAGAGTGATGGCTCAGCTCACTTAGCTTGGGCTTTTTGTGAACCCATTTTGAAGTAGGTAGCCATCTATTTTGCTATTCCAGGCCCTGGGTGCTTGCTTAAGCCCATAAAGAGCTTTACGAAGGCGATATACTTTGTCTTCTTTGCCTTCGATGAGATATTCTTGCGGTTGCTCAACATATACTTCTTCTTCGAGCTCCCCATTTAGAAATGCTGATTTGACATCTAATTGAAAGACTGGTAATTTAAGTTGAGCAGCAAGAGCAAGGACTGACCTGATAGTCTCCATGCGAACAATGGTAGCATATGTCTCGTTAAAGTCAATCCCTGGTTGTTGGGAGTAACCTTTTGCGACGAGACGAGCCTTGTATTTCTAGATGGAGCCATCTTCTTTATACTTGACCTTGTAGACCCATTTGAGACCGATGACTTCTTTGTCTTCAAGTTTCTCAACAAGCTCCCATGTGTTGTTTTTCTCGATCATCTTGATTTCTTCATTCATGGCCTCGATCCATTTGTCTTCTCGAGCAGCTTCTTGAAAACTTTGTGGTTCGCTTGTGAAGAGAGCCATGATAGCTTGATTGCACTGGAAATCCTCCAAGTAGCCTGGTGGTCGCCGATCTCTTTGTGAACGTCGCACTACTGGAGCTGAGCTTTGAGAGCTTGATCCTGATGTTGGACTCACAGATCTCGAGGATGTTGTTGGAGATCTCGGTGATGATGGACTGGATGATGGCTGCGTTGTTGGATGAGTCGGACCTTCATCTTCACTTGGACTTGGTTGAAGAAAATCTCCTTCATGTGGTTGAGATTCCTTCTCCGTCCACGTCCATTGTGCTCCTTCGTCGAAGATGACATCTCTTGAGATGATTAATTTCTTGGATTCAGGCTGATAGAGACGATACCCCTTAGATTCGTCACTATATCCAATGAAGATACATTTTTCTCCTTTTTCATCGAGTTTTTCCCGATTTTCTTTCAGGATGTGGGCATATGCTAAGCACCCGAATACTTTGAGGTGCTCCACTCTTGGCTTTCTTCTATGCCAAGCTTCATAGGGTGTCATACCCTTTAATGCTTTTGTGGGAGACCTATTGAGAATATAAACAACTGTATGGACAGCTTCAGGCAAAAAATATTTTGGCAAATTCTTTGCTTGCATCATACTACGGGCCATTTCAGTAATAGTTCTATTTTTCCTTTCCGCAACACCATTTTGTTGAGGTGTGCGTCTTACTGTTAATTCTCTTCTAATTCCATGCTCCTTACAGAAGGTGTTGAATTCTTTACTTGTAAATTCTCCCCCACGATCTGTTCTTAGAATTTTTATAGAATGCCCACTTTGTTTTTCTGTGAGGGATTTAAAATTGCATGAAGTGGGAAAATGCTTTTGATTTTTGCTCCAAGATATAAACCCACATCATGCGAGTGAAATCATCGACAAATAATAGAAAATATCTTTTTCCGCCAAGAGACGGATTTCTGGTAGGGCCCTATATATCTGCATGAACGAGCTCTAATGGAGCTCTAGCCCTCCAAGATAAAGTGGGGAATGACAATCTATGCATTTTTCCATATATACAACCCTCACATATTTTTCTTTCATTTGTTATAGGTGGAAGCCCAATAACCATTTCTTTTTGTTTTAACAGTTTTAAACTGTAAAAATTTAGATTCCCAAATCTTAAATGCCACAATGTGGACTCATCCACTATAGAACTCAGGGCAACATTATGCTCCAATTGCATTCTTAATGGGAATATTATATTAGGAGCCATTTGAGTAGTAGTAATTAATTGCCCTTTTCTCTTATCAAATATGAGGCATTTATTAGCATCAAACTTCACCATATAGCCTCTTTGAATTAGTTGGCCTACACTTAATAAATTTTGTGCAAGCCCGGGGACATAGAAAACATCGTAAATAAATTTAGAGGAGCCGTTTCTTGCTCTAACGACAATTGTCCCCTTTCCTGCAACCTCTTGATTGCTTCCGTCACCAAGAGTAATTTGAGTTTTTATGTTTTCATCTAGACTGACAAATGAATTTTTGTTGCCAGCCATGTGGTTAGAACAACCACTATCAATATACCATATATCATTTGACTCTTGGTGAGCATTTAAACATGTATAAAATAATTGATCTCTGGGCTCCTTATTTTCCGTAAAATTGGCCTCTTCCTTTTGCCGGAGCCAATAATCTTTTTCAAAATGGGTGTGTCTTTTGCATCTCTTACACTTGTACCGGCAATCTTGTGTATTATGACCATTTTTCTTACATAAATTGCAATAGGAGCCAGATTGATTTTCTTGAGTTCCTTGATTTTTATAACTTCCTCTCCCCCAGCCACGGTTATATGATGTTCCTCCTTTTTGGAAATTTTTACCGTAGCCATTTTTATTTTTATTTTCTCCATTATTAGAGAATTTTAATTTATCCTGAAATGCTTGTTCTAGTGGCTGCTCTGTAAATCTCCGCATTCTATCTTAATTAAGTTAAACTTAATTTAGATAAATCTTTATTAGACTCCTCTATAGCAGCCACTATATGATCATAATTTTTGGGGAGACTTCTTAATATTTTTCGGATTACTTGGGCATCTTCAATTTTATCTCCATTAGTTCGGATTTGATTTATGATATTTATTACCCGACTAAAAAACTCTTGAATTGTTTCATTTTCCGTCATTAATAAATTATCAAAGTCTCTCCATAAAGATTGGAGTTTGAAGAGTATTACCTTTTCAGAGCCCCTATATTTTGTCTCCAAGATACTCCAAGCCTCCATGGCCGTTGTAGCAGCCATAATAGTAGGGAGGATTGTTTCATCTACTCCTCGATATATTAGGGATAGGGCATAATTGTCCCTTATCCGATTTTGTTTATATTGTTTTCGCCGTACTTCGTCCCAAGTAGCTTCTTGGATTAAATCGTTTGGTTGTTCATAACCATTTTGTACAAATTCCCACAAATCTTGTGAGATAAATATGAATTTCATTTGGATAGACCATTGTTGATATTTTTCTCCCTTAAACGTGGGTACCCAATTTACTTGGGGGTAGTTAAATGTGTTTGAGGTTGAAGTGTTTGGAGAAGTCATTTTAATTTATATGGTGTTTGGTTTTAATTTAAGGGAATTGGTTTATTTTGTGTTTGGTGTATTATATTTATGGGAGTATGGTATTGTAATGGAGGTTTTAGGATTAATATGGCTCGGATACCAATGTTAGAATTATTAGGCGGAAGTTAGTAGGTTAGTGATTTGTGAGACAAAGTTTGTTTTGATGGAAATATTTATTTGAGTGATGTGGCTATATGAAATTGAGGAAAAAGGCGCTGCTTTTTATTTCTTATTTTACATTGCAAGGTACAAACACCTATTTATACTACTTTATGTCGGTGGTTTACCGACTTACTGTTGCTATCTAGATTCTTCACTATGTTTTAGGATATTCTAGGTTACAACTACTAGGAGGTTCCTAGCTTGAAATTTCTAGTTACTTTAGATGTTTTTATGTTCTAGACTTTTCTAACTATTTAAGATTTTTCTAGATTAATGTTTTAACAAACACTCGTCATGAAATTGTACGCATTTGGTGGTATTGAATCTCTTGGACTTGGTGGCATTATCACTTGTTTGTGAATTTTATTAGGACCCAGTTAGAAAATCAATTATGGCATTATCACCTCCTAATATGTCTCTATTTGCTAATATTGCAAAATGAGAATTGTTTCTTGAAATTCAAGTTTTTTTTTGAGTGGTACTTGAAAATAATTTGGATCTCTACTCTCATCAATTTTTATGGGGATTAGTCAAAAAAATTGTTTTTCTTTTTTCACAACGTATATATCGAGTAACGATGTATGTCCTGATTCTCAAGACTAGTTTTAGCGGCTTGTTAGTGTCGAATTGAACTATCAAACATTTTATTGACAAAATATGGTAGCTTAGGTATCGTAATCCGTGTGTTATAAAGATAGACAACAGAAAGAAAAGTGAATAGAAGAGAGTAGAATTAGGATAAAGAAAAAGGGGACAAAATAAGAGAGTTAACCAATGTTTATCGGGAGTGGAATCCTACTTTAGATCGCGGTGGTTAGTAATTGAATTGGCAGGACCGGATCGTATGATCGTAAGTTCATCCTAAAAAGGTTCAAATGATGATAATTATGTTACAATATTATACAAGATTCATGATAGAATTTTCATACATTGGTAATGAGGATTTCCATCTGCAAATGGTGATAATATATAGTTCAATAGTACTCTAACATTAAAGTAACATGCAACCAATATCTAATAGGAGAAAGATAATATGAGAAATTAGTTTATTAATTTTTTTATGATAGGATATGAATTTAGAATTATAGGATTGTAAAATACCAAGTAAGTGTTGGCCCAGTGGTGATGGGGACTGGCTTTGGTAGGACGGACCCATGTTCGAATCCCCGCAACACCCTTAGGAGAGGAATGGAACCTAACCACCCCGAACTTGGCCTCGATCCGGATGTAGCCCAAAGGGTGAACCGGGTGCAAACACCAAAAAAAAAATCTAATAGGAGAAAAATAATATGAGAAATTAGTTTATTAATTTTTTTATGATAGGATATGAATTTAGAATTATAGGATCGTAAAATCGTTTTAAGATCCGACCATATGTACTTTTGTAGTTGGGAAGATCAAAATATTCTATAATTCAAGATTCTACATAGGCCGAGTCGGGATCGATGAGGTCCATCCAAACCATAAAATAGTAAGATCCAAATCGGGATAATAAAAATAATAATGAAGTGTACGTCTGAAGCATAAATTAGCAGGCGGATACAATCAAAAGTTTCATTTATAATGGCAATAGATCATCTGGATGACATACAAATGAACAATACCATAGATTTTATTTATTAAAAAAAAAAACAGACTTGCGATACAAGTTAAACATCTTCTGATGTGGTAGTGATCGTTATTCAGCCGGACATCCCAAACTAATTGTCGAAAATAGCATACGCTGATAGACCGTCAATTATAGCTGAAGCTCCAACAATAGGGTCACTTATGCTTCCAGACATACCCAACTTAACTTCAATAACATTCCAATCAACGGGACCAATAGGTCCAGCTTCGGCATAAGCCTGCATGCAGCAAGACCATAATAAGAAAACAAGTTTCACGCAAGAAGAACTAGTACCGTGCACATAGTATAATATAATATACAATGATTGACGACGAGAAAGAAGTTGAAGTGTAGGAAGTTCAATCCTTGCCTTGTATTCATTATTCAACATACATATATACAATAGAATAGTCTAACTAATTACATAATTAAAGGCTAGATACTAGGGACTGATTTGCTGTACAAATGGAGGATCATACGCCTAATTATATACTTGCTATATACGTAAAACTAAGCTAATTATGAAATATTATTCTGATTTGGACGTTGACTAATTGATTTACTGTCATGAAGTTTACCTTTTGAGCAGCATAATCAAAAGCCACAACCCACTTACGGGCAGTGGAATCAGTACCATTAGCATAGACAAAGCCAAATTTGACATTAGTACCAATCTGTCTAGTAATGGCGTAATGCCAGGAGGGAAGATCAGGAAGAAAGGTTAGCTGATGACCGTCGTCCCAAAAATGTACATCGACGACTTGAAGGAAGTCGCTGGTGCGGTTGATCACATAGGTTGACAATATAATTTGTGCTTGGGCTTTTAAATCAATTTTCAGCTTCTCAATTATCAGCTGCTTTGTTTTCCAAAGGCACCACTTCTGCTTTGATCTCTGCCATCTTTCCTGTTGATGCTTACCTTCTCAGTTGTCTGCTGTCAAAACAATAATTTATAATAAGACTAGAACACTACTTACAATGACAAAGTTATTCTAGATGTAATAAATATGTAAGTTAGGGGAAAACAAGATGTTGCGCTAGCTTACCTTTATTATTAATTAACTTGTGAGTTTTGTTTGCTCTGCGTTGAGAATTGGAACTCAACAATTGCGTATTTATAGGCAGGATGAAAGTTACATTATCATTGTGATCGGATTAAAAAACGAGCCGTTGATGAAGGAAACTGATTGGCAGATTCATTTATGTGTCCATTTAAAAAGAATAGAATAGTGGAAGGGAGTGTGTGCTGAAAAGATCTAATTTATTGAGATTTAAAAAACTCGAAATATAGAGCATACAACTTATTCACAATGTGTTGAATGTACCAGGTTTACAATAATCTACTGTGAATCGAAATTGATTATATCACAAAAAAACTGACTATATCAGAAAAAACCCAGTATATTATACAAAACTGATTATACCATAGAAAAACATACTATACAAAAGGCCATTATATCAAACAAAAACTATTTACATTAAATACAAAATGACTATAATAATAAAAATTAAAATGACTACGTCATACGATACTCGGTGCAAATATAAATTCTTGTGAACCGGGTCCATTCAAGTTTTTTAGTTGGTTCTAAAACATTGAGAGGGGATGCTGATAAATTTGTGGTCATACATAATATATAGTAAATTTTCACTATCATCGTTATACTGTCGATATATATATTCGTCTCAAATAAATATATATTATTAATACATAGGTAAAATATAGTTTTGTGTGATTTTTATACAACTATACAAAATATATCTTCTTAAATTGTAATTAAGCCTTGATAGATATGCAAACTTGAAACAATATAAGTAAAAACAAAACGAAGTAATATACTCAATTATTAACATGTTAAAAAATATACGTAGAGAAAGTGAAACACATTGCCCTTGTTTCGTAGAAGAGGATTGAGTATATATTATTAGAGGTTTTAACCTATTTTACATAATTGACTAGTCAAATATATATTCTATTATGAATTTTTGGTAAATAGATCATTGGCAGAGCTATCTAGAGATTTGGCCTAATAAGCCTCTAATTTCAAAAGCTGAGTGGAGCTTTATGATGAGGAAGCTTTTATGAGGTAGGGAGTAATACTTACTACTCCCTCTGTCAAATAACATAAATGTCATAAAGAGTGACTAATTTATTCAACAAAATAATAAACTAAAATGAACTAAAAACCTGAAAATAAAAGTGGAAAAAGGGCTTATCATGAATGAAATCATCCATGGAAGCCCCTAATTGATGAAGAAGGGGTAAGGAAAGCTAGGGTTTGAGAGAGAGAGAGAGGGGGACCTTATGTTAGTAACTTAGTATTGTCATTCAGTTATTTATTTCATGTCATTTGAGTTCTTTTTATAAAAGAAACGGTGGTTTGTGAGTTGTTACACCATAAATCATATATGTTGTAACAATAACACCTAAGAATTTGTGTAATAAAAATAGTTGGTCAAGGACTTTAAAGTTTGACTCCAAAAAAGGAAATAAAACTTACATTATAGAAAGGGAATATAGTATAATAAAAATGTTCATATTCCATGAGAGTGAGGGATAACTCAGTTAGTTAAAGCTTACCTCCCGATTTCAGGAGATCTTGTGATCTATTCTCATTACTTGCTATTGTACCTCTCTAAACCAAAAAAAAAAGTCCATAATCCATGTTAGTAATTAAAGCACGTGATCATAATCAAAAGTGATTGGCATGACTCAAACTCGAAGTATGGATTATTTTGGATGGAACGATCGGGAAAGCACCACGATCTTTCCAAATCCGAATTGTTTGTATAGAATATCGACCTTGCATTAGAGAGTTAAATTCTCCGGTTTACACACATCACTGATCAGTTTTCACGTGGTTTATTTTATCTATATGGATTATTTTGGACGGAAGTCTAGAAGTATTAAAAAGCGTTCCTAAAAATGTATATGTACCACGTGTCACCATTCCTCATTCAATAACATTATATCCACGTCTTTCTCATATAGTAAAAAAAGAAACATTGTTAATGTGAAGATTCGAACCCAGAACCTCAAGTATGAAAGAAAGAGATCCAACCATCACTCCACCATACTATTATTACTTATTTAATCAAAATCAATGATGATATATGAATGGAAAACTTTTGAAATCCATATAATGAATAAGATAACTTTTTTAGATGAGTATGAGATGACTTATTTAACTACTACTAGCACAAAGAAATATCGGAACATCGCCCGGACCTAAATACTAGTTATAGTAACTATTATGAGAGCTGGCCATGATTATTTGTACAAATAACAGGTTGCGATGTGGTGTACTAACCATTTCAAAAATAATCTATGTCACACAATAATTTAATCAAGGCATTGGGTGTTTATCACAATTTATAGAATCTTGATGCCCTTGATTTAATGCACATGATCACTGATAGATAATCGAAAAGATGAACATATTTTTAAGCTAATAGCCAAAGTAGTGGAGCATCAAACAAGAACTAATTAAAAAGCGTTGAAATAAGAACTAAGTACACTTCACGGAAGTAAGTTCAGATGGGAATGAAAATTAGAGCTCGTTTGGTTGAAGTTGGGAAGTATAACTTCCCATTAATTTGTATTGCCCATAAAATTTTATTTCCTAGGAAGTACAGTTTTTTGTTTGGTTGAACATGGGAAATTCTATTTCCCATGGGAATTTCCACTTACCTAGGGGGGCCTAGGTAAGTTATTTCCTCCATTTTGTACGAGATAGAACTTCCTAGGAAGTCTATTTCCCATGCTTTTGCCAACCAAACAACAACACATATATTTACTTCTTAGAAATTCTAATTTTCCATGCATTTGAAGGTTAATAAAACGTGTATTCTTCGTAACAGCAATAATTGAAAGCAATTTCGTGAACAATTCTAAATCACAAACTCTCGGGTGTAACTGTTTCACTGTAATTTAGGGCCTGTTTGGTTGCAATGGAAATTATTTTCCCATAGAAATTTAGAAGTTGTAGGAATTTAATTTTCTTATGAAATTCCTAAGAATTAGTCTAAGTTGTTTGGCAGTCATAAGGGAAGTTGTATCATAGGAATTTATGTAGGAATTGCTAGTAACCAATGGGATAGTAGGTAAATCAATTCCTACATTTTATGCGAATTTCAAATTCCTATTGTTTCGGTATTGAACAAGAGGGTACCTGATATTGCAAGGCAGGCATGTATAATAGTCCTTGAACCTCGCCGGTAAGATGTGCCTGCAAGATGAACTCCAAACATGGGGTGGGGTTCCCATGGCGGAGCCTCCGACGCTCAAGTCAGTACCCAAAGATGGATCAATATCATAGTAATTTGTAGAGAGTGGAGAGAGATCCTCTTTACCTTGACCCTTAGTTGGGTATTTATAATGGTGACTTGTTAGGTTAAATGGAGTAAATGAGCCGCTTAGGGCCTATGGGCCATATAACGGGTTATTCCTAATAGAGGAATGATCATACTCGTATTGGACCGGTATATTATTGTTAAAGTAATGGGGAATATAGAACTCTCTATTTGGCGTCATTATTATTCCCATACAACTAGCCCCACAGGTCTAAGTTCAATTGGAGATTGAACTTGAGCTGGATGCTTTATAATTTAGCTATAGAATGTGCCTTGAGACTTTATAATATCTTACAATCTCGGCAAGTAGTGTTACAAAGATAATGCCGAGTTTGTACCGTTGCACTTGGTTTCTTCTCGAGTCACAAGTTGCTAATCGGTCAGCTGACAATACATGGTGCCGGGCTTGTACCGTTGCACTTGCTACTTTTGAATGACAAGTGGCTAATCGGTCAACTGACAATACATGGATCCTTGTCGGAAGTTGACAAATTCCTTTTAGCTTGAAAGGAAAGAATGTAGTTAAACAATTAACAACTGGGTCACTTTGTTAACTTCACATTTCTATGATCATTTTGAGCAATTAATACTCAAACGTTTTTCTGATGATTTATACTCGCTAGCCCCCACTCTTGAGTTGTGTCAGCTTAAGAGTGACATCAATATTTTTTTTTTCACGAGGTAACATTTGTATGAGTTTATATGACTTTATCCAACTATTATCACATACTTACTAGCCCCTTACCCTTAAGTTGAGTTTGAGTCTGCTTCAGAGTAGTATGGTCTGACATTTATAAAATTTGCTATGGATATGAGAAATAAAATCATTTAATGCCTATGTTTTGTGTATGTATACTCCTTTAATGAAATAAAGCCATGTTCATTATATTGGGTAGTTTGTGCCAATTTTAGACCTCTACTTATGCCCAATTTAAATTTGGCCACTTTAATGCATTGAACAATAATTTATAAGACAAAGCTTGAGCAATGCAGACAATTTCACAATGAGACATAAGTTGTGCTCACATAAATGATATAGAAAGAAGGACTTAGCTCTGCTCCTCTATGGGAGAAGTTGAGTCTGTGATCTGCCTTACTGAAATACATAGGCCATACTCGAGCTCAAATAGAGAGCATAGCTTCAAGAAATCATGAGCTTGATAATATCTCTTGTTCTGCATTTGGAGGTCTGCATGTATACAAGACAAGTGTGCTCGGTTAAGGTTTGCATGCACCATCCTTTGTGAATGTCTGTGGAATTTTAGACAAATAAACTGTATATTACGCTTCTCACTCAACGGCGGATTAATATATCACTGACCGCTAGTGTTTGCTTCTCCTTAACAGCAGATCCACTTAGGTCGTAGACTGTTAACAAAGATAGTCAATTTGAGGATTGCTTCTCTTTTAACGGCAGATCCACTTAGGTCGTAGACCGTTAACAAAGATAGTCAATCTGAGATTTGCTTCTCTTTTAGCGGCAGATCCACTTAGGTCGTAGACCGCTAATAGAGATAGTCAATTTGGAGCCTGCTTCTCTCTAACGACAGATCCACTTAGGTCGTAGACCTATAATAGAGATAATCATGGTTGTTGTGGTACTTCTTGCTTCTCCCCGACGGTTAGTCGTTAATGCATATATCGTTAGTTCAGCCTGATTTGTCCAAATAAAGAGCATAATAATATGTGAACTGGAGTTTTTGTACCAATAGTGAGGCTTGCTCATATTTGACGAGAGTGCTGTTAGCAGCTTATTTTCATCTGATGCAGTGAAAAAATCAAGTCTGGTTTGCTGTGACATTGATGGAAGAGATATCCCGATTCACCGAATATACATATCTGCCTTTTTTATGTAAATGTGTAGATATAGTCAGATAGCTCAAACGATGATGACCACTCAATGATATATCTGCTCAAATAAAGCTTCACAAGTGTGCAAATGGAAGCTTTTGAGTTCAGCCTTGTCTGGCGACTAGCTCTACCTCTTGCCAACCATTGTCCACATGAGTTTACTGAGACATAATCCATCATATGAGGTATGTGAGGTGTGGTCTGCAGCAAGGTCTGTAAGCCATGATCGATGGGTCTGCTCGGCTACAGGCTGCCATAAGAGGGCTGCATGTCTTTTCCTCGGCTTTAATTATGCTAGATTAAATTGAGTAACTCCAAGTAGATGGAACTTGTAGCACACAAAATCCAAACAAAAACCGAGTAAAACAATGAAACTTCCCTGGCTTGCTTTTCACATATTTCTGGGTGCATTTGCTCCTGGAGTCACATGTTTGCTTAGATAGTGCACTGATCATGGGTGCCTAAATAGCAGATGAATTTCTCCTGAGCAGTTTGTCGAATGATTAGTGTGCAAACAGATAATACTACAGGTCTAAGTAAATGCTTGATCCCATCAAATAATAAGGATATATAAGAAAATTGATGCCATATTGTAGTTCAATATGTTGTGATTGGAATTTCTAGAGACCAATGAGACTTGGTTTTGTGATTATCATCCAATAGAATAGTAATTAGCACGCATAACTCTAGTTTATAGAAGATAAAAAGACAGTCGGACATTCTGATTTCATTGACACATATTGTCGAACACTTTGTGTGCGTGATTAAGGTGTGCTTTCCTACATGACATTGAATGATAAATTTCACCCCAATTTGATAGGGTATATTCGTTATATGTACTCATACAATGAACTCAGCCAATGCAAACCAACATAATGGCACAAATTATAATGGCGTAAATCATAATGGCACAAAATAGAGAACTTATCTTCCCGTTCAATTATTGCCCTCTGTTGGTGATGCTACTGTGTTGGACTCGTACTGTGGAGGAAATATTGACGGGTAGAATTAAACCGGATTGAAAGAAGGGCACGAAGATCACTTTTCCTGAGAAAGGCAACCGGCGGTCCGGTGTGATTCCCGGGCATTCGCTCTTCTGCCGTCGAGCCGTGATGTTAACTGCGCAAAAGTGGATGAAGTTCCACA
Source organism: Beta corolliflora (assembly GCA_947648045.1). NCBI lineage: Eukaryota > Viridiplantae > Streptophyta > Magnoliopsida > Caryophyllales > Amaranthaceae > Beta > Beta corolliflora. The sequence goes on from CANSZD010000435.1 coordinate 838,541, forward strand.
ATAGTCTGAACCATCGGATGAGAAAAGTTGTTCTTGAGCTCAATTTAATCTTCTTTGTTTGTGTAGCAGGTTAAAGGCTCCACTTTTGTCAACGTTTGATGTTTCCCATGGATTTCTATCCAGCTTCAATTGTAGCGCCAATTTTTAATTGGGAATTTTGATAAAAGAATCAACGCAATACCTGATGCATATTTGTTAGGCTTTCCGCTAGAACAACTCGAGATTTTCACCAATATGTAGATGATAATAGATCGTGTTCTGATTTTTCTTTTCCCGAGTCGTCCCCATACCACTAATTCAGAGTTATGTACTCACGAGTTTTTCTTAATTAATTAGTAGTGTGAAGCTCATAAATCTCCCACAGATGAGCATGTAATCACATATTGATCGTCCACCAATCTCCACCACTATCTCTCCCTGAGATTCCGGAGCAATAATTAATTATTATTGCCCCTCCTTCTAGCGCCAATTGTTTCGGTATTGAACAAGAGGGTACCTGATATTGCAAGGCAGCCATGTATAATAGTCCTTGAACCTCGCCGGTAAGATGTGCCTGCAAGATGAACTCCAAACATGGGGTGGGGTCACATGGCGGGAGCTCCCTCCGACGCCAGTCGGCACCCAAAGATGGATCAATATCATGAGAAAGTAGGGTAATTTGTAGAGAGTGGAGAGAGATCCCCTTTACTCGACCTTAGTTGGGTATTTATAATGGTGGCTTGTTAGGTTAAATGGAGTAAATGAGCCGCTTAGGGCCTATGGGCCATATAACGAGTTATTCCTAATAGAGGAATGATCATACTCGTATTGGGCCGGTATATTATTGTTAAAGTAATGGGGAATATAGAACGCTCTATTTGGCGTCATTATTATTCCCATACACCTATGAATTTCAACTTCCCCCATTTTTGCATTTTAGTATGAACCAAACAACAAGCCATACTATAAATTCCAATGAATTTCCATTTTCCATAAAATATAAGGTCACCCATTTACATGTGTGATATCATTTATCTCTCACTCTTCCCCTTCCTCCATAACCCATACCACCCAAACCAAACCTGCGAATTTTCACTCTCCACCTCACTTGGTATCCAAACCGGAGTTTCCGCCGGTATTTCAGTTGCTAATAATCCATGGAAACAAAAAATTGCCAAAACCATTGAGTTAGGAGAGAGAATTTGAAGGAGTTGTCTGTACATTTACCGTTTGATTTTCTACTAGTGATCATGTGCATTTACGGCTCGTTTGGTTAGTGGTCATAAATAGTGGTAATGGTAATGAAATTTAGTGTAAATTTGTAAAGAAATTCTCATGTCAATGACCATGGGAATGAAACTTTATCACAAAACATGGGTTTCACTTTACAAATTTCCATTACCATCCAATACCACCTTCCTAAGTGGTAATGGATGGTAATGAGATTTTAGGAAGAAAATGGATATCTTGTGATGGAGTAGCATTAAAATAGGTAATGACATTGGAATTCTAGTACAAATTTACACTATAATGCATTACCATTCCCACCATTTATGACCTCTTACCAAACAGGCCGTTAGGGGATCAAGATTTTCTAAACTACTATAGAAACCCAACTTAATTGTAGTCCTGCTACTTCAGATACATTACATTATTTTTAAAATGGTTCATGCAGCACGAGTCACAACTCACAACCTGAATTTTGTATAATAAATCATGGCCGGCTATCATAACACTTGACATAATACTTTTTCAAGCATGTCCATCCATAATATAATACGCCATTACATAATATTTACAAATAATAGAACCACGTGAAAACTGAACAATAATTCGCAATAACCGAAGAGTTTGACTTTTCAAGGTCGATGAGTGGTAAATATAATTTGTTTGGGAAAGATCATGGTGCTTTCCTGGTGGTTATCAGATTCTTGTGGAAATACATACTTAACCTTCCCATCATAACTTCAGTTACCTATTTCAAATATAGTATATATGAAGAACAACAGGTGGTAGGCTGGTGGCCTATTATTTTTGGCATTACCTTCAATTTTAATAGAATTTCTAAGATTGAGTCACATTCATTAAAAGAAAGATCTCTAAATTTTCCCCTACTTACGAGGGACTCTAACTTACATTATTAAAAAAAAAAAGTTAACTCACTACAAGAGAATTGATTTTTGGCAACGAAGCAAGTAGTTGTCATTTATCTTTGTCAACGATTTTCAATTTTTGTAACGACTTTTATTTGTCATGGCAGATGTCGTCATTATAGGTATTCGTAATGATAAGTTTTCGTCGCCAAATACACGTTTTTTTGGTCACAAATAATTACGCGTTGTTTTGCTGGCAGAAGGCAACTAGTCAATTCTGTCCTTTTGAGCATTAGTGTGTATTGGTCTCAAATATTTCTTCTACCTAGGTGTGTTTTGAAGTAAGTGAATGTTGTGTGTAGGACCTTTTTGTGGACTGGGACTTGCAATAGTTCAAGGTCAGGTTATGTCAAATGGGTGGAAACTTGTAAGCCTAGGAGTCATGGTGGGCTTGGCTTTAGAGACCTGCTTGTGTGGAATATAGCTATGGTGGGGAAGCAGGCTTGGCAGATTGCAATGAAAGCTGACAATCTTTGGGTGAAATGGATGTGCACCAGGTACATTAAAAACCAGAATTGGAGTAATTTCAATACTCCTCAGTCTGCTAGTTGGGTGCTTAAATACATATGTTAGGCCAGGCAAGAAATTACAAAGTAAATTGGAGGTGGATGGCTCAGTCAGAATACCTTTAGTAGTGCAAAGCTGTACAGACTCATTCATGATGCAGGAGAAAAGAAGAGTTGGTGCAAATCTGTTTGGGATCACCATAATATCCCTAAACACAGCTTCATTGGATGGTTGGCAATTCTCAAGAGGTTGCAAACTAGAGACAAACTACAACATATTGGAATCATTAACACAGATCAATGTCTGAGTTGTGAGAATACAGTGAATCTCATGAACATTAATTATTTGAATGTTCGTATAGCAAACAATGCTTAATGCAGATCAAAGCATGGCTTGGCATTCAAGTCAACTTGATGTGTTATACCTAGCTCATTGCTTGGATATAAAGGAGGTGTAAGGGAAGTAAATTTAGGAATCAGGTGATGATATCTAGCTTGTTTGCTCTGATGTACAAGATATGGCAGGAATGCAACAATGCTTTATGGAATCTGTAAGTCCAGTGTATTAGGAAGGTTGTACAGGAAGTTCAATACATAGTGAAGCATAAAGTAAAATCTAAAATTCCTAAAACAATTAAACTCATTGACATTCAATGGTTAGACAGGCTATGATTGTTATATAGTTGTTGGAGCTTTGGCTTACAAAGTGATAGGTTGTGTGGGGTGTTTGTTAATAATTCAAATCTTACTTACAAAAAAAAAATTACGCGTTGCTGAAAATCAATTGTTATAAAAAAACACCTTAGGAATCTAGATGTAAATCTTATCTTTTGCATCAACATTTGTCCGTTACATCAACTCTAAATTTTTTTTTACCAAAAGTCAGCAGTTTAGTTACAGCAACAAAAGTTATTGTTGGCAAAAATGACATTCTACAACCTAAATTGTTATCATAATTCGGATATACACATAAATTAATCATAAAAATGAACTGAGAGTCTTCCTCTCCAAGTTTTCTCTCAACGAATGTTTTCATCGTCGCCATGGCAAGGAAATCAGGTGAGAAATCTCAGAGCAAAAAGCATGGTATAATCGGAATGGAAAAGCAAAGGGTCCTACTTCTGAATCTCAAGCATTGAGAACGAAGTTTATGGATGAAATCATGGGGATTGAGGCTTTGACTCCTAAATCTTTGATTATGAATCTATGACAACAATCAGAAATCGGGCATACGTTTGGTGAATGGCTACAATCCATTCATGATAATACTGACAAGCAATCTCAAATACAGAAACTAAGATAAGCATCCAAATTTTCAACAACTTGATGATTGTGATAATCTGGAGAATGATGATTGTAAAATTTTGGAGAATGCTGAACTGGAAAATGATAATCCTGTAGAACTGATGAACCAGGACAGAATCGATGATAAAAATGAATCTGAATCTGTTCACATTGAACTTGAGGATATTCAAGAGGAAATTGATCATTGGAACTCTTCAATCATATGCTATGTCGTAGGGTATAATCCTCCTATACAAGTGATTGAAGGGTTTTTGAGGCGTATCTGGAAGATGCATAATGTGGATAAAGTTGATGTGATTAAGAAAGGCATATTTCTGGTGCAGTTCAACACCAATGTTTTCTATAATGCTTAATGGTACTATGAGGGTTTTTTTTTTAAGTCTTCAAGAGGCTTAAGACAAGCTAAGGTGATCCAATATCACCCTTGTTATTTGTACTATGCATGGAGTATTTCTCAAGAATTTTGACAAAACTCACTGCCAGTACCATCCTAAATGCAAAGAGATGAAGTTAACACATATGCATGTTTTGTTGATGACTTAATTATGTGTTGCAAAGGAGAATACACATCTATGTAATTGATGTTGATGTTGAGACCATTGTGGCATTTCTCGAATACACATATGTGTTGCAAAGGACATTTCTCGGAAACATCTAGTCTGAAGGCAAATGTGAATAAGTCTGCAATGTACAATTGTGGCATGTCAAGCATGATACACAGAGAATTTCATAAGCTTCAGGGTTTGCGCAGGACACTTTACCTTTCAGGTATCTTGGTGTGCCTATTTCTGATAAAAAAAAAATCTCTATTGCACAATGTGAGATACTTATTGAAAAAATGACAGCTATGATTAGGGTGTGGAGCTTAAGGAACTTATCATACACAACAAGGGTGTAATTGATCAATTATGTATTACTTAGCCTACACGTACATGTACTAGGCTTGAGTCTTTATTCTTCCAAAGAAAGTTCTGATTGATATTTGCAAAATATGTAGAGCTTTTCTTTGGAGTGGACAATATTTTGCCAAAAATCTGGTGATGTGGCTTGGGATAAACTATGTCAACTTAAGTCAACTGGTGGACTAAAATTTAGGTATATTTTCACTTGGAATATTGCTTTCCTTGGTATATATGTATGGGCTATCTCTACTAAACAGGATAGTGCTTGGTTGAAATGGATAAATTCTGTCTACCTAAGGGATGCATATTGGTGGACATATGTTCCTAAGTCAAGTACAAGCTGGTATTGGAGGAAAGTTTGCTCTGTAAAAGAACAACTGAAGCTGGTGTAGACATAGGAAGATTTGTGTAATATGATGGAGTACTTGGTTAAGAATGTGTATGAAGCACTTAATGGAGAGCAGTCTGGTGTTACATGGGATAAAGTTGTGTGGAATAGACTCAGTGTGCCAAAACATAGATTCATTTATTGGCTAGCAGTACAAGAAAAGTTGCAAACAACATCAAAGCTTGCAAAATATAGAGTTAGCATGACTGATTTGTGTATGATTTGTGGAGATTATAGTGAGACACATCAACTCTTGTTCTTCAAGTGTGAATTTAGCACAACATGTTTGAAGATCTTGAAGGAATGTCTTATTATTAGTCATAATACTGATCAGAAAAATTCAGCACAGCAGCAGATCGAAGTTCTGGAAGCAAGTAGTGTTGGCTGGCCTGATTGCTCTGGTATATTTCATCTGGCAAAGCAGGAATTTAGTGTGTTGGAAGTAATGTGTGCTGAATATTGAAGCGGGACTGAATTCTGGCAATTATGCCGAAGAAGATGTCTAGGAGAGATTACAATTGGTTATTGAGCTTGTAATTATCTGAGTAACTGTACTTAGGATGCCCTCTTGGCTGTTTACCTAACTTCTGGCTAGGGGTCCAAGCTAGTTCATTCTCCTCAGTAGATGTTGTTTGGTTTTAAATTTTAAATTTGTTGCTTCATTAATCTACTTTCTTACTAAGCAAAAAAAAAAAAGATATACATATAAATTTATATAGTTTATGATTAACATATTGTGATAAATAGTGACATAAGTTAATTCGTACACTTGAATAATAAAATCAAATACATACTTCATATAAGTTATAACTCATCGTAGGTAATTGTTGAAGCTATAATGTACAACAGACGACATATGTGAGTGTCCCACATTGATAAAAGATGAGAGATGAGTTCACTTTAGAAGGCAAAGGGGCTACTCCCCATATTGCCATATAGCCGGTTTTAAAGTAAAATATCCTTAGTCTTGCGAAATTGACTCTATCTCTTTATGGCGGGTGCAGCCTAGGCCGATATTTAACATTAATAGATACATCATCACATAGTCGCAAAACTACAAAAGATTCCAATAGTTTGGCGATTTTTTTTAAGAGTTTGCCACAAAAAATTTAGTACCACGATAAATAAACCGCCCATTTGCTAAAAAGAGCGAAAACCACCCATTTCCTTAGAAAAAGAAACTTTCTCAAGAAGACGAAAAAGTGGATCAAGATCGTAAGGTGAGTAGATGTAGAGCTCATAATTATGTCATGATGTGTTAAATTGGTGTTTGCGTTAAATAAACGTCTAATCTTTAACGTTAATACGAGCTATTTAATTAAATGTTTTGAAACCCTTGACATGAATCCAACCCATTTAATTAAACAGTTAGGTGTGTCAACCTATACTGAACATGTTTAAGTTAAATTTTAAGATTTTAATAGTATTCTAGCTTTTTCTATCTATATATGTAAAAATATTATAATTTCTTATGCCCCATTTTTTATATCATTCTACTATTTCATGTACATCTAATCTTTAATTCGTTAGTATATTATATATTTGAAGAACCAATTGTTATTATGTTAACTAGTAATTAACTTTATGTTGTGCTTAAATGTCAATAATTTTAATATGTTTAAATCAATGAATATATATAGACGTGTAAAGTTCGTCTTGAAAATCTTAGCAATAACTCGACCCCTTTTTTTTAACAGTAAAACTCATTTTGACCCACTTATATAAATGGGTTGAAAAGAATCGAGACTACCCCTTTTATTTCGTGTCTTGTTGTTGTGACACGTCAACATTTGCCAGCTTCAAGTCAATATATTATGTTGTTGGACTACTGTTAATCCATATTAATGGTCAAATTATGCATTAAAAAACGTGAAAGTTAAAACAATTATTGAAGAACAAAAGAAGCATAATAAAATAAAATTGTGGTAATACTCCATTCATGCTTGTTTTTTCATTTGATATATATGTATGTAGATAGTTGAGCAATCATAGGTTAAACTCTGATAATCAATATAGGGGTTACAGTGTTACACCCCTTAATGTCTTTTTTTTTTTTGAATGGGAATGGCCGGGGGAATTATCATTAATAAAACGCATAAAACATCTATAACAATAATATCCCTTACATAAAAGATAATCTAAAACATCAATCTGAAAGTTGTCATCCACGCTACTAATATAGACGCTTCAGGACTACTGTCATGATGTGGTAATATTCCAACCATAATCGATTTTAGATGACTCAACATCGTTATAGCCTGATATAATAATAACCTGGAATATGACCTTCATCTTGATTTTCAGTCAGAGAGTATAATTTCCCATATCTGCAAAACGACGCTTCACCAGTTCCATAAATCTGCAAGATGAAACTTCCAGATCTATATCCCTGGATTCAAATACAAAAAACAAACAAAAACAACAAAACTAACTTATAAATCTATTGTCATATGGTTTTAATTAAGGTGGAACCTGCTTTTTTTTTTTTTTGAGGAATACGGGAGGGATGATATCATTAATGATAAAACATTAAAGGAGTACAAACAACTTTTACATAGACTCAAAAAGCAATACAAGCAACATAAACCCTCAACATATTAGCTCAACTAAAGAACTGCTCCGATATCCTGTAATTAGATGTCTTGAATACATCCACCTCATCAAAGATCCATTTCGGTATAGTCTTCGGGTTGATCATGCCTGATTAATGTCCGAGAGCAACATCCCTAACCCGATTCGCCACCATTGCCACATATCTGTTAGACCAATCTTCCAAAGATGTGACCCTAGAACTACACACAACAAACGAACACAAACTTAAACCTAACAAGCCCACCAGAAAGAGCCAACTAACACACCCCATATAGGGGACTGAAGCCATCATAAAGATGGGATTTATTGAACAAAACTGAAAACCAAACAAAAGCCTAAACCAATTGCTTTCGCCATCGCACGAGACCACCCCTGCTTCACGAACTGGTAAGCGGAAGGTGGAAATTCGACAGGCCAACACAAAAAGGGGAGGGGAAGGGGTAAACCGACGAACAACCACGGGAGAGGGAGGGGGAGGGGAGGCCCAACACACCAATCGAAACCAAGGGAGGGGAAGGGGAGCCCGAAACGAACGAAAACCGGGGAGGGGGAAGCCCGACGCACAACGAGGGGAGGGGGAGGGGGAAGCCCGACGCAAAACCAGAGGAGGGGGAGGGGAAGCCTGGCGCACAACCAGGGGAGGGGGAGAAAGACCCGCCAGACGGAAATAGAAGAGGGGGAAAGCTGAAAGAGGCGCGAAAATGAAAGATACACAGGAAGACTGAGCAAAGAAAGAGCGACGAGGGCTCGACGGCCACCGTGGGAGCGCCGAGGCGGCTCCAGCGGGGGTCGAGCCCTAGGGTTTGGCGGCACTGAAGAGAGGAAAATGATGGGTGCGGCCCAAACCCCTATTTAACATGTACTAACAGTACTATATCATAAAAAAAGAGGTCGTGGTGCATGAGCCCTTTATAAATAATGTCTGACACATAATGTAATTATAAAACCTTGATCCCCTAAATGCAAGGAATACATAATAACATATAGATGACCAAGACGGTGAATTATTTAAGGTAATATAGAAATACGCACAATTAGTCATCAGTAACAGCTTAATTTTGCAAGGTATAATAATCATGTGCTGCTTTCATGCATCTCCTGTCTATAAATAGTTAATTGCTAAAGCTCTTAAATCTACAGCAAATTAATAAGCAGCTCCAAGTTAAGGTACGCTCTTCTTTCCCCGTCCCCTAACCTTTTTTTTCCTTTTCTTTTAGCTATGTATGTATAACATCTTTTTTTTTTTTTTTTTGGTAAAGGTAAGAAATTCATTAAAGCTCAAAACTTAATGCATGTATACGAGGCCGTGGCCCAAATAGACACCCTTAGAAATATACAACCTAATTTGTACACAAGTAAAGTAACCTATAGATTATATACAAGGCAAAATTTTTGATCTAGCAAGATTCAAACCACGATTTATCGGTAGCAGAAATCAATTTCGGCATTATAGCTCTAACCCGAATCTTAACTTGCTCTTGAATGTCTTTAACTGTAGCTTGAATAGAAGGTATCTTTTGGTTCCAATATCCTTCATTTCTAGCTCTCCACACACTATACAAACACGCATTAAAAGCAGCATAAAGGACATTTTTCTTGAACTTTGACGCCTTCCTCCTTGCAATCCATCTGCATAAAGTCTCATACTGCATACTGGTACAGGAGATAGACAACCATCGCTTGATAGCCTTTAGGCATTCCCCGCTAAAAGCACACTCAAAGAACAGTGTGAGTGGACTCGGAATGCAAAGCACAAATAATGCACATGTCATCAGTGCTGACACCCAACAAGAGTAGCCTTGATTTTGTGTTTAATCTTCCTAAAGCATTAAGCCAACAAATGAAGCTATGCTTAGGAATATTAAACCTGCACCAAACCCAACGTTGCCACGGAACACTAACCATTTCACCTCTTAACCATTCATACCCAGACTTAACTGAGTAAAAGCCTCGTGGGTTTTGAATCCAAGAATTTCCTCTATATCCGGAAGCCACCTTTTCCCGCACTTTACAAATAGACCTCCAATGCCGCTAGCGAGAGGTAGGGGGAGAGTAACTCCACCAATCAGTATCATGGATGTAAACATGATTAACCCATTTTACCCACAAACAATCTGCTTTCTCAGCGATATTCCAAACATATTTGGCCATTGCAGCACAATTCCAGGCCATAAGATCATGAATACCCAAACCCCCTGCTTTCTTTGGCTTAACCATATCCCAAGCAACTAGAGGAACCTTAACACCATTTACTTTCCCCTCCCAGATAAATTGTCTGCATACAACAATAATCTTGCCAAGCACACCTTTGGGAAGGATGAAGACAGAAGCCCAGTAAGTATGCATTGCAAGGAGGACCGAGTTTACCAATTGCACCCTTCCAGCATAGGTAAGGTGCCTAGAACCCCAAGTCCTAATCTTCATGATGACTTTCTCAACGAGGATATCACAATCCTTAACACTTAATTTTTTTGAAGACACGGGAACTCCGAGGTACCTAAATGGAAGTTTCCCCATTCTGAATTTTGAGAGAGAAATCATCCTAGCCTTAATGTCGGGGTGATATTAGAAGTGTAAAGCTCGAGATTTTGAGACATTGGCTTTGAGCCCGAGAGGATGCAGAGAAGGAGGCAAAGGCTCTCAATAAGAGTGTGAAGGAGGGAATATCACCCTTACAAAACAACAGCATATCATCAGCAAAACAAAGGTGGTTAAGTTTTAAACTCCCACATCTTTGATGAAAGCTAAACTCAGGTTTATCACCAATATACATTAACAATCTAGAGAGGTATTCCATGCAAATCACAAATAACAAGGGAGATAGTGGATCCCCTTGTCTAAGACCCCTTTTCCCCGGAAAAAAGCCATGAAGAGTACCATTAATAGAGAGGGAGAACATTGGAGAGGTAACAATCCCTATTATCCATTTGACCAAATTACTAGGAAAATTGAGAGCAATAAGCATTTCTTTTAAAAACTTCCATGATATAGAATCATAGGCCTTTTGCAAGTCAATTTTCATTAGACACTTTGGTTGCCCTATTTTCCTAGAATAATGATTCACAATATCTTGGCAGATCAAAATATTGTAAACAATTTGCCTCCCGGAGACAAAAGCTCCTTGGTTAGGAGAAATAATATCAGGCAACACCAGTTTGAGTCTAATGCAAATCAACTTGGAGATGCACTTAAGCGTAAGCGAGCAAAGAAGATATCGGTCTAAATTCGATTCTGAAGTAGGGTGAGCACATTTGGGGATCAAAGTTATGGAAGTAGCATTGATTTGTTTTAAAAGCTTACCAAGAAGAAAGTAATCATTGATTCTTTGCACAAATCTCACCTCCAACAATCTCCCATGAGTCTTTGAAGAACTTGCTAGTAAAGCCATCAGGCCCCGGGGCCTTCTCATCATTAATTGAAAACATAGCATTCTTAATATCCTCAACAGAGAAGGAAGAGCATAAAGTGGGATGCATACGGTCAGCAACTACAGGGCCCTTTTGGACAACAGGGATCCTAACAGGGATTCTGGAGTCATCACTGGAACCCAACAGTTGTTTGTAGTAGTCCACGAAAGCCTTTGCAACCTTCTCAGGAGAGTTAACCATTACACCATTCCCATCCACTATGGAATAAATACTATTCTGGCATCTTCTCATTTTTATATTCTGGTGGAAGAATCTGGTATTCGAGTCTCCGTCTTTTAACCATTGTATCTTGCTTTTTTGCCTAAGGAAGCTAACATAGGCTTTATGAACAGTGGCATACTTCATTGCAGCCTCTTTTTCCACATCTGCAAGCTCAGGGTCATTAGGAGTATTATGTAGCTTCTTCTGACACTCATACAACCACATAAGAGCCTTATGGTCAGCAACATGGATTTCACTAAACCCCTCTATATTAAGAGCTTTCAAGATAGGTTTCAGTTTTTTCAATTTTGTAACAACTTGGAACATAGGAGTTCCAAAGACAGGTGTCACCCAACAATCTCTCACCTTTTCCAAGAATCTGGGATCCTGTCCCCACATATTGAAGAATTTGAAAGGCTTCTTCATCCCCAAAGGTGCGGGATGAGTGTCGAGAATAGCAGGGGAATGATCAAATAAACCCTCAGGAAGAAAATGGGCTAGGGACTCGGGAAACAAATCCAACCACGATTCGTTCACAAGTCAAGAAACATCTTGTTTGTTGTACTTGTAGGCTATATATTTGACGAGTCAAGAAATACTTTTAGATAAATATGGCAGAGATTGAAGCAAAAGTACTGCCTTTTGATAGAGAAGCTGATTACGAGAAGCTGAAACTGGACATAAAAAGCAAGGCGCAGGCAAATCAGGCTAGTGTTACTGAGCTAAGTTCGGACGAAGTTGAACTGTTAACTTATGTCTCAAACCATAGCAAAGACTTCCTGTATATCATTGAGAGCCATTTTTGGGATGGTCGTCCGATTTGGCGCGCCCCTAATCTGGCCCCCTGGACTTACGGGACGACTAAGCAGGCAGGCACTTCAGGAATAAAGTAGGGCGTTGTCTATGCTACTGGTACCGACTCCACTCACCGTAAGTGGGTTGTGGCTTTTGATAGCGCTGCTGAAAAGGTAAAATTTTCTCTATCCTCTTTATACTTCCTCAGCTTTTTTTTAGATACAATATTTACCTTTTTGATGACTAAAAAGCACAGAGGTAGTATATGTTAATTAATTAATGCGATATATACTAATTCTCCTCGGCTTTTTCTATAGGCTTATGCTGAAGCTGGACCAATTGGTCCTGTTGATTGGAATGTTGTTGAAGTTAAACTTGGTGCGTCTGGAAACAAGAGTGAGTACACTGACCCCATTCTTGGAGGCAGGACAGTGGCGGAGATTGAGACTGGAGGTCATGCACAAGGATATTTCTTTGAATAATAAATTGGGATTGGGATATCTCATATCCAGCCGATCAGAACAGATGAATATGTGTTTGCATTTTATAAGTCTTCTTTTGTTTTCAATCAAATAAAGATGTGATCCTTGCAGGACTACCCTTTAATAACTATGTTATGTACCTGCATTTGTACGTTATCCTAACAATATGTACCATTTAATAAAGATGTTTTCGGTAAAGTGAATGCAAATTGACCCCTCCTCTCGTATCGATAGTGCAATCTAACTCCTTATCTTTTAATTGTGGCAAATTAGTCCCCTCGTATTTTTTAATTGTGACGAATTATAATAAGATTAACTAATACGAAGCGCATATTATTAAAATAACAAATAACGCAACTGAAGTAAAATTTGCGTAAATTAACCAAAGTAAAGAAGCCAAGCAATTAAGAACACACAAAATTTGTGTGGAAACCTTTCGAACAAGGAGAAAACCACAAATATTGGACTAGGACTCTCAATATGAGATGAGGACACAAGTAGAAATTTTAATCTCTCTAGACTCTCTAGCCTCTCTATAAGGTTCTTTAGTATTTTTAGATCTAAGAATAGTCCTCTCTAGTATTTCTAGATCTAAGAATAGTCCTCTCTCTTAAAACTATGTGAATCATACTCCCGCCCTTTCATTTTAATTTACTCACTTCACTTTGGGGGACAAACCAAGGAGGAAGTCCAAAATTGAGAGAGAGATAAACTGAAAAGTGAGAAAGATAAAATAAAAAACGTATAAAGAGAAACTTTAAAGTGGGTTATTGTATTAAAAAGTGGACCAAATGGGAGGAAAAGGAGGAGAAAAATAGATGAAACATGTTACTAAAAATAGGAATGTTTGAAATCCAATAATGCTTTGGCATTCATGACATGTGTTTTTGCTCGATCTATCACAGGTTTACACGATATATCAGGCAGAACCACGACCGTTGGCCCTGGCGTGGGGTTTACCCGGCCGGGTGCTTCTTTTTCTTCAGCCAAATTTTGTTGCGTGTCCAATCGGGTAGGTCTCGCCTGGTGCCAGTGGGCGAGCTTCCTTTTGAGCGGATATCAGATTTCCCTTGTGTTTAATTGGTTTCTTTTGCCTTCCATATAGATACCTCCCTCAAAATCTAAAAGTTGATTATTCATTATTATTATAACCTAAAAACACAAACCCTAACCTGTAAAAGAGAATTGAGAAGCTCCTTAGTTATTCCAACCCTTGAGTTCGCGATGTAAAAATCTAGGGTGTTGTGTTAACCTTGGGGGGGTTCATCATTGGGAGCCTGCACCTTATAGTAGCGAAATCGCTTCTAAGGCAATGGCCACCTGATCACGGCACAACACTATTCCTATGAGATTCAATCAAGTTAATTAAGTTGGTTCACTAGTGGAAAAAAACTCAACTGATCCGATCAATCTGGGCTTAGCTGATCCAAAATTGAACATGATCAGTTAGGTTTGGAGTGATTGACAAAAATCAACTGATCCGGTTGAAAATCGGACCAGCAGTTAGTTAATTGGTCTGGTTTTTAGGTGAAAACAGATCACTTAATGGGTAACTAATCAAGTTTTTACCAAAAAAAAAACAGGATCAGTTTTGGTTGTTTATGAAATAAAAAAATGAAGCCAACTTTCCAGCTAAACAAAACAAACATCCACAGCCAAGGATGAAATTAAAGTGACGAAATAAAAAAAAATTGTAGCCAAACAAACGAAATTAAAAACAAACAAAATTACAAAAAACAAAATTAAAAACGAAATTAAAACAAATGAAATTAAAACAAACTAATTACAGAGGACAAAATAAAAAAAAACTAATTATAAAAAATGAAATTAAAACAAACTCATTACAAAAAATGAACAAAAACGAAACCCTATTTATGAAAAAAGAAATTAAAAGCAAAACCCTTATTACAAAAACTAAATTAAAACAAACTCATTACAAAAGATGAAAAAAGTCAAAACCTAGTTACGAAAAACAAAAATAAAAAACGAAACTCTAATTACAAAAACGAAAATCAAACAAAACAGCACTAGTACAGATCATTGATTTGCTTCGGATGCCAGACCACCATTTGCATCGGATATGGGTCCGACTCCACAGACCTTGACGCAAATGTGCAGTAAAAGATCTGCGTCAGATGAGGACACGACGACATTCTTTTACTATTTGCGTCGGACTTTAGGCGATGTGCGACGCATATGACTCCTCAAGCCACGCAATTTAGTGCATGGTCTTAAGGAGCCATTTGCGTCGCACCCAAGGCACAGCGCTACGCAATTAACCCACACCAGCACCACTTCCATGCCTGCGGACCACAAGGGCCATGTGCGTCGGAGTCTTGATAACGTGCGGCGCAAGATGTCATCTGCGTCGCTTTGGGGCTTGACATTCGACGCATATGGTAAACAAACTCACGAGAATCAGGTGCAAATTTGTAAACAAAGTTGTAAATACCAAATATGTTTTCATGAGAATCAGGTGCAAAAATCAACTCTCAAGTTTGTGTAAAATTCAATAAATTTGTAAAGAAACTACCATCAATTTACCACCAAAAAAAAAACTTAACATATCAAATGCGAGGAAAAAATCTTCCAAATTCCCAGATCTAAAAATAATAAAAACAACTTCCAACACTATAAGCTCGGCACTAGAAGAAGAAAAAAAATTCAACACTATAAATTTAATAGCGATTTTTAGGGTTTTTTGTCAGAAAGTACCTAATAAAACACAAGTTTTGTAGGGAAGGACCTAATTAACAACCATTTTATGAATTTCAGGCCAAAACACCAAATTCTGTACAAAATTGAACTAGCACGTGTACGTACCTTATAACAGAGAATCTTCGCTGACTACTTAAAACGTTCCGCTTATGAAATTGGGACCTAATCGAATAATAAAAGTATTTCAGTGCTAAATCCTTGATATCATAAAAAATCAGCTTAACTCACTATGTAAAACTTAGTGTTTCGAATAATAAAATACATGTTCTTGTTGGTTAAACTTTCTTTTCATAGACTTTATTGAAACTAACATATTTAGGAATTAATAATATGTTTGCAAAATCTAATTTTTGGTAACTTATATTATACTTGGTTTATAATAATAAAACTTACACAAATATACATAAGTGTAATAAAATCAGAATTAAGAATTAAAATCATCCTAAGAACAAATTGTATAATCAAGAATCTGATTTCCTTTAACTTTTACTATACTTAATTTACAAAACCAACTCAACCCATTATACACAAGTATAATAAAAGTCAGATTTGAGAAATAGAATTATCATAAGAACTAAAAACATAATTATAAATCTGATTCTTTTACTAATTCTATTCTTTATCTATAAATGCAAAACTTAATCAAAGATGAATAACAAAATCAGATTATATAAATTAATTTAAAGAAGAAAGGAAGGAGGATAACCGCCGAAGACCACCGGCGACCGACGACTCGTGACTGACTTGTGCGCCGGTAACCATGACTCACCACTCCGGCAGCACCTCGTGTTCGACCCAGACTCGAGCACTCAAGCCTCACGCGCGACCTCCAGGAACACCGCGCTGCACTCGCGCGACACCACCCCGCGACCAGCCGCTAGACCACCGACAGAATCCGCGTAGTCCGGCCGACGTACAGACTTGTACCGACACCGGGGAAGGGGATAGTAGAGTAGTGCAGGGGAGAGAATAAGAGAAAAGGAGGAGGAAAGAAAAGAGGCGCTGGGAAGAAAAGAGGAGGAGAGAGAAAAATTCTCTTGGGGAAAAATATCACGGCTTGATTGTAAAAGGAATAGGGTTTTACTTTTTTTTTCTCTCTCTCTTATTTATAGCATGAAAAACCTAGGTTTAATAGGATTTGTTTCCAAATCAAATCCCGATTCTTATTTTATTTATTTGGAAAATAAAACAAACTGAATCATAATATAGTTGGGTACAAAAGTAGTTTGTATTTTCTTCTTTGTAAAAATAACTCTTAAAAATACGGAGTATTACATTTTTAATAGAAAAAATAGGGTAGTCCAAGTGGACGAGAATGTGAGTTTCAAAAAACTTATACAGTACAAATGTACATGTCTCTTGTGGCAAGAACACTTATCAGAAAGAGGCATCCCTATGTTCTTGGATAAGGATTACTCAGATGATGATGACCCTGATGTTGATGAACATGAGGAGCCACAAATCACCATTAGTTTCGCCCATTTTCGCACTTGATAGATCAAGTAGCATGGCAGATGCTTAGTAATCCTACTAATAGTATGTAGTTTAGATTTTCCTTAGTGAACTATGTACTTATCTTTAATTCCGTTGATAAATGTCTTTCATGATTTACTTCATTAATGAAATAAATTTTATCTTGTCAACTTTTAATATATCTCAAGATCATTAAAAAACTGTGGGCTTGATTGTTGTTCATAAAATGAATAATGAACCCAAGGAAGTAATTTTAGGCCAAAATGCCTAAAAAATGGTATATTAATTGTAAGACTTACCAACAAATTGATAACCTTAAAATAACTAATAATCAGTAAAAAGTCCATAAACTTCTCGAAAAAAGGGGTCAAAGTACTCAATTACTCACTGATCCTAGAAGTTATTACGAAAGTAACCGTTGAACAAATGAACTGGTTATTTAAAGGGACCTGACCATAGCATCCCATCATCACATTTTCATTTCAAAAAATCAAAATGAACAACGAAGCATATGCAAACTTAGTAGCCGAGTTTGATGATGATTGTTTCAATCATCGCTTCGCCCTCAACATCATAAAGGAAGGTAAAGAATCCTTCATCACAAATGAGAGGGCCAGATGGATAGAGCAAATGGCACACATCTTTGGTGATGAACCTGTAATGGGGCCAAGAGATCTTGGGCTGGTAGAATCAAGCGCTACAAAGGTCGGTACGAATATCGATCTCTTGTCTACCCACATATGGCCCAAATTGGATGGGAAATCACAAGACAAATTGCTAACAATTTGTAAGAAGTGGGGCAAGGAGGTTTCCACTATCTTAAATTTCCCAAGGCCTCAAAGGATGAATTGGGTGTATGCCAAGAATCTAGTTCTCTCTTGCACTCAGTCCTCTCTCAAAGTGGTGAGGATAGTAGAAGATCAAGACGAAAGTCAGGGGAGGATAGTACATTTCAAGTGCGTCTGCAAATTGTGGCAGCTATTGGCCCAAGACTATTTCCTTCCTTGGATGTATATCGCATTGATTGATAGGAGATACACCTGGGACAACAGCTACCACATGACTATCTTCAAGGCAATGTTCAACAACTCCCCTGAAGAGGACTACTACTTTGCAGTCATCAAGAGTAGTGCAGGGCGCGAGTTGGAAGTCAACAAATATAATGCCATGGTAGAGATGGTTTGTAGGAATCACTTCCAAATGTTGTCTCTAGATCCAAGCATTTTCAATTAAAATGTCATTAATGACTCTATCTTCATAAAGATAAGTCATAAGACGAATGTAATCAAGTTAACCCAAATGGTAACTTCATTAATAATACATTTGTTTTATTATTATGATTCAATTGCTTTAATATAAGTTTTGTTTCATCAAATTGAAAATAAAAAGTTATATGTCAATTTACTGATTATTTCCCCTAGAAAACTGTATATTACTTTCCATAAAATGAGGCAGTTAGGAAATAATTATTGGACGGTTGAAACATTTAAACCTCTATATATATATGTGTAATCTCTAAAAAGATTTGAAAAATAAAAAATGGATTAAACATATCTTCCCATGTTTCACCAATCTGCTCTCGAAAATATGTCATATCCATCAAAATGCCCAAACCATCACAAGTCATTGAATGTCATATCTAAAGATAAGGATGAATTTAGTAAGAACAAATCCACTAAATGGATTTATTCTATTCAAAAATATTTTGGAAATAATCCTGTCATACAACAGGATCCGAAAATTAAAAGAGAATCTAAGGACTTCCAAATAAGGTCCAATTTAGATCTTGTAAAAGAATTGATATTTCCTAAACTTGAAAGGAATGATCAGGTTACATCTCTTTTGGTTTGCAAATCATGGGGCAAAGTCATTACAAAAGAGATATGGAAACCTAACGTGCCTTGGAGATATCTAAGAAAGCTCTTTGTCAAAGGAACTAAAAAGAAAGTAAAAGTCTATAGACTGGTGGATGGGTCATCATCAAGAGATATGGTACAATACACATGTGCATGTCAGATTTGGCACGATCTCATGGCCTATGATGTAAGTCCTTGTTGGTTATCACCAAATAATCATACAAGTACACATCTTGAAGAAAATTTCTTAATGGATTTCACAATGGCTAGAAAGCAAGGTGAAGGAATACATGAAAGATTATTCTTTTCGACTAAATTTAGCCATCCTAAAAGAATGTTTATTGACCACCTTAGAACAATGGAAGAAGTCACATTCAGAATGCTACTAGATGATATTGGCAATAACCATTCAAAGTCCTTCTCTGCTCATAATTTGTGGGTGCTGAGTACATCGGACGTAATTAGGGGGGCAATTTGTTACCACCATTTTTAGATGTCAAGATACATTTATTATGGTACATTGAATTGAACCTCAAAAGGATTAGTTTCGATTTAATGTAAAGGCCCAACGTAAGTATAAAGCCCATCGGACGAAGTCAACAGAAATCAGAGTCAATAGAAGAAGACCATCAGGAGATGAAAGTCAAGAATGGTAAAAGGACAGACGGTTAAAGAACAATCATGAGCGGATCCACATAAGGAAGAACGTGCAAGGCTGCAGTTATTCAGCGCCAGAAGACGGTTGAGATTTGAACCAAATACAATTCAAATGTTTTCCCTCCAAGCAAGCATGGAAGTTAATTACATACCACGTTTCTCTATAAACAGAGGAATGATCATCAAGCAAAAGACAACGAACAAACACACATCAAATTACATTACTTCTTTTCTTAGCGTAGCCTAGCCTTAGCCTAGCCAACCCCCTTTCTGGGGTTATAGTTTAGTTCCTTAGACGTAGAACATGTTTTGGCAACGAGGTCTCTAATTCTCCGGTTGAAGCAAGGAACCATGGAGGTAACAGCCTTCGTGTATTTCCTTTAGTTGTCCAGCCTGGCTTATCCTTCTATGTGTTGTAAAATCTTTCTCGAAGTTTGTGGCATGTATGGGAATATTGTGCTTTAATTAATAGATTAATTATTGTTTGCTCTATTTATTGCATTTCGCCTGAATTTATTAGGCGTTGTAGTTTAATCCTTAATTAAATTGCAACAAAGTACGTTAGCAAGGTTTTATCTAATTAAAACCGATAACCCCCAAGGGCTAAGTCCCCCAAGACATTCAATATCAAACTATTGGGTGTGCATCAACTTGTTTGCAAAGTCAACCAACTGATTTTGCACCAACAATGTTATACAATAAATTATTGTGTTACATGTATAATGTCATAGACTCCAATAAGAATAACATGGACTATAGGAATAATAAGCTGAATTTCATGTCATTCAGTCATTAATTTCACGTCTGAGTTCTTTTTATAGAAGAAATGAAATTTTATGGGATGTTACACCATAAATTATGGTGTAACAATTACACCAAAAAATTTGTGTAATAAAAAAAGTTGGTCAAAGATTTTAGGAAAATTTGCTAAAAAAACCTTTTACAAGTTCATTTTTGCGAAAAAAAAACCTTATAAAGCATTCTTTGCGAAAACAAACCAAAAAGTTAATTATTTTTGCAAGATGAAACCTGAGACCATTTTCCGGCGTTGACCATCTCAATTCCGGCGTTGACCACTTCTATTTCCCTTCTTCCTCCATAATCACCACCTAGCCACCACTACCACCACTGTAGTCGCCCCCCACCCACCCTGCGGCCCCCACTTCACCCCACCCTGACCCCACCCACTGCAGCCCACCCCACCTCCACCGGCGGCCCCAACCCTCTCTCTCCACCCCCTCGGGCGGCGGCTCTCCGCCCCCAAATCAAAGAGTAGTAGATAACGAAAATGGCGTCCATCTCCTTCTTCGAATCTCTTCCGACGCCTTCGCTCTCTTCTTCTTTACCTCGCCACCAATACTTCCGGACTTCAAACGCCGTCGTTGGGTGGGAGGAGCTGCGGGTGGTGGGGGGTTGCGGAGGGGTTATGGGTGAGAGGAGTTGCGGGTGGTGGGGAAGCGGTGGGGGGGGGGAATGGATGAAGGGAGAGGAGAGGGGGAGGGGTGAGGGAGGGAAGAAGGGAGAGGAGAAAGGTAAGGGCGAAGGGGGAGAGGGTAGGGGCGAATGGGGGGGGGGGCCGCTGCTGGGGGGTGGAGGGGAGGGGTTGGGGGCTGGCTGGGGGGTGGGGTGGGGCTGCAGTGGTGGGGGCTGGGTCGGGGGTGAAGTGGGGGCTACGGGGGTTGGTGGGGGGTCGGCGGCGGGTGTTGGTAGTGGTGGCTAGGTGGTAATTGTGGAGGAAGAAGGGAAATAGAAGTGGTCAACGTCGGAAGAGTCCATAGTCAACCAGGAAAATGAGATTAGGTTTCATCTTGCAAAAAATAATTTACTTTTGGTTTGTTTTCAAAAGAATGTTTTATAAGGTTTTTTTCGCAAAATTGAACCTTTAAAAGGTTTTTTTTGGCAAATTTTCCAAGATTTTATAATCCATGTAAGTAATTAAAACACGTGATAATTAAAAATGATTGGCATGACTCGAACTCGAAGTATGGATTATTTTGGATGGAACGATCGGGACCACGATCTTTCAAAATCCAAATTGTTTGTACGGGAATACGGGATAACGACCTTGCATTCATTGTTAGAGAGTTAAATTCTTCGGTTTTCACGTGGTTTATTTTTTTTATATGGATTAGTTTGGACGGTAGTCTGGCAGTATTATAGTAACTATTATGAGAGCTGGCCATGATTAATTGTACAAATAACAGGTTGTGATGTGGTGCACTAACCATTTAAAAAATGATATCTGACACACAATAATTTAATCAAGGCAGTAGAAAGATTAACATTGCGTGTAAGGTGTTTATCACAGTTCATAGAATCTTGATTACTTGATGCCCTAATTAAATGCACATGATCACTTATAGATAATCGAGAAGATGAACATACTTTTAAGCTAAGCCCATGTAGGGGAGCATCAAACAAGAACTAAAAAGCGTTAAATTAAGAACTAACACACTTCAAGGAAGTAAGTTCAGATCGGAATAAAAATAATAATAGTATATTATACACTTTAACCTGAACACGAATTCTCTTGGGTCCCAAAAAAAACGTGAATTCTTCGTAACAGCAAGAATTGAGAGCAATTTTGTGAACAATTCTAAATCAAAAACTCTTGGGTTTAATTGTTACACTATAACTTATAGTATAACAACCCATTTATATGTGTGATATCACTTGTCTCTCACTCTACCCTTTCCTCTCCTCCATAACCCATACCACCCAAACCAAACCCACGAATTTTCTCTCTCCACGTCAATTGATATCCAAACCGGAGTTTTCATTGGAATTTTAGTTGCTAATAATCCATGGAAACAAGAACTTGCCGAAACCATTAAGTTAAGAGAGAGAATATGAAGTTTTCTTCATGGATCATTTAGATCCAGTCGAGATATTAGCAGAAGCAAATTAATGTACCTGTTCTCCAAGCTGGATCGTCGTTGATACTTTAGCCTCCTCCGAGTTTTACTTCCTTTTTTTGGTGTTTTTGGGCCGGAGAAATTTGATGAAAAGTAATTTGAGGAAGTTGTGCATAATTTGAAGCTAATATAAAAGGTTCGACTAAACCTAAATCCATTTCAGAATCATCTGGAGGAAAATGAAGCAGAGCGATGGAGAAAGTTTTTTGAAGATCTAACGCCATTGAAAAGTTGAGGATGATCTAACTTGGGTTGAGAAAGTTTCCAATTTGATCGCACCGCTAAGGATTTGCGGTACGAGTTCTTGTTGATGATATAGAGCACAATGTCTTCAATCTTCATGTTCTTCTTATAAATGACATAAAATAAATGGCTCTTATAATGAAACAAGTTTATGTAATAATGATAAAGCGTATAAAGAGTTGACAGATAATAATGAAATATGAGAAAATGAAACAAGTTTGTTGGAAAATGACATAAAAGTGAGTACTAATGATTTTTTTTTGAAAGGAACTAATGATATTATTTCTCTTATAATGATATTCGTTTGTGTAATTATGATAAGGTATACAAAGAGTTGACAAATGATAGCAAAATAGGGGAAAACGATACAAGATTGTTGAAAAATGACATAAAAGTGAAAAATAATAGCATCATTTCTCTTATAAATGATATCAGTTTGTGTAATAAGGAAAAATTGACAAGGGCAGTCCCAACTATGGCCGCCCTCCCATAAAAGGTCCCAAATTTCGGTTATTCCGCAGCAGCCCCAACTTTGGGGGGTGCTTTACAATAATGGTCCAAGTGGCCAAGTTACCGGTTTTAGAGATAATAAAAAAATTCTTATAAAGATAACAAGCGAGACTGCGCTTTCTCTCCCTAGTTTTCCTCTTTGCGTACTATGTACGGCAGTAGCCATCGCAAGGAAAACTAAGGCTAAGAAAGCATCTCAGGCGGACTCTCATCAAGGTAATAGGAAGGGACCAGGTTCAGATTCTCAATCGAAGAATATGAAGTCCATGGATTCAATTTTAGGGGTTTCGTTGTTAGGGGTTGAGGAGAATGTTGAAGTCAAAATTCAAGAGGAGATTCTAACTCCTAGATCGTCGGTGTTGTCTATTCAGCAACAAGAACATCTGAGGGAGAATCTTTCAGATTGGCTAGCTTCAATCAAGCTAACAGAAGAACGAAGGACGCCTGAGCAAAGTAGGCGAATTTCTCGAACATAAGGTACGATACATCCTGTTCCTATTTTATTTTCGCCAGATAATGCTGAAATAGTGAATGAAGTAAACAGTAGTCTTGAACCTCCTCTGGTTATAATCGATTGTGCTGATGTTCAAAATGAAATCGATTATTGGAATTCTGCGGTTTATTGCTATGTTGTGGGGGCTAATCCTTCTGCTCATGTCATGGAGGGTTTCATATGAAGGGTTTGGAGGAATCATGGAGTGGAGAAAGTAGCTATGGCTAAGACTGGTATTTTTGTGGTTCGGTTCAGATCAATGGAGAAGAGGGTTTGGAGGAATCATGGAGTGTAGAGATAATATTAAGACAATTCCCACCTGGATTCAATTGCGTTTAGATTATCTTAGTAAGATAGTGGGTTGTGTGGATAAGATGATAAAAGTTAATCAAGCTACTGAGAAGAGAGATAAGCTGCAGTATGCGCGGGTTTTAGTGGAAGTTCAGATTGACCAGAAATTCCCTGAAGTAATATCATTCATGAATGAAAAAGACAAAGTTGTTCCAGTGGAGGTGTATTATGAATGGAAGCCTCGGGTCTGTAGTACTTGCAAGTTGCAAGGGGATGGGGCACAGTGCTGCTAACAGTGTCAAGGCTATTGTCAGGCAGGTATGGAAGCCTAAGGATACGATTGATGTGCAACAGAAACCAGAGGTTGTGGTGGTACCTAAGAAGCAGAATGAATTTATACAGGTAAGAAATCCAGCTAGGAGGACTCCCACTAGTCCTAAGACTGCTGAAACTCAAAATGGTTTTAAAGTGCTGAATGATAATGTTCCAAAGGTGTTAATTGGTGACATTGAGTGTGGTCAGAATAATCAGGGGACAGCAGGGGGCAAACCACCTCTTGGTGGCTATGGATAAGATTATAGTAGGGAATGTAAGGGGTATCAACAACCAACAGAAGAAAATAGATGTGAAAAGATTTTTGCATATGAATAAAGTTGGGCTTGTTGGACTCCTAGAAACAAAGGTGAAGGCCCATAACATGGGGAGCCTTTACCAGAGAGTCTTTCAGGGATGGTGTTTCAGTTCTAACTTCTCTTATCATAAGGGAGGTAGAATAGTGGTAGCTTGGAATCCTCATAGTTTTAATGTGGGAATTGTCTTCTGTTCCAGTCAAATAATTCATTGCAGCGTTAACTCAAGTGGAAATGGAAAAAGTTTCTGGTGATCTTTCCTTTATGCATCTAATGATGCAAATGAAAGAAACTTAGCATGGCAGGACTTGATTAAATTGCAAAATCAATCTAAATTGGTGACTATAATTGTGTTCTTTCCCCTGAGGAAAGAATTGATAAAGTTGTGAGAGCTCAGGAGTATGCTGCATTGTTAGATTGCATGACCATTTGTGGTATGCAGGATATTAGTAGTACTGGAAGCTTCTTTACCTGGAACAACAAGCAGCAGGGAGACCAGAGAGTTTTTTGTAAACTACATCGAGCTATGGTCAATCAAGCTTGGTTGGATGACTACCCTAATGATGTAGCTCACTTCATGCCAGAAGGTTCCTTTGATCATTTCCCCATTGGGGTGGCAGTATACCCTTGTATTGAATATGGAAAACGACCCTTTAAGTCAAATTTGTTAAAATCGAGATTCTAGTTTGAATCGAAAACGACCTATAGAAACGAATCGTAAAATCGTAAGATTCTACAAACACGTATAATCAAGATACTGCACTCAATCTTCATTGTATATGCTAAAATTATAAGTTAAAAGACCTAAAAATAAGAGAAAATAGTTATTTACCCACTATATTGGCAATAACTAACAATATATATCTATTATTTGCTTTGTTAGCATGATTTAAATTTGCGAGGTTTCCTCTAGTCAACAGAAATGTATAGAATCGTCTAGAATCGTAAAAAAGAATCGTCTACCATATTTTGAATCGTAAAATTGTAAGATTCTAAGATTTGAATTGCGATTTTAATAACTTTGCTTTAAGTACTTTCATATGTGGAGTGGGGCTGCAAATTTTCATCAGGTGATTGCAGAGGGATGGATAGATTATGTTAGAGGTTCTATGATGTTTCAGGTGGTGTCTAAAATGAAGAAAGTGAAAATCTTGTTGAAAGCTCTGAACAAGGAGGGTTATTCAGACATCCAGGGGAGGGACTTAAAAGCCCATGCTAAAATGTTGAATTGCCAAGCTGAGCTACAGAATAATGTGATGAATTTGGACTTCATACAGTCTGAGAATGATGCAGTAATGGAATACAAGAGAGTTCATAAGGATTATCTAACTTTCCTGGCTCAGAAAGCAAAACTATAGTGGTGTAAAGATGGGGATGATAATACCTCTCTTTTTCACCAATAATTAAACAGAGAAGATTACATAATACTGTATATGCCATACATGATTCCTCAGGGGTGTGAAGGGATAATCAAGAGGAGGTTAATGCTGCTTTTTTAGAGTACTTCAAAACTCTACTGGGTAGTACTATTGAGAATAGAGAAAAAGTTAAAGCTGCTGTGATTGCAATGGGACCTGTGGTGAACTCAGAACATATGGAGTTACTTAATAGACCCTACACAGCAGATGAGGTGAAGCAGGCTCTATTTGCTATTCTAGGAAACAAGTCTCTTGGGCCAGATGGATATGGTTCCCACTTTTTCAAAGATTCATGGTCCATCATTGGTGCTGATGTTATAAGTGTAGTGTTGGAGTTTTTCTTTACAAGTAAGCTTCTAAAGGAGTTAAATGTTACTGTGTTAACCTTAATTCCTTAAATAAGTTGTTCAAATTCTGTGGGTGACTTTAGACCTATTGCTTGCAGTAACACCCTATATAAGTGCATTACCAAGATGTTATGTAATAGGCTTAAGCTTATTTTAACTGATATTATTGCTGAAAAATCAGGGAGCCTTTGTACATGAAAGATTCATCGTTCATAACATCATGGTCTGTTAAGATTTGGTTAGGCATTATGGAAGGCTGAATGTGCAGTCTAGCTGCATCATGAAACTTGACATGAGGAAAGCTTATGATACAATTGAATAGGATTTTTTTAGAAGAAATGTTGCATGCTCTTCAATTTCCTAGTCATTTCATAAAGCTTGTAATAGTGTGTGTCAAAACACCTAGATTTACTCTTATGGTTAATGGGTCCTTAAATGGCTTTTTTGAATCTAAAAGAGGGTTGAGGCAGGGGGACCCTATCTCCCTTTTGCTGTTTGTCATTTGTATGGAGTATCTCTCCAGGCTAATGAGGAAAATTCAAGAGTCTTCTAGATTTTCTTTTCACCCTAGATGTAAAATGGTTGGTTTGAACCACGTATTTACAGATGACATAATATTATGTTATAAAGGTGAGTTCCCTGCAGTATATACTATGTTGCAGGCTTTCGAGCTCGTCTCTGTCACATCTGGTTTAAAGGTGAATGAACAAAAGTTTGACTTCTATACAGCAGGCATGAATTATGAGACAATAAGAAGAATTGAAGAGGTTTTAGGCTTCAATCATAGCAGCTTGCCATTTAAATATCTTGGCATTCCCATTTGTGCTAAGAAAATAGGTGTTGCTGAGTGCAAGAGCATTGTTGAAAAGATGATTGCAAGGATAAAGGTGTGGAGTAGTAGGAACATCTCATATGCAGGCAGGGTCCAACTTATCAATTATGCCCTGATCAGCCTTCATGTCTATTGGTCACAAGTGTTTATATTGCCCAAAACTATTCTGAAGGAGGTGCAACAAATTTGCAGGGCTTTCCTTTGGAGTGGTAGTTGGTTTAGCTGTAAACCTGGAAATGTGGCCTGGCAAAAGCTATGCAAGCCCAAACAGGAAGGTGGGCTAGACTTCAGAGACATTGTGGCATGGAACAAAACTGCTTTGGGTAAATATGTTTAGGCTATCAATGCAAAACAAGACAATATGTGGATAAAGTGGGTTAATGAAGTTTATATCAAGAGTCAGGATTGGCTTCAGAGACATTGTGGCATGGAACAAAGCTGCTTTGGGTAAATATGTTTAGGCTATCAATGCAAAACAAGACAATCTGTGGATAAAGTGGGTTAATGAAGTTTATATCAAGAGTCAGGATTGGTGGGACTATGTGCCACCTGCTGATAGCTGTTAATACTGGAAACAAGTGTGTAAAGTGAAGGAAGAGATGAAAATGTTTATTACTCAGCAAGATCTTAATAGCATTTCCAAGTACAGTGTAAATTAAATGAACAAGAAATTGAAGGGAGCGAATGAGAAGGTCTACTGGGACAAGTTTGTATGGAATAGACTTGCAATCCCTAAACATAGAGTTATTAGTTGGATGGTGATGCTGATGAAGCTCAGAACAGCTGATACGCTCTTACAACTGGGTGTAAGAGTGATCAGTGTCAGTTGTGTGCAGATGGTGTGGAATGAAATGAACACATGTTCTTCAAATGTGAATATGCTAGAACTGTTCTAAAAAAAGTGAATACTTGGTTGAAGATCAAAAGCTCCGAGTTTTCGTTTCATAGGTTGATGTTATTCCTTAGCAAAAGTAAGCATTCTTGTGTGAAGAAAAGGATCATTGCGGCAACATTGGCAGGTGTGGTCTACACTATTTGGTGGGCTAGGAATGAAGCAATCTGGAATGGTGTAGCCTGGTTACCAAAGAAGATTTTTAACAAGATTCAACAGCTGGTAATGTGTAGAGTGCAAATAATTATCCCTAAGAGGATAAATGCTAGAGATAGGCAGTGCGTGGCTTGAAGAGATAAATATACATATTGTATAGTTTTTCCTGTTTTTTTAGGTAGGGGGGTCCAACCTAGTTGGACTGCCCTCCTAAGGAAACGTATAGGTTGTAAATGTTGTTTTTGGTGGTATACAATTTTCTTTAATTAGCAAAAAAAAATCTTTTACTTGATCTAGAATAGGCAGTTTCAAGGGAGGGGGTTTCGGGGGCAAGCGAGGGTTTTATGGGGCAAGCGAGGGTTTTATGGGACAAGGGTGGGGTGGCGGGGTAGGGGAGGGGGTTTCAAGGGCGGGGAGACGATGGTGATCACCTGACAACAACAGCATAGGCGGAGGAGACAGAGAGAATAGAACATCAGCTGTAACAACAAAAACATAGTAGCAACAACAATAAGAAAGTGGCGGCAGCGAGCGGTCAATGTTATCAGGATCGGGATCCTACTTTGGATCGTAGGGGTTGGTAGGATCGAATCGGTGGGATCGGATCGTAGGATCGTAAGATCCTACAATTCCGTAAAATAGAGATAATTATGATAGAATATGGTGAGAAACTCATGTTAAAAATTTACACAAATTAATAACGACTTATTTAACAAATGGTGATATTTTTTCAATACTATAAGATTGAAGTAACATGCTGCTGCACCGCTAGTTCACGTAACGCTAGCATCACCAAGGGAAAAGAAAGGCGACGTTAGCATCACCAAGGGAAAAGAGAGAGAGAAACGGTGCAGCTGCCCCACTAGTTCACGTAACGCTAGTTTGCTCACCAAGAACCAAATCAAGCGTAATTGAGTATTAACAAAATAGGGTTGAGAAATGATAATAAAATTGGCAAAATGATACAAGTTTGCTGAAAAATGACATAGAGTCAGTAATGATGATATGAAACACACCAATAATGACATGAAACATTTATATTAGTTCACACATGTGAGATATTGTTACACGATAAGGTATGGTGTAACATGTTACACCCAATTAAGATGCGCTCATTCTAAATAGAATGAATTCGTGAAAAGGTTTTAATGGTGGATACTTAATTAAGCGTAAATAGGTAATATGATAAAAATTCTATTATATACTATGGTACATAGATTGTTAAGCTCCGATCCCTGAAATAGTTAGTCGTCATATAATTGAGTATTAAGTATGTTTTGTTGATGATTTTTCTGACTATACCTTGATTAATCTAATGAAAAATTGTTTATATGTCATTTCTCAATTTCTTAACCTTCTAAAATTTGTTGTCCATTTATATTTAAGCACTTTTCTAAGTGACCGGGGGGGGGTCTAACATTTGACTATAAGTAAGTTTGATGCGTCACTTAAGTAGTATGAGGCTCAGTCAGTTGCACAAGGTTTTAACTATCAAGTTATTACCAAAACACAAAAGTATCTTGATTGATAAATTACCTGCCTAAAGAACTGAAATACCTAGGAAAAAATTAATGCTCCAAATTCGAACTCGAGAAATTTAGAGAGCTTATTTTGTTTGGTTTTACTGCTTAAGTAATCTAGAAGAAGAATTTGCCAATAACAAGAGAGAAAATTTTGGGAGGACGAAACTGAAAGAATTTGAATAGAAGAACAAGAAGGTTTCGAGAAAGCTCATGATGGTGCAATCAAGAATAAAAACCCAATAAAATGGTGAAAAAGAATAGTAGCAACCAAAGGCAGCCACCACAAGCAACAACCAAATGCATGCCATCACCGCCACTGCCAACCACCACTTTCCCTTCTCCTTTCTCTATCCTCTATGACCAAGAGAAAAAAAAAATAGAGATAAATTAGGCTTAATGTGCAGAAAATTTGGGGCAAAAATTATGAACACCTATGTTCCAATTTAGCCATGAGTTACATTATTCGCTAGTTGATGATTTTGTTTTTGCCCAGAAGCTAGTTAAAGATGAGACTTATGTTGAGAGCCTTAAAATCTGAGAAAGTCCAAAGTCCCCAAGGGCAAAGTCTCCAGAGATCCCGCAAACATGGTTAAACTAGCTCGGGTGTTTTTCCAAAAAAGCCCCTCCGAAGCTCAAGTCAGATGTGAATGAGGTAGAGAGAAAAATGAATATTACCAGCTGATTCACAATAACTCCAAGAAGAATAAAGTACAATCAGACATCCTCGTATCAAGAATCTATTACCAATAGCCAGAAACGCACTTCAACAAACCAAGAATATCTTCATCTTCTATTACTCAGTACTTGAAACCCATTGCTCGAAACATGAAGGATCGAGCAAAAACGCAGACATTGATTGAACGAGAAGTCTCAAACAATTCTTGAAATCTTGACAAAGTTTCAACGTACATGATAAAACATCAATCAATTAAGGAAGCTTAAGTAATAATTGATTTCGTCAAGAACCCTAACATGATCCAGATTTCAACAACTTCTCACAAAAGTCTTATATCATCAAGAAGAATCGCACAAAAAGTTGCAGATGAAGATGAAAGAAAATAGCATTTTTTTTAACGAAGAACCCTACAAAATTGGGGAAAAAAACTCAATAACCAACAATTATTTGGTTCAAGGTTCGAAAAGATAATTTGTGTGAAAATAGAAAATAAACAGGCAAATTGAAACCTTAATTGCTCAATTCCGAGCTTGAATTCGAAAATTTCGAACAAAGAAATTTGGGAAAAAATATGATAGAATATGGGATTTGTTTGAACAAAGTGTTTATGCGGAATTATAGAGCTAGGATTCGAATCCCGTTTTGATACCATGCTAATTTTGGCGTTTGAACTCCATTAATGGAGTTCATGGAAGAAGGAAGTGAGAAGAGGGGAGGAGAGAGAGAAACTCTATTGAATTATATGATCTACATTTTATTATTTGATTAAAGGTAAAAAGAATAATTGCAACACTAATATATTTATATAGCTTTTTATCTAATAACAACTCTAACAAACTAATACTTAACAACTAACAACCTAAGTAAACATCTAAAGCTCCAACACTTAATGAAGAGGCAAATATGCCATCGGAGCAGTGGATCTGTGCCGTGGCTGTATTATTATGAAAAAGCCATCTTCAGATATTTTAGGTGACATATCTTTCCAAAGGATCTTACCATGCCTTGCCTTTAATGTCGCGATGTCTAGAGGGAGAACGCCTGCTTTGGCCACACCCTTGCCTGTTGCGACATTGCGTATCCTATTTCATTGCATGTTAATGCTCGTCGTTGTCTTTGCTTGCTTTCTTCTATTAGTTCACGCTTCATCAAATTAGTCTTCAACTCATCAAACCCAATAACTATATGTTAAAATCATGTGCACCATCCACTCTCTCTCCTCTATTGAGTTTTTTCACATTGGTAAAAACATAGCAGGTGAAAGTAATGTTTGGGCAGGAGTTTCAATACTCCTACTACCACCCCCTATATACATAGCTACAAAACTTTGACAAAAAGCAAAAGCTAGTGTGAAAGCTGTCAAATGAATAGTGCAATGTAGTAGTATAAATAAGGTGCTTGTGTGTGAATTGTTTGTGTGCCCAACCGTAGCTTCTTTGTGAGTGTAGTTAAGAGTTTAGTTACTCTTTGTGAGTGTAAGAAAGAAAGAGCTATATGCTCATTTCCTTTGTATCGTGTGAGTAAGAATGAATAGTTGGTAATATCAAGTGTTCTAAATGTGCACTAATAGTTACTCTTGTTTGCACTAATAATCCTTCCACATAAATTACCCCAAAATATCTTACAATTGGTATCAGAGCCATTCGTTCCGTTAACTTTTTCGGGACTATTTTTGGCAAATTATCGGTCGGGGACCGATATATCGCAGTGGTATAGTCAAAATAATTTTGGCTATCTTAACGGTCGGGGACCGTATTGCGAGGTGATTTTCCATTATTAGTGCACAGTCCAAGATTGTGAAGCTTGTTGGTCGGGGACCAAGCTTACTTGTGTATTGTCGGGCAACACCAAGTCACAAATGGCGGATATTGCTAGTTCATCTAGTAATATTGAGAAACTCAACAATGGAAATTACATTATGTGGAGCACACGTATGCAATTCTATTTGTTGGAACAAGATCTTTGGGGTATAGTCGGTGGTAGTGAAGTTACAATACCAATCGACCCAGAAGAGTTAAAGAAGTGGAAGATTAGGGCCAGAAGAGCCATGTACGTGCTAGCAGCAACCGTCGAGGACGAGTTGCTATACCGCATCAAGGATGCGAAGACACCCAAGGAGGCGTGGGACACCCTTGCAGCTTTATTCTCTAAGAAGAACGATGCTGAACTTCAGCTTCTCGAGAATGAGTTGTTGTCGATCTAGCAGAACAACATGACGGTGAACCAATATTTCACCAAAGTTAAAACTTTGTGTGAGCAAATCACAAAGTTAGATCCTGAAAATCCCATCACAGAGACGAGGATGCGCAGGATTATTATCCGTGGCTTAAAGCCTGGATATAGTAGTCTTGTCATGGCGATCCGAGGTTGGGCTACACAACCATCTCTAATTGAGTTCGAAAATGTGTTGGCCAACCAGGAGGCTCTAGAAAATCAGATGTCTGGAGTTTCTGTCAAGGATGAAGAGAAAGCTCTTTTTGGCAACAAGAAGTCAAATAAGGGAGGTGATAAGACAGGCGAATCGAGTAATCAACCTGGCAAGTTAAACAGACAGTCAGGGGGATTCATAAAGGGACAACGTAGAGGAGGCTTCCGTCGAGGGGGAGCTCGACAAGATCGACAACAAGACGAGAAGGAAGGGAAAAATCAAACACTGCGAGATGTCGTGCGTTATAACTGCAAGAAGAAGGGACACTATGCTCGAGACTGTTGCTCTAAACCAGCAGAAGGGAATGCTGCAACTTCGGTGGAGCATGAAAGCCGAAGTGAAGTCGAGTGGGATGCACAAGCATCCTACGCAGTTGAAGAGGAACAGATCAGACACCTTTGGGTATAATTTGAAACTTTCTCCCCAAGTTTCTCTCGGCGTATGTTTCACTAACGTACTCTGTCGCCATGGCAAGGAAGGCGGCTGGGAAGGCTCAAGGTAGTAACTCTGGGAAACAGAAAGAAAAAGCTAGAGGTCCGACATCGGAGTCTCAAGCTCTTCGCACAAAGTCGATGGATGAAATATTAGGCGTGGAGGCTTTGGATTTTGGGTTAGGAATTGACGAGATTCTGACGCCAAAATCGTCCATCCAACATCTTCAACAACAATCTGATGTGAGGCATACATTTAATGATTGGTTGCAATCTCTTCATAGGAGTGATTCCAATGATCAGAGATTTGTTAAAGAAGGTGAAGGTAATCCTCTTCCTATTTTACATCAATTGAATGATGTTGCTTCTGTGGAGCATTCTGTCGAACACTTGGTGAGTCCAGTAATTAATGTTGAGAAATATCAATCAAATGAGGATAATATTGTTAAGATTGAATTAGAAGACATTCAAGATGAAATACAATATTGGAATTCCTCTGTCATCTGTTATGTATTAGGTGCTAATCCACCAATACATGTGATGGATGGATTTTTTCGAAAGAGTGTGGAAGGCTTACAAAGTGGATAAAGTGGCATTGATTAAAAAGGGGATTTATCTAGTGAGATTTCCAGCAATGGATTCACGAGATAAAATAGTGAGTGGACATTATTTCTTCGATAAAAAACCATTGATTGTGAAACCTTGGTCACCTGAAATTGATTTTGAGAAGGAAGAAATTAAAACCATTCCTATTTGGGTTCAGTTGAAGATTGCTCTGAAATATTAGGGAGAAAAGTCTTTACATAAGATTGTGGCTCAACTAGGAGATCCAATAAAACGTGATGAAGCAACACGCAATAGAGAGAAACTGCAATTTGCTAAAATTTTAGTGGAAATGAATATTGATCAAGTCTTTCCTGATCATGTTTTCTTCCTGGATGAATATGGGGAGAAGATTAAGGTGAAGGTAGAGTATGAATGGAGGCCCATAAGATGCAGTACTTGTCATAATTTTGGGCATGAAACAGCTGATTGCAGAATTCAGAGAGTGAGAAAGGAATAGGTTCCTAAGCAGACTCAAAAACCAGTTGTGCAAGCAGCTCCTGCACAGGAGGTGGTTAGAGTGATGGCACCAGCAACTATAGTGCCTGATGTTGATCCAGATGGCTTTCAAAAGGCTCTTAGGCATATTAAGGTAAGGACTACTAGTACTGAACCTACTAGTACTGGTAATTCTTTTAACACCTTAATACAAGAAGCTGCAGCAGAACATCAAGATATTATACAGCAGGATATTGGTGACAATTGGACAGATGGTGGTGGGAGAGAGGCATCTCTTCCTATTGATAGGCGTGTCGCGCACCTAATAAAAATAAATAACCTAACTGATCCTCCTAACTATGTAGTAGGGTAAGTCAGAGTCGATCCCACAGAGAGAAAGTTGTTCTATGATTAGCCCTTAAGTAATGGTAAGACTAAAGGAGATTTAATATCAAGAATAATGGTGGAATAAACTATACTAATCAATCTATAAATAAAAGACTCTATAGTTAAGTATCCCCACTAGCATGAATTAATACAACAATAATTTCTACCCCAAACTAGTCAATTAAATGCTCACAAGGAAAAGTACACCCTATAAAATACCATAAACCTCTCCCGAGTATCTATGGCTTCTCTAATATGCACTCAAGCCTACTCCCGTGGAATCATGCAAATTAAAGACATTAAACGCGGCACTCTAACTTCCTAACAATCCATTCTACCTACTCCCGTGGAGAACTTCATGTCCTTAATTGAAATATTCAAATCCGTCAAAACCCAACTCCCGTTGTGATCAAGACAAAGGAATCATAACAATACTAGTTATCCCTAATCTAGTATTGGAATATGCACAATCAATTAAGAAAGAACAATTCAACAATTAGTTTGGGAATTTAAAGAAATAATCATGAATTAATTCACACTAGGGTTCAACTTAACCATAGATTACAAAACTATGTAAGCAAAATTGAAATAAATAAAGAAAATAGAGAAGAATAATAAAACATCATAAAATAAAACAAGGAGAAAAGAAGAAGAAAAGAGATACTTGAATTAATGGAAGGAAGGTGGAGTCTTGAAGAACAATGGAGATCTACAAGTTTCTCTCTCTAACTTCTCTTTCTAAAAACCCTAAGTATAAACTAATAATGATGATATAATTACAAACTCCCAAAAACCTCCCCTCGAAAATAAGGGTTAAAGTCCTATTTATATGCTAAGATTAACATAAACCGACATAAGTTAGGTTACGCGGAAGATACGACATTACAGCAGGTTACACGGGCAAGCAACATATTGCACGGGCGTGCAGGGTCATGCACGGTCGAGCGAAATCTCGCTCGGTCGTGCGAGCGAGGCAGAAGCTTCAGTGACTTTTGATTGCAGGTTGCACGGCCGAGCAGATATCCGCACGGGCGTGCGGTCGAGACAGTGGCTTCAGCTCAACTTTGAACAGCTGTAACTTTTGATCCAGAGCTTTGTTTCACACATGCAATATATCGTTGGAAAGCTCTTGAAGTCTAGTTTCCAACCTCATTATCATTCTTGAGTCAAAATTTACGAGTGAAATGGTGAAGAGGTGTCATATTTCGCACAAGTACACAAAGTCATGTGTATCTTCTTCACTTTCAATCCGTTTTGGGCACATGATATATCGTTTTGAAGGTCATCTACACGCCTAAATCATCATGTCCTCAAATAGGAGTCCAAAGTACCTGAGATTACATCAAAAGACCAAACAACCCGTGAAAGCATCGTAGCTTACGAAAATGGACCTAAATATGCATAAATGCAAGTAAATGCTCTAATACTACAAGAAAATGCACCCTAATATGCAACTAAATGATGTTAGAATATGCACTTATCAAACTCCCCCAAGCTAAACCATTGCTTGTCCCCAAGCAATAAGACATAAACATTGGAAAAGAAAGACGACCTACAATATAGGACTACAACAGGGCTAAACACTCAACTGAAAACACAAGAGATAAAATCACTACACAAACCAAGCATTAATACAAGCTCGAACAAAGCCACATAGCATGCCATGTATCGCAATCGACTCTCCAATCATACCACATACCATCTCTCCCAATTTAGGTTTAACCAAACCTGACAGATCTCACTATAGTCATGTGCGCTCAAATCTCTCATGTGTTTAAAGGATAAATGATAACACTCAACCTAAAACAAGTCGACTCAGATGAAACATAAACTCTTTAACTTTGACTTTTTGACTCACTTAATACTCAACAATACAATACACAATGATCAAGAGGACTTTTAAGGGTTGTAATGGGGTTGAGGTTAAAGGTATGGAAAATAATTTGGGAATTGTGGTGGAAAAATCAAGAAGGGGGAGCATTATATAACTGAAAACATGACCAAGAAAAGTCACAACAACTCCATGCAACAACCAACAATCTCCAACTATAATCAACAACACTTTTCACTCAAGAAATTCAATCATAACCCTTTTTATTTCACTTTATTCACAACTTTTTTTTCTACTTCTTTTTCATTTCATTTTTCACCTTTTTTTTCTTTTTTTTTTCGAACTTTCAATTCAATTTCAAAGCTCACTAAACATACTTTTCCATCCTTCTAAACTACAAATAGAGCACTTCAATTCAATACAAACCAAACCAAAACTAATACTCGCTTCCCCAAGCTAGGCTTAGGACAAATATCGAATGAGGCCAATGGCTTGTAATGTAGGTAGCAATCAAACATAGTCAGAAAGGCTCAGCGGGGTTAGAGGAAGGATAATATGAAAACAAGAATAACTCTGGAGCTGAGATCATGAAATAGAATGCCTCAATCATATCAAAATGTATGCACTAGCAAATATCAAGGAGTACTAAGTCAAAATCATGATCAATGCGACAACTAAGGAACTAATCACACATGAAAGAACATAACTGACACAGATACGCCAGTTTATAGGCACATAAGCTCACTTAGTTTAAGGTGTCTGCACAATAAAGCTAAATCGAGCCAGAGAGAGATCAATCAATCTTACCACAAACAATCAATTGCGAAACAATCGTGCTATGAAGAATCATGAACAAGATGAATTATGCTTAGGAATTGTAGTAAAATATCAGCAAGGTTCTCAATAAGTGCTAGCAATAGTCCCATAGATGCAACTAAAATGACATGAAATCTAATATGAGATGAAATATGCCAATGCAACTATGAAAGCAATACAATATTTTTGGTTACACGTAAACTCCCACTCCTAGTGAGCGGTACAAACCGTGCAACATCCTACGAAAGCAATGAAAAAAAAACTACTCTAGATGCAACTAACATGCGCTAAGTAATGATGACAAACATCCTCCCCCAAGCTAAATGACACATTGTCCTCAATGTGAACAAAGAGGAATTAAATGAGGGAGAGGTACAACTTACAAAAGGGGTGGGTAATCAAAGGGAGTGTCAAAAAGCATCGACACCTCCACCACAATCGATAGTTGTAATGAGGCAGTGAACTTAGCCAAAAAAATTGGCTATGCTTGTACCTAGCAACAGACTTCGTCACACATTAGCAAAGTTAGTCAAACCAAAATAAATAAAAAAAATTAACAAAGTCGGGTTGCCTCCCGATAAGCGCTGATTTAAGGTCTTGCATGACCGTTTAAGACTAGTAGATCACTCATAATAGTTCAATGCTCTAAGAAGCTTATCATATGTTCCTGCAAACATCTCAGAGCATATTATATAAGAGTGGAAAGGAAAAATGAAAAAATTTAGTACTAAAAAATTACTAAAACTACAAAAAGAAAAATCAAAGGAAAAATTATATTTACAAGAAGAAGAAAAAGAAAAATTATTAGTCTTTTTACATGACTCAAAAGAAGGAAAAGAAACTAAATTTACATTATTTACATTATCATAAAAGTCATTCAAGAAGGGAGGAAGAAGGAACGATGGAGGATATAATATAGGGGAAGAAGGAATAAGATCAAGTTTTTTAGAAAAAGGAACATGAGACTCAAAAACTATAGGTGGTACCGATAAAGACTCATACATCACTTCACTCTCGACATGACTTTCCTCCAAAGAGGAAATTTCAACAAAGGGCTCTTCCACCTTTAAAATATCCATCACATTGCTCTCTCCTATAATTTGATCATCATCCTCATAACTTTCATTCTCTATACAACCGGCATCATCAACATCATAAATATACGGTTGGGGATGAGAATTTTGAGTGTAATAATCAAATTCATATTGGGGTGAGGGGTTAAAATCATTCACTAACGTCACATCACACGAAGAAAAATCATGTGAAGTAGATTGACAATTTGAGCAATAAGGAGGTGTTGTAATATGCATCTCGGATGAAAAGGATGGTCTAGAAGATAAAGACATATCCCACTCATAATTATTCTGAGCCAACCACTCAATTTGATCCCAACAATAATCAAGTGATTGAGATAGAAATTGACCATCAGACATAGACTCCAATACCTCCCTAGTTTATTCATTTAAACCCTCATAAATCACTAGGCACATATCCCAAATTTCAATTCCATGGTTAGGACCAACAAAATCGCCAAGTCTATAATAGTATTTCCAAAACAATTCATTCTCATATTGAAGAAAAGAAAAAATTGCTCTAGAATTACTAGCAAAAATATTGGGTTCATGGAACATGTATGGTAATTCATGAGAACTCATGCAAAAATTGGGAGAATTTTGATATCATGCATCAAAACTATAAACATGAGAACCACAAGAATTATGACTATGGTGCCTATCAGAAGAATTATCCCCATCAAAATAATAATATGACTCCATGATACGAAAAAAAAAGAAAAAAAAATATATTCACAAAAGAAAGGAAAAAATATATATACAGTCTAGTCTCACCAAAAAATAAAAACTAAATAAAACAAACTATCTCCCCGGCAACGGCGCCAAAATTTGATAGGCGTGTCGCGCACCTAACAAAAATAAATAACCTAACTGATCCTCCTAACTATGTAGTAGGGTAAGTCAGAGTCGATCCCACAGAGAGAAAGTTGTTCTATGATTAGCCCTTAAGTAATGGTAAGACTAAAGGAGATTTAATATCAAGAATAATGGTGGAATAAACTATACTAATCAATCTATAAATAAAAGACTCTATAGTTAAGTATCCCCACTAGCATGAATTAATACAACAATAATTTCTACCCCAAACTAGTCAATTAAATGCTCACAATGAAAAGTACACCCTATAAAATACCATAAACCTCTCCCGAGTATCTATGGCTTCTCTAATATGCACTCAAGCCTACTCCCGTGGAATCATGCAAATTGAAGACATTAAACGCGGCACTCTAACTTCCTAACAATCCATTCTACCTACTCCCGTGGAGAACTTCATGTCCTTAATTGAAATATTCAAATCCGTCAAAACCCAACTCCCGTTGTGATCAAGACAAAGGAATCATAACAATACTAGTTATCCCTAATCTAGTATTGGAATATGCACAATCAATTAAGAAAGAACAATTCAACAATTAGTTTGGGAATTTAAAGAAATAATCATGAATTAATTCACACTAGGGTTCAACTTAACCATAGATTACAAAACTATGTAAGCATAATTGAAATAAATAAAGAAAATAGAGAAGAATAATAAAACATCATAAAATAAAACAAGGAGAAAAGAAGAAGAAAAGAGATACTTGAATTAATGGAAGGAAGGTGGAGTCTTGAAGAACAATGGAGATCTACAAGTTTCTCTCTCTAACTTCTCTCTCTAAAAACCCTAAGTATAAACTAATAATGATGATATAATTACAAACTCCCAAAAAACTCCCCTCGAAAATAAGGGTTAAAGTCCTAAGATTAACATAAACCGACATAAGTTAGGTCACGCGGAAGATACGACATTACAGCAGGGTGCACAGGCAAGCAACATATTGCACGGGCGTGCAGGGTCATGCACGGTCGAGCGAAATCTCGCTAGGTCGTGCGAGCGAGGCAGAAGCTTCAGTGACTTTTGATTGCAGGTTGCACGGCCGAGCAGATATCCGCACGGGCGTGCGGTCGAGACAGTGGCTTCAGCTCAACTTTGAACAGCTATAACTTTTGATCTAAAGCTTTGTTTCACACACGCAATATATCGTTGGAAAGCTCTTGAAGTCTAGTTTCCAACCCAGTTAGAATTACCTCATTATAATTCTTGAGTCAAAAGTTACGAGTGAAATGGTGAAGAGGTGTCATATTTCGCACAAGTACTCAAAGTCATGTGTATCTTCTTCACTTTCAATCCGTTTTGGGCACATGATATATCGTTTTGAAGGTCATCTACGCGCCTAAATCATCATGTCCTCAAATAGGAGTCCAAAGTACCTGAGATTACATCAAAAGACCAAACAACCCGTGATAGCATCGTAGCTTACGAAAATGGACCTAAATATGCATTAATGCAAGTAAATGCTCTAATACTACATGAAAATGCACCCTAATATGCAACTAAATGATGTTAGAATATGCACTTATCACCTATCAACAATGGATAGGTTGTTGTGTTGGAACGTCCGAGGGATCAATAATACTAAAAAACAGAGGGATGTGAAGGAGTATATTCACAGATTCTCTATTGGTATTGTTGGTCTTTTGGAGACAAAGGTAAAGACTCCTAATCTAGGGAGTCTTTATCAAAGAATTTTTACAGGTTGGTGTTTTACTTCTAATGCTAGCTATCATAATAGTGGAAGAATAGTTCTAGCATGGAAACCAGGATGTTTCACAGTAAACATTATTAAGGGTACAAGTCAGTTATTACACTGCTTCATTCAACCTTTGAGTGGGGCGAATGGATTTTTTTGTACCTTCGTTTATGCTTTTAATGAAGGTGCAAAGAGAATGGAGTTATGGGATGATTTGAAAGCCATCAATACTCAGCAGCCATGGTTGTTATGTGGAGATTTTAACAATGTTATGAATACTGATGAGAGGTTGGGATCTCTAGTAAGAGAAGCAGAAATCAGAGATATAAGAGAGTGCATGGCTGAATGTGCTGTTAATGATATTAAGAGCTCAGGCAGTTTTTTTACTTGGAATAATAAGCAGCATGGGGCAGCTAGAGTCTTCTCAAAGCTTGATAGGATGCTTGCTAATCAAGCTTGGCATGAGATGTTTGAATCAGCTGAAGTGAATTTTCAATGTGAGGGTGATTTTGATCACTCCCCAGCATTACTCTCTGTGTTCCCTAATATGGGTGGAGGTAAAAAACCTTTCCGGTATTTTACTATGTGGAAGGGAGCAGCTCAGTTCCTGAATATTGTTGGACAGGCATGGTCATCTACAATCCAAGGCTCTAAGATGTTTAGAGTTACACAGAAATTAAAGCTTGTCAAGGTTGCTTTAAAGGAGCTAAATAAAACTGGATTTTCAGATTTACAAGTGGCTGAGATCAAAGCACATCAACAAATGCTTGAAGCTCAGAAACAACTACAATTGCATCCTGGTGATAACCTGTTAGCGGAAGCAGAGCTTGCAGCAGTCAAAGAGTACAAAGAGAAGCATACAGCTTATCTTTCTTTCTTAAGTTAGAAGGCAAAAATGGATTGGCTAAAAGATGGTGATGAGAACACTAGATTGTTTCATCAAAGCATTAAAGCCCGGAAGTTGCAAAATCAGGTATATTGTATTAATGATGAATATGGTGTTTGGCATGATACAGCAGATGCAGTATCAGAGGCTTTCTTATCGTATTGTAAAAATTTGCTTGATAATAATG
This sequence comes from Beta corolliflora, assembly GCA_947648045.1. Lineage (NCBI taxonomy): Eukaryota > Viridiplantae > Streptophyta > Magnoliopsida > Caryophyllales > Amaranthaceae > Beta > Beta corolliflora. The sequence continues at coordinate 880,548 of CANSZD010000435.1, forward strand.
TGATGAATAGACCTCATGTGATACCACAAATTGTGCAAGCAGGACCATTAGTAACTGATGAACATCTTGCTATATTAAATGCTCCTTATACTAGAGAGGAAGTCAAGCAAGCCTTGTTTTCTATTCCAGGGAGCAAGGCTCCTGGACCAGATGGCTTTGGCTCTTTCTTTTATAAAGATGCATGGAGTATTATAGGAGATGATGTAGTAGAGGCTGTATTGGAAACATTACAAAGTGGGAAAGTATTGAAGGAATTGAATAATACTTCAATCACTCTGATCCCCAAGACTAGATGTCCTCATAATGTATCTGAATACAGACCTATATCTTGCTGCAATACTTTATATAAATGTATAACTAAGGTACTGAGTGGAAGACTTAGGCAAGTACTACCTGATATAATTGTAGAAAATCAGGGGGGATTTGTTCATGGGCGTTTCATTGTCCATAATATAATGGTAATTGGGCGGGCGCGGATGTGTCGTCGTCGTGCACCGCACCCGGCCAAAGATAAAATTTCTCCTACTCTCTTCTACACTAAGGTAGTATAGTGGAAGTAGGGGTCGTATCCACAGGGAAACAGGGACGAGTTTATATTCAGCGTGATTCGAAACCTCGATTAAGCTAAGGGCCGAGAAACCTAATACTAATTACAAAGGGGGGGTTTCAAGTTGATTTACGAACAAACTAAAACTAACTAGCATATAAACAAAATGAGAAATCAATTATGGAAAGATCTTGAATCCGATTAACATCCACTTCAATTCATTATCGATCCTTGAACATCCACTCTAATTATTTCCATAATTATCTATTGTCGAGAATTAATCTCGTGTTCTCCTTATTCTTAGTTGAATAGCACGATCAGCGTGACTATAAAACCCTAACTAAAGGATAACCTAGTCCGATCTGCGTCTAAATTCAATCCAATAGCAGCAATAAACACAGAGAACCAATAGACCTGCTAATGTCATACACGCGATAAACATTCAACAGTTGATTCAATTTCCCTAAGAAATAACCGAGAAGATCTGCATCTGAGTTACTCCCTAGTTTGCTACCAAATGATAAAAGAACAAAACAATCCGATTCTATTCTTAAATCTAGCATTAGATTAATCACACAATCAAACTAGTAACGTTCCTAGCATAATTATGCAACAATCATAAATCACAAGCATAGAAATTGAACCATAATCAAGGAAAAGAGAAAGAGAGGAAAGATCTCACAATAACGGTTGAAGCTTCATGTTAATTGATCCAAGAACAGTTCAAGCTACAATCCGATAGCAAAAACCAAATCCATAATTGAAATCCCTAAAAACTAAACTAAGAAATGAAAACTAAAACTAGGAAATGAAGAACAAAAACTAAGAAATGGAAATGAAGAACAAAGAGGAACGAAGAAGGAAAGATGAAAAGAGAATCATGAAGAAGGAAGGATGAGGAGAGGAACTCTCCCCTCAAGCTTGCCACTCCAAGGTCTACATTTCAGCTCTCCTCTTCGTACTTCTCTTCATCTCCCCTCAAAAGTTAGGTTTTAGGAGCTTTAAAACCCCGCACAAAATCGTGGCCCCAAGCCGACTTAACAGTCGCGAGTCGCGCCACTGATCGCGAGTCGCGAAGATCGCACTGCCAAACCGCACAAAATGGCACGGACAAGGGTCGCGAGTCGCGACATTACTCGCGAGTCGCGAGGGCATGCTTGCTCGCGAGGTGCGAGTAAGCTCGCGAGTCGCGAGCGCCGTGGCCGGGCAGCACGTCTGGCCGCGCGCCGAGCTGTGCGGCCCAGTGGTATCTGTGCGAGCCGAAGCTTGCGGTAGTGCGATGGCTTGTCTTCTCGGGCGAGGCCGGCTGGGAGCCGAGCCTGGGAGGGGCGAGGCTTGCGATGCTTGGTTGGTGATGACGCCGGGCTCGCTTAGGCTTGCGGTGGAGCGTAGCTTGCGGTGATGCTTGGGTTGCGGTGATGCTTGGCTTGCGATGATGCTTGGCTTGCTCGGCTCACATGCATTTCACCTTGGAAGCTCGGAATCCATGACATTAACACAACTTATATCGCAAAACTCCGAACTTCCGCTAAGGATGATTTATATGCAAACCTTAACAATTACGAACAAATCCCTTAGCAATGTGCACCTAAAATACCACAAGAACATCGTATAACTTGAGCGTATCAAATACCCCCACACTTGAACTTTACTCGACCTCGAGTAAACTCAAAAATGAGAAATACCAATTAAATCATCGCCCAAGCTATCGAAACCAACCTACACTCCCCATCAACTACATCATCATCATCACATCTTAACAAAATACGCTCAAAACCTAAACGTAAGGGATGATGATTCCCCCACACTTAGATTCAAGCTCACCCTGAAATATACAAAGACGCGACAACAATAATAACCAGCAACCAAAATGTGAGCTCAAATCCTGAAGGATCTCAAAGGAATTGAACTCACTCCAACGCCACAATCAAAATGACAACTCGCCTAAAACCTCAAAAGATAAACTACTACTACTATTACAACCAACCTATATAAGCAAGCCATGGAACAAAGACAAAAAGGGATAAATTCCATGCTTACTCCGAAAAACAATCAACCAAAAGAAAGTGAAAGCCAAAACAAATCTCCGGCAAATGAGTCTTCAAAATACATAATTCTCTCTTAATCTCTCATTTTGCCTAGGAGCCCTTTCGGGTTTTCATCCTAGCTTCTCACATTTCTTTTTTCATCTCACCAACTTACCCGCTCAATATAAGCCACTTTTTTGCATAGGTTGCCCTTTCGGGTTTTCAACCTATCCGGGCCCCCAATTTTTGCCCGAGTCGCCCACCCTTGCGGGTTTTCAACTCAGCGGGATTCATTTCATCATTTTTTTTTATATTTTTTTGTTTTTCGTTTTTTTTTTCATTTTCATTTTTTCAAATTGAAAGTAATATATACAACATAGATACATGAGAATGAGAATACCCTCCCCCCTACTTAAACTACACATTGTCCTCAATGTGACGACAATGAGAAGAAAAAGGAAACTGAAAATGGGGGGGAACAGAAAATCGAGCAAATCGAAGATCAAATGCTCAAGACTCATGACCAAACAATCCGTCAAACTCAAATTTCTTAACACCAACTCAAATCTCCGAAATCAACTCACAACCCTCTCCCTCAAATCACTCAAACAAATGGCAAATTCAAAAGTTTTAAATTTTTGAGATTGACACCTAGCTCAAGAGATCGAAAAGATACAACAATCTCACTCCTCTAGTGTTACCAACTCCTAGCTATTGAACTCCTCCCAACGGGTTTTCTTTTGTGGACTTGGGCTCAAAGTGGATTAAGATTTGTTGTGGTTCTTTTGAGTGGGTGGGCGGTGGGTGAAAGAAAATTTGTTGTGGTGGTGGGAATTTGATAAGAAATAAAGGAAAAGAAAGAAAATAAGAAGGGTCTCGGGTTGCCTCCCGAGAAGCGCTGTTGTTTAAAGTCGTTAGCTCGACTTAGTACCTTAGGCTTAATCATTAGGTTGTGCTCCATGTGTGACAATGGTGGTTCCATGTCAATCCCCACTTCAAGTACCTGCAAAATTGATTGAGAGAAACTCTTGCAATGCATCGTTAATACCTAGCTTACTACAACATGGTTGAGCATATAACATCAGATTATATCCAAAACCTAGCATTAAGTCAACAACAAACATCAACTAGTAGTACTCCTAGCTAATCCAAGTCATGACCATTAGTATCAATATTTAAAGCTAGACAATAACCAAGCAATAAACCGTCAAAAGCTTCAATCAACCATTCCCAAGAGAGTGGCCAACCAAAAACAAAGAGCACAAGCAATACCATCCAAAAATCACGCAAAATACAAACAAGTAACACCGTTTCCCCGGCAACGGCGCCAAAATTTGGGCGGGCGCGGATGTGTCGTCGTCGTGCACCGCACCCGGCCAAAGATAAAATTTCTCCTACTCTCTTCTACACTAAGGTAGTATAGTGGAAGTAGGGGTCGTATCCACAGGGAAACAGGGACGAGTTTATATTCAGCGTGATTCGAAACCTCGATTAAGCTAAGGGCCGAGAAACCTAATACTAATTACAAAGGGGGGGTTTCAAGTTGATTTACGAACAAACTAAAACTAACTAGCATATAAACAAAATGAGAAATCAATTATGGAAAGATCTTGAATCCAATTAACATCCACTTTAATTCATTATCGATCCTTGAACATCCACTCTAATTATTTCCATAATTATCTATTGTCGAGAATTAATCTCGTGTTCTCCTTATTCTTAGTTGAATAGCACGATCAGCGTGACTATAAAACCCTAACTAAAGGATAACCTAGTCCGATCTGCGTCTAAATTCAATCCAATAGCAACAATAAACACAGAGAACCAATAGACCTGCTAATGTCATACACGCGATAAACATTCAACAGTTGATTCAATTTCCCTAAGAAATAACCGAGAAGATCTGCATCTGAGTTACTCCCTAGTTTGCTACCAAATGATAAAAGAACAAAACAATCTGATTCTATTCTTAAATCTAGCATTAGATTAATCACACAATCAAACTAGTAACGTTCCTAGCATAAATATGCAACAATCATAAATCACAAGCATAGAAATTGAACCATAATCAAGGAAAAGAGAAAGAGAGGAAAGATCTCACAATAACGGTTGAAGCTTCATGTTAATTGATCCAAGAACAGTTCAAGCTACAATCCGATAGCAAAAACCAAATCCATAATTGAAATCCCTAAAAACTAAACTAAGAAATGAAAACTAAAACTAGGAAATGAAGAACAAAAACTAAGAAATGGAAATGAAGAACAAAGAGGAACGAAGAAGGAAAGATGAAAAGAGAATCATGAAGAAGGAAGGATGAGGAGAGGAGCTCTCCCCTCAAGCTTGCCACTCCAAGGTCTACATTTCAGCTCTCCTCTTCGTACTTCTCTTCATCTCCCCTCAAAAGTTAGGTTTTAGGAGCTTTAAAACCCCGCACAAAATCGTGGCCCCAAGCCGACTTAACAGTCGCGAGTCGCGCCACTGATCGCGAGTCGCGAAGATCGCACTGCCAAACCGCACAAAATGGCCTGGACAAGGGTCGCGAGTCGCGACATTACTCGCGAGTCGCGAGGGCATGCTGCTCGCGAGGTGCGAGTAAGCTCGCGAGTCGCGAGCGCTGTGTTGGGCAGCGTGCTGGCTGCGCGCGCTGGCCGGGCAGTGCGAGCCGGGCCGTGCGAGCCGAAGCTTGCGGTAGTGCGATGGTCGTGCCGGCTGGGCGAGGCCGCTGGGCCGCCGAGCCGCCGGAGGGGCGAGGCTTGCGATGCTTGGTTGGTGATGACGCTGGGCTCGCTTAGGCTTGCGGTGGAGCGTAGCTTGCGGTGATGCTTGGGTTGCGGTGATGCTTGGCTTGCGATGATGCTTGGCTTGCTCGGCTCACATGCATTTCACCTTGGAAGCTCGGAATCCATGACATTAACACAACTTATATCGCAAAACTCCGAACTTCCGCTAAGGATGATTTATATGCAAACCTTAACAATTACGAACAAATCCCTTAGCAATGTGCACCTAAAATACCACAAGAACATCGTATAACTTGAGCGTATCAGTAATCCAGGATATGGTCAAGATGTATGGCAGGAAGAAAGTGAGTCCAGGTTGTCTCATGAAGATAAATTTACAGAAGGCGTATGACACAGTTAACTGGCAGTTTTTAGAGGAAATGCTTGTTCAGTTGAGATTCCCTCTACACTTTGTGAAATTGGTTATGCTCTGTGTCTCCACTCCTATGTTTTCTTTGCTATTGAATGGCAGCATGACTGGATATTTTAAGTCATCTAGAGGATTGAGACAAGGAGACCCTATGTCTCCCTTGTTGTTTGTGGTATGCATGGAGTATCTTTCTAGGATACTATACAAAATGAGCACACTGGAGCAATTTCATTATCATCCAAGATGCAAAGAAGTTCAACTTACTCATATGTGTTTTGCAGACGATTTAATAATGTGTTGTAAGGGTGAATTTGCCTCAGCCTATTTACTGTTGAAAGCTTTTAAGCTATTTTCAGATTCATCTGGATTGAAAGCTAATGTGAGCAAATCAGATGTGTATTCATGTGGGATGTCAGATGATGAAATGAAGAGAATAGAAGATGCATCTGGGTTTACGCGAAGTAAGTTACCCTTCAAATATTTGGGGGTACCAATTTGTTCTAAAAAGATATCAAAAGCACAATGTGATTTGATTATTGATAAAATGACTGCTAGAATACGAGTTTGGAGCACTAGGAATCTATCCTATAATGCTAGAACTCAGCTTGTTAATGCAGTCCTCATGAGCTTGCACAGATACTGGGCACAAGTATTCATTATTCCAAGAAGTGTGCTCGCTGAGGTTATGAAAGTGTGCAGAGCCTTTTTATGGACTAGCCAAGCTTATTCTCAGAGACCAGGGGCCATAGCATGGGAGCAGTTGTGTTGGAGCAGACAATGTGGTGGTTTGGGATTTCGAGATGTGATTGCATGGAATGTGGCCTGCTTAGGCAAATATGTTTGGGCTATCTCGTCCAAACAAGATAATGTTTGGATTAGATGGGTCCATTCAGTTTATATCAAAGGGCAAAATTGGTGGCATTATACACCTAACATAGGGGTGAGTTGGTATTGGATATGTATTTGCAAAGTCAAGGAGCAATTGAAAGCTCATTACACTGACCTTGAATTCAGTACACTCCCTGTGTACTCAATTCAACAAGTGTATGACAAACTCAGAGGAGAGAGGGATCAAGTTTCATGGGACAAAGTGATATGGAATAGACTCAGCATACCTAAACATAGATTTATATGTTGGTTGGCTGTACAAGAGAAGCTACAAACTACAGACAAGTTAGCTAGAATTGGTGTTAGTATACGTAATTCAAACCAATGTTTAATCTGTGCAGCAGGGGTTGAAACGCACCAGCATCTATTTTTTCAATGCAAGTTCAGTCAAGACTGTCTGAATGAAATGAAGAGCTGGCTTCACATGAGCACCACTGCTATGTCCTTACCAGGTATAATCAGATGGCTTAGGAACAACAATAACTCGATGTTCAGGAAGAATGTTATAGCTGCTGGTTTGGCTGCTGTGGTCTATTGCATCTGGCAAGGAAGAAATAAAAGTTACTGGCTACAGTGTTCTCCTAATATCAGTAGCAGCATTCAGCAGATTAAAGAAATGGTTAGATGTAGAATTAGTTTGATTATGCCTAAAAAGATTAGTAGACAAGATTACAGATGGTTTATTAGTCTTTAGAAATTATTTGTAGAATGATGTTCTGTAATTGGTGAATGCCTTTACTACTTCAAGGGTCCAACCTAGTTGGTTCGTTGAGTTAGTTTTAGCTTAGGTGTAACTCGTTTTAAAGCAATGAAACTTTTATTACTTAGCAAAAAAAAAAAAAAAAGAAGAGGGACAGATCTTCGACATGGAGGTAGTGTCACCCAGCAGCACGGAGCCAGAGGAAGCTGCACTTGTCGTAGTCAACGACAAGATGATCAATTATAAAGATGATTGGATCATCGATTCTGGTTGCTCCAATTACATGACTGGAGACAAAGAGAAATTTCTAAGCATGTCCGAGTACAAGCGTGGTCGAGTTGTGATAACAGCAAACAACTCAGAATTGCCAATAACCCATATTGGCAAGCGACGGTGATTCCACGATTTAGCAACAAGCAAGTTCAGCTGGATAATATCTACCATGTTCCTGGTATGACAAAGAACCTATTGTCAGTTTCACACCTAACAGCATCCGAAAACCATGTTGTTTTCGGTCCTCGTGACGTAAAGGTGTACAGAACGATGGAAGGAAATTGTTCTCCTATCTTGGAGGGACGACGTCTTGAATCAGTCTACGTGATGTCTGCCCAAATGGCATCTGTAGACAAGGCGAGGAAAAATGAAACATCTGATTTATGACATGCACACTTGGATCACGTGAGCTACAACAAGCTCAAGGTGATGATGAAGAAGTCGATGCTCAAGGGTCTTCCTCAACTAGATGTCAAGGAAGATATTGTTTGCGCTGGATGTCAATTTGGTAAAGCATACCAACCTTCGTATGAAGATTTGAAGTTCAAATCAAAGGAACCTTTGGAGTTGGTTCACTCAGATGTGTTTGGTCCAGTAAAGCAACATTCAGTGAGTGGCTTACGCTACATGATCACTTTCATTGACGATTTTTCAAGGTATGTTTGGGTCGATTTCATGTAGGGGAAATCAGAAGCATTTGGCAAGTTTAAGCTGTTTAAGGAAACAGTAGAAAAAGAAGTTGGGGGCAAAATTCGGTGTATATGTACAGACAACGGAGGAGAGTACACATCTAGAGAATTCTCCCAATATTTACAAGATTGCAAGATCCGACGCCAGCTCACTTGTCCAAATACTCCACAACAAAATGGAGTAGCTGAAAGAAAGAATAGACACCTTGTTGAGACACGCAGGAGTATGTTGCACGCCAAGAACGTACCACCACGTTTTTAGGTTGAGTGTATGAAAACAGCGACACATCTGACAAAGATTACCTCAGGCGAGACTAGATTTTGTCTCACCATTTGAGAAGCTAAGGAAGATGATGCCAGCAGTGAGCCATTTTCGAGTTTTCGGATGTGTATGCTACGTCTTTGTTCATGTGCATATGCGTAGTAAGTTTGATAAGAAGGCTATTCGTTGTATCTTTGTTGGATACGATGATCAGAGGAAAGGTTGGAGGTGTTGTGATCCAACAACTGATGTATGTCACGGGGCACGAAATGTGGTGTTTGATGAAGCATCATCTTGGTGGTCACCACAAGCTGTATTATTGCCAGACTTGAAGGAGATCGAGGAAAAGCTTCAAGAAAAGATGGACGAGAAACACGAAGGTCAGTCTAGTCTAGATGGTGGTAGTCTTGAGATTGAGATATCTCAACCTACATCAACAGAAAGAGAGAAAAGTCCATGGCAAACAGGAGCACATCATAGAAATACTGAAGAAGAAAGGCCAAGTTAAACTGAAGAATTTGAAGAAGAAGAACCTCACCCAGCACTACGTAGGTCTAAAAGGCAGAGAAAGCCAAATCCAAGATATGCAAATGCTGCAATGGTTGAGGATGTAAAAGAGCCAAGTAGCTATGATGAGGCAGCTCGAAGCAGAGATTGGAGGAAAGCAATGGAAGAAGAAATTCAAGCTCTGCACCAAAACGAGACTTGGGAGTTAGTGCCAAAGCCTCGAGAAGTTCAACCTATTTCTTGCAAATGGGCATACAAAGTGAAGACTAGACCTGATTGTACCATTGAAAGTTACAAGGCACGACTTGTAGCTCGAGGATTTTCTCAGTAATATGGGCTAGACTACGATGAAACGTTTAGTCCAGTTGCCAAGATTACTACAGTTTGTGTTTTACTAGCACTTGCAGCTAGTAATTCTTGGAAGCTCTGGCAGATGGACGTCAAAAATGCATTTCTACATGCTGAGTTGGATAGAGACATATACATGGAACAACCTAAAGGGTTCGAGAGTCAGTCTTATCCACACTATGTATGCAAGTTGAAGAAGGCGCTTTATGGCTTGAAGCAAGCACCACGCTCCTGGTATGGCAAGATAGCGGAGTTTTTATTACAAAGTGGTTATTCTGTAGCAGCAGCTGATTCGAGCTTATTTGTGAAAGCTCAAGATGGAAAGTTGGTAATAGTTCTTGTATATGTGGATGATCTTATCATCACAGGAGATTTTGAAGAGGAGATTCAACAAACAAGAGCAAATCTTTCAGTACGTTTCCAAATGAAGGAGCTCGGAGAATTAAAACATTTTCTTGGACTTGAAGTGGAGCAGACTAAGGATGGGATATTTCTATGCCAGCAGAAATATGCCCGTGATCTTCTAGAAAAATATGGGATGGTCGATTGCAAGCCTATGTCAACTCCAATGGAGGTTAATGCAAGGTTATGTTCAGCCGAAGGCATAGATCTAGAAGATATAACTATGTACAGACAATTGGTGGGAAGTCTTATCTATATCACGTTAACCAGACCATATATTGCATATGCAGTGAGTGTGATTAGTCGGTTTATGCAAAAATCGATGAAACGTCACCTGGAGGCAGTACGACGGATATTGAGGTACGTGAAAAGGACCATTGACTATGGAATCTTGTACAACAATGATAAAGAGTTTAAAGTTGTCGGATACTGTGATGCTGACTATGCTGGTGATCTCGACACACGTCGGTCGACTACTGGGTATGTGTTTAATCTAGGTTCTGGAGCAATCTCTTGGTGTAGCAAGAGACAACCAACAGTGTCATTGTCAAGTACAAAAGCAGAATATCGAGCAGCGGCTATGGCAACATAAGAGTGTGTGTGGTTGACGCAATTAACTCAAGGATCTGCATCAACTAATTGATCGGGGAATCAAGTTAGCCTGTGATAATCAGTCTACGATACGGTTAGCGGAAAATCCTGTTTTTCATGCTAGGACAAAACATGTGGAGGTACATTATCATTTTGTCCGAGAGAAGGTTCTACAATGTGAGATTGAACTTGAACAAGTGAATACGGAGGACCAAGTTGCAGATATATTCACAAAGAGTCTTGGAGGACCAAAGTTCGAAAAGTTTCGAAAACAACTTGGTATGACCTTTAGACTAACGATGAGAGAGAGTACTCGTTGAGGGGGAGTGTTAAAATCATGTGCACCGTCTACTCTCTCTCCTCTATTGAGTTTCTTCACATTGGTAAAAACATGGCAGCTGAAATTAATGTTCGGGCAAGAGTTTCAATACTCCTACTACCACCCCCTATATACATAGCTACAAAACTTTGACAAAAAGCAAAAGCTAGTGTGAAAACTGTCAAATGAATAGTGCAATGTACACTACTACATAAACGAGCATATGCAACGGTCTAATGCAACGACATGAGCTATTGCAACAGTTTTTTGCAACGGTATGAGCTATTGCAACGGTTGTTTGCAACGGTGTGCTCTAATGCAATAGGTATTGCAACGATTAGTAGGAACCGTTGCATTATACCTTGAAATGCAACACCTTTAATTTACTAGATATTGCAACGATTGTTTGTCAACTGAACCCCAAACCCATTTTAATCCCCCTTCTTTCTCGAGGCTTCCTCTCATATTCCCAAACAAACCCAAAACCCCTTCTTTCTCTCTCCTAGTGGAGACCAAAAATCAACCCCATGAAACCCTCACCTCCCCACATCTCTCTTTCTTCCCCCGAGCTCACCGGAGTTCGACGAGCACCTAGGACCCAGCCTTCCCTCTTTCCTTCGTTCTCCTCTCGTGCGATCTCTACTCGGTTTCATGGTGCTGTTTCACCGCCGGAATGCGGGCTCGCGTCGCCAACCACCGTCGCATCGCACCACCTAGCCGCCGCATCCACGCCCGCCGTCGTCGGCACCCTTGCCGAGCTCGCTCCCCCGTTCGTTGCTTGCTCACATAGAGCAGAGGTATAACCTTCTCCTCCCGCTCTAAAATTCGATTTCATATTTAGAACTTAAGCTCAAATTATTACCCATTTGAAGACGGTTTGAATCTGGGTATATAGACCGATTTGTATAGTCCACCCATCCTAGTTAAATTTGTTAATTAATTATAGTTATGGGCCTAAATCGATTTCACTAAGTTTACTTGTGAGATTATTTGCAATAGTAGTTGAGATAAATTTTAGAATAATTATTGTTATGGGTGGTTGCTATTTAGTGTTAGGATTGCTCATAAGATTAGTTTGAGCATCATTGTTAATTATTGCTATTGTTGGAGTAGTTAGAGCTAGCTTATGGGATTCATGTTGATTAGTAGATGTTCAAATAATAGCAATGAAGTGAGATTAGTGAATGGGATTATATTAGGAGTAAGTTAGACTAGTTTTCGAGTATAAAGATCCGTGAGTGGGTTTTGATTCTTATTGTTGTTTACATTGTGGTTTTGGATGTTGGCTTATGGAGCTCAAAGGAAATAAGAAAGCTTATAAGAAGTTTATCCTCGGAATTAGATTTGCGTTTAAGGTAAACGTTCGTATACGTTATGTGCAATGATATGTTCGAATATGTGGATATGACTTTGTGATGATAATGATGTGATATGATCATGTGTTATATATAATATGACATCCTATGTGACTTATGTAATGTCTATTAAGCCAAAACAATGCTAATTTTTTTTGCTATTTTTGTCTAACTTGAAAATTTTCTCACCGAACACTAGTTCGTCCAAAGCTTTCTCGGATTATGTATGTATAACCATTTTTCTTTCATAAATTGTTTATCATTAGTGATTTCGCATGGAATGTATGCTAGGAATTTTAAGGCGCTGGAATATGTGCTTGTAATGGCTTAGCTTGATGTAGCGAAACAGAGAATGTATCTAGCAATTTGAGCTTCGAGTTTGATTTCTCGTTTTTTTGTTATGCTTCCGAGTGAATTTACAAGTACCTTGCATTATGCAACCCATTGTCAAATCGGGGTTTGATGGAAGCCATTTGTAGATTGATATATATTCAATTTTTGTTTAGTACTCGTAATTTAGGGTCAATGATATATTAGTATTAGTTATGGGGGTTGGATTCAATGATTTAAACAGTTTGTAAGTATAATGTAATATGCTTTTCGCAGTACATTTTGATTTATCCTCGGGGTTGTGATGTCTCTAACCATCTCCTCGGGGTTTGGATTCAAGTATATTGCATCTTAGCTAGGTAAGACAAAGCTAACTAAATCTTTCTTATGTGAAAGACTTAATTTAACTAGCCGATAATTTGTTTAAGTTGGCTTACATAGGATTTGAGTGTTCTTCACTTCTCTCGGTTTAATGTAATTGTTATCTTCTCGTTATCAATTTGACTTAATGATAGATTTGTTCATCTTTGATGAATATTGTTGAATTTGATATAATAGGAGGGAGAGCGAAGTTGTTAGCAAACTCATTACAACATTTTCTTTGCTAAGGAGGCTATTGTGTACGGAACTTTTGTCTATACCGAAATTGGCTTGGATTGGATGTGATCACATATTTGTAGATTTATTACCAAAAGAGAATATATGTAGTCAATTGTTGTTTAGACAAATAAGTCCATTTAACCGTGGTCGGTTAGTTGTAAGTCGTTTAAATCACGTGCCAAACACAAACAAGCACATATCTCGAACAAATTGAGGGAAGCAATAACCCGAAGCAAATAAAACAGATGCAAATAGACAAAATGCCATGAGTTAAACTAATGCTTTAGATTCATACTAGCTCTCATTGTGTTTTACTCCCTTTTATATTCACTTATTCTCTCTTTAGTTTTACTTTTAAATATGTTCTCTGTTATTGATTTGCTGCCATATCATGGGGCTTATATATCGTTGTCAAACCTGTGTGCTAATATTGGGCAATGGGAGGAAGTGGAGGAGATTAGAGATCTAATGAAGGGAACTACGTTGAGCAAGGAACCCGGGCCGGAGCCTTGTGTGATTCATCGTTCGGGTCTCGCTAGTGCTCGACTTGAACCTAGCAGGTGATCCCAATTTCTCGTGATCCTTTTTAGCTTTTACGGGTTCTTTCGATACAACATCTCGAAGGCTTAAGATTTTGTAGTATTTCAGGTCAAAGAGAAATATATTTTGAAGTAGACATCTAGGAGATATTGATGCCGATGTTGAAAAAGCATTCAATCCCGTTGAATCAAAATGATTATCGTTTGTCACTTTTCGAATTTGATTCACTTTGATGGCGACTGATGAAATGATGGCATAAGGCACTCAAGGACCAAATGGCTTATGTTTGATATGGTAACACTTTTGTGAAATGGCTCAAATATGTTATTACATTGGCACTCCAACTTATGTTTGTCGTTATTTATGTTAAAAGAATCACATTGCAACTTATATTTGTAGTTTTTTTTGCAGATTCATTTCAAAATCTGGTGTACAGTATCTGTAGGCTTGGGGTTTGCTATATCTACATCTTTTTTGGTCTCTTTAAATTTTGGCCGAAACAGTACGTCATTTTCTTAATATTCCTGATCTATGTCCTTGGGTGCAAGCTTATAATTTCATAAATTTATGGCCTATGCTGCATATTATTTATTGAAAGATTACAAGTGCATAAAATTTATACCTTTTGGATCTTCCCGCAGCTTCACCGACCAATTTACAAGCAAATTGCTTGAAAATCGGAATGCAAGTTGAGTCAGATTTTGCACTATATAATGGACTTCTTTTAGGTCTTTTCTTCATGACGGTAGGTACTTCAGATCTTACTCCTGTCTGAATTTGTGACAATGTGACAATGTGGCCATGTTTATCTAACATTGATAAATGCTCGTATGGCGTCTGCTACGGGTCAAATACATAGCATTTGTACGGTTTTAAACCGAAGCACTTGATGTTTATTTTACTAGTGGTAGAGTTCCTTTCAAACTTTCTCCCTTATTAAAACCTCATAGTACGTGCATCGACGGGTTCTCTTGCTTATTTGGAATGAATGTAATCCGTTCCTTTTGCATTGATCATTATGCTTATATTTTATTGTTGCTTGAAAATTTGATTTTGGTTCTATAATAGGACAATTATGTTTAAAGAAACTTAATTACAAAAGTTTGATTTTTACTAATTTGATCAAATACGTTTGAATTTGCAGGTGATCATAAATGAAGAAATGGAACGCCACATTGAATAAACTAGTTGCTTATAAGATCGCATGGAAGCATTTTAGATGTAATGTGATTTATTGGAGCATTTTACATGTAGAAGTTCTCTTGAAGAGAATTGAGAAACCATAAATTTTATATAGTTTTTTTAGTTAATAGACTTTTGTAATAATGTATTTCGTAAATTAGTTCATGGGAGCATGAATATTGTAGGCATAATTACTCTTCTGTGTATAATATTTCAAAATAAATTTATGAATATATAATTATATATATATATATCAATGTAATACAACTACTAGACTACTATGGTATTGAAGTTGCATTAGCTACGGAGGTGTTGCAATAGGTGTCAAAATAAGGCATGATATTAGTAATAGAGGCGTTGCAATAGCTATACGATGGTGTTGCAATGTATATGGAGGCGTTGCATTAGATGCCAAAATGGGACACAATATGAGTAATAGGGGCGTTGCAATAGCTACCGGATGGAGTTGCAATAGGTATAGAGGCGTTGCAATAGGCTTTATAGCTAATGCAACGGCTATACACACCTATTGCAATGGTTCTGTGGTAGCCGTTGCAATAGGCCTAAAAACCGTTGCAATAGACCTAATGCAAGGGCAGCAACAGCAACGGTTGTTCAACCGTTGCAATAGCTCTATTGCAACGGTTTTGGACTCTATTGCAACGGTTTTGAGGGGTTGCATTAGCTCATTTATGTAGTAGTGTAGTAGTATAAATAAGGTGCTTGTGTGTGAATTGTTTGTGTGCCCAACCGTAGCTTCTTTGTGAGTGTAGTTAAGAGTTTAGTTAATCTTTGTTAGTGTAAGAAAGAAAGAGCTATATGCTCATTTCCTTTGTATCGTGTGAGTAAGAATAAATAGTGGGTAATATCAAGTGTTCTAAATGTGCACTAATAGTTACTCTTGTTTGCACTAATAATCCTTCCACATAAATTACCCCAAAATATCTTACACTATATCCTTGAATCACTGAGTATGCGCGTACTCATAAAATCAAGATGGGAAATTCTCTTTGGTAGCCCCATGGTCTTATATTTTCTCAGTGGTAGCACTTTTTAAACTTATTTCTCAGTGGTAGCCCCATGTTATTGTACAACTTAATCTCGTAGCATTAGTATATTATTAGTCATTAAGCTGCTGTTATTAAACGTTAGACTTAACCTTATCTAACCTTAAGTAATCTTTTTACTAACCTATCCTTTTCCCTCCAAACAACTATTTTATTTTCCCTCCTTCCATTTTCCCTCCTTCACTGGCTATAAAAACGAGGCAAGCCCTCCTTTTTTCGGCCAGTTTCACTCTTCACCCCTTAATCTCCATCTTTCCTCTCCTACCACCATGAATTCATCCTCATCAGTGAACCCCACTTCCATGGCTGCCCCTGCTGTAACCATGGATGGAACGTTGAGACTTGTAAAAATCAAGCCTTGTAAGTGCGACCCCCCAAACATGCTTGAGATTCGAGTTTCTGGCAGCACTAGAAATCCTCGAAGGCTTTACTATAAGTGCAGATCATGTGAAGAATTTCGTTTGGTGGAGGAGGAAGATGTCATTAGAGGTGGTGTGGTTGAAGGTGCTATTAATGACTATCATTTAGCCAACATCAACAGCAAAGTGGATGAGTTGAGGAGGTTCGTGAAAGTGACGATGAAGTTGGGTTTTTTTTTTGTATATTTCTCTTCTGCTACTTGTGTTATGTAAGTGATTTGAAGGTATATTAATGGCCAAGAATAAGTGATGTATGGAGCTGGTAGTAATGATGGAAATTAGGGCTGTAATGGGTTGTTTTGAATTTGCACAACTGAATATAAATTGCAGAAGTTATATAGAATCAAGTGTACTTCAATTCACTTCAATTCTATAAGCAATCACAACACAAGTCTGCAATATCATGTGATTTAACATATAAAAAATACTTTAATTGTCAAACACAATGTCAAATTAGGTGGTAACATCACAACAAAATAAAACCCCAAAAATCAAGCAACTGTTAACAACAACAGTACAAAAAGCTAGAGTATGAAGAACAACCATTGCACCATGAACAAAAACAAAAGTTTCAGTAAAAACTAAGGTTGACTAGAACCCCCCTTCTTCTTCTTCTTTGACTGCACAGGAGTAGTTGGTTGTGTTGCTGCTTTTGATTTGCCCTTCCCCTTACTATGTACAACCTTTGAGGTTGTGGCACCATGATCAGTCATCTCTGGTTGGTCAATTGCAGGTAGTGAACTTGGCATCTTCTTTTTTCCTTGTTCTTTGGAAGTGAGTCCTCCTTTGCAGGTTTGTGAATTGTGGCCAAACTCTTTGCAAATGCCACATTTTACTGTGTTGGATCTCTTACATTTTCTCTGTTCTTCTTCTTCTCTCCTCCTGTTTCTAGGAGGCCTTCCAACTCCTCTTTTGAATGCTGGTGGTTCAATAGCAGGTAATGAACTCTCTGGCCACTGCTCCTTATCTGGAATGGCCTTAATATTTCCATCATAAGTTCTCTTGTACATGTCAACAAAGTACCACTCACTTACAAACTTGTGAGGGTCAAGCCTAGCATGGTGAATGGCTCTCACTGCATGTTTGCAAGGAAGACCACTCAGTTGCCAAGCACCACAAACACAAGTCATGTTGTTCAAGCTCACGGGCAACGTTGACTTTCCATCCACAACCTCATACTCTCCATCACCACTTAGATATGGAATGCATGTCCTTGAGTCACTGCTCAACACTTGAAGTCTCTTAATGATATTAGGGCATATATCATCCCTATCCCACTGTTCACAGACTTGCCTCTTGGTGGCCATTCTCACCATTGTCACTCTTCTTACACCTACAAAACAAAACAATTGTGTCATTAGACATCATAGGCATGTTTTGAAAATAGAGTAACAAAGACAATTCAAGAGTTCTACCTTCAAGCAATGTGAGCACAGGCCTACATCTGTCAATACCTAGAGTGGCATTGAAGCTCTCAACAAAATTGCTCTTATTCACATCACTTTTCACTCTTGGTTTGAAAGCATGTTTGGACCATGTAGACTGTTCTCCAATTTCAGAAAGCCACACAAAGGACAAAGGATTTGCTTTGTGCAACTGCTTCATTGCCTTCTCAAAGGTAAAGAAGGAATATGCACCACAAGCTTTCCAGGAATAAGCTCAAGATCAAAGGTCCAGAAACTTCCTTTTGAAATTCTTGCTCAAATGTTTGCAGCAATACCTCCCGTCTACCTTAGGCCACAAATCGCCTATGGCATTTTGAATACCCAAAGACCAACAAATGGAATTCACATAAGCATATAAAAGAAGCAAGAACCGAAGGAAAATGCTCTAAAAAAATACCTTCTGCCTGTCTGAGATGAAGCACCACTCATCTACTCTTCCTCCATCCTTCAGTACATTTTTAAGATGCCATAAAAAAAATTTCCATGCTTCTTCATCTTCACCAGCTACAATACCCCATGCAAATGGGACAATTTCATTGTTTGCATCTAAGGCAACTGCAGATAGAAGAACTCCCCCATAATTACCCTTCAAGTGAGCCCCATCCACACCCACTAAGCTCCTACAACCAGCAAACACCCCATCAACAGCTCCCTTGAAGGCTATGAAAATAGAAGAAAATCCTAAGGGTCTCTCTGGATGTGATGGTGGGTTCCATGCACAATTGGCCACAGAACCTGGGTTTAAATTCTTTAGAACCTCACAGTATGTAGGAAGATAGCTATAGGACACATCATAACCCCCATGTATCTCCAACAGAGCATGTTTCCTAACTCTGTACAAAGTACTCTGTGCCATTTGGACACCAAATCTCTGGAAAAGAAGCTGATTCAATGCCTTAGCTAGAATATCATTGTTAGCTCTAATATCCTCCATGAGTACTCTTGCAGCCCATTTGACATTCACCATTGGATTGTTAGTTTTCAGTCTCACACAATTGTGTTCAGTATTTTGAATGGACTTGATGGCCCAAGTAATCCCATCTGGCAACCTTCCTGCATGCAATCTCCATCCACAATTCATATCACAGCATATAACAGTATATTTCAAGTTGTTTGCCCTAGCAACAATTATTGAGAATCCACTCTGTATGCAGTAGTCTCTGACTACATCTCTAAGGTGTTGTTTGTCCATAAAGATTTGCCAGGGTTTGAGACCGATTTTACCAAACTCCTCGTCAGGGTACATCTCACCATTTTCATACAACTTTGCAAAATAGTTGTCTTGTTCATCAGCATAGTCATCCAAATGTGGACCCTCATATGGGTCAAAGTTATCATTGACAAGGAAACCAAGATCATCATCTGAACTTACTTCAGTCTCATCAACCAAGCTGTTGTCACTCTCATCACTGTCACTATCGCCTTCGTGATCAGAGGGAATGTATGCATCATCATCGCTTAGGGAATTGTCATCCAAGTTGTCCATATCCTCACTCAAACTTAAAGTCGTTGATCTTCTCCTTTTCACACTTTCTATGGTTGACAAAGACTCAGGGGTAGTTGTCACTATGCCCTTTCTTATGGCAGTGGTCTTTGGTATCTTCTTGTTTGGTAGCTTTTGAAGAAGTGAATTGTACTTCAGTGGTTTTGGAAGAGAAGGTGTCACCATATATGGATTGTTAATGCCTACATTTGGGGTAGGGTTCACAATTGGGACAATTGAATGTCTTGTAGGACTCTTCCTCATAACCCTGTCCTCATCTTGTTTCATGAATATTGCACTTTCAGTTCCAATGGTGGGGCTTTGACCTAAGCAAACAAACTCTTTGTCAACTTCATTCTTCTTTCCCTTACCCCTCTGACTCACCTTTCTATATCCCCTGCCCCTACCCTTAGGTGCCATCCTTTTGTCAGCCACTATGTCATTCCATGTCTCTTCAATATTAATGTGGTTGAAGTCTTCATTTTCAAATGAACCAAATTGGATCATAGGTACTTCAGTGTAATGGTGGTTATTTGGTGGCTGGGTAGGGGTTGTAATGGTGGTTGAACAGGGGAAAGCGGAGGTTGCTTACCCTTTTGTGTTGCTCTCAGGGACAAAGCACTTTTAAACACATCGAGAGATTTGTCCAACTTCTCCACCCAAATGTGAATTTCCTTGTCACCCTCTAAATTAGAAAACATTTTCATGAGGTCCTTATCATTGTTCAAGTCAACATGTGTCATCCTGTTAACATATGAAAAAGATGGCAACCTAGGGATCTCATGATTCTTTTTCTCTGCCTTATCCAAATATTCTATGACTAAGTCAATTAGCATTGCCTTATCAATATCCTCCACTAACACATCAACATCCTGACCCATGTGGCTAAACTTCAAGGTGACATTATCTCCCATTCTTCAAACCAAAAATACCCAACATGCATACAGCAAAAAAAAAAACACAATCAGCACACCACACAAAAGTTTAACATAGCTAATGTACACAAAACTAATTTAACATGATCAACAAACTAAGGTTTAACACAGTGTGGTTTCACTCAATTTCCATATGAAACAACATCATTCACATTATATTAGGCTCATATATATACTAAAGGACATGAAACAGCATCATTCACAATATACTATGGAAAATTAGAAAAAAAATAAAAATCCTGTAGATTTCAAGCAAATAAACAAAACAGAGTATATATCCTTGTGTCGAACAATTTAGTTCATCAACAACGAAATTCAGAAGATAATTCATACTTCAAAGACAAAGGAAGGAAGAATTTTGCCACCAAAACTTCGAACAATTGTGACCCAAATACACGATCACCAGCGAAACCCACGATTTTAATTTAGTGGAATTTATCCCCAGCAATTACCCCAAATACACACAATTGAGTTTAAACAATTTCCCTTATTTAGTGTAGCGTCTATGGTGGAACCTTGTTTGAGAGATGAATTTTGTAAGAGATGAATTTTGGAAGAGATGAAAACTGAGGAAGATGAACAGTTTTGAGGGAAGAAATATGAAGTTATGATAAGTGACATGGGTCAACGTAGTAATTAGGTTGTGGGGAAACCTAACTAAAGGGTTATAATTTAACTAGAGGTCAACAACTAAACATAAGTCAACATAGTTTAGGGGAAAACTAACAGCAGCTTAATGACTAATAATATACTAATGCTACGAGATTAAGTTGTACAATAACATGGGGCTACCACTGAGAAATAAATTTAAAAAGTGCTACCACTGAGAAAATATAAGACCATGGGGCTACCAAAGAGAATTTCCCAATCAAGATTGGTCATGATGATCTTTGCTTGAATGATAGAAGTCATATACAATATGTTAATAATATAAGTACAGATAACCTTTTACGCCGTATTCGTTATTACCCTTTCTCTGGTTTTTTTACCGAATCGCTATTTACCGTCCGTATTTACTTGAAATCGTCCGTATTTTTTTCATTATATACCCCCATGCCCCTCCCCCTTTCACCTCACTTTACCCTCTCCACTCTCACCAAACTTAAGCTCTCTCTCTCTCTACCATCAAGCACTAACACCACCACCACCTTCCGAACACCACCGGCGGCCGACCACCACCCACCACCGAGCACCACCACCGGAGCACCACGGAAGCAAGTGAGGAGTACCGAAAATGTCCGATGAAGGACCGTCAACGCCGCCCAGGAACGAAATGTGGTAAGTTGAAATTTTTTTTTTTTTTTGAAGTTCACGGAAATTTTTTTGGCCACGGAGCGGTGGTAACGGATCGAAAATCCGTTACCCCGGTGGAAGAACCGGATGCAAAACCCGTTGCTTCCCTGGAACCAACGGACAAAAAATCGGTTGCCTGCAGTGGAAGCACCGGAAAGTTATCCGTTACCATGGTAACGGATCACTTTTCGGCAGCTTCCACAGAGGCAACGGAGATCTGATCCGTTACCTCTGTGGTGGTAACGGATTTCCTATCCGTTACCGGAGGCGGTGGTAACGGATTTCCTATCCGTTGCCCCGCATTTTCGAAAAAAAAAAATTTCTTTTTTAGCCTCGTGTTTTCCCGGCGAGGGTTGGGGGAGGGTATTTGGGTTTTTTTTTTTTTTTCTTTTTTTTAAATTTATGTTTTGTTTATGTTTGTAGTAATTTATGTTTTTTAATAATTATATATTTATGTTTATTTAAAATAATTTATATTTGTTCCTAATTTATTTATTAATAATTTCTGTTTGAATTAAAAATAATAATTTGTGTTTATTTGGGTTTTTATAATTTATGTGAATAGTTAATTTGAATATATTAATTAAATGTTAATAGTTAATATGTTCCATTTAGTTAATATTTGATTTTCCGTCATAATTAGTATTGATTTTGTAATTAGCGAATAATAGTACATCCGTTTATGTTAATTATGTTAATGAATATTTAGTTAATATTTTTTGATATTGTTTTCAAATATGTATGCATATTATTATAATTATTTTCATAATAAGTAGTAATTTTTGTGATTGGTAACTAACTAATATTAAGTTAATGAATGGATTATATTAAGTTGAGAACATGTGCACTATGTAGTTAATAAATTTTTGATTGGTAAATAAATAATAATGATTATTAGTTACGATAAGTAAGTAAATAATAGTGAATAATATTATTGATTATATGTTGTCTAATTGAAAAAATGCTAAACATTATAGGCTTATTTGCCGGACTTTGGGGGGTGATTATATAGATTATAATCACATGTTTTATAATGAAACACTATGGGCTGAGAAAAAGGAACTACAAGATTGGGTTAAGAAAAGGGCAAATGAAATCGGGTTTGTGATGATTATTATGTCAAATCATAAACACGATCCTAGTGGACGAGAATATGTATATATGAAATGTAACCGGGGCGCACCATATAGGGGTGAAGGTAGAGATCTTAGTGTAACAGAATGGGTAGCTACAAAGACAAAAGCCTGTGGCTGTAGAGCGGGAGTTAAGGTTGAGTATTTGGAGTACCCAGATCGAACTGGATGGGTGATCAAAGCAGAACGGGGGATTAGGGGCATGCACAATCATGAGTTCATTCATTACCCTGAGGGCCATCGACCCATCAGCGGCCTTAGTCCGGCGGCAAAGGTATTCGCTCGCGATATGATAAAGTCGCACGTTAAGCCTGCTAGTATAATGAAAGCTGTGAATGAAAAATTTCCCGATGATCATCCAAATATGAGACACTTGTACAACCTGAAGGAAAATGATAGAAGGGAAGCAATGGATGGTAGAGACGTGATGCAACACTTCCTTCACCTTGCTCGAGAGAGCGACTACCTTCACTGGATTAGGCAAGATGAGGAGACAAATGCAATGACTGCAGCATTCATGGTGCACCCTCGTTCGGCAAATATCCTCCGAACTTATCCACTTGTTGTTGGTATGGATGCAACATATAAAACCAACAAATATAACATGCCTTTTCTAGAGCTCATTGGGATGACGCCGTGCAACAAGAATTTTATGGTTGGGTATGCTCTGATGGCCAACGAAACAGCTGATAGTTATAATTGGGTGTTGGACAAGTTTAGGTTGCTTATTGGAGTGAATGTTGTCCCTGTTACACTCATTACTGACCGTGATTTGGGCCTTATGAAAGCGATCCGGGAAGTGTTTCCTAACTCTGCACATTTGCTATGTAGATGGCATATTAACAAAGACGTGCAGGCTAGAGTGAGTAGCATCATGGGCAACACCGATGCGGGTCCGAGATTCGTGAGCCGAACTTGTTATCGGATAGTCAACGCGACCGACGAGAGGAGTTATGAGGCCGAGGTTGATAATATGAGAGATGTGTACAGAAAGTGGCCTAAAATAATCCAATACGTTGAAACAACTTGGCTTGTGTACAAAGAGAAGTTTGTGCGGGCATGGACGGACAATGTACTTCACCTTGGGAACACGTGCACTAGCCGAGTTGAAAGTGCACACTGCACCTGAAGTCTTGGGTTTTTAGTAGCACAACTGCCTTGGACTCCATCTTTTCTATTGCTCACAGTGAGATAGAAAATCAGGTGAAGAAGGTTGAGAATGATTTGGAGGAAAGTCGGCGTCGGCACGGAATATTGTACAAGACTCAGGCATTGTATCAATTAAATGGTCGAGTCTCGCATTACTGTTTAGAACTGTTACTGCATGAGGAAAATCGTATGCGGGAGTAGGGCTACGAGGTATATCGGCTTTGCGGTTGCTCGTTGAGAACCACACATGCAATCCCCTGTGCATGCGCCATACGCAGACGATTGGAGGCGAACGAGAGTCTGTACCTGACAGACTTACATCCTTATTGGACTACTTTGATCATTGGTGATGGTGTCAACAACCCTGTGTTTGTATCTGAGGCAGCACAAGATTCTCAGTACTTCTTAGAGTTGGTTGAGCAGGTTCAAAGTAGTGATCCTGCCGTATTGCGGAGCGCTACCCGGGTTCTAGAGGAACATCTGCGTAATCCGGGCGATTCAGCTTTTGAGCCCGATATTGTCGAGAACCCCAAAAGGAGACCACGCCGAAAGAATCACCCAAGTACAAAAACGAAAGAAGAGTGGTTTTGAGCACACATCCGGTTCGTCTTCAAAGAGAAGCAGATCTTCGAGGTTCGATTATGAGCTTGTCAACTTCTACGGGTAATATGTTTGTTAATTGTATGTATTGATTATTGATAACATTTATTTGATACGTCTTCGATATGTTGTAGGTCGGGAAAGCGTGGATGGAGAAGATGGTGTTAGTGGATTTCCATTTTACCTGAGATTCCTGGGATTCTTCGCCCATTCATTACTAGATGGACTAATGTCCAGGGCGGACGAGAATCGTGGATTTCGGCTGTTGCATTGTTTTTTAGGGAGTGAAGACCATTGGGGTTTTATCCGCCAAAATATGACAAATGAGATTGCTGCTCATCGGGATGTTTACACACGTATTTATTATGATGGGATAGACACAGCAATAAGGCGCATTATTTGGAATGGGGGGGCAGCATCTGAGGCTCATTGGATGGTTACTTCGCAAGACTTATTTCCTATTGCGCAGATGTTCAATGCCGCAGTCATTTTAGTAGGACTTGGCCCGGAAGGGACAACTATATCCGTGTATCACTGTCCTTCCTTGGCGTGCTTCCGAATACACGATGGGTCCAACTAACGAAATCGTAATTGCACATCTTGGTACCTTTCAAACATTATATTAGACTCGGAGTTACTTCCCGGATCACCGGTACCACCTATTCATAACTTGTGGCATAACATGCATGAAGATAGTGTTGATGGTTGGGATATGTTGTATGGTGTGCGACGCGCTTTATGGGATGAGTTACTCTCTTCTTAGTATATAGTACATAGTGCGATCTATTCATTGTAATATTTTATGTAATGTATTTGATAAATGCATTTGTAATTATTAGTACTATTTGATAATTGAATTTGAGCCGAATAAGTAGTATTTGATATGATATTAATTTATAATGTTGGATCATAATAAGTTGCAATGATTCAAATTGAAATAATATGTTGCAATGATTCAAATTGAAACAATAGGTTGCAATGATTCAAATTGAAATAATAAATATCATCATAAAACCAAAGTCATATATACCTAACACAGTATTATCATCACAAAATGTAACTACATAATACACCCGTACATAACTAATGGAATGAGAACACTGATATGCAATGACTACATGTCATGATGATGCTCGTCCTCAACAGCGTCCCGTGCCCGATCTAGACACAATGCAGCATCCCAATCCCGAGCGAGGTCGGCCAACATCTCATATGCGAAAGAAGTGTTGGGTCGCTGGTCATTGTGCCGATCCTCCGTCAACGCTCACGTGGCGTCAAAATGTCGGGCCATCCACTGCAAAAAGTGAGTTAGTTATGTTATGTTATGTATCAATAATATAACATATAAAATAGTAAACAAATAAATGATTATATTGCGTACATAGTGGGTGTTTGAAGTGTTGGGCCGGGGCGGAATATGCGTCCTATCTGCAGCAATGAGGGTAGGATGGGAATATGTACAAAACCAATCCATGTACTCCCTCGAACACTCTCCGCGACGAGTAACCCGTCTCAAGCGTGATACGTTGAGACCCCAAGATATGGCGTGAACCGCTGCCATGCGGACTCGGCCTACGAGACCGAGAACCGAACCTCATACCTCTTCGGGTTGCTCGTGCTCGTATGCGAAATCGAAGTGAATAGGAGGGGTAGGAATGACCCGAACAAAACCCAATTGTCGTAGTACACGATGCGGGTTGTACGGCTCAATGATACCTCGATAACGTATGAAACCGACATACAACGTCCTCGGAATCATGGCAGCCTGGTCATCCCCATATGGCGTCCAGTCGACCTGAAAACGGATAAATGTAATAATTTCATGTTACTAACGTAGTAGTAATATATGAGAACATAATAATATGTATTTTAATAATGCATTAAATATTCGTACCTCTGAAACCTGAAGGTTGTCCAAGCGTCTACGAATGGACTCCAGTCGGACGAAATCCTTGCCGACGATGTGATAATCCCACTTCCGTGCCCGAGGATCATGATCACTGAAGGCCAGCCCCTCTCGCTGTGGTCGGAAACACGGGAAGTACTCGTATATCCAGCACTGGAGGAGCGTCAGACACCCGGCAACCTGTTTGCTATCCGCTCTAGACGCAACCCCTAGGCGACGATATAAGTACGCCTAAGCAGTGAGCCCCAGTGAGTAAGTATGAACTCGAATCAAGGTCATCCGGCTCGATTATGTTACGGGGCATGAGGCGGGAACCACTCTTATCAGTGAAGAGGGTACACCCAAGTGTCATGAGGAACCATGCGCGAACCTGCACGTCAGCCGGACGGCCCTGATCCATGCACCGATCGAAAATCTTCTGAACGGTAACGCCACCGTTCCTCCAGACCCGTGACTCGTCACATAATAACTCCTCACGAGTCAAGCCGAGGAGCTCCTTAAACCGTACATATTGATCGGAAGTCGGTAAAACGGCACTAACAATCAGGCCCTCAATAGGAACACGTAGGATCGCGCAAACGTCATGTAACATGATCGTCATCTCTCCAAAAGGCATGTGAAACGTGTTCGTGTCGGTGCCGCCAACGCTCTACAAACGCTGTAAGCATTGGAAAGTCAAGGTGCCCAAACATAATCCCGGTAGTGGGCAATACAAGATCTATCCAAGCGCGCAACGCCGCCGGCTGCGGGAAATCCCAAGTCAGCAACGGATCAAATGCATTGGAGCGGTTATGGCACAGCATAACATCCCTAGCAGTCGTATCGTGGTATATACGGGAGCCGACGTGGCCCCGCTAACTAGGAATCAGGGTACCGTCAAGTGGGCCCCCAGGCATCGCCTCGGTAACTAACCACGAAGTATCCCTAGCAGCTCTAGCCCTGCTCGACAGCCTACTAGATCCGGAACTCGACCCTGAAACAAACCTCCCTCTACTACCCTTCCTCACAGGCACATGGGAGGCGGCTTCACCCACATCAGCTCCATCGTCATCTCTCATAGCATGATCTAACTCCTGCTCGTCCCCAGTATCTCATCCAGCACTATCAGGCGCGTCCTCAGTAATAGGCATCTGGCTAGCCTGAGCATCAGTCCTCGCCCTCCTACTAGATGCATCAACACCACGAGATCTAGTGTGTCGTGGCGTCGATCCCTCAGGACCATCAAGACCCTAATAATACATTATGTTAATTATTTATTATTTATTTAATGTCTACGTTATTATATTGTAATTACTACTAATCTATAACCATTGACACTCTAATAATTACTTAACTAAAATTATAAGGAAAACTAATACTAAGATGCATTAACATTGGTGATGGTGTTAACATAATATTATTAAAATATATTAACATGCGCAAAGTAAGTAAATTAGGGCATTATTATATAACTATTCACTTTCTAATAATTAATTAACTAAAATTACAACAATAAATCATATTAACTTGCTAATATCATTAGTAAACATGCTAATAAAAACAAATACCCTACACAACTAATATTAACATGCTAATAAAAACAAATTAACATGCTAATATCATTACAATAAATAATCGTAATATGCTACTAATATAAAATAATAACATGCTAATATCATTGAAATATTTTAATAATATAATAACATGCTCAAATCAATTTATTAACTTATTATATAATAAATATTAAAATTAAATAATACTATTATCACATGCTATTAAACAATTAAATAAATTTAATCAAATAAATTAAATAATACTACCATGTTACTAACATGCATTAACATAATAATAATAAAACCTAATTACAATATTATCACACAAATTAACATATTAACTATTCCAATTAAATTAATATATTCAAATAACTATTGACATAAATTATAAAAGCCCAAATAAACACAAATTATTATTTTTAATTCAAACGAAATTATTAATACATAAATTACGAACAAACATAAATTATTTAAAATAAACATAAAAATATAATTATTAAAAAACAGAAATTAATAAAACATAAACATAAATTAAAAAAAAAGGAAAAAAAACCCAAAGTTCCCCCTCCCTCGCTAGGAAAACACGAACGACAATGAAAATTTTTTTTTCGAAATCTGCGGGACAACGGACGAAATTCCGTTACCCGCACTGGTGTGCTGGACATCTTTACCGTTACCACCGCGAGGTAACTGGATCGGATCTACGTTACCTCTGCGGTGGTAAGCGGTAAAATATCCGTTACCAGCGTGCGGTGGTAACGGAATTTCGTCCGTTGCCCGCTTTGAAAAAAAAAAAAAAAACAATTTTCACCATGTTTTCCGGCGACATATTCGCATTTTCTATTGCTCACTTCCGGCTTAGGGTTCGGTTTTAACCACATAAAACAACAAAACTAACCTGATTTGATGATTCTCCCACTTCCTTTGCCTTCTTCCTTGGGCCCATGCTTTTTCCGGCAAGTTGTGGTGGTGGTGGTCGACTTTTGTCACGCGGATCTGGATCTCGCGGTGGTGTGCTTCGCGGTGGTGCTGTCGGTGTTCCCTTTTTTTGGGCGCCGGAGATGTGTAGTGGTGGTGGTGGTGGTGGTTGCAGTGGTGGTGGTGGTTGCAGTGGGGGTGGTGGTTGCGGTGGTGGTGGTGGTTGCAGTGGTGGTGCTGTGAGTGATGAGTGAGGAGTGAGGAGTGAGAATGAGAGAGTGTGAGAGTGAGAGTGGTGGGGGTATGGGGTTTGTAGGGGGTAATGTAGGAGTATTTAAGAAATAAGACGGGCGATTTTTCAGTAAATACGGGCGGTATTATATCTCTTGGACTTGGTGGCATTATCGCCCGTTTGTGAATTTTGATTGAGACCCAGTTACAAAATCAATAATGGCATTATCACTTCCTAATATGTCTCTGTTTGCTAATCTTGCAAAAGGAGAATTGTTTCTTGAAATTTAAGTTTTTTTTGACGGGTACTTGAAATTTGGCTCTCTGTCCTCATCAATTTTTATGGGAATAAGTAAAAAAATTTGCTTTACTTTTTTCACAACCTATATATCGAGTAACGATGTATGTCCTATTGAATTTTAGTGGGTTTGTGTTCCTAAACTACATGACGTATTAGTTACGTTTTGTTTTCTATTTAAATGCATTATGTAAGTTGATTTCATTATGAGAAAATATTGAGTTATATATGAGTTTGAGTTTCTGTTTTCCAGCTTCCTTGCATCATTCTTTTCATTCCTCCTCCAAAACTAACATGGTATCCGAGCTAATCCAGGTTCGATCCAAAACACAAAAAACATAATAAAAATTACTATTACTGACAAAGTTATGGTCACAAAGAAGTTATGAGCTAATCCGCTAAAATGTATGATAGTTCAATTCAATACTAACAGCGGTATGGTCACAAAGAAGATAGGTGTTGGGATAAGCAAAGACATGAGCAAGTGAAAGAACAAACTAATTATGCTCAAAAGGTTGAAGAAGAATAAGAGAATAGGCTCTTCTAAACTCGTGTGTCGCAGGTGTGTCGTCAAAGTCGTGGTTGATGTACCTTGAGTGTCGAGAATCAAAGCGTGTCGAGTTCAAGTCTAAGTCCGTCGTCGTAATATGGTCGTTGAAGTTAAGCAGTTGCATGTGGCTTTGAAGCAAGGGGGTGTGTTGGTGTTGTTCATCAAAGATGCGTTAGTTGCTATATCTTATTTTTAGGGATATTAGTTTCTTAGTTAAAATAATATAGTGAGTAGATTATTCAAAGTTAGGTACTATTATTTAGGAAATCAGCTAGTAGTCAGTCAGTTAGTAATGCTTGGAACGAAACTATTAGTGGTCAAATATAATTGGGTTAGTGGAGTAATGTTAGTGGGTTTGTGTTTCTAAACTATAGGACGTATTAATTACGTTTTTTTTCCTATTTAAATGCATTATGTAAGTTTGTAAGTTGATTTCATTATGAGAAAATATTGAATTATGAGTTTGAGTTTCTGTTTTCTAGCTTCCTTGCATTATTCTTTTCATTCCTCCTCTAAAACTAACACTATTTCGCAAGACTAATTTTAGCGGCTTGTTAGTGTTGAATTGAACTATCATACATTTTATTGACAGAATATGGTAGCTTGGGTATCGTAATCCGTGTGCTACAAAGATAGACAACGGAAAGAGAAAGAGAATATAATAGAGTAGAATTGGGATAAAGAAAAGGGGAAGAAAAGGAAGAGAGTCAACCAATGTTATCGGGATTAAAATCCTAGTTTAGATCGCAGTGGTCGGTAATTGAATCGACAGGATCATATAGTAGGATCGTTTTAAAAAGGTCCAAATAGTGATAATTATGCTACAATATTGTAAAAGACTCGTGTTAAATTTACATATATTGATAATGAGGTTTTTCATATGCAAATGGTGATAATAGTTTAATAGTACTCTAATGTTAAAGTAACATGCAACCAATATCTAATAGGAGAAAGATAATATGAGAAACTACTTTATGAAACTTTTATGATAGGATCTGAATGTAGAATAATTGGATCATAGAGTCGTATTAAGATCCAACCATATGTACTTTCGTACTTGGGCAGATCGAAATATCCTATAATTTAAGATTCTACATAGGCTGGATTGGGATCGATGAGTTCCTTCCAAATCGTAAAAGACTACGATCCAAATTGGGATTACGTAAAATAATAATGGAGCCAACGTCTGAAGCATTAATTAATGGGCGGATACAGGCCAAAAGTTTCATTTATAATGGCAATAGATCATTTGGATGACATACAAATGAACAATACCTTCGATTTTATTTTTTGAAAAAAAACAGACTTGCAATACAAATTAAACATCTTCTGATATGGTAATGATTGTTATTCAGCCGGACATCCCAAACTAATTGTCGAAAATTGCATATGCTGATAGACCGTCAATTATAGCTGTGCTCTTAGCTCCAACAATAGGGTCACTTGTGCTTCCAGACATACCCAACTTAACTTCAATAACATTCCAATCAACGGGACCAATAGGTCCAGCTTCGGCATAAGCCTGCAGCAAGACCATGTTAAGAAAACAAATTCTGCGCAAGATAAGCTAGTACATACCGCGCATATAATGATAATATATAATGATTGACGAGAGAGAAGTTGAAGTTTACCTTTTGAGTAGCATAATCAAAAGCCGCAACCCACTTATGGGCAGTGGAATCAGTACCATTAGCACAGACAAAGCCAAATTTGACATTAGTACCAATCTGTCTAGTAATGGCGTAATGCCAGGAGGGAATATCAGGAAGAAAGGACAGCTGATGACCGTTCCAAAAATGTACATCAACTACTTGAAGGTAGTCGCTGGTGCGGTTGATCACATAGGTTGACAATATAATTTCTGCTTGGGATTTTAAATCAATTTTCAGCTTCTCAATATCAGCTGCTTTGTTTTCCAAAGGTACCACTTGTGCTTTGATCTCAGCCATCTTTCCTTTTGATGCTTACCTTCTCAGTTGTCTGTTGTCAAAACAATAATTCATAATAAGACTACAACACTACTTATAATAACAAAGTTACTCTAGATGTAAAAAAATATGTAAGTTAGGGGAAAACAAGAGCTTGCGCTAGCTTACCTTAATTAATTAACTTGTGAGTTCTGTTTGCTCTGTGTTGAGGATTGGAGTTCAATTGCGTATTTATAGGCAGGATGCTAAAGTTACATTATTATTGTGTTCGGATTAAAAATGAGCCATTGATGAAGGAAACTGATTAGCAGATTCATTTTCCATATTTTATTTGGATGTATGTGTCCATTTAAAAAGAATAGAATAATGGAAGGGAGTGTGTGCTGAAAAGATCTAATTCATTGAGATTTTTAAAACTCAAAATAAGCGTATACAAGTTATTCAGAAAGTCTTGAATGTATTGGATTTACAATAATCTACTGTGATTATAACCTAAATTCATTGTATCACACCAAAATTGACTATATAAAAAAAACCAGTATATTATATAAACATTGATTATATTATAGAAAAACATACTATACAAAAGGTCATAATATCAGACAAAAAGTAACTACATGAAAACCAAAATGACTATATCAACAAAAAACTGACTATATCATACCGTCTTAGGTGGAAAATAAATTCTTGTGAACCCGGTCCATTCATGCTTTATATTTGGTTCTTAAACATCGGAAGTGGATGGTGATAAATTTGTGGTCAGACATAATACATAGTAAATTCTTACTATCGTCGTTATACTGTCGATATATGTATTCAGCTCAAATAAATATGTATTACGGTTTTTTCACCAAGTACCCCCGAGTTTTCAAGAAATTCACGTGGTACCCTCCAAGTTTTCAAAATACACGGGGTACCCCTCAGTTTCATAATAATTCACGTGGTACCCCAAAACACCGTTAATGACTAACGGCGGTAACCGCCGTTAGTCTTAACTGTAATTAACCTCTAATTAACCTAACTAAACTCTAATTAACCTAACTAAACCTAATTAACCTAACTCCTAACTAACCCTAACTTCTAACCCTAAGCCCCCTCCCCCACCCTCCCACCACCACAAGAACCCCACCACCCCGGCACCCCAGCGGCCCCCTCCCCACACCCAACACCACCTCCGCGACTACCCCTCTACTGCGCCTTGCCCGCGTGAACCACCATTGCCGCCCAAACCCCTAGCCACCACATGAGCACCACGACCCCGCCGAAACCCCCTCCCCTAACCCCCATCGATTTTCATGCCCTCTCTCTCTCCTCTTCATCCTCTTCTCTCTTCATCGCCTTCTCCTCGATTTTCATCCTCTCGATTTTGTCTCGAATTTGTGCTCAAAATCTTTTCGATGCGAAGTATCCAAATCGGAATAGATAAGTGAGGGAGGGGATGAAAATCGACGGGGGTTAGGGGAGGGGGGTTTCGACTGGGTGGTGCGTGGGGGGGGGCCGCCGAATGGAAAGGGCGGTTGTTTCAAATCAAGGGGGGCGCGATGGTGAGGGAGGGAGCGGTGGGGGGCCTACTAAACCGAACCGGGTTGGGGAGGGGGCGGCACGGGGTGGGGGGGAGGGGTCATGGGACGGGGGAGGAGGCTACCGGGGTGGGGGAAGGGCGGGGGTGGAGGAGAGGGCGGGGGGTGGGGAGTGGGTGGTGGGGTGGTGGGAGGGTGGGGGAAGGGGTGGTGGGTTAGGGTTAGGGTTAGGGTTAGGGTTTAGGATTAGGGTTAGAGGTAGAGGTTAGGATTAGGGTTAGCATTAGGGGGTTAATTAGGGTTTAAAACAGAAAATTAGGACTAATGACTAACGGTGATTAACGCCGTTAGTCATTAAGTGTATTTGAGGGTACAACGTGAATTATCATGAAACTTAGGGGTACCCCGTGTATTTTGAAAACTTAGAGGGTACCACATGACTTTCTTGAAAACTCGGGGGTACTTGGTGAAAAAACCGTATGTGTTATTAATACGTAGGTAAAATATAGTCATGTGTGATTTTTATACAATTATACCAAAATATATCATCTTGAATTATAATTATGCCTTGATAAATATGCTTACTCGAACTAATGAAAATAAAAACAAAACGAAGTAATATACTCAAGTATTAACATGTTAAGAAATATACTATTTTCCAATTATCTCAGAAAAATCCCCAATAATATAGCACTGAAATATACATATTATTTACTTAGAGAAAGTGAAACATGTTACCCTTGTTTCGTAGAAGAGGGGTGAGTATATATTATTAGAGGTTTTAACCCATTTTACATAATTAACTAGTCAAATACTCTAATATGGGTTTTTGTTAAATAGATCATTAGAAGAGCTATTTAGAGTTTGTGGCCTAAGCCTCTAATTTCAAAAATGCTGCTGAGTGGAGCTTTATGATGATGAGGGAGTTTTACACTCGTTGATGTGAAATGCCAATTATATATGCGACTATTTTTCGAACGCTCTAATACCAACTAAAATAATTAATCAATTAATAATTAATTGTTATGTGTTAATTGCCAAATGCCAAACACGATTATTATCACACAAATAAAATGTCGTGGTACAATAAATCAATGCTTAACTTGATTATTCAAAGATTTTTTTGGTTTTAGTTAGAAACTAGCTAGTACAGTAACATGGACGAAATTTGATCTTTTTTATACCCACAAGACTATAATGACAAAAATAGATGGGATATGGTCACTAATTTTTTGCGTGCCTAGTAATGTGAATTTATTTATTTAAGGGATCATGATTCTATGTGAAAGAGCTAATTATTCTCTGGCCCGCCTTAATTACATTAAATATGGTTCTATGATACCAATTATTGAGTAATATGGACGAGAAGGTAAAAACTTTATCTACCCAGTGGGTCAACAACCCACTACAAATAGAAATAAATAAATAGTGGAATCCAATTCATCAGTTTTAATAGTTTTTTAATTCTCTATTTCTAGTGGGTTAACTACCCACCGGGTAGATATAGCATTGCCCGGACGAGAATAGTTGGTGAGAGAGCATATAATGCAACGGTTGAATAAACAAATGCAAAAAACTAATTTCAAGAAGCAAATAAATATTGATGGCACAACTTTTTCGAAAATCATGGAAAATTTGGAATAAAATAGAACCAAACAAGACATTAAACATGAAATCAAGCACAATATTTTAGGAAGTAGGGAGTAATACTTACTACTCCCTATGTCACATAATATAAGTCTTCTTTCATTTTGCACAGTCTCCAAGACATATATGTGACCTTAGATATCTTCAATTTCATATTAATAAAGAGTACAAAAAGTTGATTTTATAAAAGTACATATCAAGGGGAATTTATCAAAATCCAACATGAATGTTTTTTTTGTATATATTAATAAGAAAGGTGCGTCTTGAGTGTAACATGTTGTACCATAACTTATTGGCTAACATGTATAATGAAATAGACTCCAACAAGAATGACATGGACTATAACGAGATGAATTTCATGTCATTCTTTCATTTATTTCATGTCATTTGAGTTCTTTTTATAAAAGAAATGGTTTAACAATTACACCATAAAATTCATGTAATAAAAATAGTTAGCCAAAGATTTTAAAGTTTGACTTCCAAAAAGAAACATAACTTATATTATGGAACTAAGGAAGTATAGTATAATAAAAATGTCCATAATCCGTGTCAGTAATTCAAGCACGTGATAATTAAAAGTGATCGGCATAACTCGAAGTCTCGAAGTATGCATTATTTTGGATGGAACCATCGGGAGAGCACCACGATCTTTCCAAATCCAAATTGTGTGTACGGGATCTCGACCTTACATTAAAGAGTTAAATTCTTCGATTTACACAAATCACTGATCAGTTTTCATGTGGTTTATTTTATTTATATGGATTATTATGGACGGAAGTGATCTGGGAGTAGGGATGGCAACGGGTCGGATCTGGACCGGGTCCGGAAGGACCCGGATCCAGATCCGTTTATAGACGCTGGATCCAAATCCGACCCGGATCCCAAAAAGTAGGACCCAAATCCAGATACTGCGGATCTTACGGATCCGGGTCCTAAACGGGTCCATCCATCATTCTTACTAGTCAGCTATTTTACCACAAATTCACAGCTAAAAAAATCAGCAACATTACACAAACTTCAAATAAAAAAATTTCAACAATAGTACCATAATTTAATTAAATAAAATCAGCAATAAAATCACAACAAAACTTTAAAAATGAAGTAAAATTGAAAAAAAATTGAACAAAAACAAGCTGGTGGAGCCGCAATCGCTAGATGGCTACTGGATTTTGAACTGCAGACTATCGGAAAGCACCCCCACCCATTTTCTCCCAGATTTGAAGCGATTTTGGATTTTCCGAGCCTTGCGATGGCGATCTTGAGCTTCGAGTTTGATAAAGAAGAAGAGGAGGTTGGTTAATGGCATCGATGCTGCGAACTCGAACGAGGAGATGAAGAGGAGGTTAGAATCTCCGACGAGGAGAGAAGGGAGATCGATAGTCGGTAGTCGGTAGTCGGTAGTCGTTAGTCGGCACTAATGAGAAGGAGAGAGAGATGGAGAAGGAGCTTTGGCTGGTAATGGTAGGTGGAGAGGAGAGAGAAGGGATCAAGCGGGTGAAGGAGTGTCGAGGTACGGTAGGTGGTATGGTGGTGGAGTCAGAACTTAGGGTTATTTGTGATTTTGTGTTATTTGGTTTATTTAAAGCCCACTAGCCCAGCTCCCCAGCCTCTTCTGAGAGAAAACGGATCTACGGATCCGAATCCTGGATCAGATCTGGACACGGATCCGCAAACTAACAGCAGGACCCGGATCCGACCCGGATCCAACGGGTCTGAAATTTTAAGATCCAAATCCGGAAAAACGGATATGGATCCACAGATCCGGGCCGGGTCCAGGATCCATTGTCATCCCTATCTGGGAGTATTATAGTAACTACTATGAGAGCTGGCTATGATTAATTATACAAATAACAGGTTGCGATGTGGTGCACTAACCATTTAAAAAATAGAAAAATTTGCGAAGAAACCATTTAAAAGTTCAATTTTGCGAAAAAAAATATTTTAAAGCATTTTTTGGAAACAAAACCACAAACTTAGGGCCCGTTCGTTATCGTTTTTTGTTTTCAGTTTTCAGTTTTTGTGAAAACTAAAAACCAAAAACAGGAAACTAGAAAAAGTGGTTTTCACTTTTTAGTTGTCAGTTTCAAAATCATCATGTTCCCAATAAATTTGACAATTTTTTTATTCATTATATGACATATATCATATGACTTTGAAAATCAAAAAACCTAAAAACAGGAAACCACAATAATACCGAATGGGCCCTTAATTTTTTTTGCAAGATCAAACCTATTCCTATTTTCAGTGTGGTTTTTGAGATGTATAGGGTGACCCTTCTATTTTCCTTTAACCCCCCTATTTTCATTAACTGCAGGACCACCCCTATTAATCTCAAAAACCGCACCGGAAAATGAGAATAGGTTACATCTTGCAAAAAAAATTTAAGTTTGTGGTTTTTTTGCAAAGAAGGCTTTAAAAGGGTTTTTTCGTAAAATTGAACTTTTGAAAGGTTTTTTTGGGCAAAATTTCCTAAAAAGATAATATCTGGCACAGAATAATTTAATCAAGGCAGTGGTATGATTAACGTTGGGTGTTTATCACAGTTTATAGAATTTTGACGCTCTAATTAAATATACATGATGACTTATAGATAATCGAGAAGATGAACATATTTTTAAGCTAATAGCTCAAGTAGTGGAGCATCATCAAACAATGCAAGAACTAAAACGCGTTGAAATAAGAACGAACACACTTCACGGAAGTAAGTTCAGATTGGAATGAAATAATAGTAGTATATTATACACTTAAACCTCAACATGAATTCTTTTGGGTCCCAAAAGAGAACGTGAATTCTTCAAAACAGCAATAACTAGGAGCAATTTCTTGAACAAGTCTAAATTTCAAACTCTTAGGTGATACTGTTACGTACACTATAAGTTAGGGCCGTTTTTGAACATTATTGAGTCCGAGGCAAAATAAAAAATGGACCCTAACCCATGAGGGATTTAAGGAAAATTCTAACAATTCTAACAACCAATTTCCTTTAACTTTAAAAAAAAGAAAATTCATTACTAAGAGTGCTTTTTCTTTTATGGGGAATTCATTACTAAAAATTAAACAAATTGGGTACTCAAATTTGCACTTACATTGCTATAATCAAATTAAACCCAAACAGAATTATATAAGAAATTCAAGATTAGAAGTTAGAAATTTCTAATTAAACTAAAAGCTTAATTTCAAATACCAGCAATTGAGGTATCATCCTTTTAAAGAAAGGTTTCAATTTGGCCGAATCTACCAGATTAGTCCTTGGCCGAATTCCATCATCAAGAGTAAGTGTTACATAATTTTCCTCTCAGTTTTTAACATCCACAATATAGGGGAAAAATTAACATATAAGCATTTATACATAATACTGTTATCAATAAGAAATCAAAAGCTTAATATTTCTATCATCTAACACCTAAAACTAAAAGCTTAATTTATTTCATCACCTAACAACTGAAACGAATGTTAAAAATTAAGAATAAAATTATTGTTATCAATCAAGATTTGAAAGATTTGATATATAATTAAAATTATTAATCAATGACTAAAAGTAAGAGTCTCATATCTCACATTATTAGAAAATTAGAATTCAGAATTCATAATTACAAATTAAGATTAGCACAATTAACACAAATTTCAAAAACGAGAAGAAGATTAGAATTATAAACCTAGAAAAATGCTTCCAATAATCCAAACAAATCTCCAATTGGCAATTGAAAAGTAGCCTCTTGCTAGTTTTAGGGCATACCCATAAAAATTGCAACTTTGTGAAAACGAGCCATTATACTCGAATTATTTTTTCTTCTCCTTGTATTATGAAGAGTGTGATTGGGGAAGAATATATTCGAAATTAGCAAGGGCTTTTCAGGAGAAAGTATGAAGAACTATGAATGCTCTTGCTTATACGGGTGATAAGAATGCTTGTGTGTAACCCCTTCTTCTTTAACTTCGTAGCCTTTATATAATACTCCTTGGCTCCAACGTGCACCCCTGAATCTCGGAGGCAGCTCCGCATAATCTCAACTCATTTCCCTGCACTCATGCCATCCGTTTTGACCACAATCTCGAACGGTAACTGAGCAACAAGATAGCAGCCACGCTTCCTTGATTGTCGGGTGGTTGTTAGGTTTTTGACCGAGTCATAACGTCATTGTCATGCCTGCTTGTGTCAACGTCTTCACTTTGTCACGTCAAGGTCAACCTGAAAATTTAGCCATAACACGCCGTATTCGTTATTGCCCTTTCTTTGGTTTTTTTATTTGGTGAACACTCGTGAAATGATATGCATTTGGTGGTATTAAATCTCTTGGATTTGGTGGCTTTATCACTTATTTGTGAATTATGATTAGGACTCACTAGTGGAAAAAACATCAATTGCTCCGGTTAAAAAGCCCACAAATGCTCCGTATTTGACCCGTAGCAGACGCCATACGAGCATTTGAGCATTTTACAAATGCTCCGGTTTCAACCGGAGCATTTGGTGTCTCAAATGCTCCAGTTGTTTAAAATCTGAAGCATTTGATTGTTAAATGATCCGGTTGTTAAGGAAAAAACGGAGTATTTGTAGCATAAATGCTTCGGTTTTTTCTTAACAACCGGAGCATTTGATTGTTAAATGATCCGGTTGTTAAGGAAAAAACGGAGCATTTGTAGCATAAATGCTCCGGTTTTTTCTTAACAACCAGAGCATTTGCTAGTTTTTTTATTTAAAAAAATTGTACGGCTTCTTGAAAGCCGTACATGCACCAACAAGGAGTAAACCTTTAATTACTAGTACCTTTTAGTGGCCCCTATCGTAAAAGATACATACAACTCATACCCCACTTGTCCCCACATAATTTAAAGACTACTTATACTCTTATAAGAATCAAAAGAACATATATAAGAAGGATATAAACTGAAATTTTATTAATCAAATAAAAAATTAATATGTCATTACACAAGTATAAACAACAAGATAATAATTGCAAAAAAAATCTCATTATGCCTCTAGGACACCATAATTAGTATTCTAAAAAAAGTTCCGTGAAAAACAGGCAAGAATTCTAAATCTAAACCAAGGAAAGTTGTCACCCTTTTGCGTGATGGTGATTCCTCAATCATTGCAATAGATTCTTCATCATCATTCTCACACGCTAAAACATCATCACCATCAGATTGATTCAAAACCTGCTCCTCAGGACACCACAACCACAACAACCTCTGCACCTAATGAGACAAACCAAATAATATAACAATGATCATTATATACCCTTCATTACTTACAAGAAGAAAACCTTTAATTTCAAAAATTAAAAAGTAATGATGAATCAATCTCGTATAGATTGCAAAACATCCATCCAAATAAAAGGAGAAGGTAGTACTGCTACAAAATTCATTAACAAAGTACACAGAACAATTAATTTAAAAGGAGAACCTCTTTTTTTGGATTGACTGAACTAGCAGAGCAATCTACAACAACTAATCCTGTCATGCAAAGTCTCAAAGCTCATATAAGAAAGAAAATTCCTTGATTACCAGCATATTATAAAAGAATTACCAGCACAAAACAATTAATTTAAGTAGAACATTGTCATGGGTTTACATATGTTTCCCTCGGTTTATAAATTAGGGAGTAAAGATAGGTGAGAAAAAACTATTAGCTAACCTTTAAAAAGTAATGGTCTCCCTCTGTTTGCAGCTTCTAATCTGTATTCTCATGCTACTGTTCCTAGTCTGGCTTTCTTTAATGCTGCAGCACTCCCTGGTATATTTTGAACTGCTCACCTGCAACTGCAAGTCCCATGATCAGACGTACTTTTTGCAGCACTATGATCTGACTATCTGAGAGGTAGAGCTCAGATCACCCACATAACATTTCTGAAAACTGAGAGAATTGAGCCTGAAGTTATGCAGGCAAAGAAAGCATCATCATGTACTAAATTTGTTCATTTTGCTCCTCTTTTACTGTGAGGAGATGCTGATCTCTTAAAAGCCGACACAGCATACATACAAGAAACTTGAACTATCTATTGCAATATGTTTCAATACTGGTAATCTGGTTTAATAGATAAAATATATAGCTAACGTCAACCAACATAGAATAGAAAAAGAATTGTGTTGCGAAGAAACCATAGCTTAACCTACAATGAATAGCATACACTTCCTGAAGAACAGATGGTTAAGGTATAGATCACTGTAATGATTCTGGTTTATTAATGGCAATGATAAATAACACAACATGACTTTATTGATAACAAGTATCTAAATGTGTAGGAACTTCACAACAAGAAGCCAACAATAGAAAACTAGCTGATCTCAAAGTAACAACACAACGCCCTAGTTGGCAAAAATAGTCAAGTAAAGCTAAGCGCTCAATATGAGATGTCTGTGCTACTGAAGCAAGTTAGGACGTTTGACCTCTACATGGTTCAGTACGTGACAAAATATGCCACACCAGTCATCCTAGGGAGATATACAATCCAAAGAATTTGCCCTTATTAAATTCTAGTCCTCAAGAACTGTCAACAGGTTCCAAGATTATCATTGCAGAAGGTTGTCACTAGCTCACTGTGAGCTTTTAAACACAAAACATATTAACTTCAAGGACAGACCTCACAAAATTAAACATGGAACATTGTTTAGGTCTAGTTCATAGGCAGTCACTTTCGTTCTTATACTGGTGACAATAGTCTAAATTCTTTTGACTGCTACCATCTGAGAAATTTGAACTTTTCCTACCGCTAAGTGCTACAAATTTGGCATTGAATCTCAATATAGGGCATTTTTCAACTAGATTTGAACCATCATATGCTTCCTTAAGGAAAACAGTACTTCGTACACCCTTGTTGGTGATATAGAAGATACCATGATGCTTAATCAAGCAAAGTAATAGCCTAGCAGGTAAGAGTAACTCAGATTGAAAAGCACTCATTTGAACAGATGTCATCCTCCTCTCAATGGTCAAGCTTAGAAGCTCATGGAGCACTGCCACCACTCTTTTCCGAGCCTTTGGATCTGCTGGATCAAACCTTCTTGCATTCAAGTATGGAGAAGGAAATTCCATTCTCTGCCATCTCTCAAGTTCTTCAAGGAAGCCCATATTTGGCCTAAAACCAGCAGGATAGCTAATACGAAATGCATGAGGACTGGGATAATTCCCATCCCTTGATAACTTAACTTTCTTTCCTTTCCCTTCATCCTGTAACACCCTTTTCCTAAATTAAACTCTCCTCTCTGACAGTTACTCCTAGTGAAGAATCCCAACTTTCCAGGTTTAAATAAGCCTTTCCATTAACATCTTTCACTAAAAAGAACTCCGGATACTTAGGAATCAATTATTCCTTATAATCTACAGGCAAACCCAATTCACTTTCAATAGGAAATTGAAATATGAAATAGAAACATAAACCATTAATTCAGTTGCATAAAAAAGCAGAGCAAATTCTATGATTATGAACTATAAACAATTCAGTAATGCTTTCAAATCAAAAAAACATGATAGCAAGAAAATCACAATTTTAAATAGCAGCCTTAGATAGCAAAAGTAATATAGAAAATATTATAGCACACGATTTGATAAGATTTACAGTACACCTATTGTCATTATGTACGAGTGCGGAAGCTGGAATGGTGAGTATAGAAGCTTAAATAGGTCAACAACTAGGCCATAAATAGACATTAAAGCAACTGACACCAAACTATACAAATCTTAAGAGTAAAACTTAAACTTAAACGCTTGGAAAAACTTATCCTCACGAATTGATCTATATTGTTGTTTCAATTGGTGTCCAGAAGTGTTCACTTTAGTAAACACCCAAGATATATGAAGTATAAAGCACATAAGGATTCCGTAGGAAAAGAAAAGGTTAAACAAAGCACCTGTTGTCTGTTTTCTTTCTTTCATTCCTCTTAAAAAACTTGCTTTTCGTCTCATCAAGGGTGTGCTTTTAGAATATATGCCACCATTATTATGAGATGTTGCAATTCTAGACTTCACTCGATTTAAATATATCACAAAGATAAACATAAACCAAAATCTTAATTTTATTGTTGCCATTTTAGCAAATCATAAGCATGCTCCAAATTCCAGAAAAAACAAGTACGGTTTATCACCACTCACATGAGATAGGGGTGTCCATGAACCGAAAAATTATAGGGATAGTAATGCCAAGAGCTAGCAGTTTCCTCCTTGATATCCCATCTGCAACAGACAAAAAGTGGCAGTGAATTCATGAAATGGAACATCAATCACTATTTCTAGAACTAGCAATTGTTGATGGACATGCTAGTAATACCTTTTGGGACTTGAATACTTATGTATTATAAGAGAGAGATCTAGAGGAGCAACCGAGCAATCA
Source organism: Beta corolliflora (assembly GCA_947648045.1). Classification (NCBI taxonomy): domain Eukaryota; kingdom Viridiplantae; phylum Streptophyta; class Magnoliopsida; order Caryophyllales; family Amaranthaceae; genus Beta; species Beta corolliflora. Next base: position 923,639 of record CANSZD010000435.1, read on the forward strand.
TTTCAAAATCTTCATTATTCACTCTTTCAACTCTATTTCAGTATTTTGAAGTTTGAACTACATAGGCGACGATTATCATGCACATAGCACTATTATCAAATCAATCAAATGTACCTTGATATTGAGAAGAATAGACTGAAGATTGAAATGAAAACAAAGATACAACGAAGATTCCATCGGATCTCCAGTAAATTCAATGTAATAATCCAAATGAAAACCAGTGTAAAAGGTGCAGTACACCCACCAACACCCAATTAAACTATTAACAAGTAAATATATGAAAATTGCAAATTCCAATAATACTCAAAAAGAGGTTTAAACCTCCTAATTTTACTCATTTACATATGAAAATCGCAAACCAAATCAATCCAGCTACTTCGAAATTGCAAATTTGAATACATTACATCAACAAAAAGCTAAAACTTCTCACAGTCTTCCAGAATTACACCAACGAATCAACTAAATTCTACGTCTAACTAAATCAAGCATATTACAGATAAATTCGATTAAACAGATAACAAAGCCACACTAGAAGTCCAAAACAACCACATTACAGATAAGAGATCATGAATTCGGCTAATTTGGCACTAATTTTTCAACATCGAATCATAATAATCGAAAATCAAAACCCTAAATCGAATTTAACTCACCAATCAAGCTAATATGGTCAAATTTAACAGCGGTTACAGCTCCAACAACGCGATTGCGCTTAACTTTTGGGCGAACATCCTCAAGAACGTCGTCAGAATCTTCTCTGTCAAGATCAGTAGGGGTTTTGCTCACTAGGTTAGGATTCAACTTCGCACCTCTATTTCTTTTCTACGCACACAAATCCAACATTATCGACATGATTGAAGCAGAAAAGAGAGAGAAAGTGAGGAGAGAGAGAAGAAGTGTTGAAACTTACCGATCGAACGGCGAACTGAGGCTTCTGAAATTGCTGCAGCATCGTCTTCCATAAAAAACTGCTGGTTGTTGTTCACGAAAAGCTGCTAACATATGACGCTCAATTTGAAGAAACTGATAACTTGCTTTACAACGAAGAGGAAGAAACAAATAGAAGGCGAGAAAACCCTAAGTCGATGAAGAGAAATGAAAATAGGAGGCAGAGAGGAAAAGAGGAGAGAGAAAGGGGGGGTATGGGGTTTCTAATTCTAATGAGCAAATAGGGGGAAAAACATAATAAATAAATCGAAAGTTTTATTAAAATAGTCAAATGCTCCGATTGTTTTGAAAAACCCAAGCATTAGTGATTTTTAAAAAAAAACGGTTTTTTCACCATATACCCCCGACAAATTAAAAAATTCACCATATACCCTCAATGTTCCAAAAATTCACCATATACCCTTGAGTTTTCGAAAACGTTCACCAAATGACCTTTTTCTAACTTCCGTTAACTCACTGTTACCTTTATTTACGATTTTGCCATTATTAACCCGAAACCCTAATTCTAATCTAACCATAACCCTAATCTAACTCTAATTCTAACCATAATCCTAAACCTAAACCCTTACCCTAACCCTAATCTTAAGCCCTTACCCTAACCCTAACACCACCCCTAATCCTAACCCCCGCCCAAGACCCACCCTCACCTCTCCCCCCACCCCACCCCACCCCAACCCCAGCCCCAGCCCCTACCCCCACTCCCTCCCTCCTCCCCTCCACTCCACTGCCGCATTTCCCAGCCCCCACTCCCCGTAGATTTCCCCCCTCCCCATCCCCTCCCTTCCCCCCACCCCCTCCCCTGCCTATTTCCCTGCCCCCCTCTCCGTCGATTTGCCCAGCCCCACCCCTCCCCTCAACGCCGTCGATCTTCGTTCTTCGCTGAATCGGGTAGAATTCGAAACCCACCCCCACCCCTCCCCGTAGAATTCGAAAACCCCTCCGCCGAATGAATTGGGCTCGATTTCTAGGGTGGCTCGTATTCTAGGGTGGCTCGATTTCTAACCGGAATGAATTCTAGGGTGGCTCGATTTCGGGCGTGGTTTGGTTCGAATGGTGGAGATGGTGGTTCGAATGGTGGAGATGGTGGTCCGGGCTGGCAGGAGGGAGGGGCGGGCGGGCGGCGAGGGAAGGGAGGGATGGGGGATGCGACGGGGGATGGGGGGGGAGGGGGGGGGGGCTGCGACGGGGAGGGGACGTGAAGGGGTGGGGGGCTGGTTGGGGGTCTGCGACGGGGAGGGGGGGAGGGAGGAGGGAGGGGGTGGGGTGGTGGAGGGGGGGGGGGGGAAGGGGGTTGGGGAGGGGGTGGGCTAGGCTTAGGGTTAAGGATTAGGGTTTAGATTTTAGGGTTAGGACTTAGATTAGGGTTAGGGATTAGGGTTAGGGATTAGGGTTTAGGGTTAATGATGGCAAAGTGGTAAATAAAGCTAACTGTGGGTTAACAGAAGTTAGAAAAAGGGCATCTGGTGAACGTTTTCGAAAACTCAAGGGTATATGGTGAATTTTTGGAACATTGAGGGTATATGGTGAATTTTTTAATTTGTCGGGGGTATATGGTGAAAAAACCGAAAAAAAAATTAGAAAGGTTGTCAAACGCTCGGGTTGTTTAAATAACCCAAGCATCTGTAAAGTAGCAAAAGAAGTTTTTTCCACTAGTGACTCTGTTGGATAATCAATTATGGCATTATCACTTCCTACTATGTCTCTGTTTTCTAATCTTGCTAAATGAGAATTGTTACTTGACATTTCAGTTTTCTTGACGGGTATTACTTGAAAGTAATTTGGCTCTCTACTCTCATTAATTTTTATGGGGATAAGTAATAAAATTGCTTTTCTTTTTTCACAACTTATATATTGAGTAACGATGTATGTGTTGTTTCGCAAGACTAATTTTAGTGGCTTGTTAGTGTCGAATTGAATTATCATACATCTTATTGACATAATATGGGCTTGGGTATTGTAATCCATGTGTTACAAAGATAGACAACGGAAACAGAAAGAGAATAAAAGAGAGTAGAATTGGGATAAAGAAAAGAGGGAGAAAATAGTCAAGCAAAGTTATCGGGATTGGAATCCTACTTTAGATGATGGTGGTCGCTAATTGAATCGACAGGATCGGATCGTATTATTGTAAGATTGTCCTAAAAAGGTTCAAATGATGATAATTATGTTACAATATTGTAAAAGACTCGTGTTCAAATTTACATACATTGATAATGAGGTTTTTCATCTGTAAATGGTGATAATAGTTCATTAGTACTCTAACTTTAAAGTAACATGCAACCAATGTCTAATAGGAGAAAGATAATATGAGAATGAGCTAGAAAACTCTAGATTGGTTCACGTATGGAGTGAACATTGGAGTTCGGGCACATGGTGGTAACCATGCATTTTTTAGGACCACTTGATCACTATGTCTCTTTTATATATATAATAGCTACCTCCAATATGAAATAAGTGAAACACTTATCTCTTTTATGTGAGAACTTTTTTAGAGAAGTGTTTTACTTATTTCTGAACGGAGAAAGTATAATTTTTATAGATACCGATTGGTTTCGGGGGCTCTGATAGCGCCTGTTGCGTCATCTTCTTATAGAAGATTGGTTTTGGTTTGGACAACTCGTTCATCAATTATTTGAACCTAAAGTATTATACGTTTTGTTTTCAGAGCATGACTTTTGGTTTTATTTTTATAGTATCATGCTAGGCTGTTTATTTATTCTTAGACTCACTAGTAGAATAATTATACATTGCTGCGGTTTTTAAATGCCCTATTGCTGCGTTTTTGGCAACGCCGCGAATCAAGGCGGACCATTAGGTAAATCTATTGCTGCAGTTGTTTCTCAAAACCGCAGCAATAGGTTCAGGTAAATTTAAAAAAAAAAAATTAAATACTTATTCGTTTGGCACTATTGCAAACACAAAATAACTAAAATAAACAACTTACTATAGAGACATATGATATTTTACAAACATTAATTATAAAGAATATGTAAATGCAACTTCATATATTCAATAAAAATGATATTTTACAAATCCTAACTACAAAAATATTTTTAAAAATGAAAACATAACTAATAAGAAAAAATAAAAAATAAACGAAAAAGGAAAAATCAAAAATATAAACAGACCTAAAAAAGGGAAACAGAACTAGAAAACAAAAAAATAAAAAAGGGAATATAAGATTGGATCTTGAAACAGGGCAAAAAAATTACAAAAAATAAACCCTAGATCATGAAAAATAAACCCTAAAATTAAATAAGTGAACGACGATGGTTATAGGATGAAAGAGAAGCCCCGCGACAGCGGCGATGTTGGTGGAGAAACGATGGTGAGCGATAGACTTAGTGCGAATATGATGAGACGATGATGAGCGACAAACGAGGATGATGAGAGAGGATGGTGACGGGGGGACCTGATGGAGACAACAACGATGGTGACGATGGACTTGGTGCGGACGACGACGGCAGACGTGGTGCACACGAGGAATGCGATGTTCATTGATGATGCGAGACGAAGATGTTCGTTGATGCAAGTTCGAAGTCGATCTGATGAGAATGATGCGTTAAGGAGTGAGAGAAGATAGTTGTGAAGAATTGAGAGAGGTGCGAAGAAGAAGAAGAAGAGAAGACGAGATGAGAGATGAGAGATGAAAGATGAGAGATGACTTGAGATGAGAGAGATGCGAAGAAGAAGAAGATGAGAGGCGTGAGAAACGGAGAGTGAGAGGAGAGAGAGGATGCAAATGATAAAACGACGCCTGCATGTATAGTAAGAGTTAGAGAGCGAGGGTTATAACCCTAACAACTCTAATACTGACCAAGGACTTATTGTTGCGGTTTTCATTAAAAACCATAGCAATAGAAAAAAAAAATTAATCTATTGCTGCAGTTTTTTTCTAAAAACCACAACAATAGGATATTTTGAACATTTATTTTTTATTACGTTGTTTATTGCTGCGTATGGCTAAAACCGCAACAATTCAACCACATCAATACGGTAATTTTCTACTAGTGACTTTATGTACTCAACTTTGCTGATTCCGTACTCTATATATTTGATGATGACTTAAGCCTTATTGATCCTGCGATAACCCATCTTTACTATACGTATTGTTTGGCGAGCAGTCACTTGCATCAATAAGTCATAACTCTTTTCAGGTGGTAGTTTATAATGCATGGGAGTGCAAGTGTAGCTATTCTGTTTGTTTATTTTTGGATTGTTGGTTGGATAGTTTTAAAGTTTCTTACATATTATTTTGGGATTTGTCTTAAACACTAGAGTTGATTACAGTTGTTCATGGTTTTTGTGGTTGTCTTTTGGTTGACTTAGTTTAGTTTCGTGAGCCATGTTGGTTACAAAATGTAAGAATTTGAGTTGACTTTGTTTATTTAGAAACGCTTATTTATTTTCCGCTGTAACATTCTGAATAAGTGAAACATTTTCACACGTGGTAGTATGCCTTGGTAATTCTCTTTATTTATTGGAAAATTATTTTTAAAATTGAGAGAATTATTGGGTGTTACAGTTTTCGACCTCCCTTTTTCTCGGTTTCTCCAGTGCATTGCGTGAGTTTTTTGATGGTCACGTCGTGGTGCGGGGGGTGATGGAAGTAGATGAGTCATGGTGATTGGTGCTATTACAGAGGGAGGAGAGGTCGATGGATGGCCTGTGATGGTTGTTGTGGAAGGGGGTTGGGTGGATGGAGAAAGAAGGAGAAAGAAAGTTATGGAGGAAGAGAGAGAAAAGGGTCAAATAGTTTTAATTAGAGGTTAATTAGGGATTAGGTACTAATTAGAGGTTAGTGACTAACGGAATTAACCACCGTTAGTCAATAAGAATATTATGATGTATTTTAAAGAAATTGAGTGATATACGGTGAATTCTGATAAGTGCGAGTTATATGGTGAATAAAAAATTGTTGGGGGTACATGGTGAAAAATCGTTTTACATATTATATATGCATAAAAACATATATAGTAGTTTAAATCTTGAGTTCCATTACAAAAACTAATAACATTTGTTTTTTTTTTCCAATCTTAATTTTCTTTTACTTTCTTTTATTTTGTAATGTAAGAACTTATGATGAGTTCATCAATAACTTTTCTTAGTAATAAATGAGTTCAATGATATGTTAGCTCATTGGTTGGGACACACCTGCCTTGTCACATATGATTTGGTGCTATGTCAAGGGGTAGACACGTGGTGGGCTACAATGTCATACCCACACGTTTTAATAATATACTAGCTAGTTGTTGGGCCCAAGCAATAATTCCCCGAGTAATTCCATAAGAAAAAAAAAGATGTATTTGGGGTTGGTATTTTGTCACAAACACAAGTCATAGCTTAGTGTATTATCATGGCATTACAAACTAGTTTAGTTGACTAAAGTCTTAGAAGGTGGCGTTCAAGACCTGGGATCAAATTACGTCTACATCAATTGCCTTGTAGCTTTCTCTATACAAAAAAAAAACAAAGTAATAGGTCACATGTTTGAGATATCTTATGCAAATTTTTCGATATTTTTGTAAGGAAATGTCATGTTAGCATATGGATATAACACATCGACGATACGTCAATGTATGAGGTGGGGTGACACATGTCGACTTATAATACTTGTCCATGCATATTAAAAATATAAATAGATATTGACAAATTGTATTTTCTCATTACCATATTGATTTTCTACAAGTGATCATGTGCATTTAGGGGATCAAGATTCATAAATTTGAAGTTAATCAATTTTACTCCTACTACAGTAATTACACTGTGTCAGACATTATTTTTAATATGGTCCATGCACCACGAGTCACAACCTATTTCTTGTATAATCTCCTAAATCATGGCCGACTCTCATAATACTTGATATAATACTCTATAATAAACATGTCCATCCATAATAGAATCCAACCACGTGAAAACTGAACAGTGATTTGCATAAACCTAATGATTTAAATGTTGAAGGTCGAAAACCACTAGTCTACCATTAATTTGCACTGGAGAAAGACCATGCTTTTTCAGTCTTGTATAGTGGTTAACTGGTTATCGACCTTCAAAATTATTGTATCGGCCCATGTGCATTATGGTCCCCTGTTCCCCTCCTTAAGAGTTAAGACAAGGAGGGTATAACTATTTGCCATGGCCCATGTGCTGAACTCTTATTTAGAGCTTTTTTTGTATTGGGCTAAAATAGCAAAGCTTTATTAATTTTTTTCCAAAACCTTTTGGGGTCAAGCCCAATCCTGCCCCCAAGAAGGTCCGCCACTGGTACTATTGTGTTGACCCTAAGTTTTAAAGATGACATAAAACAAAAACAAACTAATATGGATTAATATTCTATAAGTATTGTTCTCAGTGTAATAAGTTAATCATGGGCTTTCAAGAAACCAAGATGAGTTGGATTCTATAAGACTTGATGAAGTTGTTGGAGTGAAAGATCATTAGGGTGCTCAGAGCAATTTCTCAACTTTGGGAACAACCGCCAAATTGGAACTGTTATTTGGCACGATGGATAAAGGAACATCTTAGGAAATAAAATATGATTTCTAAATTTGCTTAGTTGAGCATATTTAGTATTATTTATGTTGAAAATATTTTGTCTTTACTAATAAAAGAACTTTTCTAACCTTTGTCATAACGCATAGGTTAAGAATTTCAAGATTTCTGAAAAAAATACAATAAAATTTTATTTGGAGATAATTAAGAAGGATAGATACTGAAGATTGAGAGAATCATGTAAGATTATTTAGTTTGATTGTTTTTTGAAATGGAAACCTTTTGAATAATGATATCTTATATAGGAATTTTGATGCTCTTAACTTATGCCTTGTGATATAGGTTAGCTGGAAAATCCATTTTATATTAGTAGTTACTTACAAAGCGATCTTATATATTAGGTAGTTTGACATAAAAAATCATAGCTCATAAATAGTAAACATCCCTTTGATTCTTATTATATTATGGCATTTATTATAATATGCATGATGTAATATCAAAGCTGGTAAAAGAGCCGGGTCGTGTAAAATTCATGTCGGGTTTACCGGTAAACGGGTGAACCCCTTCAAACCTAACCAGACCAGTTTATAAAGCGGGTCGACAACCCTAAATCCTAACTTGAGCCGTTTATTAAACGGGTTATCGTACCCGCTGTTTGACCAGTTTATAAAGTGTGCACATAAACCAAACAAATCAATCTCAAATTAAATATTTCTTAAGCCACTTCTTATTTACTAATATCTTACCGAAATAAATTAAATCAAACAACCAATGACTAAATCTTATATAGTTAAGGAAAACATTTGAACCATTTCAAGCCAAACTATTAACATTAAAAGTAGCAAAGTAGCTACATGGATTATCGTATCGGATTTGGGCAAAAAAGTTCAAAACTACCCCAACCTGTTTAATAAACGGGCCGTATCAAGTTAACCCACTCACTTGAATGGGATGAAAACCTTAACTCAAACCCACTAAATTTGTGTCGGGTTTGGGTTAAGTTAAAGGGTTGTCTTAATTTTTATTACCACTATGAAATATAGTGACTGTTTCTATAAGCCAAACTATTAACATTAAAAGTAGCAAAGTAGCTACATGGGTTATCGTATCGGATTTGGGCAAGAAAGTTCAAAACTAACCCAACCTGTTTAATAAACGGGTCGTATCAAGTTAACCCGCTCACTTGAATGGGATGAAAACCTTAACTCAAACTCGCTAATTTCGTTTCGGGTTTGGGTTAAGTTAAAGGGTTGTCTTAATTTTTACGGTTTTTTCACCATATACTCCTGATAATTTTTTTTTGCACCGTATACCCTCGCAAGTTTCCAAATTCACCATATACTCTCCACGTTTCAAAAAATACATCCACTTGCCCTTAATGACTCAAGGCGTTAACGTCTGTTAGTCATTAACCTCCTAATCCCCTCCTAACCCTAATTAATCCCTCCTAACCCTAATTAAATCACTAACTCCCTCTATCCTTAACCTTAACCCCTAATTAACACTAACCACCCAACAACCACCTTTCCCCCCACCCCTACCCCTTCCCCCACCGCCCTCGCAGCCCCCTCCCCACCACCCTGCCCCCCCTTCCCCTCGAATCCACGAGCCCCTCCCCCCCACCACCCTTCGAATCCCACAGCCCCATTCCCCCGCCCCTAGCCGACGTTCTCTCTCTGCGCATCATAGCGGCCGACCCGCACCCACCTGACGTTCTCTCTCTGCGCGCGGCTTGCCAACTCGTCTCTCACCCAGCCGGCGATATGCCGACACCACAAGTTCCATCGGACAACCGCCGCATCTCCATCGGACCGCCACCACATCTCTATCATACCACCACCACATCTCCATTTCTTTTGTAATCTACTTTTAAAAGTTGCGAATTTGTAATTTTATTCCGGATTTTGTTAAATTGAATCTGTTGATACAAATTTGTGGGAAAATTGCTTAATTAAGTGGGCAAATTTGTGGCGGTTTTGCTGAAATTTTTTAAATTTTGAATTGTGAATATGAAAAATTGGTAGAGTAATATAAGTCATGGAAGGATCCGAAGGGTGGGGGGAGGGTTGCGGGATTCGAAGGGGGTGGGGGGAGGGGTCATGGATTCAAAGAGGGGGGGGGGGAAGGGGGGCTTATGGGTGGGGGGGTGGTGGGGGTTTGCGGAGGGGGGTGGTGGGGGGTTTGCGTAGAGGGGGGCCATGGGGAAGAGGGAAGGGAGGGGGCTGCGGAGGGGGACTGTTGGGGGTGGTGGTGCGGTGGGGTAAGGGGTGGTGGAGGTGGGTGCGGTGGGGTGGCCGGCCGGGGTAAGGGGGGGTGGTGTAAGGGGTGGGAGAGGGGGTGGTGGTGTAAGGGTATTAGATTAGGGGTTAGGGTTGGGGTTAGGGTTAGGATTTGACTTAGGTTTAGGTTAGTTAATTAGGAGGGTTAGGGGGGATTAGGGGTTAATGACTAACGGAAGTCTAACACCGTTAGTCAAAAGGGTACTTTGATGTATTTTTTGAAATGTGGAGGGTATATGGTGAATTTGGAAACTTGCGAGGGTATACGGTGCAAAAAAAATTTGTCAGGGGTATATGGTGAAAAGACCGTAATTTTTATTACCACTATGAAATATAGTGACTGTTTCTATATATCTATATTACAAATAAAATATTATAATTATTCAACCCATGCACCATGCATAGATGCGGTAAAACTAATATAGAATAAATTTAGTAAAAATTGATAAATAATGGGGTGAAATAATGTAGTTATTGAAAGTAGCAATTCAAATCAAGTGTTTTATTTCAATTGGTGTATGGATTACAATTATTACATACTGACACACATACTGTATCATAGCTTATTAAAGGGATAACCATGACGAGATCCTCTTATTTATATAAACTAAAGTAACAGAATGATAACGCAAATACATGTGATTTGGTAGTGATCGTTGATGAGCTTGATATCCCAAGCTAATGGCTGAAAGTTCCACTTGCTACTAGACCATTAATCTCAGCCATTGTCTTACCTCCAAGAATGGGGTCAACATACTCAACTTTGCTTTCGGACATACCCAGTTTAACTTCAACAACATTCCAATCAACTGGACCAATAGGTCCAGCTTCAGCATAAGCCTAAAAAAGGCACGAAAACATAAGTCTTACATGAGGAGGACTATAATAAAAGCAAAACCGGCTTAAAATAATACTTATACTCAACTAAGATGTGTAAAATAATACGAACTGAATAATTCGCTATTAGTATGACTTTAATTACGCTCTTACACCATACTATGCTTGGAATATTTGGCGTTGGACATTATCTTTCCCAACCAATTATAAAGTCTATATCATCCAAAATCAGTAACCTTTTAGTGCCGGCACTCAACCAAACAACGTATAAGCCACTATTATGATAAAAGAAAAAAGTTTACCTTTTGAGTAGCGGTATCAAAAGCCACAACCCACTTACGAGCAGTGGTGTCAGTACCATCAGCATAGACAACGCCCCACTTTACTCCTTCAGGAGGAGTACCAGTCTGCCTAGGAATGGCGTAAGTCCAGGAGGCCAGATTAGGGATGTTCGTAACCGTTCGGCCAACCCAAAAATGGGCCTCAATCATATGCAGGAAGCCCTTGGTAGTGTTTATGACATGGGTTTGCAATTCCACTGCCCCGGCACGTAGCTGAGCATCACCACCCTCAGCCGCCTTCGCCTTGGCATCTAAATCTATTTTCAGCTTCTCATAATCAGCCTCTTTGTTCTCCAGATGCACCACCTTTGCTTCAATCTCTGCCATCTTTCCTTTTCTTTACCTTGTCAAATTAAAGCCTACAAAAGTAAGAAGTTGAATCATGGATCAAGTATCAAACTCCCAACCTTCTGTTTAAAATCTGTATCATGGATCATTAAGCTACAAGTTTTGATAGGGAGATGTTATTCTTAAGAGTATAACCTACACGTGAGTTAGGAAATAATTGTTCAATATTGAAAAATTAAAGAGAGAATGACTTTAACATATAGATTAGTGGGTTGCTCCACCTATAACCAATTTGTTTTAGGATGAAATCCTGCCAACTTTATATGTGGTCAAACTCTCCTATGGGCTTGTGTTATAGAAATCAAAATTAGATAAATAGAGGCAAATGATTTAACAATAAACTCCCAGTCAGGGAAAAAAAAAGAATAAAGTAGAAAGAAAAAGGCAAAAACTAAAAGAAATTAAGGCAGGGAAAAACGTACCTTAACTTGAGGATATGCTTTGTTGCTGTGCATTGAGGAGCTTAACAAGTGACTATTTATAGACACTAGACAGGACATGAAAGTAGCACGTGATCATCACATTATGTGCCACTGTGTCAGACATTATTTTTAAAATGGTTCATGCAGCACGAGTCACAACTCACAACTCACAACCTGAATTTTGTATAATAAATCATGGGCGGCTATCATAGGAGTAACACTTAACAGAATACTTTTTCAAGCATTTTCATCCATAATATAATGCACCCCCGTTTCATTATATAAATCGTGATTCTATTTTTACACGGAAATTAAGGCAAGTAGAATCTTATTTTATTTGGATAAATAGATCTATTTTTTTTAATAAAAAATAAAAATTGAATATTTGTTGCACGGTTTAATCTGTAGAGTAGTTCAATAGGGTAAAATATTCCATTTTGTCATTAATAATGGTGCATTGAGAGCTGAAATTATGAGGATATTTTGGGAATTAAATTATTTTCATAATGGTATTTTGAGCATAATTATTAATTGAAAATAAAAATATAACTTATATTTTTGGACACCTTATAAGAAAATATGACTTATATTATGGAACGGATGGAGTACAATAATAAATAATATTTACAAATAATAGAACCACGTGAAAACTGAACAATATTTCGCAATAACCGAAGAGTTTAACTGTTCAAGTTCGATAACTGGTACATGTAATTTTAGTTTGGGAAAGATCATGGTGCTTTGTGCTTTCCTGGACTGATTAGCTTCTATCAAAACTTCTGTCTTCGGTTACCTATTTAGGGATTACCTTTAACTTTTAACAGGATTTCTGAAATTGAGTCACATCCCTTAATTGAAGAATCCCTAAATTTTCCCCTACTTGTAAGGGACTCTAACTTATGTTATTACAAAAAATTACTTCTCTACAGATTATCTTTAATTCCTATTATGAGAATAATATCTTTAATTAACTATACAATTTATCAGTTTTATGTTGTTGGACTATTGTTTATCTATATGGTTTTAAGGTATTACTCCCTTTAATGTCATATGGTTTTAAGGTGGAATCTACTTTTTTTTTGGTTAACTGGGGCAATATATATTAAAAACTATGCAATCAAGCTAGTTTAGCTAGCCTGGCTAGCAGAGGGATCTACGATCCCATCATTACAGCAAAAATATAAGTGTTCAAAAGTAATATCTTCTAGATTAATTCCTAATTTCACCCATGGGGCTATACAAAATTGGCGAAAAACATTCACCTCCCCACTTCCCTGCCGAACCGTTCAAGCTAAGATGCCAGCCTCTCGAACTTGACCCCGTTCCACTTTTTCCAGCTGGATTTGAACTTCCCCCTGCAGCAGCTCCCTGCACATTGTAGTATAGTTGTTATATCTATCTTTGATCTTAGTACTTCCATTTATACTATCCACAACAACCAGAGAATCCGAGAGAATAAGGCACTTTGACCACTGATTTGCTTTTAACCACAACAAGGTTTCGTAAATAGCAAGGATCTCTGCAAGGTTAACATCAGTGCTCATAATATTCCCACATATTCCTTTCACCCATTGACCTGCTTTGCTCCTACATATAGCTCCCATACCTGCATGGAGGTTAGAAGTACAGATTGAGGCATCCACTGTTATATAGTAATTATAAAATCATGGTTTTCAGAAATCAGGAGAGGTAGCGGGGGTTTTATGATTAAAGTTGGAGGGGGTCTTAAACAAGCATATTCAGTGGCTAGAAAAACTGACTGGTGCCAAAAAAGATCCAGTTTCAGGTCCTTATTATTGAATACCCATTGGTTCCTTCTAATCCAGATTCTCCAACAGAGGAAGGAGAACGGCGTGGCCCAAGGAATGTTGTTTTGGTCTTTCATTGCAGTCTGGGATTTAATGTTATGACTTAACCAATTTTTAAAGTCCATAGAAAAGAAATCCTGGGGGAGGGTGCACCTCGACGAAACTTCTTTTGCTCTAATACAATCCCTAAGGACATGGTCACACGATTCAGGAACAGTTTGGCAGAAGGGACAGTTGGGGTTTTCAGTTATTTTTCTAGCATAAACGGAGTCTTTTGCTGGGATGCCATTCCATAAGCAAGCCCATAGAAAGTTCTGGATTTTGGGGTGACAATGGGCAGACCACACACTATTCCAATCCCAATCTCTATTACAGGAGGGAGAGGCCCTGCCCCGTTCCTCCTTATAGATCAGTTTAGAGTCAAAGTAGTTGCCCCTAACTACCCAACAAACAAGGGTGTCCTCTTGGTCCTGACTAGCCTTACTCCTTGGATACTTCATGATCCACTGGGATATATGTGGAGGGAGAGTGAAGCTTAAAGCCTGCAGATTCCATTTCCCCTAGTCAATAACACTTCCTACTTTGCGCTCCTCCTCAATACATGTTAGTGGACCAGCAATCATATCCCTCAAGGAGCCAAAGGGAGTCCAAACATCATACCAGAAAGAAACACATTCCCCTTTTCCTATGCATCACCCAGAATACTTAGAGAAAATACTCCACCCTTTACCCATATCTTGCCATATGTGAGAGCCAGATTTAAAGGGTTTTGGTAAGCTCTTCCCCTGACAGTATTCTTGGTAAATGACCTGGGTAGCCAGATTATCCATGGAGTTCATTTTCCAGCACAATTTAGCTAAGGAGATCTTATTCGAAATATCGTTCCTTCTAATCCGTAACCCACCAGTTTCTTTTGGGCCACAAATCTTATCCAACGCAATTAAAGCCAACTTATTTTTCCCCTCCTTACTACCCCAGTAGAAGTTTTTCACAATGGAATCAATATTCTTAATAATGGATTTGGGTAAGCAGATGCAATTCATTGAATAAGTAGGAATATCATTAAGGGTAGTCTTCCCAGCCTTGGATAAAAACTTGGATTTCCAACTAGATAACCTACTCTGGACTTTTTTAACAATATGACTCGATTGATTTTTGGTGGGTCTCTTGTCAGTAAGTGGAAACCTCAGGTACAAACCTAAGTCAGAGTTAGCAGGGATGTTCATCCTAGTCGACTAAAGGGAGTTGATCCTAGGGTCAGTGTTTTTGGAGAAGTACACCGTACTTTTCTAGGGATTCATCATTTGTAAGCAGGACTTATCATGGAAAGCTCTCCGAGTGTGGATCATAGCATCCGCCATACTCACATTGGCTTCCCCAAATAGGAGAATATCATCCGCAAATAACAGGTGGGATACGTCAATCCTATTCCTAAGGAAGGAAAAGGGGGTCCACTCCGAGTTATTACTTGCCTCATTAATCATATGCGTCAGATGCTCCATACAGAGGATGAAGATGTAGGGGGAAAGAGGGTCTCCCTGTCTAATACCTCTAGAGAGAGTAATCTTGAAACCGAGGTTATATTGATGAATAATTCATATTATAATTTATTATGTAGAAAATTTAAAAAGAACTCGAAGATAATTTAATTTCCTAAGCACAATCCAATGCCTATAACTTTTTTTTTCCACTTTTCTCAAGTGTTTGATTTAAGACTTCAAATTCACATTGATAAATGATTAAGGGCATCGCCCGAGCCAACAACTAGTTAACTATAAAAACCCAACTTCATTGCACTACTACCTTAATTAGATTATGAGTCAGACACTTATATTAAAAATGGTTCCCGCGTCACTCACAACCTGTTATTGTATAATTTATCATGGACGGCTCTTAAACTACTTATTATAATACTCCATAATAAACATTACCATCCTTAACAATTTCATGTAGTAGTAGTACGGTGTTCGTCTCATATTCTCTAATATGAACAAAAAAATCAGCAATTTCCTAGAAAAACTATATCTCGACGATTGAAAAGGGAAAAGTGGATCAAGCTTCAGAAAGTGAGGTCTACGATTGGGTGAAGGGCGAGATATGAAGGTGAAATACGTGCATGAGATCGTAGTCTCAATTCAAGATATGATTAAGATGTGTATTGATTTAAGGCATACAAGGCTTATATATATATCTATCTGTCAATTTAAGGCATAAATTAACATTAGATTTTGCAAAAAACTGATTAAAAATACTCATAAATGTAGGAACTAGAAGAGGAGATAAGGAGAGAAGAAATGGTACAGCAGAACAAAACCAAACCACTGATTTCATTATATTCTCCACACGCTTAAAATCAATACAAGCTGAAGATATAAATAGCAAACCAAATAACTAGAAAAGCCTAAGACTGAGGAACATGATGCCAACTATCCCATGATCTTAGCAACTACTTAACCCACTACTAAATAAGCTTAATAACCTAAAAATATTGAACTAATTAACTATAAACTGATAGTTTATGACCATAAACTAATAATGTATGTCTATTTGATGCAAAAGTTTTAACTGATAACAAATTGAGTTCGGGGGTGAGGATACGAACATGATCAGGAATCACATTAGTCCGCCCATTGCTGGCCTCTACTTAATACGATTCATAAACACATTTGATGCAAATAAATAACCAAAAAATATTTTCAAGCACCCTAAAAAGATTAGTGTAGGTTAGTTCATTAAACACATGAAACACTAGCTACTTTTTAGGGATACATTATTAGCAATCAAAACTACTTGGATCCTAAATAAATTGTCTAATTATCTTATTAGACATTATAACATTTATTTAGGTCTTGTAATAATTAGCAATAACAACATGTGAGATGTTGAAAGCAAAAAACATGTAAACATAAAGATTTGTACAAAAATAAAAAGAAGGGAGTAGAGATTAAGAATGTACAAAAGACATGAAATTGCTTAAAGATCTACATCATGAAAAGAAGATTAGTAACTGTTAGGGTTTTATTTTAATACCGCAAGTGAACGGTGTCGTAGCACATACAAGTCGAACTTAGGGAGGTGCGTGCAAGATAATTCCATGTATACATGTGTGTGATAATTAAAACACTAAGATAAAGCATCACCACTAATAAGAATTGATCAAAATATAACTCACATCCCAGTTATTTAATTACAGCTTAGGCGAGATTGACATTCCTTTATGATTCAGCAATAAAGCACAGCTGCGAACCGAAACTAAATCCTTAGTCTGTAACACCCGACCCATACGGAGTCGAGTATATCGTCACCAATGCGCATCCAGGGCCAACAACTGTCCTCAATAACCAACACAAGTTCTTCCGCCGCATTTTGTCCTCACTCATGCGCACCCTGAGAAACTTCCCAGGAGGTCACCCATCCCTGGACTACTCCCAGCCAAGCACGCTTAATTGTGGAGTAACTAAGGAAATGAGCTCCCTAAAAGAAAGATGCATCTTGTTGGAATGAGTAGTCTGCTAAATTCCTTTAAAATAATCATGAGGGGTATTACATAGTCACTCCTCAATACCTAGAGCTCACTTTCGTGATAGCAAAAGGCCTAACTAACATGTATGTCTCCTATTTTCATGGCTTACACACATAATTAGAAGCATTAAGAACCAATGTCAAACAATTCCCAATTATAGCTTTCACTTATTTTCATGGGAGAATTCAAATTAATGACAAGACTTTCTAAATTAAGACCCAACTTTCGTTGATCGATGAACTCAATTCATAAAAATAACAATTTACCAATTAATAAATAACTCCTAATTTCAACTCCAAATTTCATTGACAATACAAAACTAGGGTTAAATCAGGATGCAAAATTGACGACAAGAAAAATCCTATTAAACCCTGAGCATATAATTCAATAACATGAGAATTAGAGACAATTCATATGATCAATCCTTACTAGGGATCAACTCAATCTTAGATAAAAAATACTACTCAGTACTCATAGCAATAAAATCAACAAACTTAATTGAAAACATAATTAAATAAACAAAAGAGAAGGGAAAGAATAAAACTTGATTAATAGTGCTTGAATGGAAGATGAATTAATCTGAATGCTAGATCAAAGACACAATCTTGAATCTCCAAAATAGCAATAGAAAATAAACTAGGGCTAATATCAATAACAACGTAATAAGTCTCTCTACTAAAGAAAACAATCTGAAGTACTTATGTTTTCCGAATACTAACTAAAATAAGAAACGATAAAATAACATTAAGTAAACCGCAACTCGCGTCCACCACGATCCGCGCCAACCACCGCGATGTCCGCCAAGCGGCGCGAGTCGTGCTCTACACCGTGAGTCGCAGTAAGCTCTTGACATTCTCCCACGAGCTACTGCTAAGTCCGCGAGTCGTGACACTCCGTAGTCTCCTTTACTTCCTTGAACTCCTCACGCATATGATCTTAAGGTTTTTGGACCTTGTGTTAGGCCCATAAACTTCTAACTCAGACTCGATAATATACCAATGTTGCTCCCAAGCCTCCAAATTAAAAGAGCCTAAAATCCTTTGCTCTTCACATACTTTCGCAATTCTCCTCAATTTCCACAATTTAAGCGTAAATCCACCCAAACTAACACAGAACACATCAAATTTCTCCTCAAAATGCGCCAAATAAAGTGTAAAATGTGGACTTAATAGTAACTTCAAGCAAATAAATAAGAATAGATTAATTAAAAGGACCCTCAGGAATATACCTTAATCGCCTTGGTCTTATAAACAACCTTCGAAAGAACAATCCTCAAAGCTTGAAATATGAAATTAATGGAAGCTGAAAAGTATGAAGTGGTTAAAGTGTTTTTGAGAGTGTTTCGTAGTAAAATTGTGTCAAAAGTCTCTCTAAAAGTCTGAAAAACTTCACCGAAAAGCAGCCTATTTATAGGAGAGATGTGGTCCGAAAATCATGCGGAGGAGATAACACGAAGCTTGTGCTAGGTGCTCGGCTCCATAAGTGAAAATCACTTTCTCTATGCTCTCTTTCAAATGCTCCTTCACATGCGTGAGAAATTTATTTCTCTCCTCAAATCACCTTCATTAGCTATTAACTCAGATCAATCTGCACAAAATTCATAAACAAAAAAAAAATCTCATCATCATAATTTATACAGAAAAATTCACCTATTGCAAGAAACAGGTAAAGATTGAAGAAAATTAAATTTTCATTCATTTTTTTCTTAAAGGAAGTCTTGAAGGAAACTAATTTTCATTAATATAATTAATTCAATCAATAACAAATTTAGTTACTACAGGTTTTCAAAAAACACTACTACATAATTAACCTTAAGTAACATATTTAGGTAACACTTTTAAAATTGTAAATTTTCCAAATGTATTAGTAACACTTTTTTAATGGTTTATCAATCTGTAAAATTTAATGAAACACTTTTATGAGTTGTAACTTTTTATAGTAATACTTCTAAAACAACATCACTAAAAACTTTAGAGCAGGTAACACTATAAAATAGTAACACTAGAAGTTTTGAAATAAACACTTATAAGATAGTAACACTAGGAACATTAAAATAGGTAATACCGTACTTTAGAGTTTCTCGTTAATTATTTAATTTTAAAATATTTATTTTAGGTTTTTAAAGTTGCAAAATAACAATTAAGACTAATTAACGGTCTGTTTAGTTCGTTTTTAGTAAAAGAAAGGAAGGGAGGAGAAAGGAAAGGAAAATGATAGGCGTGTCGCGCACCTAACAAAAATAACCTAACTAATCCTCCTAACTATGTAGCAGGGTAAGTCAAGGTCGAATCCACAGGGACAAACGGTATCAAACACTAGAATTCTCGACTCAATTTAACTAAACAAGTGACAAACAATGGTGAAAAGATGTTGAACTAAGAATAATGCTAAATTATGACAACTATTAAGAACACACGAGGTAAAATCAATCAATAAAGACATCTAGAATTAAGTATCCCCTCTAGCACGAATAATACATGAATAATTCTCATCCCAATAAACATAATCAATGATTCAAAAGGAGTAATGCACTCTATAACTACCAAAGATCTCTCCCGAGTACCTATGGCTACTCTAAACAAGCAATCAAACCTTTTCCCATGGAATCATGCAAGAAAGAGACATTAAGCATGGCATCACAAATATATTCCTAGTAATTCTATCTACTTATTCCCATAGAGATATTCATACTCTTGATTAAATCAACAAATCCATCTAGATTCAATTCCCATTGAAAACAAGACATAAGGAATCAATTCAAAATCACCTATCCCTAGTATGATAATGAAAATAAGCACAATTCAATCAAGCAAGAACAATTAATCACATCAAATTGGAATTATGGGAGGGATTCATGCATTAATCATTGCTAGGGTTCAACTTAACCCTAGATTATAAAACTACTCACTCATAATTGAAATAACAAAGCAATTGATAAATAAATTGAAAGACATAATAATAATAAAGGAAAAGAGGAAATTAGAAAAACTTAGTCTTTACTTCAATGGATCAAACTTGTAGAATTCAAGGTTCAATAATGGAGTTTACTCTCAAAAACTCTCTAAAAAGTAGTACTATCTTTTCTAATAATGAAAAAGTGCCCAAAAGTATGTTTAATAAAACCTAATATTGCTTACATAAACTAGAAAAGGAAATAATTAAAAGTCGAGAAAATAGTCGGGCAGCAGCATGCACGGTCGAGCGAGAAGTTGCACGGGTGTGCAACATAGTGCACGGGCAAGCGGGATCTCGCTTGGGCGTGCACGCGAAACAGAAGGATTTTGATGCTTTGGTTTACAATAGTGCATGGGCAAGCGAGATCTCGCTTGGGCGTGCGCCTTGGTGCGTGGGCAAGCGAGATTCTGCTTGGGCGTGCGCCTTGGTGCGTGGGCAAGCGAGATTCTGCTTGGTCTCGCAAAGAAAGTAATCTTCAATATCATCGTTCCTTCAACCCCAAAGCACTCAAACTCATCTTCTCGCATCCGGAAACCGCCATCTAGACCATCTACGAATCATATTAGCTTCTCTTAGTCACAATCGGACTCAATAACCTGAAAATCACATAAAAGAGCCAAAAGTATCTCGAAATAACACAATGGTTCAAAAGAATGCCCAAATCATGCAATTAGATCTAAGATGCACTAAAATCTTCATGAAAATGAGACTTAATACCTACCTATATGCAACTAAAAACCGACTTATCAGAAAAAAACCATAATTTTCCATGTTTGGTTTAAATTTTCTCTTTCCTCTCAAATTCCTCCAATTTTGGGAGGAAAGGAAAGTGAAAATTTTGTAAAGAGGCTTTCCTTCCACTTCCTTTCATTTCTTATCACTTGTAATGTTATTTTTGAACCAAACATTGGAAATTAAAATGTTTCGTTCAAGTTTCTTTCTTTTCCTTCTAACTCCCTTCTACCAAACAAGGTGTAAGTGCTAAACGTCGCTGCTCCTACCAACCTCCCACTACCTCTCCCCATTCGCTATTCTCCCGCAGACTAGCGGGCACCACACGCAGTAGCAGCTCGACCATCACCACCCTCCTGCTTAGCCGCCGCCCTCCCTTATGTCACTCTCCAACTTGCTTGTGCTTTCCTCATGAAAATATAAGCTTACCTTCTTCTTCTTCTTTCGCCCTCTTTCTAAAAACTACAACTTGTGTCAATTATTAATACTGTTGGAAATCTAAGATAATGCTTCCGAAATGAAAACCCTTTCTTTTATGCTTTACCCGATGTTTGTCGCAGGTTTGCCAGATCAGGCAATAGGCCCGCCCGACTGGGTGTGGAGTTTACCCTATCGACGACGCAGTTCTTTTTTCGTCGAGTATTTTTTTTCACGCCGAATCGGTCAGGTCAGCCCGATAAAATCGGGCAAGATACTTCTCGAGCAAATTTCGGATTTTCCTATTTTCTTTATCGTTTCTTTTGCCTTCCTTATAATTACTTTTCCCAAAAACCCAAAAGAATTATTATGCTTATTATTATTGAAACCCTAAACACACATATAAAACTCAAACCATATTCTACCATGGTTAGTTGTGAGATCTAAGCAGTTCCAATGGCGGATCCAGAATTTTGAACCAACGGGGTTCAACATAAGCAAATCACCGCTCACAGTACAAGCGCTCTAAGCAATCTGCCTCTTGGACACTTAATTTTGGGCCAAAATTATGGAGAAAATTCACCAAAGTTCTAAATCCGACTTCTGGACATGCATACTGTCGAGCATGAGTGCAAAACGTCAAATAAGAAAGAATTTTAATATATATGTAATGTAAAACATTATTGATATGAGTAACAATCCCGATAACGAGATAATAGGATGAAATAACGAAATAATATAACATTTGGTATTATAGTAGATAGTACAATGAACATTAAAATTTGAAAGTACTAAACATAGCTTTTATGATTTCAATAAAAAAAATTGCAAACAGGTTGAGGAATTTTTATTGCAGTGAAAGTACGTACATAAAACATAGCTTATATGATTTCAATGAGAAATAATTGCAAAAGGGAGGATGATGTTTTCCCAGTAAAAGAATCGAACTCAAGACACTCTACAAGCTACAAAGTTTTAACTTAGGCCCAACCACCACTAAAACAAAGCTGCTTCTTTGATACAGCAAAGCGAGAATAAAGATTCTCATCCTATATGGGTTCACCTGAACCCAATGAACCCATAGTGGATCAGCCCATGAGCAATTCTTAGAGTAATTTTAATCTTCGGTGTTTATTCGTGTTATATATAAGAGATAGTTGTGTTACCTTTGGAGGCGTTCGACACTTGGAGACCAGGCACTGGTGGTGACGAAATACACTATTGTAAAAGGTGTCGCAACTCATTGAGATCTATAATTAAGTGTAGTGTTTTCTTTCCTAATTTTTATTATTATGGTTTCAGCCAGTAGATCTCCTGCATATACTTTCTCCATCTTTTGCTAAAGCAACATATTACATACTTAATTTATAAATAATATTTATATCGATTTGGTTTTTTAACCAACAATTAAATCGAATCTTTCATCTACAATTACTACTACCCATTTCACTACAAGAAAAGTGCCAATTAACGACGGCTTTTAGCCGTCGTTGGTAGCCTAAAAAGCCGTCGCTGAATAATCAACGACGGCTAACCGTCGTTAAATGGCCGTCGGTAAAAAAGATGGTCGGTGATACAAGAATCAACGGCCGTCAAGCTGCGTCAGTGATATATTCAACGACGGTTTAAGGACAATCGGCGACGGTTTATAAAAGCCGACGTTGATACCCGGCCAACGACTGTTTAAAGCAGCGGCGTAGTCGGCGACGGTTTATATAGTCATGCCGGATCACCGACCGTTTTAAACCGTCGTTGTTCCAGCGACTGTTCTAAACCGTCGTTGTTCCAGCGACTGTTATAAACCGTCGTTGATTTCGAATAATCAACGTCTGTTTATAACGGTCGCTAAAATGTTAAAGCAGTCGTTGATTTCGTTTCAATGGGTGCATAGAGAACCCTTACCGATTGCCTAGCCGTCGTTGATTTATTGTTTAACCGTCAGCTGTTCTTACAAAATAATATGATTTAAAATTCTATTGTTCTTAATATTAATTAAACTCCGTACCGCACAATTTGCACCTAAATATACCACGCTAAAGTCAGTTTCTCCATCGCATTAAATTTTTTTCAATTACAAAATTATGCAATTTTGATATATATTAAAATTTACATAGATACTTGTATAATTACATGAAATAGATTACATTTATGTACACAAAATAGATCCCGATGTCGGGAAATAAAGTAGATGTCGGTGTTTACAAAAAATATATATCGACAAAGCTAGAAAATAATAAGCTAGATGCCGATAAATATAGACACTAAATGTCTATAGTTAGACAAACTACCTAGATTAAATATATGTACGCAAAATAGATCCCGGTGTCGGGAAATAAAGTAGAAGTCGGGTTGAAAAAAAAATAACCCGACACATCAAGAAACGAAGCGAGATGCCGATAAGTATTTACACTACAAGAAAATAGATAGACTAACTATATGCAACTATAAGTTAGTTACCTAGTTGCAAAAAAAAAAAAAAACTACACTTGTCAAGGGTGGCTCACAGCACTACCGCCACCACCAAACCCTGGGTCATCTTCTGGTCTGCGTTGTGGAGTGGGGCCTGGGTTGCAACCTGAGACCATGTGGCCGAAACTAGACATGTTCCTCATCATTTCCTCGATGAGGGCCCGACGTGACTCTTCCACCCGTGCTGCGACCATTGCCTCCACCTCTCCCATCCGTGCAGCGACCTTTGCCTCCACTTGCGCCTCAATCTGAGAAAAAATGGACGGCTCATATGGTTGTGAAGAGCCACCATCTCCTCGCCCGAAGCGAGTTGTAGTACAAATGATCTCCCCGACCCACCCCCGAACTTTTCCTCTCGTTTCTCCCCCAACTGTCTCCCAATACAATGGATCGGTGGTTCGGGTGTGACCCCGAGTGGTACAATGATCCAGCTTCTTATTGTATGTCTCCTGCATTTGGTTAAATATACTCATATTCAAATAATATAAAGTGCCAAAATGGCCTATATTTGGTTCTAACTTTCCTATTTTGTGTATTTTCAATCAAAACAACTTACAATCACATTAAACTAACTATATATATGATGTTTGAGGTGTTTATAACTTAAACTAGCATCAAACTACTCGTATTCATTCAATTTCAAGTGAAATAGCCTAAATTGGCCAAAATGGCCTATATTTGGTTCTAACTTTCCTATTTTGTGTATTTTCAATCAAAACAACTTACAATCACATTAAACTAACTATATATATGATGTTTGAGGTGTTTATAACTTAAACTAGCATCAAACTACTCGTATTCATTCAATTTCAAGTGAAATGGCCTAAATTGGCCAAAATGGCCTATATTTGGTTCTAACTTTCCTATTTTGTGTATTTTCAATCAAAACAACTTAGAATCACATTAAACTAACTATATATATGATGTTTGAGGTGTTTATAACTTAAACTAGCATCAAACTACTCGTATTCATTCAATTTCAAGTGAAATAGCCTAAATTGGCCAAAATGACCTATATTTGGTTCTAACTTTCCTATTTTGTGTATTTTCAATCAAAACAACTTACAATCACATTAAACTAACTATATATATGATGTTTGAGGTGTTTATAACTTAAACTAGCATAAAACTACTCGTATTCATTCAATTTCAAGTGAAATGGCCTAAATTGGCCAAAATGGCCTATATTTGGTTCTAACTTTCCTATTTTGTGTATTTTCAATCAAAACAACTTACAATCACATTAAACTAACTATATATATGATGTTTGAGGTGTTTATAACTTAAACTAGCATCAAACTACTCGTATTCATTCAATTTCAAGTAAATAGCCTAAAATGGCCTATATTAGCCTATATTTGGTTCTAACTTTCCTATTTTGTGTATTTTCAATCAAAACAACTTAAAATCACATTAAACTAACTATATATATGATGTTTGAGGTGTTTATAACTTAAACTAGCATCAAACTACTCGTATTCATTCAATTTCAAGTGAAATTGCCTAAATTGGCCTATATTTGGTTCTAATTTTCCTATTTTGTGTATTTTCAATCAAAACAACTTAAAATCACATTAAAATAACTATATATATGATGTTTGAGGTGTTTATAACTTAAACTAGCATCAAACTACTCGTATTCATTCAATTTCAAGTGAAATAGCCTAAAATGGCCTATATTAGCCTATATTTGGTTCTAACTTTCCTATTTTGTGTATTTTCAATCAAAACAACTTAGAATCACATTAAACTAACTTTATATATGATGTTTGAGGTGTTTATAACTTAAACTAGCATCAAACTACTCGTATTCATTCAATTTCAAGTGAAATAGCCTAAATTGGCCAAAATGGCCTATATTTGGTTCTAACTTTCCTATTTTGTGTATTTTCAATCAAAACAACTTACAATCACATTAAACTAACTATATATATGATGTTTGAGGTGTTTATAACTTAAACTAGCATCAAACTACTCGTATTCATTCAATTTCAAGTGAAATGGCCTAAATTGGCCAAAATGGCCTATATTTGGTTCTAACTTTCCTATTTTGTGTATTTTCAATCAAAACAACTTACAATCACATTAAACTAACTATATATATGATGTTTGAGGTGTTTATAACTTAAACTAGCATCAAACTACTCGTATTCATTCAATTTCAAGTGAAATAGCCTAAATTGGCCAAAATGGCCTATATTTGGTTCTAACTTTCCTATTTTGTGTATTTTCAATCAAAACAACTTACAATCACATTAAAGTAACTATATATATGAAGTTTGAGGTGTTTATAACTTAAACTAGCATCAAACTACTCGTATTCATTCAATTTCAAGTGAAATGGCCTAAATTGGCCAAAATGGCCTATATTTGGTTCTAACTTTCCTATTTTGTGTATTTTCAATCAAAACAACTTACAATCACATTAAACTAACTATATATATGATGTTTGAGGTGTTTATAACTTAAACTAGCATCAAACTACTCGTATTCATTCAATTTCAAGTGAAATAGCGTAAAATGGCCTATATTAGCCTATATTTGGTTCTAACTTTCCTATTTTGTGTATTTTCAATCAAAACAACTTAGAATCACATTAAACTAACTATATATATGATGTTTGAGGTGTTTATAACTTAAACTAGCATCAAACTACTCGTATTCATTCAATTTCAAGTGAAATAGCCTAAATTGGCCAAAATGGCCTATATTTGGTTCTAACTTTCCTATTTTGTGTATTTTCAATCAAAACAACTTATAATCACATTAAACTAACTATATATATGATGTTTGAGGTGTTTATAACTTAAACTAGCATCAAACTACTCGTATTCATTGAATTTCAAGTGAAATGGCCTAAATTGGCCAAAATGGCCTATATTTGGTTCTAACTTTCCTATTTTGTGTATTTTCAATCAAAACAACTTACAATCACATTAAACTAACTATATATATGATGTTTGAGGTGTTTATAACTTAAACTAGCATCAAACTACTCGTATTCATTCAATTTCAAGTGAAATGGCCTAAATTGGCCAAAATGGCCTATATTTGGTTCTAACTTTCCTATTTTGTGTATTTTCAATCAAAACAACTTGCAATCACATTAAACTAACTATATATATGATGTTTGAGGTGTTTATAACTTAAACTAGCATCAAACTACTCGTATTCATTCAATTTCAAGTGAAATAGCCTAAAATGGCCTATATTAGCCTATATTTGGTTCTAACTTTCCTATTTTGTGTATTTTCAATCAAAACAACTTAGAATCACATTAAACTAACTTTATATATGATGTTTGAGGTGTTTATAACTTAAACTAGCATCAAACTACTCGTATTCATTCAATTTCAAGTGAAATAGCCTAAATTGGCCAAAATGGCCTATATTTGGTTCTAACTTTCCTATTTTGTGTATTTTCAATCAAAACAACTTACAATCACATTAAACTAACTATATATATGATGTTTGAGGTGTTTATAACTTAAACTAGCATCAAACTACTCGTATTCATTCAATTTCAAGTGAAATAGCCTAAATTGGCCAAAATGGCCTATATTTGGTTCAAACTTTCCTATTTTGTGTATTTTCAATCAAAACAACTTACAATCACATTAAACTAACTATATATATGAAGTTTGAGGTGTTTATAACTTAGACTAGCATCAAACTACTCGTATTCATTCAATTTCAAGTGAAATGGCCTAAATTGGCCAAAATGGCCTATATTTGGTTCTAACTTTCCTATTTTGTGTATTTTCAATCAAAACAACTTACAATCACATTAAACTAACGATATATATGATGTTTGAGGTGTTTATAACTTAAACTAGCATAAAACTACTCGTATTCATTCAATTTCAAGTGAAATAGCGTAAAATGGCCTATATTAGCCTATATTTGGTTCTAACTTTCCTATTTTGTGTATTTTCAATCAAAACAACTTAGAATCACATTAAACTAACTATATATATGATGTTTGAGGTGTTTATAACTTAAACTAGCATCAAACTACTCGTATTCATTCAATTTCAAGTGAAATAGCCTAAATTGGCCAAAATGACCTATATTTGGTTCTAACTTTCCTATTTTGTGTATTTTCAATCAAAACAACTTACAATCACATTAAACTAACTATATATATGATGTTTGAGGTGTTTATAACTTAAACTAGCATAAAACTACTCGTATTCATTCAATTTCAAGTGAAATGACCTAAATTGGCCAAAATGGCCTATATTTGGTTCTAACTTTCCTATTTTGTGTATTTTCAATCAAAACAACTTACAATCACATTAAACTAACTATATATATGATGTTTGAGGTGTTTATAACTTAAACTAGCATCAAACTACTCGTATTCATTCAATTTCAAGTAAATAGCCTAAAATGGCCTATATTAGCCTATATTTGGTTCTAACTTTCCTATTTTGTGTATTTTCAATCAAAACAACTTAAAATCACATTAAACTAACTATATATATGATGTTTGAGGTGTTTATAACTTAAACTAGCATCAAACTACTCGTATTCATTCAATTTCAAGTGAAATGGCCTAAATTGGCCTATATTTGGTTCTAATTTTCCTATTTTGTGTATTTTCAATCAAAACAACTTAAAATCACATTAAAATAACTATATATATGATGTTTGAGGTGTTTATAACTTAAACTAGCATCAAACTACTCGTATTCATTCAATTTCAAGTGAAATAGCCTAAAATGGCCTATATTAGCCTATATTTGGTTCTAACTTTCCTATTTTGTGTATTTTCAATCAAAACAACTTAGAATCACATTAAACTAACTTTATATATGATGTTTGAGGTGTTTATAACTTAAACTAGCATCAAACTACTCGTATTCATTCAATTTCAAGTGAAATAGCCTAAATTGGCCAAAATGGCCTATATTTGGTTCTAACTTTCCTATTTTGTGTATTTTCAATCAAAACAACTTACAATCACATTAAACTAACTATATATATGATGTTTGAGGTGTTTATAACTTAAACTAGCATCAAACTACTCGTATTCATTCAATTTCAAGTGAAATGGCCTAAATTGGCCAAAATGGCCTATATTTGGTTCTAACTTTCCTATTTTGTGTATTTTCAATCAAAACAACTTACAATCACATTAAACTAACTATATATATGATGTTTGAGGTGTTTATAACTTAAACTAGCATCAAACTACTCGTATTCATTCAATTTCAAGTGAAATAGCCTAAATTGGCCAAAATGGCCTATATTTGGTTCTAACTTTCCTATTTTGTGTATTTTCAATCAAAACAACTTACAATCACATTAAACTAACTATATATATGAAGTTTGAGGTGTTTATAACTTAAACTAGCATCAAACTACTCGTATTCATTCAATTTCAAGTGAAATGGCCTAAATTGGCCAAAATGGCCTATATTTGGTTCTAACTTTCCTATTTTGTGTATTTTCAATCAAAACAACTTACAATCACATTAAACTAACTATATATATGATGTTTGAGGTGTTTATAACTTAAACTAGCATCAAACTACTCGTATTCATTCAATTTCAAGTGAAATAGCGTAAAATGGCCTATATTAGCCTATATTTGGTTCTAACTTTCCTATTTTGTGTATTTTCAATCAAAACAACTTAGAATCACATTAAACTAACTATATATATGATGTTTGAGGTGTTTATAACTTAAACTAGCATCAAACTACTCGTATTCATTCAATTTCAAGTGAAATAGCCTAAATTGGCCAAAATGGCCTATATTTGGTTCTAACTTTCCTATTTTGTGTATTTTCAATCAAAACAACTTATAATCACATTAAACTAACTATATATATGATGTTTGAGGTGTTTATAACTTAAACTAGCATCAAACTACTCGTATTCATTGAATTTCAAGTGAAATGGCCTAAATTGGCCAAAATGGCCTATATTTGGTTCTAACTTTCCTATTTTGTGTATTTTCAATCAAAACAACTTACAATCACATTAAACTAACTATATATATGATGTTTGAGGTGTTTATAACTTAAACTAGCATCAAACTACTCGTATTCATTCAATTTCAAGTGAAATGGCCTAAATTGGCCAAAATGGCCTATATTTGGTTCTAACTTTCCTATTTTGTGTATTTTCAATCAAAACAACTTGCAATCACATTAAACTAACTATATATATGATGTTTGAGGTGTTTATAACTTAAACTAGCATCAAACTACTCGTATTCATTCAATTTCAAGTGAAATAGCCTAAAATGGCCTATATTAGCCTATATTTGGTTCTAACTTTCCTATTTTGTGTATTTTCAATCAAAACAACTTAGAATCACATTAAACTAACTTTATATATGATGTTTGAGGTGTTTATAACTTAAACTAGCATCAAACTACTCGTATTCATTCAATTTCAAGTGAAATAGCCTAAATTGGCCAAAATGGCCTATATTTGGTTCTAACTTTCCTATTTTGTGTATTTTCAATCAAAACAACTTACAATCACATTAAACTAACTATATATATGATGTTTGAGGTGTTTATAACTTAAACTAGCATCAAACTACTCGTATTCATTCAATTTCAAGTGAAATAGCCTAAATTGGCCAAAATGGCCTATATTTGGTTCTAACTTTCCTATTTTGTGTATTTTCAATCAAAACAACTTACAATCACATTAAACTAACTATATATATGAAGTTTGAGGTGTTTATAACTTAGACTAGCATCAAACTACTCGTATTCATTCAATTTCAAGTGAAATGGCCTAAATTGGCCAAAATGGCCTATATTTGGTTCTAACTTTCCTATTTTGTGTATTTTCAATCAAAACAACTTACAATCACATTAAACTAACGATATATATGATGTTTGAGGTGTTTATAACTTAAACTAGCATCAAACTACTCGTATTCATTCAATTTCAAGTGAAATAGCGTAAAATGGCCTATATTAGCCTATATTTGGTTCTAACTTTCCTATTTTGTGTATTTTCAATCAAAACAACTTAGAATCACATTAAACTAACTATATATATGATGTTTGAGGTGTTTATAACTTAAACTAGCATCAAACTACTCGTATTCATTCAATTTCAAGTGAAATAGCCTAAATTGGCCAAAATGGCCTATATTTGGTTCTAACTTTCCTATTTTGTGTATTTTCAATCAAAACAACTTATAATCACATTAAACTAACTATATATATGATGTTTGAGGTGTTTATAACTTAAACTAGCATCAAACTACTCGTATTCATTGAATTTCAAGTGAAATGGCCTAAATTGGCCAAAATGGCCTATATTTGGTTCTAACTTTCCTATTTTGTGTATTTTCAATCAAAACAACTTTCAATCACATTAAACTAACTATATATATGATGTTTGAGGTGTTTATAACTTAAACTAGCATCAAACTACTCGTATTCATTCAATTTCAAGTGAAATGGCCTAAATTGGCCAAAATGGCCTATATTTGGTTCTAACTTTCCTATTTTGTGTATTTTCAATCAAAACAACTTGCAATCACATTAAACTAACTATATATATGATGTTTGAGGTGTTTATAACTTAAACTAGCATCAAACTACTCGTATTCATTCAATTTCAAGTGAAATAGCCTAAAATGGCCTATATTAGCCTATATTTGGTTCTAACTTTCCTATTTTGTGTATTTTCAATCAAAACAACTTAGAATCACATTAAACTAACTATCTATATGATGTTTGAGGTGTTTATAACTTAGACTAGCATCAAACTACTCGTATTCATTCAATTTCAAGTGAAATAGCCTAAATTGGCCAAAATAGCCTATATTTGGTTATAACTTTCCTATTTTGTGTATTTTCAATCAAAACAACTTACAATCACATTAAACTAACTATATATATGATGTTTGAGGTGTTTATAACTTAAACTAGCATCAAACTACTCGTATTCATTCAATTTCAAGTGAAATGGCCTATATTTGGTTCTAACTTTCCTATTTTGTGTATTTTCAATCAAAACAACTCACAAACACATTAAACTAACTATATATATGATGTTTGAGGTGTTTATAACTTAAACTAGCATCAAACTACTCGTATTCATTCAATTTCAAGTGAAATAGCCTAAATTGGCCAAAATGGCCTATATTTGGTTCTAACTTTCCTATTTTGTGTATTTTCAATCAAAACAACTTACAATCACATTAAACTAACTATATATATGATGTTTGAGGTGTTTATAACTTAAACTAGCATCAAACTACTCGTATTTATTCAATTTCAAGTGAAATAGCCTAAATTGGCCAAAATGGCCTATATTTGGTTCTAACTTTCCTATTTTGTGTATTTTCAATCAAAACAACTTACAATCACATTAAACTAACTATATATATGATGTTTGAGGTGTTTATAACTTAAACTAGCATCAAACTACTCGTATTCATTCAATTTCAAGTGAAATGGCCTAAATTGGCCAAAATGGCCTTTATTTGGTTCTAACTTTCCTATTTTGTGTATTTTCAATCAAAACAACTTACAATCACATTAAACTAACTATATATATGATTTTTGAGGTGTTTATAACTTAAACTAGCATCAAACTACTCGTATTCATTCAATTTCAAGTGAAATGGCCTAAATTGGCCAAAATGGCCTATATTTGGTTCTAACTTTCCTATTTTGTGTATTTTCAATCAAAACAACTTACAATCACATTAAACTAACTATATATATGATGTTTGAGGTGTTTATAACTTAAACTAGCATCAAACTACTCGTATTCATTCAATTTCAAGTGAAATAGCCTAAATTGGCCAAAATGGCCTATATTTGGTTCTAACTTTCCTATTTTGTGTATTTTCAATCAAAACAACTTACAATCACATTAAACTAACTATATATATGATGTTTGAGGTGTTTATAACTTAAACTAGCATCAAACTACTCGTATTCATTCAATTTCAAGGGAAATGGCCTAAATTGGCCAAAATGGCCTATATTTGGTTCTAACTTTCCTATTTTGTGTATTTTCAATCAAAACAACTTACAATCACATTAAACTAACTATATATATGATGTTTGAGGTGTTTATAACTTAAAATAGCATCAAACTACTCGTATTCATTCAATTTCAAGTGAAATAGCCTAAAATGGCCTATATTAGCCTATATTTGGTTCTAACTTTCCTATTTTGTGTATTTTCAATCAAAACAACTTAGAATCACATTAAACTAACTATATATATGATGTTTGAGGTGTTTATAACTTAAACTAGCATCAAACTACTCGTATTCATTCAATTTCAAGTGAAATAGCCTAAATTGACCAAAATGGCCTATATTTGGTTCTAACTTTTTATTTTGTGTATTTTCAATCAAAACAACTTACAATCACATTAAACTAACTATATATATGATGTTTGAGGTGTTTATAACTTAAACTAGCATCAAACTACTCGTATTCATTCAATTTCAAGTGAAATGGCCTAAATAGGCCAAAATGACCTATATTTGGTTCTAACTTTCCTATTTTGTGTATTTTCAATCAAAAAAACTTACAATCACATTAAACTAACTATATATATTATGTTTGAGGTGTTTATAACTTAAACTAGCATCAAACTACTCGTATTCATTCAATTTCAAGTGAAATGGCCTAAATTGGCCAAAATGGCCTTTATTTGGTTCTAACTTTCCTATTTTGTGTATTTTCAATCAAAACAACTTACAATCACATTAAACTAACTATATATATGATGTTTGAGGTGTTTATAACTTAAACTAGCATCAAACTACTCGTATTCATTCAATTTCAAGTGAAATAGCCTAAATTGGCCAAAATGGCCTATATTTGGTTCTAACTTTCCTATTTTGTGTATTTTCAATCAAAACAACTTACAATCACATTAAACTAACTATATATATGATGTTTGAGGTGTTTATAACTTAAACTAGTATCAAACTACTCGTATTCATTCAATTTCAAGTGAAATGGCCTAAATTGGCCAAAATGGCCTATATTTGGTTCTAACTTTCCTATTTTGTGTATTTTCAATCAAAACAACTTACAATCACATTAAACTAACTATATATATGATGTTTGAGGTGTTTATAACTTAAACTAGCATCAACCTACTCGTATTCATTCAATTTCAAGTGAAATAGCCTAAAATGGCCTATATTAGCCTATATTTGGTTCTAACTTTCCTATTTTGTGTATTTTCAATCAAAACAACTTAGAATCACATTAAACTAACTATATATATGATGTTTGAGGTGTTTATAACTTAAACTAGCATCAAACTACTCGTATTCATTCAATTTCAAGTGAAATAGCCTAAATTGGCCAAAATGGCCTATATTTGGTTCTAACTAAACTTGCACCAAACTTTTCAATCATATTTGCCTATAAATATATGTTTAGAAGTATGTACCGAGATTTGCTTTGCTTTCTTGTTTGCTGGGATTTCTCCTTTTCAGAACAGTCTTGAAATGAGTCTTCAAGAACAACTCGGGAGCAAAGAGGAGTACTCCTCCTCTACTCTTTGCTGTAGACATTGTTGAACAAAGGCTTAATTTTTTACTTATACCGAAAATGAAATGTAAATTACACTAAGTAGTAGATATGAAACATATTTACCATCTTCCTAGCATGCTGTGCCGCCGAAATAGAACCCTGAAAGTGTGACGGCTCAATTGGATTAGACAGGGAGCCACCTCTTCGGTTCTTCTTCGCTGCTCGTATTTTTTCCGAAATGTTAGGTCTTCACTTCTCTTCTTCATGTCTTCGTAGATCGTCTCCCCCAACCATTTCGGCCTTTCTTTGGCTTTCTTAACCACCCAGTATCGCAAGTCTCTCAGACGAGATGAAGCTTTTTTCTTGTAATCCTTCTTCACTAGGCCTTCTAACTCAGGAGCCCATTCGTAAATACCCTTTAGTCAAACATTAAACAAAGATATTAATAAAGTAATATAATCAATGAAATTTTTCATAATTCGATTCATACATACTGTGAAAATGTTCCACCAATGCGTCTTTGTTGCATTGTCGACCTCACTGTAATTGAACCAAGGTTGTCGAAAATGGCCCTGGAAAATGTCAGTGATGGACCCACTAACCTTGTTATCATCGAACCTGAATTGAAAACCAAACAAACACGTGAATTGTGAATACCATTGCATATTTGTGTATCATGAAGCATATAGTAGCTTACGAACTTACCATAATCCAAGAGGGGCTTAAAACCTTTCTTGGTGCACGGTTCGAACCTTCACCTTCCTCCGTATGAATGTTCGGAGTCTCCGGTACGTGGCTACCAATGTCACGTGCCTGTGAATCATCTCCATGTGTCTCTACTACAGGGTTCTGGCTTCCTTCTACTTCTGGTGACTGAAAAAGCTGCATCGGAATCAAAGTCCCACGACCTTGGCTTCCACCTAAGCCACCTCGACCTCCGCGGCCCTTAGGATTAGACATGATTACCTAAAATGCAAGAAATTAAAACTGCGCAAGATTAAACAAATTACATTAAAGTATGAATAATCCAATAACATTATGTCAAAGAAATTAGAACGTTGGATCTTAAGTGGTTATCAACAAGCTCTTCCCAAATATGTAAGCTTAAATTCATAAGCTAATGAAGGTAGAGTTAGGATCAATTTTATATGTCCAATTCCTTGCATAGCCCCCCCACCCTCCCCGACCCCCTGCACATGCCCCCCCCCCTCCCCGACCCCCTGCAGCCCCCCCTCCCCGACCCCCCCGCAGCCCCTCCCCTCCCCCGACACCCCCGCACCCCCACCCTCCCCGACCTCCCCCGCAGCCCTTCCCCCTCCCCGACACCCCCGCAGCCCCTCCCCCCCTCCCCGACCCCCGCACGGCCCACCCCCCCCCCCGACCCCCCCGGAGCCCCTCCCCCTCCCCGACCCCCCCCCCGCACACTCCCCCCTCCCCGACCCCCCCCGCACACACTCCCCCTCCCCGACCCCCCCGCACAGCCCCCACCCTCCCCGACCCCCCCTTGCACGCCCCCCACCTCCCGACCCCCCTGCAGCCCCTCCCCCTCCCCGACCCCCTCTGCGGCCCCTCCCCCTCCCCGACCCCCCCTTGCACACGCCCCCCACCCTCCCCGACCCCCCGCACACCCCCCCACCCTCCCCGACCCCCCCGCACGGCCCCCCCCTCCCCGACCCCCTGCGGCCCCCCTCCCTATCAAAGTAATACAAATTCATTAATAGAATTATAAGTAAGACATACCAAAACCAAATGAAATCATGAGAAATCAACAACCGATCATACTCTTTAGACCATGGCCAAATCATAATGCTTAGGAAAATGTAATCTTTGATAATTAAAAGAGCATAATCGGATACTACAAATCCACCATGTAGATTCTCGATTAGAATAACTAGAATTAGTGGTCACAATGCGGTCATATATTTTAATATTAATGCAAAAAGGGAAGTGGGGAGAAAGCAAGTACTAATTAAATATTAGAAAAACACTAAGAAAAACCACAGAAGCGTAATGGATCATGTTACTCAACAACAGTAAGAAAAACTACAGATGGAAATGTCATAACAAGTAATCTTCAACATTTCATTACAAAAGTCATATATTTTTATTGAAATGTTGTCCTTAATACAAGCTATGATATACTCAAACAAATCAAAGTGAATTCCCATCCTCGCTTAGTTCATCATCACTATCGTCATCCCAAAAACCATCATCGTCATCGTCATCATCCTCGCTTTCTCCCGCACTCGAAACTAGACTCTTCTTCATCATCACCGATGGGGCTTCAACCAAAATTTCTTCATCATCTCCTTCAACACACTCGACATCATTACCACCTTCATAATCGGGAATATCATTTGGATCACAAAGCGTTGGATTCCCAAAGACTTTCTCCTGAAGGAAGTCGAAGTCAACCGGAGCATCAATCACAGACCTTGCCTTTGTCCTAAACACAGCCCACCATTGAGCACGATCTCTTTTCAAGCTTGGATACGGTGCGAAATATACTTGGCTAACCTGGTATGATAGCACGAAGGGATCAAACTTGGGGTATTTCTTGGTGTGGTTGACTTCAACTAGCTTGTATTGATCGATGTTCATTCCCCTCACATTGTCCATCCAATTGCACTTGAACAAAACTGTGCTATATTGACTACGAGCACCGGTAAACTTCAATTCTATAACATCATCTAGAATCCCAAAGAAATCACTCCCTCCATCATTAGACACACACACTCCATAATTCATGGTGGATTTGTGTTTGCTTGATGCTTTTGTTTGGAAATTGTATCCATTAACATAGTATCTATTCCAAGTGCGAACTAATGTCGAAGGACCCATTGCCAAAGCAAACAGTACATCATCATTGGGTTTGTCTTGAATAACCTATTAAAATTCATTCATATTGTTAATCCATTAACATTTCTTGAATAACCTATTGAATAACCTATAGTCACACAAACTCACTTTCGATCTAAACCAATCAAGGTATTCAGCTTCATGTTGCACCCACACATCTTCCCTACGTAGAGTAGGTCGAATTTGAAGAATGTGGTCCTCGAAATCCCTTACAAACATAACAATTGTTAATGTCTAAATTAAAAATGAAAGTTAAATTTATAAATAATATGATTAATAACAAGTGTTTTACTTCTCAAATTCTTGTAAGATGCCTGTATTTGCTAACACATATAGGTGTGCACGTTGTAGTTCCACTTCGCGTTAAAAATCGTGTTCCACCCGCATTAGACGGCCGACCACAATTAACCCTGAATAGCTCTGGGACAGTTTCGGTCAGCATCCCTTTCAACTTCACCATTTACATTACGGCTGAATCTCGTGTCTTAGTATCCACTCCTTGCTGAAAGTAGTTTGAATAGAAGTTTGCAATCTCTTCACACAAGTATGCATTACAAATAGAACCCTCCACACGAGCCTTGTTACCAATTTTGCGTTTCAAATGATTGAGGAACCTAAGAAGGTGGTTATCAAAAAGAGTTACACAATTGCGAACAACAATAAAAAAGGATATATGAAAATGAAGGATAAGGTACCTTTCAAAGGGATACATCCAACGGTATTGCACGGGACCACATAGCCTAGCTTCGCGTGGAAGGTGAACTGGTAAGTGTTCCATGGAATTGAAGAATGATGGTGGGAAAATCTTTTCGAGTTTACAAAGGATCTCGGCTATGTCCTTTTCCAATCTTTCCATGTCACTTACTGTGATGGTGGAGCAACACAAATCACGGAAAAAAAGGCTAATCTCAGTGACAACTTTCCACACATGAACCGGAAGCAACTCCTTTAATGCAATCGGCAATAATCTTTCCATGAAGACATGACAATCATGGCTTTTCATACTGTGCAGCTTACCGGACTGCATGTCCACACATCTTGTTAAGTCGGAAGCATAGCCATCGGGAAATTTCAAATCTCTGATCCAGTTGCATAATACTTTCCTTTGGGACTTGTCCAGTGCGAAAGGTGCTTTTGGTGGAGTTTCTTTTCCGTTTGCATCCTTGGTGACATGAAGTTGAGGCCTTTTGCACAATTGAGCAATGTCTTTTCTAGATGCAACGGTGTCCGCCGCCTCGTTTTTTTCACATCCATAATCTGTGTGAATGAGTTGGTCGAAGAAGTTTTTCTCAATGTGCATGACGTCAAGGTTGT
Organism: Beta corolliflora; assembly: GCA_947648045.1. Taxonomy (NCBI): domain Eukaryota; kingdom Viridiplantae; phylum Streptophyta; class Magnoliopsida; order Caryophyllales; family Amaranthaceae; genus Beta; species Beta corolliflora. The sequence continues at coordinate 961,876 of CANSZD010000435.1, forward strand.
GACGAAGATGCAGATCTTTCCAAGTATGGGAGCTCCCAAAGACAGCCTTTGTTTGAACCACCCATTTTTCAACTTCTTCAAAGCGTTAAGTGCATCTCGGTCCATCTCGTAGCCTTTGGCAAGTCTTTAACACATGACCACAACTCCTCCCCGGACATGATGTGTGGTGGAGACCCTTTTTCAACCTTATTTCGCAAAAAGCTACTTTGTTTTTACGAAAAGGATGATCTTGAGGAAGGAATTGACGGTGACAATCAAACCAAGAAACTTTACCCCCATGCTCGAGCCAAAAGCTTTGGATTTATCCATACAATAAGGACAAGCCTTTTTCCCAGGCGGTGGACCAGCCGGATAGCATACCGTAAGCGGGAAAATCACTTATTGTCCAAAGAATGGCGGCACGCATATTGAAATTTTGTTTCCTAGAAATGTCATAAGTAGTTGCTCCAATATCCCATAATTGCTTCAATTCCTCGATTAAGGGTTGCATGTACACATCCAAGTTTCCCTTCGGGTTTTTAGGACCGAGAACGAGCAACGAAAGGAACATGAAGGGTTTTTTCATGCACATCGATGGCGGCAAGTTGTACGGGGTTAAGATGACCGGCCAACATGAATATTGACCCCCAAACTTTCCATGTGGACCAAACCCATCTCGTACACAAACCGAACCGAACATTCCTAGGCTCGAGATGCAAATTCGCCAAAGGATCTATCCAAATGCTTCCAAGCTTCACTGCCGCTAGGGTGAGCCATTTTGTCTTCGGCTCTTGGATTTTTGGCATGCCATGTCATTTCTTCAAAGAACGTTCTTTGTTGCATACAACCTCTCGCAATCTCGGTGTGATTGGGAAATAAATCGAACTTTCATTGGAACTAAAGACCCCTTAGAAGTCCTCTTGTATTCAGCCGCAATCGCACACTCTACATCTGTCCAAGTGTGCATCAGTTCTCCAAAATAACATACAACCTTTCGGGCAAGCATGAATCTTTTCGTGGGGAAGCTCTAATCCCTCCAAGATCTTCTTCGTATCGTAAAATGTGTCACTCATGTTGTTGTTGTTAGGTATTGCTTCTTTCATTAATGAAGCAAAAGCATCAACACACCTATGTGGCAAATTGTACTCACACTTCAAAGATACTATTCTAGATGCCATTTCCAACACAGACATGGAGCTCCCGTCGTACAACGGTTCCTCGAAGCCTTTAATAGGTCAAGAAACACATTTGCTTGAGGATTAGGCTCCTCCTCCATTCCACTAGGCTCTTCAACAAAGTGGACGGTTCCGGATTATTCCCAAGAGCATCGAAAACCATTTCACGGTATGGATTAGATAGCTCTTTTGCGGGTTGAGGTAACTCTTCACCATGAGAATACCAACCGTAGTAATCAGGTATAAAGCCCTTGCTATACAAATGCACTTTAACCGTGTCTGCGGCATGCATACGTCTGTTCTTGCATTTCGGACACGGACATCTAACTTCATCCTTACTCCGGGCTTTCGGGATTTACTTTGCAAAAGTCAATGAATTCATCAACCCCCTCAAGAACTCGGGCCTCAAGTTACGCACATTGTCATATCTATCATACATCCACCAACGCTCCTTCCGTTTCATGGTGACCAATTCTACAATTCTAAAGCATTTCAACCACACTACTCATTAACAACCATCATACGTACAATTAAAACATTTGTGTGATATACATATAGGGCCTAAAATGATGTCCAAAGGTCCTTATCACTCCAACCTAACCCATTCTTCGACGCCTAACCCCACTAGTGAATGTATGCCAACTATTCGCTTCTACGTAAATTCCGGCAAAGATTTCCCATGAGTTCTCCAAGTACACAATGTGAGCTTCGTAAAAGCTTACATATGTACCCTGAGAGAACAAAGCATAGAGAAACAACATGACCGGAAATTACATAGAATAGAACAAAAGGCATACATTCAAGACCTAAGTGGGGTCAAACGTCGAAGAACAAAGCCCCAATCGGGGACTATTCAAGATATACTCCTAATGAGTATACCTTGAACGGGTATCTAGGCACATGACGATGCAAACATATTTATTTAAACACTTAAATTAAATTTATAACATCATCCAAACTATTTCCACGAAAACAAATATGTCAAAAACAATATAAACAATTTAAATAGTTGTAAACTAAATAAAGGAATGTGCAATAAATAAATTATTGTGATAATTATATAGTTTATAACTTTTATAACCTTTAATAAACGAACCACTATAAAAACTATTGTGATAATTATATAGTAACTTAAACTTATACAATTAAAGTAACTTAATCTTCAAAGTAATTACATTGATAATGTCATAGACCATAAAATATAATCACCAAAATCAAAGCATTAACATTGATAATGCCCAATTCAAATATAATGCCATTTCAATTTTCAAACACCAACAACACCCCAAATCAAAGTACAACAACAAAATTAACATTTTTAACAATTCTAAATTATATAATCGATATATAAACACCCCTAACAAGAAAAATTGCAATTTATTTTCCAATTCTCATGAAATTGATAAACCCTAATATGTAAAGTAAAACAAGAAATCAACAAAATTGAGCGGATTAAGATGTACCTAGTCACGAGTCACGATTCTTGGAGGTTGTCCGTCCACCGTCCTCAACCGAGTTCCGAGCCAAAACTTGAATTTAGGCATTGCCAAAGTTGGGGGAAAGATTTTGAGTGAGTGGCCAAAATTCAAAAACAAATTATTAAATAGGATAGATTTAGGTATTACCGGCGGCGAGAGGAGAAAGATTTGGAATATCCGGCGGCCAACGGTGATTTTCGCCACCTACACCACAAAATCCCAACTTTTAGGGTTTGGTTTCATAAGAAAAAAAAATAAAATACAATAAATTGAAGCTCACCGGCGGCGAAGAAGGCAGGCGGCGAAGCTTCGTCCGGCGTCCGTTGGTTGGAGGGAGGCGGTTTCGTCGGCGCTCGTTGGTTGGAGGGAACACAAGCTTCTTTCGTTGGTTTTGCGAATAAAACCCGACTGGAACAGGCTAATTAATTTAACCCCCCTCGACATCGGCGACGGTTTAAGACCGTCGCCTAAAAAAATAAAAATTTCAGGTTTAATTTAACCTCAACAACGACGGCTTAAAACCGTCGTTGAATGCGCCGCCTAAAGTGAAAACATTTCTTTTTTACATTAAGCTAAACAACGACGGTTTATAACCGTCGCTGACAGTCAGCGACGGTTAAGCCGTCGTTCTTCACATAATAAACAGTCGGTGCCTACCATCTGCTTAAAGCCGTCGCTGTATCTTCAATCACCGACCGTTTTCTAGACGGTCGCTGTGTAGCCGTCGTTATTTTTGCTATTTCTTGTAGTGTTTAGACAAATTTTTTTATTTTCGATACAGATTTTTTTTTCCGAAGAACCCTTAACGAATTAAGCTATCATGTGGATTTTAGAAAATGATTGTCTGCCATAAGTCCAAAATACTAGGTACATGTACCTCCTTCGCTTCTCTACAGCTCTCCTGTATAGTCTTCCCTTCTATCTCATGGTCCATGGACCTCCTTTTCTTTTCTTTTCTTTTGTCAACCATGCACCTCCTTCACCTTCCTCCCACTTTTAGAATCTTGATCCACCTTATCCTCTTCGATTGTTGAAATATCGTTTTTCCAGGAAATTGGTGGTTTTCGTTCTTTATAAAAAAATATGTATTTCCACGAGAATCGGATAAAGACCGCGAAAGCACTATGATCTTTCTCAACTCCAAATTATTTGTAGTGGTTATCGACCTTGAAAATTTAAATTATTTTGTTTATGCAAATAACTGTTCAGTTTTGACGTGGTTGGATTATTTATTTGGATTATAATTATCGATGAACATGTTTTGGAGTATTAATTATACAAAAATCAGGTTGTGACTCGTGGTGCATGAACCATTTTAAAAATAATGTCTGACACATAGTGTAATTAAATAAGGTAACAACTAGCAAGCTACCTTAAGCTAAGAGTAGAATTAGGTAAGTTGGGATTTAATAAAATTTATAGAATCTTGATCCCCTAAATGCACATGATCACTTGTAAAAATTCAAGACTGTAAATATCTGTGTATGGCAATATAAAGATACCCCCTCCGTTTCAAAATATAAGACATTCACGTTTCACGAAAATTTGCTTTGATCACGAATATCTCTTATAATATGATAAATAAAAATGATAAAAATTATACAATTGGATTCGTCTTGAAAAATACTATAACTACACATTATTTTTTTATTTTTCTACCAACATGAATTAAGAGTAATTAACGGTCAAAGTTCGACCTTGAACATCGTGCGTGCCTTATATTTTGAAACGGAGGGAGTATAATCTAGCAATATGTTTTATTAAAATGCATAGAAGAACATTGTAACTCGCCACATGTCGCCCTCCATTTAAGCATTGGTATGATGCTATTTCATATGTTAAACTAGTATTTAGGCCTGCGCTATGCTCTGAGTAATTATTATTTTTACTTATTAATATTTAATATTTAATTATAATAATACCGAATATTACTTGGTCTAGTGGTTAAGTCTTTAGTATATAAGTTTGAAGTCATAGGATCAAATCTTATATCATGCATTTTCTAATTTTTTTTATGAATAGTACATGAAGTAAAAAATCTAAGGGATATATAGCGCCACATGACACATTTCCTTGTTTAGGAACGCCTTTTAATATATTAGTATAGATAGATGGCACTCTGGCAGGTGTGCCTGCCACATGGCACTCATCTCTCATACAAAAAACTCATGCACCTTCATTGTAATAGAATTTGAACCCAAGATCACCTTGTGTAGAAATATGATGCTCTTACTAATAAGCTAGCATATCAATGACTCATTTACTAATTACTAAGAAAATTATCAATGAACTCATCACAAGATTAGAAAAAATAGAAAGTAAAAGACAAACCCGACAATAAGGCCCTGTTCTTTTGGACTTATTTTCAGCAAAAATAAGTAAAAATAAGTTCAGTTCAGCAAAAATAAGTTCAGTTCAGCAAAAATAAGTTCAGTTCAGCAAAAATAAGATTAGTATACTATAATGTTGTAATTATTATATTTGTTTTCAATATTTCTATTAATAATATTATAATAACGATGAATTTGTAATTATTTTTAGATTTTTTATTTTTTTATTTTTTTATTTTTTTTATTTTTTTATTTTTTTATTTTAATATTTTATTTATTTATTATTATTTAATTATTATTATTATTATTATTATTATTATTATTATTATTATTATGATTATATTCGTTTATTACGGTATATTAGTATTAAACTTTTCGATGCTTCTTAATTAAATTATTATTATTATTATTTATTACTTATTATTTATTTTTTATTTTTTATTATTTTTTATTTATTTTTTTTTATTTTTTTTTATTTTTTTTATTATTTATTATTATTATTATTTATTTATTATTTTTTATTATTTACTATTTACTATTTATTATTTATTATTTATTATTATTATTTATTATTATTATTATTATTTATTTACTATTATTTATTATTTATTATTTATTATTTATTTATTATTTATTATTATTATTATTATTATTATTATTATTTTTTATTATTTATTATTAATATTATTTATTATTTATTATTATTATTAATATTATTATTATTTGTTATTATTATTATTTATTATTATTATTATTATTATTATTTATAATTTATAATTTATTATTTATTATTTATTATTTATTATTTATTATTTATTATTTATTATTTATTATTTATTATTTATTATTTATTATTTATTATTTATTATTTATTATTTATTATTTATTTTTTATTTTTTATTATTTTTTATTATTATTATTATTATTATTATTATTTATTATTTATTATTTATTATTTATTATTTATTATTTATTATTTATAATTTATTATTTATTATTTATTATTTATTATTTATTATTTATTATTTATTATTCATTATTATAATTATTTATTATTTATTATTTATTATTTATTATTTATTATTTATTATTTATTATTTATTATTTATTATTTATTATTTATTATTTATTATTTATTATTTATTATTTATTATTTATTATTTATTATTTATTATTTATTATTTATTATTATTATTATTATTTATTATTATTTATTATTAATATTATTTATTATTTATTATTATTTATTATTTATTATTTATTATTTATTATTATTTATTATTAATATTATTTATTATTTATTATTTATTATTTATTATTATTATTATTATTATTATTATTATTATTATTTGTTATTATTATTATTATTTATTATTTAGTATTTATTATTTATTATTTATTATTTATTATTTATTATTATTATTATTATTTATTATTTATTATTTATTATTTATTATTTATTATTTATTATTTATTATTTATTATTTATTATTTATTATTTATTATTTATTATTTATTATTTATTATTTATTATTTATTATTTATTATTTATTATTTATTATTTATTATTTATTATTTATTTTTTATTTTTTATTATTTATTATTTATTATTTATTATTTATTATTTATTATTTATTATTTAGTATTACTTATTATTATTATTTATTATTATTATTATTTTGCAAAAATAAGTTTAGTTCAGCAAAAATAAGTAAAAATAAGTTCAGTTCAGCAAAAATAAGTAAAAATAAGTTCAGTTCAGCAAAAATAAAATAAGTTCAGTTCAGTTCAGCCAAAATAAGTTCAAAAGAACAGGGCCTAAGATTAGAAAAATCAATGTTATCAACTTTTTAATGGAACTCAAGAGTTAAGTTACAATGCTTTTGTATACATCTATAATATATATAAAATGACTTATTCGTTAGAAAATGATTGTAAAAGGTCTCAAACTCTTGATTCCTCAATGTACAAGTCATTATCCAACCACTAAATTACATATTCTACTTATGACAAAATCTCTTGTCAACCCAACAATTACATCATTTTGTCTTATCAAATGACTTGGGGTGTTGCTGAGCCATGTCATCCCTATATTAAAACGTGTCAGTATGTATTGTATATCGCCACATATCGTTCCTTGTCACGGGTTGACATGGCACCATTGTACCTCTATTGCAGCCCACCATGTGGTACCTCAAGCGGCGACATGACACTACTTTGATTGTCGCATTTTTTGAAAATGAGATAACAAAACTTTGTAAGAAATCAAACTTTTTTTTAATTCATTTTATTTATAATTGGTCATGAAATTGCCCTCAATTTTTGCCATAATGCCTCTGTTTTTTTCAACTTATCTTTGCTTATTTAAACTTATCTAGACTTATCTGAACTTATTAGTCTTTACCTGAACTTATTAAAACTTATTTTGTGAGTATATCGAGCCTTATTTCTGCTGAACTGAACCTATCTAATAACACATCATGTAGTTCATAGGGGAAAGTGGGTGATTATTAGAAAAATATCATATGCAGCCCATGTGCCCTCATTTAATGTCTACAAGGTTACAATTGGTTAGAACAAGTTACTTATATATATTTTTTGGAAGCATGATGCGATGGTTGAGATCATTAAAAGTGGATGACCTATAATTAGAATTATTCTGATTAAATTTTCCTAAAGTTAAGGGAAAAATTCAACATGAATACATAATGCAATTATTATGTACTTCCTCTGTTCCAAAATATAGTTCTTGATTCTATTTTTTCACGGAAATTAAGGTAAGTAGAATCTAAGAGGGATAGTAAAGATTTTTTGTTAATTTAAATAAATGTTGTATAGAAAAAGATGATTTTATGAGAGAGAATGGTGAATAATTGGTGAAAGAACATTAATTGTAACACTTGGGTTGAATAAACAAAGCAAAAAAATAATGGGGACACGGTTTTCAAGAAGCAAATAAATGATGGGGACACGGTTTTTCTAGGCAAATTACGGAAAAATGTGGAACTAAATATAGAAATAAGAACTATATTTTGGGACACCCAAAATAGAAATAGGAACTATATTTTGGGATGAATGGAGTAATTAGGTAGAAATCAAACTAAAGAGCTAAGAATTTAACATGGTACCTTTTTTATAAGCCACTCCGTTGAAAATGCGTCTGACTTGAGTAAACCAACTGTTTAAGGTAAAGAGCTAAGAATTGCATATATATTAAAAGTCAATACCATATCAGATGTTGTGTGTCTGTATCCCCCAAACCAAAAACAACGCACACAAATAAAAAAAAACCATAGCCTCCTCCTCTCCCTTCTCTCCCTCTTCCTCCTAAAAACCCCTAATCCTTTCTTCTAGTTCGAGGCTGCCATCATCTTTTCGATGGTGATAAGTCCCCAATTCTTCTTTTTTCTTCTAGTTTTATTACTTTTTTAATTAATAATCTCCCATTCTCTCTATTTTTGAGAGTTTTCTATCAATTTTTTGGTTCTTTCTCTCTTTTCATGAGAGTTTGGAGTTCGATTTTACTCTCTTCATACGTGGAAGTTTAAAAAATGGTATGAGAAAATGTTATTATTGGTTGAAGTTTAATACTATTAGTATGATTAAAACCTAGTACCGCAAGTGCACGGTGTACGATATAGCACAACTAGCAAATACGGATCGAACCCACAAGGATGTTGATACTATGTTAAATTACCCACTTGATTATATGACTTTAGCCTCTTAGAGTCAACTACAATTACTACAGCAAGAAATCATATATTAAGAATAAAGCCACCGGAATCATTGTTAGCGGGATGTGAAGTTTAATGAAGAAGATAGGTGGACATGGAGCAATGAAGAAAAACCACTGGAATTACATCCTGACAATGCTGAACCAGAGGAAGAACCAGGCTCCCATATAGAGTAGAATAACACCAGTTCATTATCCTCACCTGATTCAAGTGCACCAAACAGTCCAAGCCATACTCCAATCAGTAGCAACACATCTTCTCCAGCTAGGTCGCCTTCTAGTTCATCCAGTGGGACACCTTCCAAATATTACGGTCACTTAGAAATATTTATCGCAATTGTAATTTTGCTTTACTTATTTTTGACCCCTGTACTTATGATGAGGCTGCATATGAAGTTGTGTGGCAGAATGCTATGATTGAAGAAATGCGGGCCATAGAGAAAAATGAAACATGGCACCTTATTGGTCTACCGGAAGACAAGAACATCATTAGGCTTAAGTGGGTGTTCCGGACAAAGTACAACTCTGATGGGAGTATTCAAAAGCACAAAGCAAGGCTAGTGGCTAAGGGGTACTCGCAACAGCAAGGCGTGGATTTTGATGAAACTTACTCACCCGTTGCTCGGTTCGAAACAGTGAGAGTTTTTCTTACTGTAGCAGCTCAATTCCAATTGCTGGTTTATCAGAGCCTTCTTATGGTTTGTGAATCAGTTCTGCTCTAAGGGTGGCTATGTGGCTTGGCTGGAGTTATGTGATAGTAAATCTTCAGGTGGATTAGGATTCAGGAATGTTAAAGCCTGGAACCTTGTTTGTTTGGGGAAGCATGTTTGGGACATAGTAAAAAAGAAAGATAATGTCTGGGTTAGATGGGTTCACTCTATCTATATTCATGATGCACAATGGTGGGATTATAAACCCACAAATGGGGGCAGTTGGTATTGGAAAAGGCTATGTGCTGTCAAAGAGCAACTTAAACAGATGTATAGCAGACAAGAATTTCAAGATATGCAGCATTATTCTATGAAGATGGTGATGCATAGGATGGTTGAGCATAAGCCACCTGTGCACTAGGATGCTTTTGTATGGAATAGACTCAGTATCAACAGATATAAGTTCATAAATTGGTTGGTTATGAGAGGAAGGTTACACACAGCTGAGAGAATTACAGTTTATGACCAGTTAGCTTCAACTGATTATGGGTTGTGTGGTGTTGCTAGTGAATCTCAGGCGCATTTATTTTTGCAATGTTGTTACAAAGCAAGTCATTATGGAAGGTCATAGTTGGGACTGATTAAATCAATTTTTCCTTTTATAAAAGAAACGGTGGTTTATGGGTTGTTACAACATAAATTATATATGGTATAACAATTACACCCAAGGATTTGTGTAATAAAAATAGTTGGTCAAGGACTTTAAAGTTTGACTCCAAAAAAGAAAACAAAACTTACATTATGGACGAAGGGAGTATAGTATAATAAAGATGTCCATATTGCATGAGAGTGAGGGATAGCTCAGTTGGTTAAAGCTTACGTCCCGGTTCCAAGAGAGCTTGGGATCTATTCTCATCACTTGCTTTTGTACCTCTCTAACAAAAAAAAAAGTCCATAATCCATGTTAGAAATTAAAGCACGTGATCATAATCAAAAGTGATTGGCATGACTCAAACTCGAAGTATGGATTATTTTGGATGGAACGATCGGGAAAGCACCACGATCTTTCCAAATCCAAATTGTTTTTACAGAATATCGACCTTGCATTAGAGAGTTAAATTCTCCGGTTTACACACATCACTGATCAGTTTTCGCATGGTTTATTTTATTTATATGGATTATTTTGGACGGAAGTCTGGGAGTATTATAGTAACTATTATGAGAGCTGGCCATGATAATTATTTGTACAAATAACAGGTTGTGATGTGGTGTACTAACCATTTAAAAAATAATCTCTGGTTTGCTCACAAAATAGTCTGGTACCCCGGGCGTGCATTAAATTTCCGGGCGGGCTGCTTGTTTGCTCGGGCGGGCTCACTGGCCCGGGCGGGCTGCTTGTTTGCTCGGGCGGGCTCACTGGCCCGGGCGGGCTGCTGGCAGCTCGAGCGGTCCTTGGACGTTTTCTTCTTCTTGCTTCCCTTTTTTCTCCCCTTTAATTAGTTTGTAGGAACTTGAGTTCCTACACATCAAAGATCAAATAGAAGAGTAGGGGAGGGGGATGCAAATACATGTACACATGTGCTAAGAGAGAGTTAGATAGAAAAAGAGGTGAAATTAAGGAAAAAGGAAACTAAAATGAAAAACAAATAAAGTAAAACAGCCTAAAAACTACCCTAAGAATGAGATAAATTTCACTCATCAAGTTCTGATTGATATTTGCAAAATATGTAGAGCTTTTCTTTGGAGTGGACAATATTTTGCCAAAAACCTGGTGATGTGGTTTGGGATAAACTATGTCAACCTAAGTCAACTGGTGGACTAGGATTTAGGAATATTTTCACTTGGAATATTGCTTTCCTTGGTATATATGTATGGGCTATCTCTACTAAATAGGATAGTGTTTGGTTGAAATGGATTAATTCTGTCTACCTAAGGGATGCATATTGGTGGACATATGTTCCTAAGTCAAGTACAAGCTGGTATTGGAGTTGCTCTGTAAAAGAACAATTGAAGCTGGTGTAGACATAGGAAGATTTAATATGATGTAGTACTCGGTTAAGAATGTGTATGAGGCACTTAATGGAGAGCAGTCTGGTGTTACATGGGATAAAGTTGTGTGGAATAGACTCAATGTGCCAAAACTTAGATTCATTTCTTGGCTAGCAGTACAAGAAAAGTTGCAAACAACATCAAAGCTTGCACAATTTGGAGTTAGCATGACTGATTTATGTATGATTTGTGGAGATTATAGTGAGACACATCAACTCTTGTTCTTCAAGTGTAAATTTAGCACAACATGTTTGAAGATTTTGAAGGAATGGCTTAGTATTAGTCATAATACTGATGATATGCAGCAACTTATCAGAAAAATTCAGCACTTCAGCAGATCGAAGTTCTGGAAGCAAGTAGTGTTGGCTGGCCTGGTTGCTCTGGTATATTTCATCTGGCAAAGCAGGAATTTACTGTATTGGAAGTAATGTGTGCTTAATATTGAAGTAGGACTAAAGCAGATTAAACTTAGCACTAGGATAAGAATTCTGGCAGTTATGCCTAAGAAGATGTCCAGGAGAGATTACAATTGGTTTTTGAGCTTGTAATGATCTGAGTAATTGTACTTAGAATGCCTTCTTGGTTGTTTACCTACATTCTGGCAAGGGGTCCAAGCTAGTTCGTTCTCCTCCGTAGATGTTGTTTGGTTTTAAACTTGTTGCTTCATTAATCTACTTTTTTACTTAGCAAAAAAAAAAGATATACATATAAATTTATATAGTTTATGATTAAAATATTGTGATAAATAGTAGCCATAAGTTAATTCATACACTTGAATAATAAAATCAAATACATATTTCATTTAAGTTATAACTCATCGTAGGTAATTGTTGAAGCTATAATGTATAACGCACGACATATGTGAGTGTCCCACATTGATAAAAGATGAGAGATGAGTTCACTTTAGAAGGCAAATGGGCTACTCCCCGTATTGTTATATGGTCGGTTTTAAAGTAAAACTAGTTATTAGGCCCGTGCTATGCCCCGGGTGAGGAAAATTTTCATTTATTAACATTATACATTAAAATGATGAGTCCGTTTTTGAAGAGACGGTCTCACGTTAGTGCTAACGTGAGACCAATGTTGTCATGCTGACATACGCGCGTGCATCAAACCAGCAGCGGAATTAGTTAAGCGGTTGGACATATTAGTTATGCTAACCTTAAATTGCTTCTGGATGAATTAGTTAAGCGGCAAAGTATATTAGTTAAGCGTTGAATTATATTAGTTAAGCGTTGAAGTATATTAGTTATATCATAGAAACCAGATTATAACGCATTTTACTAATAACTAAAAACCATAACTATTAACCTTACAAATATTGTCATTTGTCCAGAACCATAACTATAACTAATAATATGAAAACTATAACTAATAACGTGTAAGCAATTACTAATAACTAAAAACCATAATATTAACCTTACAAATATAACAATTTATCCGGAATCATAACTATAACTAATAACATGAAAGCTATGACTAATAACCTATAAATAAACAATTACTAATAACTAAAAACCATAACTATTAACCTTACAAATATAACTATTTACCCAGTTGCTTAACTATTTACCTGGAAACGATAACTAATCACCAGAAAACCATAACTACTAACCTTGAAAAAAAAATGTAACTTTCTACCTAAAAGTTGTTACATGAGCGGGGTCTCAAACACACGTGATCGAGTGAGCGGCCGTTCAGGCCCCAATTTTTAAGGGCCCACCTATATTTTATTTTCTTACTTTTTTAGGTTATTTGAGTTTAGATGGAAAATACATCTGTTAATCCAAATTTTTTACCGCTAATCTATATACTTTTTTTTTTCATATTTCATAGCTTATTCTAGCTTTATCCTTGGTATATCTTTACTATATATATTTTTAAATCTAAGCTATCTCCTTGCTAAAAATGAAAATAACATTGAAGCATTTAAGAAAGTTAATTCATGTTTCAACCATTTTTAATAAAAAAAATTAAATTAGTTATTAATAATACGGGATTATAGATCCTTTTTATATCCCTATAGGGCCCATCTTTAATGCATGGCACATGGCCTCTAAATTGTGCGAGACGTCCCTAGTTGTAACTCATAATAAGAGATTTATTAGAGTTTAGGCCGATTGGAGGAAAGCAAAGAAAGCATTGAGAAAATCTCATCATCAAGATTGAAGAAGTCGCGGAAAAGGACGTTATATAGTTGAAAGTTTCATATGTTTAAAAAAGAAAAGAAAGAAAAAGAAAGTGATGTAGCTTCATAAAGAAATGGAAGTTGGGTGGAGGAGAGGGAAATGGCGGTGTAGAGAGGAGAGAAAAACACGAGTTGGTAGAAGAGAGGGCATAACAGCATGGGAGATAGAAATTAGAGTTGGCGAGGAGAGAGAGAAAATATAAATTGAGGGGGAAATGAGATGGTTTTTACTAGCATAACTAATAGGTCAAAGCTGCTTAACTAATATAATTCAACGCTTAACTAATATGCTTCTTGCTTAACTAATACATCCGAAGCAATTTAAAATTAGCATAACTAATAGGTTCAAGTCGCTTAACTAATACCATCATTGTTGGTATGATGCACCCGCGTGATGTCTGCGTGACGTCAGCATGACATCATGTCATCATTGGTCTCATGTTAACACTAATGTGAGACGGTCTTTTATAAGACTTTGTGTAAAATGATAACACTAAATAACACTTGGTCTAGTGGTTAAGACGTTAGTATATAACCTTGAAGTCACGGGATCAAACCTTATTCTATGCAATTTCTAATTTTTTTTAGCCCTTAGGGAGAGCGCCACGTGGCACCGTTCCTTGTTTAGAAACGTCTTTTAATATATTAGTATAGATATCCTTAATCTTGCGAAATGGACTCTATCTCTTTATGACAGGTGCAGCCAAGGCCGATATTTAACAGTAATAGATACATCATCACATAGTCCCAAAACTACAAAAGATTCCAATAGTTGGGTGACTTTTTAAGAGTTTGCCACAAAAAATTAGTACGACGATAAATAAACCACCCATTTGCTAAAAAGAGCGAAAACCACCCATTTCCTTAGAAACATAAACTTTCTCAAGAAGAGGAAAAAGTGGATCAAGATTCGTAAGGTGAGTAGATGTAGAGCTCATAATTATGTCATGATGTGTTAAATTTGTGTTGGCGTTGATAAATAAACGTCTAATCTTTAACGTTAATACGGCCTATTTAATTTAATGATTTGAAACCCTTGACATTAATCCAACCCATTTAATTAAATACTTAGGTGTGTCAACCTATACTAAACATGTTTAAGTTAAATTTTAAGATTTTAATAGTATTCTTGCTTTTTCTATCTATATATGTAAAAATATTCTAATTTCTTATGCCCCATTTTTTATATCATTCTACTATTTCATGTGTGACACCCCAGAATTTCAAAGGCGGAAAAGAAAGAAATAATAATATATTTGATAGGACGATGGCGGAAACATCGTCTTACGGGAATGTCATTCTTCTGAGAATCTTTGTTTAAATAACTAAGTGATAAAACCAAACATAATTAAATACTATAAGTAAATTAATTACTTAGATTAAAATCGAAATGAGAAAACTATCTCAAACTAAAGAGAAGTCTAGAACTAAAACCCCTAATAGATTATTTCTCGCATCTCAACCCGAGCCCAA
This sequence comes from Beta corolliflora, assembly GCA_947648045.1. NCBI lineage: Eukaryota > Viridiplantae > Streptophyta > Magnoliopsida > Caryophyllales > Amaranthaceae > Beta > Beta corolliflora. The sequence continues at coordinate 976,931 of CANSZD010000435.1, forward strand.
AATCAAAGAAAATCCCTATCAACAAAACCGCGCAAAATATACAACAAATATCCACGGTCGGTGGGGAGTAAGCTAGCGGTTCTCCAGAACAATAGCAATCAAAGCACGATTCAGAAGAAGATTATTAAGAAAGGAATAACATGCAATCATTACATCAATAGCATGCACATAGAAATCATAAAGCTATAGATGAAACAAGTGATCATCAACAATAAGTAAACATGATAGAGTGAGTGACATAATTCTAATGTATATAAATAATAATAAATCAAGAATTCAACAAGTTATTGAGTCGAAACCGAACGCCAGGTGATTCGCAAATCACTTCCTAAGGTTTGTCGGATCGCAATCTCCAGTCGATCTATGGGCTTACGTTCCCCCCTTTTGTGTCTAAGAATGGCCAAACTCCGATGCGGGGGTAGAACACGCTTGAACTCCCGACCTCTCGGACGACAACAATTAACCCAGGTGTACCCCTAGTTCGCAAACCAGGTGGTTAGCATGTTCTTAACCGGGGACTACTATCCCACCGGATATTCTTATCTCAAAATACAATCATGCATACAAACTAAGTATCATTCATCAAAAATATTCGTCAAAAGGGATGCCACCCGGCCTTATACCCACATTTCATCAAACAGATCTTCATAATTCCTCAAAATAAATAACTTACGAATTTTCAACAAATAACTCTCTTAATAACACTTGAACATCTCCAAACATCATCAATGATAATATACTGGTTTTTACAGCAACCACAATTCAATCACAAATACATCACCAATTAACTCTAAATCATATTCATTAAAAGAGTAATAACAATTAAATCATTTTATTCCATAAATCAAACCTAAACATGTGGTTACCGAAATGATGCATAATGTATACTACTGAAAATTAGCAACCCAGAATATATTAAATTATAAATTATATCTGATTTACAAGCCTTCAAACAATTTAAAAGTGTATCCTCAATTTCATCACAAAAACACCATAATAATTATGAAACTAACAAATTCGAGCATTAAAATCACAAAAAAATTATCATATAACCCTAATAGCTCTACTGACATGGTACAATTTTTATTTATAATTTTAGGACTCAAAAAGTATTTTTAACAGTTAATATACAGATTCCTCAAATAAGCCATTATAATAATTAAAAATATAAAAAGACGCCCAAAAATTTCCAACAATTCACATAACATGTAAAAACTCACGGAAATACATATTATTCAAACAAATTAATTTTTCTGCCTCTACAAATAATTTTCATGAATTATATACTGACAGAACAGAAATTACAAAAACAGATATATCAATTAATTAAAACAGTAAACAGTAGATAAAAATTATTCTAAGGCATGGAATACATTATACGCATGTTACATGATCTAAGAAAAATGATTTCATCAATTTCAACAGTCGTTCAATAATTATTATGAAATTTAGCCAAAAACGCACAAAATACTAATTAAATCAAATAAATATTAAAAATCATGCAAAAATTATTTTTCTCTACACAGTATTCACATAACATGTGTCACGTATGTTCATGTAAAATTTCGTCAAGAATCTCATTCAAAAAGTATTTTAGATAATTCCTAACGTATTAATCTAATACCGAATACTACTCTAATCACTATGGTTCTAAGATAACAACTAGTTACCTGGAACGTCGGGAGGAGAGCTGAGTCCAAAGATACAATCACGAGTTAAACATGCAATCCAAATCCTCTTCTAACCCCAAGGCATAACAAACGAGAATTGTAGCAACAAGTCACTAAGCATTTCTTCTTGAACGTTGGAAACTCTTGTTTCGCACTGCTCTGTTACGACCATGATTCCCGATGATCAAAAAGCTTAGATTCTAAATCGCTCCAGTGAGAATGTAGAACAAGACGTTATAAACGTTGTGTCCAAAAATGAAGACGATCCAACGGTTAGATCTCCGGCTACGGTTATTTTCGTGAAGGTGCGACAGGAAAAACCGGGTTGAAACTTTCTATTCTTTTCCTCTTCCTTTTCTCTCTTCCTTTTCTTGAAAAACGGTGGGTGATAAATGTAAATGATGCTGAACTTCTTTGAATAAAAATCAGAATTTTATGGATGTTTAATGGTTGAAATAAAGGGTTTTAATGAAGGAGAATGATTAGGGGGTTATAGGAGTTACAAAGCTACCAAGAGTCACAAGGAAAAATATAAAGAAAAGAAAGAAGAGGAGCTCTCCTTCTCCATTTCCTTGGCCGGCTGTCAAGCCCAACACACCAACAAAAATTTCGGCCCAAATCAACAAGGGTCCATGCTTCAAAAACCCGCTACGCGATAAAACGATTAATTCTTAAATCGCGCCTAAACTTTGAAAATACTTAATAATGAAAATAATTCTAATAAATTATATTATAAATATAAATATAATGCACACATTAACACACCATAAAATAAAATAATAATTCGGCTCCCAAATTATGAAGAATAAAAATCATTGATCTAGAGAAAATAATAAATTATTTATTTTTTTACGAAAAGAATATCATTTTAAAATAAACTAACACCAAAAATAAAGGGTGAAAATTACGGGGTGTTATACTCACAGATTACGAAAGGTTATATTTGAAAGTTTTACAGAATGGTTTAGAAATAAAGTAAAGTGGATTTGAATTATTGAAGGTTGTCTATTATATTCAAGTTGAATGTTGTACAGGTGAAATGATTTTGTGGAATACTATGTATGTATTCCACCCGCACATTGGATAGTTCAAAATTGTTATTGGTATGAAATCTTGCTCACCTTTTTGGGCGATATTACATGTCTTCAATGTGCGGGGCTTGATGGTGACTAGCTTATATTGGGTGAGAGCGTTGACTTCACCTAGATATAGACTTATTAAAGTTAAGACTTCGCCGCAATAGTTTAGAATTATGGTTTGTTATAGGAGTGTATTAATTAATTACATTTTCTTTTAGTTGTAATAGTTAATAATTAATTTATGTACTAGTAGTAGTACTTTTTGCCTTCTTTGTTATTAAATGTTTAATAACAGCGGCATAACGACTCTTGAATTTTCCATGCTTTGTACTCGATATGTTTTCTAAAGAATGTGGAAATTCGGGGTTGTTACTGATTGGTATCGTGAGCCAACGGTTCGAGTTTATGGCTAGAGTCTAGACATGAGTTTAGAATGGTCTAGAGGATGAGCCACCAGTTTAGAGCCAAGGTGTAGGGTCTTAGGTTTGCCCTGGAGGTTGTCCTTGAGTTGTGGCCTAGGATTGAGACCTAGAGTTGTGACCATCGGTTTAGAACCTGTCGGGATCTCCAAATTCCTTTGTTATTTTGAAAATTTTGAAAATATGTTTTTAGGAGAAAGTACTTCTCCCTACGTGGATTGTTCATCACCATTAAGACCACCAGCGGCCGGGGTGCGTGTTAATGATGAAGAATAAAGTACGAAAGTTTTAATCATTGTTTTGATTGGAAGTTGGATCCATCCCTACCTTGAGGTAGATCTTTGTGACTTAGTAGGGTGTGCCTAGAGTTGTAACTTTGAGGTTGTTACCTTAAGTAAGACTAAATAAATGAGGTATTAAAATTTGAAAAGTCGAGGTAAGATTGAGATATGGGAAGTAAGGGATTACATGTGGTTGTTGTGTATGGTAGTTGTTGTAGATCCCTCTTATGTGGATGTTTGACTTGATAACGTCAATGAGTTGGGTAAGTGTGGAACTAGTTGAGTTCTATGTTTGATTCAGGTGTATGTAATTTGATACCATGTGAATTTTGTACCTTTTAATATTATTCATAGGAGTTATATTTTTATGATTCTTCACATGGAATCTATCATTAAATTTTTCTTTTTTGTTTTCTTTCTTCTTTTTTGATTATGGTGTTTTGAAGTGGAAATGTAGTGCAAATTGAGTTGGCATTAGATTAGACATTGATTATTATGGCATATGATTTCAATGTGGATGCACTCCTGTCTTTCACAATCCATTTTTATTTTTTAATCGATTAAATTTATGTTGAGGTACTTATTTGAGTAAATATTGATTTTATCAAAACCTTCAAAAATATGATTGGTTTCTAATTTGTCTTACTAACAACCAAATTTACCGGTCTTCCTTTCTCCTTCAAATCATAGTACAGGTACTATTCATTAGTAGTTAGCTAGATTTTAGAGCTTATTATCGAATCCTCTTCTATTCTTATCTATGATCCTCCTTAAATTAGTACACTTTTTTGCTTTTTTAAAACGAGAAATTGGCCTATGTAACACCAACTATAGCTTAGATATAGGGAGTAACTAATCTTTAACTCGTTAGTATATTATATATTTGAAGAACCAATTGCTATTATGTTAACTAGTAATTAACTTTCTGTTGTGCTTAAATGTCAATAATTTTAACATGTTTAAATCAACGAATATAGACGTGTAAAGTTCGTCTTGAAAATCTTAGCAATAACTCGACCCCTTATTTAACGGTAAAACTCATTTTGACCCACTTATATAAATGGGTTGAAAGGATCGAGACTACCCCTTTTATTTCGTGTCTTGTTGTTGTGATACGTCAACATTTGCCTGCTCCAAGTCAATATATTATGTTGTTGGACTACTGTTAATCCATATTAATGGTCAAATTATGCATTAAAAAACGTGAAAGTTAAAACAATTATTGTGGTAATACTCCATTCATGCTTGGTTTTTCATTTGATATATATGTATGTAGATAGTTGGGCAATCATAGGTTAAACTCTAATAATCAATATAGGGGTTACACCCCTTATTGTCTTTTTTTTTTGAATGGGAATGGCCGGGGGAATTATCATTAAGAAAACGCATAAAAACATTTATAGCAATAATACCCCTTACATAAAAGATAATCTAAAATATCAATCTGAAAGTTGTCATTCACGCTACTAATATAGACGCTTCTGGACTACTGTCATGATGTGGTAATATTCCAACCATAATCGGTTTTAGATGACTCAACATCGTTATAGCCTGATATAATAATAACCTGAAATATGACCTTCATCTTGATATTCTTGATTTTCAGTCAGAGAGTATAATTTCCCATATCTGCAAAACGACGCTTCACCAGTTCCACAAATCTGCAAGATCAAACTTCCAGATATATATCCTTGGATCCAAATACAAAAAACAAACAAAAACAACAAAACTAACTTCTAGATCTATTGTCATATGGTTTTAATTAAGGTGGAACCTGCTTGATCTTGTGAAGTGAATCTCTCTTTTTATGATAGGTGCGGCCCAAACCCATATTTAACATGTATTATATCATAAAAAAAAGAGGTCATGGTGCATGAGCCCTTTTAAAAATAATGTCTGACACATAATGTAATTATAAAACCTTGATTCCCTAAATGCACAGGAATACATAATAACATATAGATGACCAAGACGGTGAATTATTTAAGGTAATATAGAAATAGGCACAATTAGTCATCAGTAACAGCTTAATTTTGCAACGTATAATAATCATTTGCTGCTTTCATGCATCTCCTGTCTATAAATAGTTAATTGCTAAGCTCTTCAATCTACAGCAAATTAATAAGCAGCTCCAAGTTAAGGTACGCTCTTCTTTCCCCGTCCCCTAACCTTTTTTTTCCCTTTTCTTTTAGCTATGTATCTATAACATCTTGTTTGTTGTACTTGTAGGCTATATATTTGACGAGTTAAGAAATACACTCTTAGATAAAGATGGCAGAGATTGAAGCAAAAGTACTGCCTTTTGATAGAGAAGCTGATTACGAGAAGCTGAAACTGGACATAAAAAGCAAGGCGCAGGCTGATCAGTCTAGTGTTGCTGAGCTAAGTTCGGACGAAGTTCAACTGTTAACTTATGTCACAAACCATAGCAATGACTTCCTTTATATTATTGAGAGCCATTTTTGGGCTGGTCGTCCGATTTGGGGCGCCCCTAATCTGGCCCCCTGGACTTATGGGACGACTAAGCAGGCAGCAGGCACTTCAGGAATCAAGTGGGGCGTTGTCTATGCTACTGGTACCGACTCCACTCACCGTAAGTGGGTTGTGGCTTTTGATAGCGCTGCTGAAAAGGTAAAATTTTCTCCATCCTCTTTATACTTCCTCGACTTTTTTTTTAGATGCAACATTTGCCTTTTTGGTGATTCGATTACAATAATCAATTGTTGCATTTAAAATGAACAGAGGTAGTATATGTTAACTAATTATAGCGATATATAGTAATTCTCCTCGGCTTTTTCTTTAGGCTTATGCTGAAGCTGGACCAATCGGTCCTGTTGATTGGAATGTTGTTGAAGTTTTTTTTAAACTTGGTGCATCTGGAAGCAAGAGTGAGTACACTGATCCCATTCTTGGAGGCAGGACAGTAGCGGAGATTGAGACTGGAGGTCATGCACAAGGACATTTCTATGAATAATATAATGAATTGGGATATCTCATGCATATCCAGCCGATCAGAGCAGATGAATATGTGTTTGCTTTTATAAGTCTTCTTTTGTTTTCAATCAAATAAAGATGTGATCCTTGCAGGACTACCCTTTAATAATCTATGTTATGTACTTGCATTTGTATGTCACCCTAACAATATATCCTTTAATAAACATGTTTTCGGCAAAGTTACAATGCAAATTCACCCTCCCTCTCGTATCAATAGTGTAAATCTAACTCCTTATTCTTTTAATTGTGGCAAATTAGTCCCTTCATATTGTCCAATTTGCAATATATATATATATATATATATATATATATATATATATATATATATCTATATATATAGAAGTGAGTTGATATGAGAATGCATACTTACATGAGAAATGAGAATGGATTTTACGCGCTATAACTCTAATGAACAAGTGATGTAACTCTAATGAAAAAATGATGTAACTCCAAAATAAGAATATTAGAAAAAAAAAAATTTTAAAAAAAATATTTTTTTTTGGGCTCAAAATTTTTTCGGAGGTACAACTCTAATGAACAAGTGTTGTAACTCTAATCCAATCGTGTGATTGAGATCCATTCTCATTTCTCATGTAAGGAGCATTATTCTCATGTGATCTTGCCCCTATATATATATATATATATATATATAACTTGTGCACCTAACAAAGATAATTCCTAACTAAACCTCCTAACTATGTAGTAGGATAAGTCAAGGTCGAATCCACAGAGACAAATTGTATCAAACACTAGGTACCTTGACTCAATCTAACTAAACACGTGACAAACGACAATGATGAAAAGGACGTTAACTAATACAAATACTAAACTATTGCGAATAACAATAACACACAAGATGAACTCAATTAATAAAAACATCTAGAATTAAGTATCCCCACTAGCACGAGTAATACATGAATATATAGTTCCCATCTCGAATAACACAATCAATAGTCCAAAAGGAGTAATGCACCCTAAAAATACCAAAAACCTCTCCCAAGTAACAATGACTACTCTAATCAAGCATTCATACCTATTCCCATGAAATCATGCAAGAAAAGAGACATTAAGCAAAGCATCACAATATAAATTCCTAGTAATCCTATTTACTTATTCCCATAGAAATATTCATACTCTTTAATAAATCAACAATTCTATCTAGATTCAATTCCCATTGAAAACAAGATATAAGGAATCAATTTAAAATCACCTATCCTTAGTATGATAATGAGAATAAACACAATTCAATCAAGCAAGGATAATTAATCACATTGAATTGGGATTAGGGGGAATTCATGCATCAAATATTACTCGGGTTCAACTTAATCCTAGACTATAGAACTACTCCCTCATGGTTGCAATAACAAAACAATTGAGTAATAAATAAATAAACATGATAATAAATAAAGAGAGAGGATTAGAAAACTTAGTCTTTTACTTCAATTTAAATAACCCAAGGTAGCCAAAGTGTAGATCTCCAAGTTAACAATGGAGTTTTGCTCTCAAAGCTCTCTAAAAATGAATAATAAAACCTAAGTGTTGTGCTAAAACGACTAAAAAGATATTTATAGTTTCCTAAATTAATAAAACGACTTAATAAAATCCCGTCAGAAAGCAGATCAACACGGACGTGTTATAAATGACATGGACGTGTTGACCTGATGTTACATAACAATCGCATGAAGAAGCATCTACAGGCTGACACGGACGTGTCATAAATGACACAGACGTGTTGACCTAGGAGTCTGTAAACAGGAAGTATTATGCCTTCAGGAAAAATAGGTGACACGGGCGTGTCATAAATGACACGGACGTGTTGGTACAGCAGACGCAAACAACTCAACTTCGAACATCTATAACTATTGATCCAAAGCTTCATTTGACTCGTGTAATATACCGTTGGAAAGTTCTTGAAGTCTAGATTCCATACCAGTTGGAATTACCTTATTATTATTTCTGTGTCAAAAGTTATGATCAAAGTAATAAAGAGGTGTCATATTTCACACAAGTATGAAAAGTGGTTTGTATCTTCTCCAATTTAATCCATTTTGGGCACATGATATATCGTTTCAAAGGTCATCCAAGTGCCTTACTAGTCGTGTCCTTCTATAGGAGTATAGAGTACCTGAAATTACATCAAAATACCAAACAACCCATGAAAGTAACATAGCTTATAAAGGATCCCAAATAATGGACAAATGCAACCTAAATGGTCTAAAACTAAGCTAAATGAGACTTAAAATACATCTAAATGATAGACTAATATCAACTTATCAAACTCCCCCAAACAAGACAAATGCTTATCCTCAAGCAATCCAAGATAAGACATAAGGAAAGAATAAGATAAAAGCTACTCAAGCAAGAAACACAACACGGTTCACAAGCCAACTTCAATATGAAAGACCAACCATGAAAGGAATAAGCACAAAACTATCCAATCCAATTCCTAAACCTCAAAATGGTGACTCGACAACCAATCTTACCACTTTGCTCCCCCAAGCTTGCCTTGACTATTCATGATAACCGTCACTTTAGTCGTGCACACAATCACTCATATATATGAAATGGGGGAGATGATCACTCAAGGCTCCATTCCTTTGACTTTATCCTACCATAAGCTTGCATATCTTCTCACTCTCCACCGCTACGGGACTACGTTACATGCAAAGAATCATGAGGACTTTATATATATGGGGGTTGTAATGAAGGCTTAAGGCATGGGTGTGGAAAGTCCTAGGAAAGTGGTGCTCAAAGAGGAAAGTGAAGCTTTTCAAACACCTTTGACAACAATTACAAAACTCCAAACACACGCATTCGAATTACACTTCATTTTTTTCATTAGCTAAACCATAACTCCTCAAATAGAAACTCCTATTTCCTTTTATTGTATACTAAAGACATAAATCACAATCTTTCTTTTTTTTCAATAAAGAATTTAGTAAATCATTTACAAGAGGAAATTAATAGGAGTTTCAAAGAAAGTAACTATGACGAGATGAATTCATTCCAGAATAGGAGTTTCAACTAAGCATTAGATCATACCAAACACCATAAGAACCTCTAATGTCACACATTAACCTCATAAAAATAGCTTCACAATCCCCTAGGTAGGACAAAGTAATAGGCTAGAGATGTGGTTAACCAAAGAAATAGGCTTAGGCTCACAAGGGTGACAAATAATGGGAAAATTAATATAGGTGGCATTTGGTTATGTAGCTTAGAAAATAGCAATTGACTCAATCATATCCAATGCATAAACAAGTCAAAGCATTCTCCAGGAGAACCAATGCAAGTTCTAGAGAATAATAGCCAAGGAAGAGCATCACACATAAAGAGAGGGACTAAAAGATGTTAGTCCAATAGGCTTAAACGTCCTCACTAGGTAGATTTTTGGCTACCAATTAGAGTCAAGTCTCCCTTGAGAGAATCAAACCATCTTACCGCAAACCTTTCAAGACACAATGAGTAAGGAAGATTCAAGAATAGTTTGGAATCATTCAAATCATGCATAAACTTCATATAAAGGAGGAATATAGAACCATGTCGAGCATACTATGCAGTTATCATGAGAGAATAGTTCAAAATGCAACCTAAAGTGAGAAAAAAAAATCTATAATGCCAAAGTCTTAGAATGCCTATTATGTACAAGTGTTGAAAAGTGACCCTCCCACAAGCTAGCATGTCACAATGTCCGCAATGTGACAAAGGTAAAGAGTAGACACAAAGAAAGGGGCAGGGTACTCACAAAACCTCACTAAGGAGGGGAAAGCGAAGGGTTCGGAAACCCTGGTGACTGCATCCAAGTATTAAAGTTTTCCAAGATTGTAAATATGGATGACAAGTTCTTCTTATAATGCACTGCTCTGACTCAATCTCAACAACTGAATGTTGGATTTTTGCAAGTGGTCGCTCAATCGACATAGAAGAAGAGTTAGTGTCATCGTGAGTGCTAGATATAACCGGGGTATCCTCCTCGAGAACATCCACTCTATCAACAATTTCTCCCATAGATGGAGAAGCCATGAAGTTTGTGAGTGTGTACTCCATCTTCTCGTCACCTATTTCAAAGGTGATTTTCCCCTTTTTCATATCAATTATGGCTTCAGCAGTGGCCAAAAAGGGTCTCCCAAAAATGATGGGAACGTGTGCATCTTCTTCTATTTTCATAACAACAAAATCACATGGAATGAAAAAATTTTCGACTCTAAGAGGAATATCTTCAAGGATGCCAAGGGGAAACTTGATTGTTCTATCTGCTAGTTGTAAGGAGATGCGTGTGGGTTTCAGTTCATCCATATTAAGCTTCTTGCAGATTGACAAGGACATAAGATTGACACTTGCCCTAAGATCACATAAGGCATTCTTGATTTTAATATCACCAAGCTTAACAGGAATATAACAACAGCCTGGATCTCCTAGCTTCTTTGGAAGCTAGCTTGTTATGCAAAATAGCACTACACTCAGCTGTTAGTGAAACAGTGACATTCTCTTCAATTTTTCTCTTGTTGGAAAGCATGTCTTTCAAAAACTTAGCATAAGAAGACATCTTTGAGATAGCATCCAAGAAAGGGATGTTGATGTGCAACTTCTTCAAAATATCAAGGAACTTCCCATACTTCTTCTCTAGCTTTGCTTGTGCCGATCTTTGAGGGAATGGAACAGGTGGCTTGTATGGTGCAATTGGTATGACAGTAGGTCTCCTTAGCTTCCTCTTCCAACACTTTTTTTGCCTTGATCTTCTTCACTCGGCTTTTCAGACTCTTCTGCACTCTTCCTTTGGTCATTCACCTTCCTTGCGGGACAATGAGATAGCACGGATATACCCTTTAAGGAGAGGGAGTCTCCAAAACTCCACTCTTCTCTTATTATCTTCTCTTTTTAGTTTTCATTTTCTAGTTTAGTTTTTAGAGATTTCAATTATGGAATTGGCTTATGCTATGCCGATTGTAGCTTGAACTGTTCTTGAACGAGATTAACATGAAGCTTCAAGCATTATTGTGAGATCTTTCCTCTCTATTTAGTTTCTTTGATTATGGTTTAATTTCTATGATTGTTTTCTATGGTTTTTGCATAATTATGCTAGGAACGTTACTAGTTTGATTGTGTAATTAATCTAATGCTAGATTTAAGAATAGAATCGGATTGTTTTATTCTTTTATCTACTTGTAGCAAACAAGGGAGTAACTTAGATGCAGATCGTCTTGGTTATTTCTTAGGGAAATTGAATCAACTGTTGAATGTTTATCGCGTGTATGACATTAGCAGGTCTATTGGTTCTCTGTGTTTATTGCTGCTATTGGATTGAACTTAGACGCTGATCGGACTAGGTTATCCTTTAGTTAGGGTTTTATAGTCACACTGATCGTGCTATTCAACTAAGAATAAGGAGAATGCGAGATTAATTCTCAACAATAGATAATCATGGAAATAATTAGAGTTGAGGTTCAAGGATCGATAATGAATTGAAGTGGATGTTTATTGGATTCAAGATCTTCCCATATTGATTTCTCATTTTATTTATATGCTAGTTAGTTGTAGTTTATTCGTAAATCTATTTGAAACCCCCCTTGTTATTAGGTTTCTCAGCCCTTAGCTTAATCTAGGTATTGGATCCCGCTAAATATAAAACTCGTCCCTGTTTCCCTGTGGATACGACCCCTACTTCCATTATACTTGCTTAGTGTGCATGAGAGTAGGAGAAATTTATCTTTGGTTAGGTGTACACGGCAAACGCCGCACCAAATTTTATGAGGTGATTGATTTGTTGAGAAAGTTGGGTCATCTGATTCTCCATCATTATTTTATGAGCATGAATTTGTTGAAAGGAGTTGTTGAATAAGTCATTCTGCTTCGCTTGATATTCAATTTGTTTTGCTTGAGAATAAGCTAAATTCTTTATGATGGTTTCAAGGTTGGATGTTGAGGATGAGGATGAGGGGTTGAAAGATGGTCTCGATTGAAAATCGGGTGGTTGAGTGTAATTTGTGCGTAGAGGTTGAGGTTGGTTTTTTTTGTAAGAGAAATTTAGATGATTCTTCCAACCTGGGTTATATGTGTTTGTGTATGGATTGTTTTGTGGTCTTATATTTGTGTTTAGGAGGGCATTGGCTTGCTCAGATATCAACCCCTTGGTGTTATATTGACACTCATTCAATGAGTGACCCTGGACTTCACAAATCTCACAAACAGGTCGTGCTATTGATCCGCTACTCAATTGGTCAACCTTGGCTGCCAAAACCTGCAGAGTGTTAGTCAAAGTAACAATAGCATCAACCTCATACTTACCTCCCCTTTTAGGGGCTCCATGAGACACACTCCAATCATTCAAATAATTGTTGGCAGCCATATATCATCCAACAATGCATGTCTTAGCAGCTTCCGGACTTTTGGCCATGAAAGTACCGCCAAATGCGACATCAATAGAATTTCGAACATCGTGCTTCATACCATTGTAGAATGTCTGAATCAATATCAACTCAGGAATACCATGGTGTGGGCATTGATGCTGCAAAGCCTTGTATCAATGCCATGCCTCATAGAGAGACTCCAATTCATGTTGTTGAAAACCAGATATTTCTTTTCTGAACTTTGAAGTTCTCATAGGAGGGAAGAACTTGTAGAGAAAGGCCTTTTTTAGTTCTGGCCATGTGGCGATCTTCCTCACTTCTTCTTCTTTCAACCATTCTTTTGCTTCATCCCTAAGAAAAAAAGGAAAAGCACAATATCTAATCAGGTCATCAGAAACATTTGTTAATTTCAATGTATTACACTTCTATAGAAAGCTAGCCAAATGATCAGTAGGACTCTCTTTTGGTGTTCCCGCAGAAGAGTCATGTGAAATGAACCGAATAAATTGTGGCTTGAGCTCAAAGTGGGTTGCAGTGGTGGTTGACCTGGTAATGGTGGTGGTGGTCTCATCTGGCATAGCATACTCCCGTAGAGACTTTGGTGGTGTTTCGTCTCCCATTATTGATTCTTGTTGTTGTTTTCTTCGTTGAGCTCCTAATCTCCATGCTGTGGCTTCAATCTCGCGATCAAGAGTAGCTAGATCTTCTGAACCCTTGCAACGAGTGCCCATGCAACAAAAAAGACTAAAAGAGGAAAAATCAAACAACCAAAAGAGTAACAATGATCGAACAAAAATAAGTTTAGCTAAATAAATCAAGGATAAACTAATCTAATACCGTTAGTCCCCGGCAACGGCGCCAAAATTTAATAGGCGTGTTGCACACCTAACAAAGATAATTCCTAACTAAACCTCCTAACTATGTAGTAGGGTAAGTCAAGGTCGAATCCACATAGACAAATTGTATCAAACACTAGGTATCTTGACTCAACCTAACTAAACACGTGACAAACGACAATGATGAAAGGGACGCTAACTAATACAAATACTAAACTATTGTGAATAACAATAACACACAAGATGAACTCAATTAATAAAAATATCTAGAATTAAGTATCCCCACTAGCACGAGTAATACCATGAATAGTTCCCATCTCGAATAACACAATCAATAGTTCAAAAAGTTTTCCCGAGTAACAATGGCTACTCTAATCAAGCATTCATACCTATTCCCATGGAATCATGCAAGAAAAGAGACATTAAACAAGACATCACAATATAAATTCATAGTAATCCTATCTACTTATTCCCATAGAGATATTCATACTCTTGAATGAATCAACAATTCCATCTAGATTCAATTCCCATTGAAAACAAGACATAAGGAATCAATTCAAAATCACCTATCCCTAGTATGATAATGAGAATAAACACAATTCAATCAAGCAAGGATAATTAATCACATTAAATTGGGATTCGGGGGAATTCATGCATCAAACATTACTAGGGTTCAACTTAAGCCTAGACTATAGAACTACTCACTCATGGTTGCAATAACAAAATAATTGAGTAATAAATAAATAAATATGATAATAAATAAAGAGAGAGAATTAGAAAACTTAGTCTTTTACTTCATTGAAAATAATCCAAGGTAGCCAAAGTGTAGATCTCAAAGTTAACAATGGAGTTTTGCTATCAAAACTCTCTAAAGAATGAATAATAAAACCTAAGTGTCGTGCTAAAACGACTAAAAAGATATTTATAGTTTCCTAAATTAATAAAACGACTTAATAAAATCCCGTCAGAAAGCAGATCAACACGGACGTGTCATAAATGACACGGACGTGTTGACCTGATGTTACATAACAGTCGCATGAAGAAGCAGCTACAGGCTGACACGGACGTGTCATAAATGACACGGACGTGTTGACCTGGGAGTCTGTAAACAGGAAGTATTCTGTCTTCAGGAAAAATAGGTGACACATACGTGTTGGTACAGCAGACGCAAATAGCTCAACTTCGAACATCTATAACTTTTGATCCATAGCTTCATTTGACTCGTGTAATATACCATTGGAAAGCTCTTGAAGTCTATATTCCTAACCAGTTGGAGTTACCTTATTATCATTTATGTATCAAAAGTTATGATCAAAGTAGTGAAGAGGTATCATATTTCACACAAGTATGAATAGCGGTTTGTATCTTCTCCAATTCCAATCCATTTTTGGCACATGATATATCGTTTCAAAGGTCATCCAAGTGCCTTACTAGTAGTGTCTTTCCATAGGAGTATAGAGTGCCTGAAATTACATCAAAATACCAAACAACCCATGAAAGTAACATAGCTTATAAAGGAACCCAAATAATGGACAAATGCAATCTAAATGGTCTAAAACTAAGCTAAATGAGACTTAAAATGCATCTAAATGATATACTAATATCAATTTATCAAACTCCTCCAAGCTAACAAAGATAAGCACGATCATGTGAGAAAGTTATAGACTAATATCAACTTATCAAACTCATTCCTATATAGGGCCAAGATCATGTGAGTATGTTATTTAAGTGAGAAATGAGAAAGAATTTGGGCCATCATATTAATTAGCATAGACGGATAAGATCTCCAGCATCTACACATGTTTTCCTTCCACATTGAATCAACTTCGTGCTAGATGCTTGATTTTAGATCATCACGACACCTCATATATATCTGACTCCTCTCTTCAAACTTGAAACTTTATTGAATTTCTCTCCTCTGCTAATTAAACACCAAACACTGGAAACACAACAAATAATTTTATTGCCTTCTTCCGCTTCTCTTCTCAGTTCCCACTTCTCCAATATCTGTTCAGAGTTATAGTAAGTACTGAATAGAGTTGCACTAATATTTGTCTAGAGTTATAGGAAGTATATATTAGAGTTACACCAATATTTGTTTAGAGTTACAAAAGTACTGATTTGAGTTACACCAATGTTTGTTTAGAGTTATTAGAAGTGCTCATTAGAGTTATGCCAATATTTTTTTGAAGTCACAGGAAGTATTCATTAGATTTACACCATTATTTGTGTCGATTTATAGCAATTACGTACTAAATGGAGTTATAGCTAAATTCATTAAAAACCAACAAATTGTTTTAAAGACAAAAATTAAAATTGCAACATATTAAAGTGCAATTGAAGCAAAATCTGAAAATTAAAACAAATTAAACCAACCTGAAGCAAAATGCACCTCAATTGAATGCTTGGTTCAGCTATTCTTCTTTCTATGATGATCACTAGAAAGTAGCCTCGTACTGTACTAGAGTACGTTCTTTTTCGCTTTCCGTCGGGTAAGTCTCAGTCTTGTATTGGGTATTGGTCAGAGTGCTGGCCCATGGTCGGCGGATCAATCATCCGATTTTGTCCAGTTGAAGGTAGTGGAAAGCGTTTACGCTTTACGAAACGAGTTGTTTTCAAAGCTTCCGAGTTGGTAGAGCTTCGAGCGGGAACTTCTCGAAAGGAGGGTTGGCAGATCGACCTAAGGGCACGTGGCTAAGTGAATTGAAAAACAAATCAAAACGCCGTCAATAAGAAGGAAGTTCAGTTGTCAATTGTTGGACCACAGGCCTTTCATGTTGAAAGGGGACCGTTGAAGAGTGGTTTCCTACGGTGTCTGCCGTTGGAGAGCATTTATCCATAAAAGAAAGTATGCCACTGGTGGGGTCCTCCCCTGCAATGTATGTTGGAGAGTCAGCTATGTAAATGGAGTAAAAAATGGTATATCGACCTTCTAGAGAGAAAAAAAATACAATCAATTTGAGAAAGTAAACATCTTGAGAGATGTAATGACGGAAAGCTTCAAGTTGAAGATAACTGGCGGCCGAGAAATGACGAAAGGAGGGAAGAGAAAGAAAAACGAAGTAACACTTGATCTTGTTTCAAGACCTTCCAAAGAGACAAGATGAGAGAGAAAAAGATACTGTTAGGCCCAAGTTGGATGCGCGACATCTGTTTCGAAAATTTTGTTTAACTGTTACTCTTTAACTGGGCCATTAAACGAGTCAATCTAAGGGCTGACATTTGTTCTCACTTCTCATATAAAACATCATTCTCGCAATTCATTAAAAACCAACAAATTGTTTTAAAGACAAAAATTAAAATTGCAACATATTAATGTGCAATTGAAGCAAAATCTGAAAATTAAAACAAATTAAACCAACCTGAAGCAAAATGCACCTCAATTGAATGTATATGGAATAAAAAATGGCGTATATCGACCTTCTAGAGGGAAAAAAAATACAATTAATTTGAGAAAGTGAACATCCTAAGAGATGTAATGGCGGAAAGCTTCAAGTTGAAGATAACTGACGGCCAAGAAATGACGAAAGGAGGGAAGAGAAAGAAAAACGAAGTTACGCTTGATCTTGTTTCAAGACCTTCCAAAGAGACAAGATGAGAGAGAAAAAGATAATGTTAGGCCCAAGTTGGATGCGCGACATCTGTTTTGAAAATTTTGTTTAACTGTTACCCTTTAATAGGGCCATTAAACGAGTCAATCTAAGGGCTGACATTTGTTCTCACTTCTCATATAAAACATCATTCTCACCTGAACTCATTCATATATATATATATATATATGAAATTGAAGTTATTGTTCAATCTTTAATGACATATTCTACTAATGGATCTAAGAGGTTAAACTGTGATGTATGAGTGTGTTAGTTGTAATTATCAAAGTAGTTGACCGTAAGATTTTGACAAATGAAGTAGTGAAGACGATTAATGTTAGAGGAAGTTGTTAAGAATAGTGGGATGAGAGGAAAGAATACTTATATGGTAGTCACTAATCACTAGGTAGTCATACCATTACATGACGATGTTAAACATCAATTATTATACTGTTATGTACTTCTTTCATTTTTTTTGATAAGTGACCATCTTTCTTTTTAGTAAAATGTCATAATAAGTGACATATAACTCAAAAGAATAGAAAATCTTGTTGATTATTACAAGTTTGTCCCTGACTAATTGTTTCACCTTTTTACTTCTCACCTCCCATTATTGATTAAACATGTACTCCCCCACTTTTTTCTCTCAGGTTATTTGGTATTCCCGTAATTTCGCTCTATGTCACTTATTTAAAAACAGAAGAAGTAGTAAACATCCCAATAATATACTTATCATTTTTTTCCTTTCTTTTATTTCTCAAGCTTCACTTTTTCTTTATATTACTTAGATGGGTTGATATCGGACTTAGGATCTAATATCGGATCGAGATGTATCCTTTCTTGACGACATCCGATCCTTTCTTAGTGCCAAATTGGTGATATTTCAATTGGGTTGGACGTAGGATCCAATATCCACATCTCCTTACTTGTTGACCACCATGGTTATCTTACAATTAGTTACTTATAAATATTAATATTTAAAATTGATTCTAATAATCCAACCTTTGGGGCGTTCACTCAAATTAATCCCAACTTTTGATTATTTTTTAATAATCTAACCTTTGACACTAATCTATTTTTAATGCACCTAAGTGACTGGAAACCGGATAAAAAGTCAACATTTTCATAATTGACCCATGTGTGTTAATTTCCTCCTAAATGTTGGAGACACGTCATTATTCCCAACCACCCTATGTCTCTCTCTAACTTCTCTTTTTGTCTCAGTGACTCTCCCTCCTCCATAACTGAAGAAATTTCGCACCTTGAAGTAAAGCACTGGCATTTGTGGCAAAAACTGGAGCAAGTCAAGAAAGCGAAGTAATTTTCGTTCCAAAAAATCACATTTGAAGGTAGTATCTTCTAGTCCCAGTTATAATGTTGTTGAATTTTCCTTAATTTTAAAATTTAGGGCTAAACCCTAGTTAATTTTAGCGTTTTGAAGTTGTGAATTGTATTACCAACTGCAATAAACATAATTCTTGCTATGTAATTAACTGAAATTGCAAAAAAGCTTGAATGGGTTAGTTCAGCAGTTTTCTTCGTCGTTTATGCATAATGATAATGAAAAGGTGAAGCTTCATCAAGCTGAAAATGGTGGGTAGAGGAGTGATGTGAGTTTACCGGTGAGGGAGGAGTTCGGTTCATTGGAAGGATTTGAGGTGTTCGGAGGATTGGGATGTCGGAAGTTGGCGTTGATGGAGTAGTTGAAGACGAGCTTTCGGGGTTGAACCTGAAGATTGCTGGGCTATTTGGCAAATCTCAGGTATATTGTCTATGATATGTATTGTTGGTTGATAGAATGACAAGTAATAGTTTTAAGCTATTTTATTGGGTTTTGCTATTTGACGCTCTAAAATTTCTCACTAACGCTCTAAGAAATACAGTATTTTTATACTATATATATACCTTCATTTCTTTTCTCTTTTTCTCCCCTTCCCTCACTTCCCCTTCTTCTTCCACTCCACCACCAACACCACCACACCACCACTACACAAAATCTAAACTAGGAACACGAATTTCACCAACAACGTACCACTTGTTGGCATGAGTATACAGTATATCTTTTACTGGACATAACAATCCAAAGTCACTTTGCTCGTTGAACACCTTCGCTGCCACAACTTACCCACAACCCAGCCCTACAATTACCAAGGATAAATTTACCCCAATTTGGGCAAATCCCAGTATGATTTAGCCTTCAAAAAATAAAACCCAATTGAAGAAATTCCCATAATAACAATGGAGACTGAATTTTTTTGTCAAAAAAATATTGGATTGCTAAATGACGCCCTAAATACGTATAAAATACTGTATTGTATACTTTCCATCTCTTTTCTCATTTTCTCCCCTTCCTTCTTCACTTTCCCTTCCCATCTTCTTCCACATCAACATTGGGCACTGGTGCCGGCACACCACCACAGCCACACCTGACACCACCACCGCCACACTGCTATTGGCGTCGCCGCC
Source organism: Beta corolliflora (assembly GCA_947648045.1). Lineage (NCBI taxonomy): Eukaryota > Viridiplantae > Streptophyta > Magnoliopsida > Caryophyllales > Amaranthaceae > Beta > Beta corolliflora. Next base: position 996,613 of record CANSZD010000435.1, read on the forward strand.
GTACCGCCATTTAAATCCACAATTTTAATTTTCTTGTGTTTATGCTCGTCGTTTAAATCCACAATTGGAAGGTTCTGGTTCGAATTCATGGCACAATTCTTGGAAGTACCCTTTTCTCCTCTAACACATGAATTATAACCTCTCTTGCAGAAATTTTTAAAACAATATCCTCAGCAAGCAAGTGTTGTTGCGTAACATTTTTGAATTCCTCTTCCTCAAGCCTAACGAAGCCCCAAATAGCATCTTGGTGCTAAGATGCATCCCAACCTTAGACTTCAAAATCTGCTTCATCAGTCTTTGCCGAGGTGTGGTTTCAGGAGATTTTGCAGGAGACGATCCTTTTCTTCTCTCCTCCGATTTATTCGATTTTAAAAAAAAAATTCAAAAAAAAAGTAGGCGTCTACCATGGACGCCCCACCACCGGTGGAGGCGTCACTGGCAGGCGCTCCGCCACAGGGTGAGGCGCCTTCCATGGACGCCTCTCCATATTTTTTAAAAAAAAATTCAAAAAAAAAGTAGGGGTTCAACATGGACGCCTCTCCATATTTTTTGGGAATTGCTAAATGACGCCATTTTTTTGCTTACTAACGCCATTTATACATGTATAATACATGTATTTTTGTAAACAAACCTTTCCTCTTTCCCTTACTTTATTTACTCACATATGTTTCTCATTTCCACACATCCACACATTCTAAATTTTTTTATTCACTTTCATGGTCTCTGAATATTTCCGGTTTTAACCACCGAAATACCGACGTTGACCAACTTTGACCGGCGGTGACCAAGAAGAAAAACATACTCCGGCTTCATGGTAGACAATGTAAGAATTTTTGTTGCCGTTACCAGGTGGTCAGGCGCCTAAATTAGGCGGTTGACCGGTGAGGCGCCTAAATCAGGCGCTTGACCGGTGGTCGGCGCCTAATTTAGGCGCTTCACCGGTTGGTTAACCGCCTAATTTAGGCGCTCGTTTCTGGTCAACCTTCGGCGGTTAACCTGCAGGTCAAACGATCTGATATTTGTCTTTTGTAAAAGCATGGTTAATATAGTTTTTATTGAAAGATTGTAGGTTTAAATTTGTAATATATGTAGTTTTAGCATGGTTAATAAACTCATTTGCTAAATGACATGTACATTTTGAATAATATGTTTACATGATATTAACTATGTTCATATGAAGTAGAAATGTAGAATATATGTAAAATTTACATGATAGAATTGACTACGTTCATATGTAGTAGGAACATGATATATATCTACATTTTTAGCATATTAGAGTAGTTATATTTAGATTTTTAGGATGTAATTTTTTTGCCGTTAAAAGGTCATCAGGCGCCTAAATTAGGCGGTTGAACAGATGGTCAGGCGCCTAATTTAGGCGCTGACCAGCCGGTCAAACGCCTAATTGAAGCGCTCACAGTGGTCGGCCGTCTCATTTAGGCGCGCCCGGTAGTGAAACGATCTGATATTTTTCTTTTGTAAAACCATGGTTAATATAGTTTTTATTGAAAGATTGTAGGTGTAAATTTTTTATATATGTAGTTTTAGCATGGTTAATAAACTCATTTGCTAAATGACATGTACATTTTGAATAATATGTTTACATGATATTAACTATGTTCATATGAAGTAGAAATGTAGAATATATGTAAAATTTACATGATAGAATTGACTACGTTCATATGTAGTAGGAACATGATATATTATATGCATTTTACCTACATTTTTAGCATATTAGAGTAGTTATATTTAGATTTTTAGCATATTAGAGTAGTTATAATATACTAGACATAAATGATTTAAATAGTGAAAACTACAAGTAAATAATATTAAACTCACCTTAAATTAAAAATGCATGAAAATATAGGCGTTATATATTTTTTGCTTAAAAAGTATTAGCAGGCGTCTTATTAGGGCGCATGTCCAAGTAATTGCCAGTGTTATTTTGCAGTTTGTTGCTGAATTTTGACTTCTATGGTCTTTAATAGGTTCCATACTCGAGCAATGATGGAGACGGGGTTAATTATCATAATAGATTTATGATAAGTGATAGATTCAATATGGTTAAAGAGGGCGTACGATCGTCTTAATGAAATAGCGTTCCCATAGGCTTTGAATTGGTTATTGACTCGTATAAGAAGAATGCTAATGGTCCCGTGTTTGCTATTTGAAATGTTTTCGGGGGACGAGATACAAGGGAGATAAGGTAGACCCAAGAAAGGTGAAACGGCCTAATACATCGACAAAGTATTGTGGATGTCCATTTAGGATTAACTTGGTTTTGGGGGAGCAATGGCGTGTGTGGATTCCCAAAAGTCAATATGGGTTTCACAACCACGAATTCATAGTATATGCGGAGGGCCACAGACGGACAAGTGGGCTCGATGATGATGCTAGGCGGATGGTTCGACAAATGAGTGATCTTTGAGACGGCAGAAACATTAATGTCTGTAATGAGAGGCATACCCCCATCTTCACCAAACGATAAAGCATATATACAACGAAAGGTATTTTTACAAGATGGAAGGCCGTGAAGAGCGGACTTCGGTGAAAATTTTCTGCACCTTGCTAGCTTGAAAAACTATGTGTCATGATCATTACGAGATGATGATGGAGTTGTTACTCATGCATTCATGTCTCATCCTGGTGGTACGAACGCATTTCGTACATATCCTTGGGTTGTTGGCATCGATTCAACGTATAAGACGAATCGATACGGTATGCCTTGCATTGAGTTGGTTGGTGTGGCACCGACAAATATGAACTTCCTCATCGCCTATGCCATAGTGAAGGATGAGGCTGCACGAGTTACCGTTGGGTGTTAGAGTGCCTACGTAATGTACTTGGGCATCATGTGAGCCCCAATGTCATATTTGCGATCGTGAGTTGGGTTTAGTTAGCCCCATTCGTATAGTTTTTCCAAATATCTTGTCCATCTTCTTTGTACATGGCATATTAACAAAGATGTGGAGGCACGAGTTACCACTATATGTGGGGCGAAGTCATTTGGAGAGCGTTTTCGTCTTTGGTCATTGGTGGAATGTGCTAAATGCAAACACGGAGGATGAATATGAGGTTGCATTGAGAAATTTGAAGGACGCTTGGGCGTGGAAGTAACCCGTTATTACTTATGTTGAGACAACGTGGTTGAATCCCCATAAGACCAAGTTTGTGAAAGCATGGACCAACAACGTGCTTCATTTTGGGAACACAACGACATGTAGAGTAGAGAGTGCACATGCAGCTCTCAAAGCCTGGCTCCAAACTTCCACTTGTGCATTGGATACACTTTGGTCACGTGTTAATTTGTTCGTTGATAGCCAAATGATCAAGATCAGGGATGGCTTAGAGAAATCTAGGGGCAGAATTGGTAGGCAACATATGGTACAACCTTTTTCTCATGTGGTTGGTCATGTCTCACATTACTGTTTGAATTTGCTTAAGTTGGAAAACACTAAACGCCTCAACTTAGGAGATGGGGTGTTTGATTATTGTTGTTGTCGGCTTCTGTCTACTTTTGCTATCCCATGCGCATGTGCGATACAGTTGGCTATTAACGAATACAGAGGTTTGTATCTTGACCATATTCATCCTTTCTTGAAGACTTTGGTCATGGGAGATGGTGTAAATGCAACAGTTATGTTAGTCGGTGTGATCGGGATGTTGAATACCTTCAGGGATTACTTGCCGAACTTTCTGAGTGCGATCCGGCAATTGGGAGAGGAAAAGTTGACCTTATTCGCCAGCAGTACCCCCCAGAGGATGAGGGAGTTCAGGAGCCTCATGTAGTTACTACCGGGAGAGGTAGACCTCGTGGCTCATCATCTACTAGACGTGACCCGAGCTTGTTCGAACATGTGCAGCGCCAGTTTCGGGATAGATCACGGTCTAGTAGTCGTACTCGTACAACTACGACGACTCAATCTACTAGAGATGGAGGTACAAATATTTAGTTTTTAAGTTATGTGAAGATTTTTTTGCTATGTTATTTACCATTTCTAGTGTGAAGTGCCTAACTAACTCTTATTTATATACAGATTCAAGTGCAATAGATACATTTGCGGCGGAGATATTTGAAGCCTTAACCAGGACCTTTTCCTTACAAGGATAACATACCCGATGCCATCCTCCCATTTCTAGTCTCATGGAACGACGTCGTAGGTGATGGGAATTGTGGATTCGGGTGTGTAGGCGACGCTTTCAATGGTGGGCAAGATCGTTGGCCACACGCTCGTCAACACCTTTATAACGAGATTACTATGAGAAACGTTTATGAGGATATTTATGGAGGACGAGACTACGTGGACTTGGCGAGATACCGTATCATGCACACCCAAGGTCCTTGCGGTAGAGATCATTGGTTAGAGTCAGTTCTGATTTGTATGCCATTGCTACGTTGTACAAGCTGCTATTGTGATGTATTATACGGTGGGGCGGGAGGTATTTTGTGGGGTTGTTGCCTTTGTTCTACCATTGCTTGCACCAACAAATGTGGATCGACCGTGTTATGAGTTCGTTATCTTGCACCTAGGAGCGTTTCATCAGCACTATATCCGCCTACACTTGGCTCCTGATTTCCCGATGCCCCCAATTGCTGCACAGTGGTATAATTTGAGAGATGATACTGTAATTGGATGGGAGCATCGTTACACATCACAGATTCATTCATGGAATGTTCATTATGGGAACACGTAAATAAGCTGTAAATATTAATGTACGTATTATTATGTTATAAATTTGTCCTATCTATTAAAGTTGTTTATTATGATCTACTTAATGTCAATGTATAATTCTACTTAATCAATAAGCAATTCTAAAGGAACACCGAATTTATATACTCGAAATGTAATTATGTGTAATAGTAGAAAAAACAATGAAATTCAAACGGCATATCATTTGCATAAATATAACTAAATCATGTAATAGTAGACCTTATTCAATGAAATTCAAACTACACATCATAGGCATAACTATAACTACATCATCCATGTTACATGAAAATATAAATACAAATCCCATTACATTGAAAAATAGTTGAAATGAAAATAAGAATACAAATCGTCGAAAATACATAGATGGACTAGGGGGGTGGAAATGGGTGAGGGTTGCGGCGTGGGGCCACACCACGTGTACAGTTCCATGTATCATACCACCCCATCAGACCGTCAAATAAGCCTCGAAAATCAGCAGGTAGATGGCTAGTGTCCCGTTCAATAAACGGCTCCATCAACAGGAACATCTCAGTCAACACCTGCATATATTAGTAGATAACAACACAATTAGAATTTAATATATAATTTGTAAACACTTAATTTCAATCAACTATAGAATATAACATACCCGATCGGCACCAAACCCGCCTCATGCGTGATGCGTGTCCACCATCAACATCACCATCGAGCAACTCGGTCGGGTTAATGATGTAAGGATGCGAGTAGGTGATATACCCTTGCAAGAAAGCATCGTCGAGAGGGATGGATCTGCGCCTTCGTCGGCTTACCCAACATAAGTCGTGAAGAACGGGGAAATATCGACCACGTACGTCCGCTGCGCTACAAATGAGAAATCGACCCCTGTGCACTATCCCTGCAGAAGGCCTATAGCAAGACTCAGGCTCCCAAGATGGCGTGAGGGATCTCTGAATGAATCCAAGGCGGCGTATAGTTCGATCGGACATATACGGCTCAACAATATCCAAGTATCGCGACCACCCGTAGTACGTGCTCCGAGGATAAGCCGATACCTGGGACATATACCATATAGTAACCAATCAACTGCATGGCATTCATTCCATCCAATGCACGTCGAATAATCGATGGCGGTCAATCCCCCGCTCTCATGCCGAACATCCCAACAAGCTGCAAGCGGATCCTACGGGAACCATCCTCCTAGTCCGATTCGGTCGGAACATAGGAAAATACTCGTAAATCCATGCCTCGCAAAAGCGTGAGGCAACCACATATCTGTCTTTGAATCGGCATGACTAGCTATACCAAGTCGCCTATATAGGTACGCTAATGTAGCCGCACCCCAAGAATACCCACTCACATCCCTCGGGATACATGACAAAAACGATAGTGGTAACGGACGGACTCGGTTGCCACTCTTATCAACGAATAGAGTGGCACCAAGGAGGGTCGACATATAACCTCGAGCTTTGGTGGGTCGGACTCGATCCGCAGCGAGAACATCTCGAATCAAAGAATCAATGTATACACCACCATAGGCCCAATGCGCCTTCAAAAAGGCGCTCCTCTCCATCCCAAATAGCTCGCACATGAACTCTTCACGTCATCCCATGTACCAAAGTCACCTCGCAATCAATCCATCTGATGGGATATGGAGAATAGAACTCACATCGTGGAGCAAGATACTCATCTCTCCGAAAGGGAGGTGGAAAGAGTTTGTATCCGACTGCCACCTCTCGACAAACGCACATATCAACGGCTGATCCAAATGATCAAACATAATATCAAGCAAGTGACTCAATCCAGTAGCCTGTATCATCCCCTGAAGCTCGGAACTCATACCAGCGTACCATGCCTGAAGCTTCTTGCACGTCTTCTCCCGGTTATGACACTTCAACATAGTCCTCTCGTCCTCTCCAGCCCAAATACGTGCCGCTATGTACCCTCCAAAACTCGGTATGACACTACCATCCACCGGCCCACCTGGCCTAGCGTCACGTACTAGCCATGTAGTGTCATCCTCCGTCACCTTCCTCTTGGCCGTCCTACTACTCCCGGAACCCTCAGCATTGCACGATGCTCCATCTGAAGAACGTGCAAACCGACCACGAGAGGTACGTGGTCTGCATCCCCTAGAAGCACGACCCTCCTCTGGGCCCGTCGATGGATGCTCCTCCCGACTATCATAATAATCACCCGCCTCTTGCTGCTCGTTCCCCGTCATCGGATCCCCTGTCCATGGTGGGTGATGTATCCACGCCCCAACATTCATAATGATCGGAATAGGCATTGCAATGGACAAAGGAGGAATTTCCGGTACCTCCTCTGTTTCTGCGCCTGATGAAGACTGAGTGCTCCTCAAAAGGTCATCTCTAGCCTTCCTCGATGAGATCGTCACTCCTCTCTGATGAGGATGACGATGACCCGAAGCAGTAGGCAAAAATGACTTAGCTTTGCCCTTGTCTCGTCCACTCATCTTAAATTATAAGTATAAAATTTCATTAATATTAATTATGTAATAATATGAAAAATCACTTACATACACTAATTTTATGCGTGTAAAGATTTCTAATTATTTTTCTAAAGTTCATTAACTATCTATTATATTTCATTAATTTTTCGCAGTTACACAATTTTCTACTTTAATACACCATAATTAATAAAATGTCATAATAATAATTTCCTAAACTAAAGAAATTACAAATTTTTTTTTAATAATTAAACTAAATTAGGCGCCTTACATTAACCACACGTAAGGTGAGGCGCCTGATTTAGGTGCCTCAACCACAGGTTAGGCGCCTAATTTAGGCGCTTTCACCAGTGGTTGGGCGCCTAAATTAGGCGCCTCCACCACTGGTCAGGCGTTTAATTTAGGCGCCCAACCACTGGTGAAGGCGTCTAAATTAGGCGCCCCACCTATGGTTGAGGCGCCTAAATAAGGCGCCCCCTTCCCAATTTCATTTCAAATTTGACATTTTCAGCACTACACAAACCCATTTCTAGTCTAACATATGCAATTTTCTACTATAAAACACCATAATTAACAAAGTTTTTTAATTATTAATTTCTAAACTAAACATATTTTCATACACAACATTTTTATTTCCAGAAATTACAACCTGAAAAAAAAAAAAATTAGAACTTCGCCGCCTAAAATAGGCGCCCCCTCCCCCATGCAATTTCCTTTCATTAATTTTTAAACTAAAAATATTTTCATAAACAACATTTTTATTTCCAGAAATTACAACCCAAAAAAAATAAAAATTATTACTTCGCCGCCTAAAATAGGCGCCCCCTCCCCCATGCAATTTCCTTTCAATTTTAACATTTTCAGCATTACACAAACCAATTTCTACTCTAGCATATGCAATTTTCTACTATAAAACAACATAATTAACAAAGTTTTATAATTAATAATTTCTAAACAACACATATTTTTTTTTTCAGAAATTAAAACAAAAAAAAATTAATTTGGGCGCCTAAAAATGGCCCTTGCACCTATGGTGGCCCGCCTAAATTAGGCGCCCAACCACTGGTGTCAGGCGCCTTTTTTAGGCGCCCCATATTTTTTTTCGCATTTGCACACTAACCTTTAGCCGGAAGTTCCTCGTTACCGGTGTTGCCGGAGTTTTTGCGTCCCCCAGGTCTCGCCGGAGCCGAACTTTGTTGCCGCCGGAGCCGATTTTCGTTGCTGCCGGAGACCACCCGGACTAGTTGCCGACGCCGGAGTTAGCCCAGCTTCGTCGCGCCGGATTGTTGTTCTTGAGATAGATCTAGTGAGAGAGTGAAGGAGTGAAGGAGAAGGAGAGTGAAGGAGAAGGAGAGTGAAGAGAGTGAAAGAGTGGGAGAGTGAGAGAGAGGAGGGTCTTTGAATAGTGAGTACATGAATACATATGTACATGTATTATACATGTACATATGGCGTTAATAAGAAAAAAAATGGCGTCATTTAGCAAATGAGAAGGTTAATGGGGAGAAAAAAAAAGGGAAAAGTGGAAAGAGGGAGTAGAAGACGTTTCAGGGGAGAGAGAAAGTGATTTAATAGGGTTGGCTGACTTTTTGTAATGGTACAATGCCACATAGGACAAATGACCTGCTCCTCTAGGTAAATTACCTGTTAGGTGCATTAAAAACAGATTAGTGTCAAAGGTTAGATTATTAAAAAATTAATCGAAAGGTGGGATTAATTTGAGCGAACGGCCCAAAGATTGGATTATTGGAATCAATTTTTCCTTAAATTTATTCATTAGTGGGATATTTTCTTGTCACAAAATTTTAACCTTGTTTAGGATATGTACCCAGTTCTAGAGTAACATAGATTATCGAAGCAAGTAATAATTACACAGATTAGAGTTATACGTCCAAATATTCATAAATTATGTGGATCACGTACAGACTCAAGTATACGTAGCATAGATTATTTGTAAAGAATAATCCTATGAGGATCATCGTTATTTAATTGAAACAAAGAACAGACATATAATATGATTTTGTCTGATCAGCGGCTGGATATCCAAATTTAATTGTAGAAATATCCATGTGCAGTGTTAGGAAGCACGTCATTAAACTCTGCTACTGCCTTGCCTCCCAGAGCGGGGTCAACATACTCAGTCTTGCTTCCAGAAAGACCAAGTTTAACTTCAACAACATTCCAATCAACCTCACCATATGGTCCAGCTTCAGCATAAGCCTAAACAAAATAACAAGTCTTATGTAAGCGTATGTAGAATACGAGCACGCATTCAGATTAGTTAGTTAACATATATAAACATGATAGGATAAAATAAAAAATTTACCTTTCTAGCAGCTGACTCAAAAACCACAACCCACTTACGATCAACGGAGTCGGTACCAGTAGCATAGACGACACCCCACTTGACTCCTTCAGATTCAGTGCCTCTGATACGCTCAAGTTATACGATGTTTTTGTGGTATTTTAGGTACACTTTGCTAGGGGATTTATTTGTAATTGTTAATGTTGCATGTAAATCGACCTTAGCGGAAGTTCGGAATTTTATATATTAATTATTGTTAAAGTTGTAAGTTCGGAGCTTTTGGAAGCATGAATGGTTCCACAACATCGTCTCACCAACCAAGCTCCGCCACAACCAAGCTCAAGCAACCACATCGCAAGCATGCCCTCAAAGCCACCCCAGCACAGCGCCAAAGCAAGTCGTCCCGGCCCAGCAAGCATCGCTCGGCCCACGAAGCATGCACGCCCGGTGCTCGCACCTCGCCCGGCCCGGCGCTCCCGGCTCGGCCCGGTGCTCGCCCGGCGCTACAGCCAGCGAGGCACGCCCGGCGCTCGCACCTCGCGAGCATGGTCGCACCTCGCGACTCGCCTTGCTCGCACCTCGCGAGATTCCTCGCACGGTGCGACCTGCTTGGCTTGGCCCAGTTCTTCAGCTCGTGTAGGGAGGCAGAGTACTCTTCGCACGGTGCGACCAGACTCGCACCTCGCGACCCCTAGGTCGGTCTAAATGTCGGCTGATTTTTGAGCTTTAGTATAAATACTAAACTTGATTTTGGACCTAGGGGCGGCGGCCACAAGGAAAGGGAGTCTCCAAAACTCCACTCCTCTCTTGTTGTCTTCTCTTTTTTAGTTTTTATTTTCTAGTTTAGTTTTTGTAGATTTCAATTATGGGATTGGCTTATGCTATGCCAATTGTAGCTTGAACCGTTCTTGAACGAGATTAATATGGAGCTTCAAGCATTATTGTGAGATCTTTCCTCTCTATTTAGTTTCTTTGATTATGGTTTAATTTCTATGCTTGCTTTCTATGATTTTTGCATGATTATGCTAGGAACGTTACTAGTTTGATTGTGTAATTAATCTAATGCTAGATTTAAGAATATAATCGGATTGTTTTATTCTTTTATCAATTGGTAGCAAACTAGGAAGTAACTTAGATGCAGATCGTCTTGGTTATTTCTTGGGGAAATTGAATCAACTTGTTGAATGTTTATCGCTTGTATGACGTTAGCGAGTCCGTTTGGTTCTCTGTGTTTATTGCTTTGCTATTGGATTGAACTTAGACGCTATCGGACTAGGTTATCCTTTGGTTAGGGTTTTATAGTCACGCTGATCGTGCTATTCAACTAAGAATAAGGAGAACACGAGATTAATTCTCAACAATAGATAATTATGGAAATAATTAGAGTCGAGGTTCAATGATCGATAATGAATTGAAGTGAATGTTAATCAGATTCAAGATCTTCCCATATTGATTTCTCATTTTGTTTATATGCTAGTTAGTTTTAGTTTGTTAGTAAATCTACTTGAAACCCTCCTTTGTAATTATTATTAGGTTTCTCGGCCCTTAGCTTAATCTAGGTTTCGAATCACGCTGAGTACTAAACTCGTCCCTGTTTCCCTGTGGATACGACCCCTACTTCCATTATACTATCTTAGTGTAAAAGAGAGTAGGAGAAATTTTATCTTTGGCCGGGTGCGGTGCACACGACACATCCGCGCCCGCCCAAATTTTGGCGCCGGTTGCCGGGAAACGGTGTTACTTGTTTGTATTTAGCGTGATTTTTGGATGATATTGTTTGTGCTCTTTGTTTTTGGTTGACACTCATAGCGCTAACGATGCATTGCAAGAGTTCTTCTCAATCAATTTTGCAGGTACTTGAAGTGGAGATTGACATGGAACCACTACTGTCACACATGGAGCACAACCCAATGATTAAGCTTAAGGTACTAAGTCGAGCTCACGACTTTAAACAACAGCGCTTCTCGGGAGGCAACCCGAGACCCCTTTTTATTTTCTTTCTTTTTCTTTATTTCTCATCAAATTTCCACCACCACAACAAATTTTCTTTCACCCACCGCCCACACACTACAAAAGATCCACAACCAATTTTAATTCACTTGTAACCAAAATCCACAAAAGAAAATCCGTTGGGAGGACTTCAATAGCTAGGAGTTGGTACAACTAGAGGGTTGAGATTGTTAATGTATATTTTCGATCTCTTAAGCTAGGTGCAAATCTCAAAAATTCAAAAATTTGAATTTGTCATTTGTTTGAGTGATTCGAGGGAGAGGGTTGTGAGTTGATTTATGAGATTTGAGTTGGTGTTGTTGAGAAGTTTGAGTTTGACGGATTGTTTGCCATGAGTTTTGAGCATTCGATCTTCGATTTACCCAGATTTTCAAATTTCCCCCTTTTCGGTTTACTTTTTCTTTTAATTGTCGACACATTGAGGACAATGTGTAGTTTAAGTAGGGGGGAGGGTATTCTCATTCTCATGTATCTATGTTGTATATATTACTTTCAATTTGAAAAAAATGAAAATGAAAAAAATTGAGAAAAACAAAAAAATATAAAAAAAAAAAGTGATGAAATGAAACCCATTGAGTTGAAAACCCCACAAGGGTGGGCGACTCGGGCAAAAATGGGGGCCGGATAGGTTGAAAACCCGAAAGGGCAACCTATGCAAAAAAGTGGCTTATATTGAGCGGGTAAGATGGTGAGATGCAACCAAAAAGAAATGTGTGAAGCTAGGATGAAAACCCGAAAGGGCTCCTAGGCAAAATGAGAGATGAAAGAGAGAATTATATACTTTGAAAACTCATTTGCCGGAGATGGTGTCATAAGGTGGAAAGCGTTTTCGGGTTTGGGTTGGTTATTTCATCCTTGATTTTGTGAAGATTTATTTTGGCTTTCACATTCTTTTGGTTGATTGTTTGTTTTTGGGAGTAAGCATGGAATTTATCCCTTTTTGTCTTTGTTCCATGGCTTGCTATTCTAAGTTAGTTGTAGTAGTAGTAGTTTTAGATCATCTTTTGGAGGTTTGGGAGAGCTGATAGTTTAGTGTGTCGTAAGCTGGCATTTTGATTCTTGTTGGTGTTGTTGGTTAAACTTGTTGGTGTTGCTGGTTATTATTGTTGTCGCGTCTTTGTATATTTCAGGTGAGCTTGAATCTAAGTGTGGGGGAATCATCGTCCCTTACGTTTAGGTTTTGAGCGTATTTTGTTGAGATGTGATGATGATGATGTAGTTGATGGGGAGTGTAGGTTGGTGTCGATAACTTGGGCGATGATTTAATTGGTATTTCTCATTTTTGAGTTTACTCGAGGTCGAGTAAAGTTCAAGTGTGGGGGTATTTGATACGCTCAAGTTATACGATGTTTGGGCGGGCGCGGATGTGTCGTGTGCACCGCACCCGGCCAGCCTCTTTTGAAAGAATGATTTTCCTTAGTATTCTTAGTTGACCGGTTTCCATAATATACAAGAGTATACTACAATATAGGAAGCAATAACAAACTTGCCTAACTAAGCTAATTACATAAGATATGCATCAAGAGAATATTCTACACTAATATTCTACATTATTCTAACACGCCCCCTCAGTCGAAGCGGGAGGGTTGCGAACACTAAGACTGTCACGAAAGTCTTCAAAAAGGACCAAAGGGAGACCTTTGGTGAAGATGTCAGCAATCTGGTGACGAGAGGGAACATGTAACACCCGAACCTAGCCACGGGCAACCTTTTCTCGTACAAAATGAATATCAAGTTCAATGTGTTTAGTACGCTGATGATTAACAGGATTGCCAGACAAATAAATGGCACTAACATTGTCACAATATACTAATGTAGCCTTCTGAATAGGACAATGAAGCTCAAGGAGGAGATTACTTAACCAGCAAGATTCAGAGACAACATTAGCGACGCCACGATACTCAGCTTCGGCACTTGAGCGCGACAAAGTAGCTTGGCGTTTGGCAGACCAAGAGATCAAGTTGTCACCAAGAAAGACACAATAGCCAGAAGTAGATCGACGAGTATCGGGACACCCACCCCAATCAGCATCCGTGTAGGAAATGAGAGTGGACGTCGAAGAAGGGTACAAATGTAGGCCATGATCAAGAGTACCCTAAATGTAGCGAGCAATGCGCTTAAGAGCATGCATATGCTCCTCACGAGGATCGTGCATGAATAAACAGACCTGCTGCACAGCATAAGCAATATCGGGTCTGGTGAAGGTAAGATACTGAAGAGCCCCGGCAAGACTACGATAATGAGACGGATCCTCATAAGGGGTGCTGGAATGAGCACTCATTTTGGGCTGGGTGTCTACGGGAGTAAGAGATGGTTTACCTGACGACATACCAGCTCGATCAATGATCTCCATAGCATACTTTCGTTGAGACAAAAATAACCCACCGGCATAACGAGTCACAGCAATGCCCAAAAATTAACTCAAGGGCCCAAGATCCTTCATAGCAAATTCTGAGTTAAGACTGGCCATGATAGACTTGCGCAACTCATCCGATGAAGCAGTCAAAATAATGTCATCAACATACAACAACAAGTAAGCCATAGCGGAGCCATGCCGATATATAATGAGAGAATGATCAGACTTACTATGATGGAACCCAAGAGTGGAAACAAACTCTGCAAATCTCATATACCAGGCCCGGGGAGCCTGCTTGAGGCCATATAAGGATTTTTTTAAGAGACAAACATGAGTAGGGCGATCAGGATCGCGAAACCCCAATGGTTGATGCATGTAAACTGTTTCCTTGAGATCCCCATGCAGGAAAGCGTTCTTGACATCAAGCTGGTGAATAGGCCAAGATTTGGACAAAGCCAAGCTCAGAACAGTGCGAATAGTAGCCGGTTTGACAACCGGGCTAATGTGTTTCCACAATTAATTCCAACCCGCTGCGTCTGTCCATCACCTACAAGACGGGCCTTATGCCTCTCAAAAGTGCCGTCAGAATGTTCTTTATGAGTAAAAATCCACATAGAACGAATAACATTCACATCAGGTGGACGGGGCACCAACTGCCACGTCTTATTTTTAATAAGAGCATTATATTCATCAGTCATGGCCATTTTCCAATTCACATCACGGAGAGCACTCATGGGGTTACGAGGTAAAGGAGATTTAGAAGCATGAGTGTGGAGGTTAAGGGGACGTTTGGGCTTGAAAATCCCATGTTGGCTGCGAGTAACGGGGCGTGAGAGTGCTGTAGATAAATTGGAAGGAGGCGCATGAGATGAGAAAGAGGGAGCAAGGGAGTTGGGTTGATCTGAATTAGGCAAAAGAGGAGAGGAGCACGCAGCAGTTGGGCCTAAGAGGAGCACCCAACTTGTGGGCTGGGAGGAGGATGCCCACTAGGCGGGCTGGGTGAGACGCGCCCAGTGAGTGGGCTCGGGGGGAATTGGGCCTGGTAAGAGCAGGGGGAGGGGAGTGACGCGCGTGAGGCGCTGGAGAAGAAGAAATGGGCTTGGGCTGGGGAGAGTGCAGCGCAGGAGAAGAATGAGTCGGGACTGGGCTCAAAATAGGTGAGTGAGGCGGGCTAGCAGTGGGTAAATCCGACTGCGCTAGTGTGTGGATGATGGCAGGAGGGAGGCCTTCTTGTAAAAAATCATATGTGTGTGTTGGGGAAGAATTCACCTTGGTAAATGGAAATTGTGTTTCATAAAAAATAACATGGCCGCAAATGATGATTTTACGGGAGGACATGTCATTGCACTTGTAACCCCGGTGATTGGAAGGGAACCCCAAAAATACACATGGAGTAGAACGGGATTGAAGCTTATTTATGGTGGGGGAAGGAAATAATGGGTAACACAAACACCCAAACACCCTAAGATGAGCATAAGAGGGATCTCGTTGATAGAGAATTTTGTGAGGAGTTTGATAAGCTAGTCCCTTGTTCGGAAGGATGTTAAGAAGGTAGGTGGCCATTTGTAGGGCATGATGCCAAAAGGAAGGGGGAAGGGAACCATGAGCAAGAATAGTGCGAATAATATTGTTAATGGTTTGAATTTTTCGTTCAGCTTTCCCATTTTGAGAGGAAGAGTAAGGACAAGAAAAACGAAAACTTCACCCATGTTTCTTACAAAAATCATGCAAAGTGCCATTGTCAAATTCCCGCCCATTATCACATTGAAGTGTTTTAATATCTCGTTCAAATTGAGTGCGGATATAGGATTGAAAAGCAAGAAAAGTGGATACCACTTGAGATTTCTTAGATAATGGAAAAGTCCACACAAAATTCGTAAAATCATCCAATAACACAAGATAATAGCGATGGCCGGAAGAACTTAAAACAGGTGAAGTCCAAAGATCAGCATGGATAATATCAAATGGCATAAGAGTACATGAATTTCAAACTACAAATGGCAACTTAACAAGTTTTCCAAGAGGACAAGAATAACAATCATTGGAATTATGAGTTGAATTACATTCAATCATTTTATTTTGCCTAAGAGAAGCTAAAACAGGTGCCCACGGATGGCCCAAGCGCTCATGCCATAGAGAAGAAGCCAAGGCAGCAAAAACTGAAGGTGGTTGAGTGCTAGTGGTGGAAATAGGATAGAGATCCCCGCGGCTCTCACATCTCATTAGGCGCCTCCCCGTTTGAAAATCCTTCACAGAAAACCCAAAAGGATCAAATTCCACAGAAACAGATTTATCGGTGGTAAATTTTCTAACATAAATTAAATTTTTCACAAGTTTGGGTGCATGAAGAACATTCTAAAGAGTCAAAGAGGAGTAGGGGGAAGGCAAGTGAGTGTCTCCATAACCGTGAATTGGAATAGAACTACCATTTCCAACAATTATACCACATTTTTTGCTCATATTAAAATACGACGAGAGAGTACCTGAATTGGAAGTCATATGGGAAGTGGCTCCAGTGTCCATATACCAATTTGGGTCAGGTGGAGTGAGCCCAAGAGTATACATGGCAGCTTCAATGTTTGTTGGGCTTGGAGGAGGAGCTGATGAAGCTGATGAGGCATGATAAGCCTGCTGCTGTGCTGGATAAGCATGTTGCGGTGCTGGTCTTGGGCCCATTACCCCTGCTGGCCCATAAGGAGAGTAAGAAGCTGGACCAGGCCAAGCCCAAGGGAGAGTGGGGTAAGGAGATGGAGGTAAGGGCCACTGACCCCAAGGCCACGCCCACGCAGGAGGCGTCTGACCCCCCCTGCCCAGCCGCCGATGTAGGGGCTGCCGGACTGCGACCACCGCAGTTGTCACCGCCACCACTGCCGGAGTTCCGGCCACCCTTATAACCACCCTTACCACCGCCGTGTTGCCGGTTTTTGTGCCCTCCTTGATTCCGATTGCGCCCATTATTCTTACCATTATGAGAATGAGGGCGAGGCTGGGAAAATTCCGGGGAGGAATCTTCAGTGTCACGTGCCACCAAGGTGGCACCGGAGGAGGTTTTCTTGGCAAGGCCCGCTTCCTCAAGAGTGAGCATGGACCGGGCTTGATAAAATGGGGGAAGCGGGTCACTTTGGCGAATGAGTGTAGCAACTTGGTTGTATGATTCCGTAAGACCGGAAACCATTTGTAACACAAGACGATTATTGGAGACCGGAGCAGCGACATTCTTGAGTTGATCCGCAAGGGTCTTAAGATGTTGGCAATACGCGGAGGCATTAGGAAAGTCCTCCATGTGCGTATTAGAGAATTCTTGTTCAAGGGTGACGGCACGAGAATTCTTATTGTCTTGAAAAATATCGCGTAAGCGATTCCACGCATCCATAGCCGTAGAGTCGGGTTCAATGATGGTATGGTGAAGATCGTCGGAAATTGTAGCGTAGATCCATTGAAGCACCGTCGCATCAAGAGTAGACCAAAGTTCTTTTTCATCATCCGTCGTGGGAACCTTCTCTTTCCCTTTTTCTGGCGGAATAATATGATGAATAACTTTGTGTGACCGAGCATGGATCTTAAATAACTCCGCCCACGTAGAATATTGGACGTTCTCCATGGCAAGAGTGATGGAGATGTGGTTTCGAATATTTGAAACAACAAGAGCGGGGTGGAAAGTGGACTTGCCGTCAGTCATGGTGGCTGGACGGAGGAAAAAAAAATTCCTTAGTAGAGTGAAAGAAAATCGGCCTAGGAAAGTAATACTGATACCATGAAAGAATGATTTTCCTTAGTATTCTTAGTTGACCGTTTTCCATAATATACAAGAGTATACTACAATTTAGGAAGCAATAACAAACTTGCCTAACTAAGCTAATTACATAAGATATACATCAAGAGAATATTCTACACTAATATTCTACATTATTCTAACATCTTTTCCTAGGACCCGCGTAACTCGAAGGAGCGAGATTAGGGATGTTCGTAAGCGAGCGACCAGCCTAAAATGGGACTCAACCATATACATGAAGGGTTGGGTTCGGTTTGCAACATAAGTTAACAAATCAACTTCCCCTGAACTTAGTTCAACAGCATTACCCTTATCAACCTGCGCCTTCTCTTGTAACTCCAATTTCACCTTCTCATAATCAGCTTGAGGGTCCTCTAAAGGCAACACTTTTCCTTCAATCAACGCCATCTCTCCTTTTTTTTAACTCGTCGATAAGTAATAACAATATTTACAAAAAACATAAGAAGATGTACTTATACGTACATAATTAAGAAAACAAAAAATAGAAATAATAAGGTAGGAACAAGAGCGTACCTTAATTAATTAAGTTAAGAATGCTTTGATTTGCTGTGCGTTGAAGAGCTCAATATATGGACTATTTATAGACGTAGGACATGAAAGTAGCACAAGATAATAACCTTGCGTGCTGAGCTGGCTGCTGCAACAAAAAAAAATTAAGCACGCTGTTAATACGACGACCAATTAATAAAGGATTTTTTTATGGGAATAATCCCACCTTTGGCCGATCCTCCCAAAACAGTCCCACCATTCATAAACTTGGGAATAATCCCAACTATGACCCATATCTTTCCAAATTGGGCCACTTTAACCAATGACCTGGTTAACCGGTCAAAAACGTTGGTTAACCTCTTGTTTCCTTTGTAAAAAGCAATTATCAATTTAATTTTAAAAAATAAAAAACCTAATCCTAACTCCACCCCCACCCCACCCCAAAACCGCCCCTTCCCCTTCCATCATCCCCACCCTCCTCTCGTTCCCACCCCATGCAACAGCCTCCCCTTCCCCACCCTCATCTCGTTCCCACTTCCCATCCCCTGCAACAGCTCCCCCCTCCCCACCCTCATCTCGTTCCCACTTCCCACCCTCTCGCAACAGCTCCCCCCTCCCCACCCTCCTCTCGTTCCCACCCCCGCCGCAGCTCCCCCCCTCCCCAATCCTCTCGCTCCCACCCCCTCATCTTCTCTCTCCTTCGACCCATTTTACGTTGAGAAACTCAACTCCGACCTCATCTTGTCTCTCCTCTACGACCCCCCGTGCTTAGTGCTCACTCTTTCTATCCCTCTTTCCTTCCTCTCTCACCATCACCCCATTCCAACCTCTTTTTTTGGCTTTTTCCCTCTCTCTTCTCGCACTCCAAAATCACTGATCTACAACCTTTTTCCTTCCTCTCTCGGTGGTCCGGCGTGCAATGAAGTTTCGCCGGAAACTTGCAGAGCTACCTGCTTCGATGCGAGCTCATAACCTGCACCACGTGGCACGGATGATTCGGCACGTGACCGGGAGGGAGGTTTGAGAGAGGTTTGAGGGATGGGGTGGTGGTGGGCGCGTGGGCTAGGGTTTGGGTCGGTGGTGGTTGGGCTTTAGCATCGTGGTGGGTGAGGGGCTTTCGTGGGTAGTTTGGGCGAGGGTGGGGATGGGGCTGTGTTTGGGCGACGGTGGTGGCGACTGGGCGATTGTAGTGGGGTTGTATTTTTGGTTTTAGTGGGTGGTGGTGGTGGGGGACTATGATATTGGGAGAAGGCAGTGGGTTGTAAGGGTGGAGGTTAGTGGAAAGGAGGTGGTGGTGGAAGGGGAGGGGAGGGGGAGGTGTGGTAATTTTTTTTTTGAATTTACAAATTAAAATAATTAGAGTTAGGTGTTTAATTAAGAATTTTGTTAAAAACACATCAAATTAGTCCTTAACCACCTAATAAGTGTATTAAACCTGCATTTGCAGGTTACCAACAGGTAACGACCCATTTTGGGCAAACACACTCCAAAAGTCGGATTATTCCCAAGTTTATGTAAGGTGGGACTGTTTTGGGAGGATCAGCCGAAGGTGGGATTATTCCCATAACAAAATCCATTAATAAATTGTATTTCTACATTACCTTAAAGAAATATTCACCTCCTTGGTTTTCTATAGGCCGGTGACCATGTGCGTTTAGGGGATCAAGGTTCTATTAACTATAAAAACCCAACTTCGCTACTAGCTATCTTAATTATATTAAGCTACTAGGAATTGTGTTAAAAACTAATCTATAATAATCTATGAAATTATCTACTACCTAGAGAAATCTAGAGGAAGTAGTCACATGCATAGTCTAGAATTAACTATAAAATCCTATGTAAGAAAAATCTAGAGAAAACAAGAAATTGTTTACATCCATAAGTCGGTTAAAACAACCGACAATCTATACTATAAATATGTATGCATGTAGTTTGCAAGGGAAGGTCAATATGAGATACATTTCCACCAAAAAGAGCTTTTGCCACATCACCCAATAACCATTTCCATCAAAAATACTTTGTCTCACAAATCACTAACCTACTAACTTCCATAAAACTTATACACCAAACACAAAATAATCCAACTCCCTTAAAAAATCAAACACCACATAAATTAAAATGACTTCCCCCAAACACTTCAACCTCAAACACATTTAACTACCCCCAAGTAAATTGGGTACCCACATTTAAGGGAGAAAAATATCAACAATGGTCTATCCAAATGAAATCCATATTTATCTCACAAGATTTGTGGGAGTTAGTACAAAATGGTTATGAACAACCAAATGATTTAATCCAAGAAGCTACTTGGGATGAAACAAGACGAAAGCAATATAAACAAAATCGGATAAGGGATAATTATGCCCTATCCTTAATATATCGGGGAGTAGATGAAACAATTCTCCCTACCATTATGGCTGCTACAACGGCCAAGGAGGCTTGGAGTATCCTGGAGACAAAATATAGGGGCTCCGAAAAGGTAATACTCTTCAAACTCCAATCTTTATGGAGAGACTTTGATAATTTATTAATGGTGGAAAATGAAACAATTCAAGAGTTTTTTAGTCGAGTAACAAATATTATAAATCAAATCCGAACTAATGGAGATAAAATTGAAGATGTCCAAGTTGTTTGGAAAATATTAAGAAGTCTCCCCAAAAATTATGATCATATAGTGGCTGCTATAGAGGAGTCTAATAAAGATTTATCTAAATTAAGTTTAGCTGAATTAATGGGCTCCCTTCTAGCATATGAAGATAGAATGCGGAGATTTACAGAGCAACCACTAGAACAAGCTTTTCAAGCAAAATTAAAATTCTCTAATAATGGAGAAAATAAAAGTAAAAATGGCTACAGTAAAGGAGGTACTTCATATAACCGTAGCAGGGGGAGAGGAAGTTACAAAAATCAAGGAACTCGAGAAAATAACAAATCTGGCTCCTATTGCAATTTATGTAAGAAAAATGGCCATAATACACAAGATTGCCGGTTTAAGTGTAAAAGATGCAAAAAACACACTCATTTTGAAAAAGATTGTTGGTTCCGGCAAAAAAGAAGAGGCCAATTTTACGTAAAATAAGGAGCCTAGAGATCAATTATTTTATACGTGTTTAAATGCTCACCAAGAGTCAAATGATATATGGTATATTGATAGTGGTTGTTCTAACCACATGACTGGCAACAAAAATTCATTTGTCAGTCTAGATGAAAACATAAAAACACAAATTACTCTTGGTGATGGAAGCAACCAAGAAGTTGCTGGAAAGGGGACAATTGCCGTTAGAGCGAGAAACGGCTCCTCTAAATTTATTCACGAAGTTTTCTATGTCCCCGGGCTTGCACAAAATTTATTAAGTATAGGCCAACTAATTCAAAGAGGCTATATGGTGAAATTTGATGCTATTAAATGCCTCATATTTGATAAGAGAAAAGGGCAATTAATTACTACTACTCAAATGGCTCCTAATAAAATATTTCCATTAAGAATGCAATTGGAGAATAATGTTGCCCTAAGTTCTATGGTGGATGAGTCCACATTGTGGCATTTGAGATTCGGGCATCTAAATTTTATAGTTTAAAACTATTAAAACAAAAAGAAATGGTGATTGGGCTTCCACCTATAACTAATGAAAGAAAAATATGTGAGGGCTGTATATATGGTAAAATGCATAGATTGACATTCCCTACTTCATCCTGGAGGGCCAGAGCTCCATTATAGCATGTTCATGCAGATATATGGGGCCCTACCAGAAATCCGTCTCTTGGCGGAAAAAGATATTTTCTATTATTTGTCGATGATTTCACTCGCATGATGTGGGTTTATATCTTGGAGCAAAAATCAGAAGCATTTTCCCACTTCATGCAATTTAAAGCCCTCACAGAAAAACAAAGTGGGCATTCTATAAAAATTCTAAGAACAGATCGTGGGGGAGAATTTACAAGCAAAGAATTTAACAGGTTCTGTAAGGAGCATGGCATCAAAAGAGAATTAACAGTAAGACGCACACCTCAACAAAATGGTGTTGCGGAAAGGAAAAATAGAACAATTGCTGAAATGGCCCGTAGTATGATGCAAGCAAAGAAATTGCCAAAATATTTTTGGGTCGAAACTGTCCATACAGCAGTATATATTCTTAATAGGTCTCCCATGAAAGCAGTGAAAGGTATGACACCCTATGAAGCTTGGCATAGAAGAAAGCCAAGAGTGGAGCACCTCAAAGTATTCGGGTGCATCGCATATGCCCACATCCCGAAAGAAAATCGGGAAAAACTCGATGGAAAAGGAGAAAAATGTATCTTTATTGGATACAGTGACGAATCTAAAGGATATCGTCTCTATCAGCCCGAATCCAATAAGTTAATCATATCAAGAGATGTCATCTTCGACAAAGGAGCACAATGGACATGGACGGAGAATGAATCTCAGGCACGTGAAGGAGATTTTCTTCCACCAAGCCCAAGTGAAGATGACGGCCCAAATCATCTAGCAACGCAGCCATCTTCCAGCCCATCATCACCGAGATCTCCAACAACATCCTCGAGATCGGTGAGTCCAACATCTGGATCAAGCTCTCAAAGCTCAACTCCAGTAGTGCGACGTTCACAAAGAGATCGACGACCACCAAGCTACTTGGAGGATTTCCAGTGAAATCAAGCTATCATGGCTCTCTTCACTAGCGAACCACAAAGCTTTCAAGAAGCATCACGAGAAGTTAAATGGATCGAAGCCATGAATGAAGAAATCAAGATGATCGAGAAAAACAACACATGGGAGCTTGTTGAGAAACCTGAAGACAAAGAAGTCATCGGTCTCAAATGGGTCTACAAGGTCAAGTATAACGAAGATGGCTCCATCCAGAAATACAAGGCTCGTCTCGTCGTAAAAGGTTACTCCCAACAACCAGGGATTGACTTTAACGAGACATATGCTCCCGTTGTCCGCATGGAGACTATCAGGTCAGTCCTTGCTCCTGCTGCTCAACTTAAATTACCAGTCTTTCAATTAGATGTCAAGTCAGCATTTCTAAATGGGGAGCTTGAAGAAGAAGTATATGTTGAGCAACCGCAAGGATATCTCATCGAAGGCAAAGAAGACAAAGTATACCGCCTTCGTCAAGCCCTTTATGGGCTTAAGCAAGCACCCCGGGCCTGGAATAGCAAAATAGATGACTACCTACTTCAAAATAGGTTTACAAAAAGCCCAAGTGAGCCATCACTATATGTCAAGGCCCAAGGATCACAAGATTTTCTCATATTGTGCCTTTATGTAGATGATCTAATCTACACAAGCACTAATCCGAAAATGATTAAAGAATTTAAGAAGAAAATGATGTCGGAATATGAAATGACCGACCTTGGAGCCATGAAGTACTTCCTTGGCATGCAAGTCAAGCAAAGCCCAGGAAGAATATTTCTTTCGCAAGAGAAATATGCAGACGACCTACTCAAGAAATTCAACATGAGTGAATGCAAGCCTTTGGCTACACCAATGGCACTTAATGAAAGGCTATCAAAAAATGACGGCAAGGATAAGGTCAATGCATCAATATATCGAAGTTTGGTCGGCTCTCTCATCTATCTTACACATACAAGGCCCGACATAGTACATGCTGTCAACATCGTATCCAGGTTCATGAGTGAGCCAAGTAAAGCTCACTTGGCAGCAGTAAAAAGGATTCTCAGGTACGTCAAGGGAACAAAAGGTTATGGAATTCTGTACGAAACAGAGGAGAATCACAAGCTTACAGGATACACAGACAGCGATTGGGCCGAAAGTATTGACGACCGAAAAAGTACGAGCGGCTACGTCTTCCAGCTGGGAACCAAGACCATATCTTGGTCATCAAAGAAACAAGCAACAGTAGCTCTGCCATCAGCAGAAGCAGAGTACGTAGCAGCAGCAAGTGCAACATGTGAAGCAGTATGGCTTAAAAGAATTCTCAAAGATCTACAACAGACATCAGAAGAACCAACAACTATCTACTGCGACAACATGTCTGCAATAGCCATGACGAAGAATCCAGTCTTTCATAGTCGCACGAAGCACATCGAGATAGGACATCATTTCATCCGAGAGTTGGTCGACAAATAAGAGATCGAGCTACAATTCTGCAAGACGGGGAAGCAGCTCGCGGACATATTCACAAAGGCAATTCCAACTGAAAAGTTCATCCAATTCAGAAGACAACTCGGAGTACAAGATTTTCTAGATTAGGGGGAGTGTTAAAAACTAATCTAGAATAATCTATGAAATTATCTACTACCTAGAGAAATCTAGAGGAAGTAGTCACATGCATAGTCTAGAATTATCTATAAAATCCTATGTAAGAAAAATCTAGAGAAAACAAGAAATTATTTACATCCCTAAGTCGGTTAAAACAACCGACAATCTATACTATAAATATGTATGCATGTAGTTTGCAAGGGAAGGTGAATATGAGATACATTTCCTCCAAAAAGAGCTTTTGCCACATCACCCAATAACCATTTCCATCAAAAATACTTTGTCTCACAAATAACTAACCTACTAACTTCCGCCTAATAATTCTATCAAATTGAACCCATAACCTTTGAAATGAAAGGTGAGAGTTTAACCACCAATCCATCACAATCTTAATGTTTAATGTTTCAAAGTAAAACATAATAAAGCCTTATAGTTATATGTAACCATAGAGAGATAAACAAGTTTTTTACTTTTTGATCTCTAACACTTTTATTAAGGTAATAACATTATTGAAATTGTTATTTTTATCCTCAATTCCTTAGAATTTTTTTAAAAAAAACAACTTATCATGCCATATCGTTCATTTTCCAATTTTGGACTAGATAGAAAAGTACGAAAAGCTAATAAAATCAATTATGAAATTTATGAATAATAAAAATATTTGATATTTTAACTGACCCGGAGCATCAACCGGGCCAAAGTACTAGTTTATATTAAAAATGGTTCCACGCACCACGAGTCCCTCACAACCTGTTATTGTATAATTTTTCATGGACGGCTCATAAACTACTTACTATAATACTCCATAATAAACATTACCATCCTTAATAATTTCATGTAGTATTAGTACGGTGTTCGTCTCATATTCTCTTATTGGAAGATCTTAGGCACAACTTTCGAACTTATCCACTATAGATTTCGCTGTCATGACTCCATAGTTGGTCATTGAACCAAAAATTTTGTTCGGGGGTGAGGGTAAGAACATGATCAGGAATCACGTTCGCCCATTGCTGGTCTCTACTTATGACGATTCATAGACAAGTTTTATGCAAATAATAACCAAACAAGATTTTTAAGCACCCTAAAAAGATTAGTTTAGGTTGGTTCATTAAACACAAAAAAGACTAGCTACTTTTTAGTGACACGTTATTAGCAATCAAAAATACTCGGTCCTAACAAATTGTCCAATTATTTTACTAGGCGTTAAAACATTTATATAGGTCTTGTAATTACATTACATATGAGGTGATGAAAACATTAAACATTTATTAATACGACGACCAATTAATAAATTGTATTTCTACATTACCTTAAAGAAATATTCACCTCCTTGATTTTCTATAGGCCGGTGACCATGTGCGTTTAGGAGATCAAGATTCTATCTATATATATATATATATATATCTAAAACCCAAAGCAAAAACATGGCATACTGCCACATGTACTCCACCCCCCACGCAATCAAATGACATATTAAACAATAAAAATGTGTGTTATATATATGCCTCGAACCCATGACCTCTCATTTGAAATATAAGTGCACTAACCAACTACTCTACAATCTTATGTTGGTCTTTATGGGAAAAATATATATTTAAAGACAAGATATTTTCTATTTTTAAGATAATTAAATACAAATGTATATATATATATATATATATATATATATATATATATATATATATATATATATATATATATATATATATATATATATATATATATATATATATACTCATTAAGCTAATGTTAATAATAGCATGTCCTACCCTTTCAGTAATCTTATAATAAAAGAAAGCTCTTCAAATTTTTATAACCTCCGTAATTAACACTACTACACCATTTCATTGTATTGGTTGTATTTTTACACATCAACCTACGTTAAAAAAAAGATTGTATTATATTTTTTATAAGTAATTATATATTTATATATATGTACTCTCTTAAAACCGAGGTTATATTGATGATTAATTCATATTATAATTTATTATGTAGAAAAATTAAAAAGAACTCGAAGATCATTTAATTTCCTAAGCACAATCCAATGCCTATAACTTTTTTTTTACACTTTTCTCAAGTGTTTGATTTAAGACTTTAAATTCACATTGATAAATGATTAGGGGCATCGCCTGAGCCAACAACTAGTTAACTATAAAAACCCAACTTCATTGCACTACTACCTTAATTAGATTATGTGTCAGACACTTATATTAAAAATGGTTCCCGTGTGACTCACAACCTGTTATTGTATAATTTATCATGGACGGCTCTTAAACTACTTATTATAATACTCCATAATAAACATTACCATCCTTAATAATTTCATGTAGTAGTAGTACGGTGTTCGTCTCATATTCTCTAATATGAACAAAAAAATCAGCAATTTCCTAGAAAAACTATATCTCGACGATTGAAAAGGGAAAAGTGGATCAAGCTTCAGAAAGTGAGGTCTACGATTGGGTGAAGGGGGAGATATGAAGGTGAAATACGTGCATGAGATCGTAGTCTCAATTCAAGATATGATTAAGATGTGTATTGATTTAAGGTGTATGGGTACTCCCAAGTTCATTATCGGACAAACTACTTGTGGCCGACATGAATAACTTAAGACGCGATCTCACCAAGAGAATCCAAGTCATTTCTAATAACAGTCCGAGATGGCGTTCGCGGCCACCGTAGAGGACAAAACATGGGAATTTTCCCTCCAGTCAGACTCATCATAGTCATACACGTGTCGAAGGATTAACCATTCTCTCAGGTGAATAGTACTACTATAAATAATCAAACAGTACTATTCTGCAGGTACATTAAATACACTACTTTCTCTCTCTATCTCTCTCTCTCTCTCTCTCTCTAAAATCCTTATCGGACACTTAATGACTTGAGCGTCGGAGGGGGTTTCCTCGGTAGTTTACGTTTGTCTTCCTTGCAGACTTCTAGTCCCGGACGCCCCACTCAAATATTGACGGACATCTCTGTGTCCGCCACCGTTTCAACACCGAAACAACTTGGCGCTAGAAAGAGGGGCCTCCCATCTTTGTGAAGCAGTCATGGATAAGACAAGTAACGCAAGTCGTGGTCCACCAGGGTTTGAGATCGGACAGGGATCTACTCAACCAGTTATTACTGGACCGATTGGTACACCTCAATTCAATTCAAGGGTGCCCGAGAATAACAACGAGCAGCAAACTCCTGAGAACAATGTATCTCAGGTAAATCCAAATGGAGCTCCAATCAATCTGGCCCAGCTGAGTCAGTTTTCTCCGGAGCAATTGAGGACGGTGGCATCCTTCATTCAGATGCTAACAGGCACACCTCAACCTAATGGTAACACTCCAACTCCCAATGCTAGAGGTGAACCTCGCAAGCGGTTGCCACCGTTAGCTGGTAGGAATGCTGACGGTACGCCGTTAAGAAGAATGCGTTTCTTGACCCAGGATGGCCGGCAGTTAGAGAGGCAGTTGGAAGACCCTGAATATGATGAGGCATTGATGGAAACCGAAGAGCTCGATCATTCATAGGACGAGAATCATAGTCGGTCCTACCGAGAGTACAGCACCAATGGTGCTAGTAACTATTCGGTTGGCGGACACTTGTTAATCAAGCCCAAACTCTCTCCATTCATGCCCGGAGATTCTGAATCACCCGATGCCGAGAATCAAAATGCCCTCATGCAAATACGATGGCAGTTCAGACCCAGACGATCACGTCGCAGCCTATGAGGGGCACATGTATTTGTACACGCAAGTGGATGCAATCTGGTGCAAAGTCTTCCCGTCCACTCTCACTGCATCGCTCAGACTTAGTTTAAGAGTCTCAAACCTGGTAATATATCCAGTTTTTCTCAGCTTTCGTCTATGATTAGTACTCATTTCGTGAGCAATAGGTGCCGTGAGCGCACTACTGGTGAAATGTTGTCAATTAAACAAGGAGAAACAGAATCTCTCCTGGATTACATTGGACGCTTCAATGTTGAGGCTGTATCTATTCCTAGGCTGCAGCAAGATGTGGCGGTCCTAGCGTTGATGACATGAGGACTGAGAGAAGGATCTGCATTCAGAAGTTATCTCGGCCGAAAGACTTTCACGTCACTAGTGCCAGTGCTTGGCAAAGCAAATGATTTCATAAGAGGAGAAGAATTTGACAAGGCAGTTGGCAGCCAGTATCGTGAGTCCGACAAGAAAAAAGAGGACAAGTCATGGAAGGACAAAGGTCGCGAAAATGATCGTGGCCGAGATGAAAGGAAAGAATCTAATATGGTCAAAAAAGGAAATGACCGAGAGCGTAGTGACCGGGAAAGAAGTGAACGCAAAGATAGGTTTGATGCATACACCCAGCTCACCACTTCCCGGGCACAGATATTCACCATGAACAAGGAAAGTGATAAATGGCAGCGGCCGAAAAAAATGTTTCACAAGAACCGTGATTAGACTAAGTGGTGTGACTTCCACGGAGATCACGGCCATGTAACTGAGGATTGCCGGCACTTGAAGGATAATCTGGAAGATCTTATTCGCAGAGGGTACTTCACTCAATATAAGGCTCAGACTAGTGAAGGTGATCTGGTGAAATCGAGAGATCAGAATGTTCAATCCTGGATTAGAGAAATACATGTAATCAGTGGCGGCCCAATTCATGGCGGAAGTGTCAGTGGGGAAAAAGCTAGCCTGAAGGAGTTCCGGCATCAGGTAAACTTCAATGAGAGCTGCCAGTGGAGAAAGCCGCCAGCCATGTCATTCTCGTTAGAAGACGCAAAACATGTGGTATACCCTCATGATGTCCCACTGGTGGTCACTTTGAAAGTTGCAAACTGTTTGATTCACAGAATTTTGGTAGATGGAGGAAGTTCTGCTAATATTTTATTCTTATCAACTTTTGAGAAATTGATGATTGGCCGGGAGCATCTACAGCCGGTACGATACCCAGTGATAGGATTCACTGGAGCGTCCGCAATACCTGAACGAATTATAAAACTGCCGGTTAGAGTGGGCGAGAACAATGAAGCCAAAGATGTAATGACGGAATTCCTGGTAGTAGATGTTCCGGGAGCATATAATGCAATAATAGGAAGACCACTGATTCACGATATTCAGGGAGTGGTATCTACCTATCACTTGACCATGCTGTATGTGTCCAACTCGGGCACGACAGCAAAGATAAGAGGAAATCAGGAGACAGCAAAGTCATGCTATTTAACGGCTTTGAAGCAGCCGGCAAGAAGGATTCCTATTGAAAATCTGAGTCTGCCAACAAGGAAGGAAAAAAGAGCTAAGAAGAAGGCCTTGGCAGAAGAAGAGCAGTATGAAAAAAAGAATGAAAATGCTATGGAGGTAACCATGGAGGAACTAGAAGCTCGGTCAGAGGATTTGCCAAGGCCCAAGCCTGATGGAGAGTCCAAGCTGGAAATGCTGGCGGATGATCCAGAGAGGATCGTGGCTGTCGGAACGGACATGGACCCAGAGGTCAGGGTCCACCTGGTGATTCTCCTGCGAGAAAACGCCGATGTATTTGCGTTCTCGGCGGATGAGATGCTGGGAATAGACCCGGCCGTGATGGTCAATCGTCTGAATGTCGACAGTTCAGTTCGTCCTGTCAAGCAGAAGAAAAGAAACTTTTCGATAGAAAAGAAGAAGGCCGTTAAGGAAGAAGTCGATAAGCTGCTGGCGACTGACTTTATTGAAGTCTGTGATTACCCAGAGTGGTTAGCAAACGTTGTTATGGTGAAAAAAGCAAACGGCCAATGGCGGATGTGTGTTGATTTCACGGATCTCAACAGAGCGTATCCGAAAGACTGCTATCCCTTGCCAAGGATAGATCAGCTGGTAGACTCTACTAGCGGTCATGCACTATTGAACTTTATGGACGCGTTTTCGGTGTACCACCAAATCAGTCTTCTCGAAGCTGATAGGAAGAAAGCTGCTTTCATCATAGATTGCAGAGTCTTTAACTATAAAGCAATGCCTTTCGACCTGAGGAATGCTGGAGCCACGTACCAAAAATTGGTCGATAAAGTGTTCGCAGATCAGAAGGAAGAAACATCGAAGTCTATGTAGACGTTTCAATCGTCAAGAGCAAAACAGACCCCGAACACATCGATGATTTAAAAGAGACTTTCAGCACTCTGAGAAGGTACAAGATGAAACTCAACCCAAAGAAATGCGTATTTGGGGTGAGAGCAGGAAAATTTCTGGGGTTCATGGTCAGCAAGAGAGGGATTGATGCCAACCCGGACCAAGTACATGGTATTATGGACCTGCCAGAACCAAAGAGTGTCAAAGACATTCAGAGGTTAACTGGAAGGATGGCAGCGTTAACCCGTTTATCTCAAAATCGGCCGATAAGGCCCTACCCTTTTTTGCACTATTAAGAGGAAACAAAAAGTTCGAATGGGGTGAGGAGCAAAGTCAAGCTTTCATCGCGGTCAAAGCTGAAAACTCTGCCCACCATTACTCGACCAGAGACGGGGGATACGCTACAATTGTATATCTCGGCCTCGCCAAAAACCGTCGCGGCTGTATTGTTGGTCGAAAAGGAAAAGAGACAGCGGCCGATATATTTTGTCAGCCATATCTTGAACGGTCCAGAAAGTCGCTATCAACTGGTCGAGAAGATGGCATTGGCAGTGATAATTGCCGCCAGAAAGCTTAGGCCATATTTTGATTGTCATCCCATTCATGTCTTAACAAATCAGCCACTAGAGAAAGCATTACAAAAGATGGACAGTTCAGGGCGCCTCTTAAAATGGGCAGTTGAGTTGTCCGAGTACGACATCCAATACAAACCCAGAACCGCGATAAAGGCCCAACCATTGGCGGACTTTATCGTAGAGGCATCTTATGAGGAAGAAGAACAAGTTGAAAAGAATACTTGGATGTTGGAAGTGGACGGCTCATCAGCCGTGAGTGGATCAGGGGCCGACATTGTAATGACTAGCCCAGAGGAAAATGTTTTAGAGTACGCCATCAAGTTCACCTTTCCGGCATCAAACAACGAGGCGGAGTATGAGGCCGCGATTGCTGGATTAAGGATGTGTATAGCTGTTGAGAGCGTATCTCTGAAAACGGATTCACAACTCGTCAATAGTCAGTTGAAAGGAGAGTTCGAGGTCCGAGAAGCCAACATGCAGAAATATGTGGAGAAGGCCAAGGAGTTGATAGCCCAGTTGGTTCACTTCGAAGTTCAAGCCATCCCTAGGGCTGACAATACCAAAGCGGACGCACTTTCTAAATTGGCAAGCTCTGATTCTTTGAACATATAAAGGTCTGTTATGGTGGAAATTTTGAAAGAAAAAAGCATCACCGAGAAGATTGTGACCGTGAGTACCATCAGTCAGCAAGGTGAATGGTTTAGTGAATTAGTGGCATACAAGTTTACGGGCTCACTCCCTTCAAATGCTATGGAAGCCAGGAAATTGAAGCGGCAAGCTAGTTGGTATATAATCTATCAGAATGAGCTTTATAAGAAATCCTTTAGCCTACCCCTACTAAAATGTGCAACAGCGTGGGAGTCCGGCAAGATATTGGAGGAAATCCATGAAGGAGTTTGAGGGAACCACATTGGAGGAAAGGCACTAGCATTGAAAGCCTTGAGGGCTGGGTATTACTGGCCGACTATGCTGGCGGACGCGCAAAGTTATGTTAAGAAATGTGATAAGTGCCAAAAGTTCGCTCCCATTATCAATAGGCCCACGAATGACCTTCAACCCATTCTATGTCCGATACCATTTGCACAGTGGGGTCTGGATATCCTCGGACCATTTACAACGGCTACTGGCGGTCGAAAATTCTTGATTGTTGGTATCGACTATTTCACAAAATGGATCGAAGCAGAGCCGACAGCAAATATAAAGTCAATCCAAGTCAAAAAGTTCATTTGGCAAAACATAATGACGAGGTTTGGTATACCAGCTGCAATAGTCTTTGATCACGGCGCTCAATTTGATTGTCGACCAATCAAGAGCTTCCTGTCCGAATTCCGGGTTAAGTTTGCGTTCTCAGCAGTATGTCACCCGCAGAGCAATGGGCAAGCTGAGGCCGCAAACAAGCAGATTCTAGGGGCTCTCATGAAGAAGTTGGACGAGTTCAAGGGAGCCTGGGTCGATATGGTCCCAGCAGTATTATGGACCAATAGAACAACGGAAAAGGAGGCGACTGGAGAAAGTCCGTTCAAATTAGCCTTTGGGACGGAAGCAGTCTTGTCGGTAGAAGTTGGTTTACCGTCCTATCGGATCAAGCACAAAGATTTAGAGAGCAATGATCAGGCCCTAAGAGAGAATCTAGATATCTTACCAGAAACAAGGTTAATAGCGGAACTTAAAGCTGCAGCATACAAGGATCGTATCAGCAAAGCCTACAACAAGAGAGTTCTGGAAAGGCCGTTAGCGTTGGGAGATCTCGTATTACGCAGAACAGCCGCCACCGGAAAAGCTCATGCAGAAGGAAAGCTAACATCCAATTGGGAAGGGCCATCAGATAGCTAAGGAAATTGGTCCCGGCTCCTTTGCTCTGAAAATAATGGACGGCGTCGAACTTAAGAACTGCTGGAATGCTAGTGTTCTAAAGAAATATTATGTTTAGACATCTTGTGTAATGGGCCCAGGGCCACTATTTTCTTGTCTGAATAATATAAACGACCGTTAGCATTCCGATTAATTATCTCTTATGTTTATATCTCATGTAAAACAGAACTAAATAGTACGCTATTGATATTCTTAACGGTCATATAACAGGTCAAGTACAAAAATGGCCATATAACAGGTCAAGTACAAAAACCGCCATATAACAGGTCAAGTACAAAAACGGCCATATAACAGGTCAAGTACCAAAATGACCATATGAGAGGTCAAAACCAAAAGCGGCCATATAACAGGCGAAGATCACAAACGGCTATACAACAGGCCCTACTAGCCAAATAACAGGCATGATATACGTGTCGAGGATACGATATATCGCGGATTAATTATCCGAGGTGAAAGCAAAAGCAGACCGAGAAATGAAAATTTACAAAAAAAAAAACGAAGCTTCATTACTAATTACTGGCATGGCGGCCAACTACAAGCAAAAACGTGGGCGGCCATCACAAAGGCATCAGAAACTGATAACAGTAATTGTAATTAGAAGCATATTCAATTTACATGCCATAATGGGCCGAATTCAGAGTTGGATAACAATATTCATATTCCAAGAAATTTAGCTATTAGAACTAACAGAAGAGCCTGGAGATGACTGCCAAAAACATCAAGGGAGAGGCGCCTCTTCATCCTGGGCGACAGGAAGAACATTGGCAATCACATGTTCCTCGCAGATGAAGGGCTCACCCTCAAGAGGACGCGTATGAACACGTTCTCCGAAGGCGGTCTCCATTTCCTCCCAGTTGAAGGTAGGATGGGAATGGCAAACACACCTCTTAGCAGCCACCCAGCCGCCATCATACCTCTCCCCTAATAGACCGATAAACTCCTCGGACTTCTTGAAATTCGCCACAGCTCTATGGTCGGCATCAGACTTCGCTCTTTCAACAGCAGCAACCTTCTCACTCTTGGCAGATTACAAGGCCGCCTCCAGCTCAGCAAACCTCTTCTCGACCGTCTCCAACTTTCCCGCTTTAATGCGCAAGTCAGACAACTCCACGTCAATCACGGCCCTCGATGCCTTCTTAGCGTCAAGATCTTGCTGGATTTCATTGGCACGAGTGTTAGCAGCTTTAAGCGCAGCCTGCAGTTCGGCCAGAGATTGCTATTGACTATCGGCCAGTGATTGATAGTGAAGATACTGCTCGATCAGCTCAATCGCGGAATTGTTGGTCTGCATCAAAAAGTCAAGATATGTAAAAAAAAACAAAAAAACAAAAAAAAAAAAAATAAAAATAAAATAAAATTTACCACGGCCATATCATGCGCAAGCTGAGCAGCTGGTGCCACTAACTTGTCCGCCGGACAGTCAATGGGCAGCTGAAGGCCTTTCAGGAGACGATTGCCCAGAGTACCGCCGTTGGCCGGGATGTCGGCATAGAGAGACTCATCCTCCATCACATCCCAGTTGGGTTGATTAATTTTTTCAGGGGTAGTGGGAGGACGAGAAAAAACAGCTTTTACAGTGGCACTCAAGATCACCTCCTTGTGCTCTATCCACTCATGAATCCGAGAAAAAATTCTCGGACCTAGATTCGATAAGAAGCTTGGAGCACTGAGAACATCATAAATTTTCTGGCGCATGGAGGAGCCAGATCCCAATGCCGTCCCAATACTGTCGATAGCAGCATTGAGAGGAGAGATACGGTTGCTGGCAGGCGCAGGCTCCCGAACCGGACTCTCATCCGGGACGTTAATGAGGGACCCCATGTTTTGAGTATCGGACACAGCATTACTGTCCAAGGCTTGCCTCTTGCTGGGGCTCTCCTCGATGTTGGCCTCACGAGGTCGCCTCTGACCCACCGACCCGCCGCCACGACGGACGGGAACCTGAATAACAGACAGTGGAGAATCCTGATCCCCGCGACCGGCATTGAGACCGGGAGTATGGCTGGGATTACGACCACCACGTCGGAAACTGGCCCGACCAGTGTTACGACCACCGCGACCGCGATCAGCGCCACGAAGGCCGCCAGTAAGACCATGGACAGTATCTTAATCAAAAACGGGGTCTTCAGGGGTCTAAGACATTGGCGTTAAGTCCTCGTTGAGACCTAACTCCTCAAGATCTAAACTGACTGGACCTGCAATGGCAAAGCTGATAAGGATTAGTACTGTGTTAATCAACAAAAAATATGTCCTATGTCGGACCATGAGTCAAGAGGCAAACCTTCTGGGTGGGTCCGGCAGAGAAACAAAGCCGACAGAGGTTCGTTCCCCAATATATACTTCGCGTGGGGGAGCCATTTGTAGGGGATCCTTCCCTCGGCATCCTCACCGTCAACAGTATCAGTCCCAAGCTCGGACTCAAAATAGTCAACGGCCTTTTGTTCGGCCGCAGAAAGAGCATAAGAGGGTATGTCCTCCATCCGGGTGACCGCTTGGTAAAATGACGGCGGATAAGGAAGTTATCCGGCACTTTAACCCAATAAAAAGCTGGTTGCCAATCTTTTAACCCGGTCAGCTTAGGGTAGACGGTAAGCTTATTTTTGGCCGTCATCAAGCACCACCATCCCTTCTCGGTGGATCCATTCCGTCGCAGCCAATTAAGCCGACAGAAAAGATTGAGCGTCTCAGGGAAACCTAAATAGCGACAGGTCCAAATGTACGCGATCAGATTTCTAACGGCCAAGGGCGTCAGCTGAACCAAGCAGACGTTAAAAGCTTTCAAAATCCTTACCAAGGTCAAATCTAAAGGAAAGCGCAACCCAAATTCAAAATGGTGCGCGTAAACAGCTATGTGCCCTGCCGGACAATTAGCCACCTTTGAGTCCTTGTCCGGGATCACCAATTTATATTCGGGCGGGAAGGCATACAACTTTTCCGCAACCTCGCAGTACTTAAGATTTATGGCACACTGCCGCCAAGTTTTGCAGATGGCCGTTGATTTCGGACCACTACTATAATCCACCGGTAGCCAGATCCTAGAATGCTCAACATCATAGCGGCTAGGAATTGGCTCGGGCCGAGAATTAGGGGGCATGCTGGAACTTTCCCCTAAAGCAATCTCAGGTTGACGAATACCTCTATCCCGGCCAGAAGTAGAATGACCATCAGTCGTGTCCATTGTAGCAAGAGAGTCGTTGTTTGAACCTAGATCAACAACAGGTGGATGAGAAGGGCCGACATCATGAGCAAGGCGGTCGTAAAAATCATCTGCCACTACAACCCCAGCATCTATTAGGTTATCAAACCAAGCATGTTCCCTCAACGGCTAAACATCAAGTCCGGGAACAACATCAGGGGGAGGATTCCTAACGGTCCGACGAGCTAAGATTTGGTGCCGTAATTCTCTTAGAGTTTGCCTATCACCACTCATCCTCGCGGACAAATATTGAGAGGTCAAATTTTCTTGTTCAGGAGTGGAACGATCATTAAGAAATTTGGATCTAAGTTCCCTATCCCGGTCTGCAGTTAAGGGCAAGTCGGCTAATAGACGAGTTTTTCCTTCCCCAGGACTTGAAGTAGATGAACTATGTCCGTTATAAGGGGAAGAGGGAGATGAGGGGTCGCTTTCAGACAAAAAGTTATCACTCAAGGTCTTTTGGCTATCTGAACGGTCCGACATAGTCCCAAAGCAAGAAAGAAACAAAAAGAGCAGTTGAAGGGAAGATGGAAAAAGGTACCTGAGAAAAAGTCGACGGAAAAATGACCGGATAATCAAGCGAATTCCCAAAAAAGCGCAGCAGAATGTCCCAAAAGCACGAACAAAAGAACTAAAGTCAACAGCACCGGAGGAAATGAGTTCGCCGGAAAAGTTGAAAACTTGGAAGAAAACCCTTTATTAAACCCAAATGAACAGGGGCGAAAATGACCAAAATTCTTCGAAAATAATGAACGAACAGTAGCCCAGAGTACTTTTGAGGTGATTTGGTTATAAAAAGCTAAGATCTTGGCAAGAAAAAGGAGATTCGAAGTTCTTGGAGAAATCGCACAAACCAGAGAAGTTCAAAGAAGGTTGAAGATGAAGATTTAAAAAGAAATGAAAACTGATTTTACTTTATAAATGCGAAAATTGAACGGTTAGGATGAAGTGTCCCATCAACTGCCCTTCTAGATGCACGACAAGTGTCACTTGCTGAGCAAACCCTAATAAAAAATAGAGAAAATGAGCGGGATTCCAAAAAAAAAAAAAGGTGATGATTGCACTTTTTGAAATCCGCATTTCTCCCCAGAGCAACACGTGGCAGCACGGGAAAATTCTTCAGCATGCATGAGTTCCCTCGCGTCCTCAATATAACATCAATGCCGGTCACGACCCCCAATGATGCTGGGGGGGCTAGTTGTATGGGTACTCCCAAGTTCACTATCGGACAAACTACTTGTGGCCGACATGAATAACATAAGACGCGATCTCACCAAGAGAATCCAAGTCATTTCTAATAACAGTCCGAGATGGCGTTCGCGGCCACCGTAGAGGACAAAACATGGGAATCTTCCCTCCAGTCAGACTCATCATAGTCATACACATGTCGAAGGATTAACCATCCTGTCAGGTGAATAGTACTACTATAAATAGCCAAACATTACTATTCTGCGGGTACATTCAATACACTACTTTCTTTCTCTATCTCTCTATCTCTCTCTCTCTCTCTAAAATCCTTATCGGACACTTACTGACTTGAGCGTCGGAGGGGGTTTCCTCGCATCCCCCCCAAGGGTAGTTTACGTTTGTCTTCCTTACAGACTTCTAGTCCCGGACGCCCACTCAAATACTGACGGACATCTCTATGTTCGCCACTGTTTCAACACCGAAACATAAGACATACAAGGCTTATATATATATCTATCTGTCAATTTAAGGCATAAATTAACATTAGATTTTGCAAAAAACTGATTAAAAATACTCATAAATGTAGGAACTAGAAGAGGAGATAAGGAGAGAAGAAATGGTACAGCAGAACAAAACCAAACCATTGATTCCATTATATTCTCCACACGTTTAAAATCAATACAAGCTGAAGATATAAATATCAAACCAAATAACTAGAAAAGCCTAAGACTTAGGAACATGATGCCAACTATCCCATGATCTTAGCAACTACTTAACCCACTACTAAATAAGCTTAATAACCTAAAAATATTGAACTAATTAACTATAAACTGATAGTTTATGACCATAAACTAATAATGTATGTCTATTTGATGCAAATTTAACTGATAACAAATTGAGTTCGGGGGTGAGGATACGAACATGATCAGGAATCACGTTAGTCCGCCCATTGCTGGCCTCTACTTAATACGATTCATAAACACATTTGATGCAAATAAATAACCAAAAAATATTTTTCAAGCACCCTAAAAAGATTAGTGTAGGTTAGTTCATTAAACACATGAAACACTAGCTACTTTTTAGGGATACATTATTAGCAATCAAAACTACTGGGATCCTAAACAAATAGTCTAATTATCTTATTAGACATTATAACATTTATTTAGGTCTTGTAATAATTAGCAATAACAACATGTGAGATGTTGAAAGCATTAAACATGAAAATTTGTACAAAAATAAAAAGAAGGGAGTAGAGATTAAGAATGTACAAAAGACATGAAATTGCTTAAAGATTTACATCATGAAAAGAGGATGAGTAACTGTTAGGGTTTTATTTTAATACCGCAAGTGAACGGTGTCGTAGCACATACAAGTCGAACTTAGGGAGGTACGTGCAAGATATATAATTCCATGTATACATGTGTGTGATAATTAAAACACTAAGATAAAGCATCACCACTAATAAGAATTGATCAAAATATAACTCACATCCCAGTTATTCAATTACAGCTTAGGCGAGATTGACATTCCTTTATGATTCAGCAACAAAGTACAGCTGCGAACCGAAACTAAATCCTTAGTCTGTAACACCCGGCCCATACGGAGTCGAGTATATCGTCACCAATGCGCATCCAGGGCCAACAACTGTCCTCAATAACCAACACAAGTTCTTCCGTCGCATTTTATCCTCACTCATGCGCACCCTGAGAAACTTCCCAGGAGGTCACCCATCCCTGGACTACTCCCAGCCAAGCACGCTTAACTGTGGAGTAACTAAGGAAATGAGCTCCATAAAAGAAAGATGCATCTTGTTGGAATGAGTAGTCTGCTAAATCCCTTTAAAACAATCATGAGGGGTATTACATAGTCACTCCTCAATACCTAGAGCTCACTTTCGTGATAGCAAAAGGCCTAACTAACATGTATGTCTCCTATTTTCATGGCTTACACACATAATTAGAAGCATTAAGAACCAATGTCAAACAATTCCCAATTATAGCTCTCATTTATTTTCATGGGAGAATTTAAATTAATGACAAGACTATCTAAATTAAGACCCAACTTTCGTTGATCGATGAACTCAATTAATAAAAATAACAATTTACCAATTAATAAATAAATCCTAATTTCAACTCCTAATTTCATTGACAATATAAAACTAGGGTTAAATCAAGATGCAAAATTGACGACAAGAAAAATCCTATTAAACCCTAAGCATATAATTCAATAACATGAGAATTAGAGACAATTCATATGATCAATCCTTACTAGGGATCAACTCAATCTTAGATAAAAAAGACTACTCACTACTCATAGCAGTAAAATCAACAAACTTAATTGAAAACATAATTAAATAAACAAAAGAGAAGGGAAAGAATAAAACTTGATTAATAGTGCTTGAATGGAAGATGAATTAATCTGAATGCTAGATTAAAGACACAATCTTGAATCTCCAAAATAGCAATAGAAAATAAACTAGGGCTAATATCAATAACAACGTAATAAGTCTCTCTACTAAAGAAACCAATCTGAAGTACTTATGTTTTCCGAATACTAACTAAAATAAGAAACGATAAAATAACATTAAGTAAACCGCAACTCGCGTCCACCGCGATCCGCGCCAACCACCGCGATGTCCGTCAAGCGGCGCGAGTCGTGCTCTACACCGCGAGTCGCAGTAAGCTCTTGACATTCTCCCACGAGCTACTGCTAAGTCCGCGAGTCGTGACACTCCGTAGTCTCCTTTACTTCCTTGAACTCCTCACGCATATGATCTCAAGGTTTTTGGACCTTGTGTGAGGCCCATAAACTTCTAACTCAGACTCGATAATATACCAATGTTGCTCCCAAGCCTCCAAATTAAAAGAGCCTAAAATCCTTTGCTCTTCAAATACTTTCGCAATTCTCCTCAATTTCCACAATTTAAGCGCAAATCCACCAAAACTAACACATAACACATCAAATTTCTCCTTAAAATGCGCCAAATAAAGTGTAAAATGTGGACTTAATAGTAACTTCAATCAAATAAATAAGAATAGATTAATTAAAAGGACCCTCAGGAATATACCTTAATCGCCTTGGTCTTATAAACAACCTTCGAAAGAACAATCCTCAAAGCTTGAAATATGAAATTAATGGAAGCTGAAAAGTATGAAGTGGTTAAAGTGTTTTTGAGAGTGTTTCGTAGTATGAAGTATGATGAAATATGAGTAGTACAATTGTGTCAAAAGTCTCTCTAAAAGTCTGAAAAACTTCGCTGAAAAGCAGCCTATTTATAGGAGAGATGTGGTCCGAAAATCATGCGGAGGAGATAACACGAAGCTTGTGCTAGGTGCTCGGCTCCATAAGTGAAAATCACTTTCTCTATGCTCTCTTTCAAATGCTCCTTCACATGCGTGAGAAATTTATTTCTCTCCTCAAATCACCTTCATTAGCTATTAACTCAGATCAATCTGCACAAAATTCATAAACAAAAAAAAGATAATCTCATCATCATAATTTATACCGAAAAATTCACCTATTGCAAGAAACAGGTAAAGATTGAAGAAAATTAAATTTTCATTCATTTTTTTTCTTAAAGGAAGTCTTGAAGGAAACTAATTTTCATTAATATAATTAATTCAATCAATAACAAATTTAGTTACTACAGGTTTTCAAAAAACACTACTACATAATTAACCTTAAGTAACATATTTAGGTAACACTTTTAAAATTGTAAATTTTCCAAATGTATTAGTAACACTTTTGTAATGGTTTATCAATCTGTAACATTTAATGAAACACTTTTATGACTTGTAATTTTTTATAGTAATACTTCTAAAACAACATCACTAAAAACTTTAGAACAGGTAACACTATAAAATAGTAACACTAGAAGTTTTGAAATAAACACTTATAAGATAGTAACACTAGGAACATTAAAATAGGTAATACCGTACTTTAGAGTTTCTCGTTAATTATTTAATTTTAAAATATTTATTTTAGGTTTTTAAAGTTGCAAAATAACAATTAAGACTAA
The DNA here is from genome assembly GCA_947648045.1 of Beta corolliflora. Lineage (NCBI taxonomy): Eukaryota > Viridiplantae > Streptophyta > Magnoliopsida > Caryophyllales > Amaranthaceae > Beta > Beta corolliflora. The sequence continues at coordinate 1,037,867 of CANSZD010000435.1, forward strand.
CGGCCTATTTAGTTCGTTTTTAGTAAAAGAAAGGAAGGGAGGAGAAAGGAAAGGGAAAAAACCATAATTTTCCATGTTTGGTTTAACTTTTCTCTTTCCTCTCAAATTCCTCCAATTTTGGGAGGAAAGGAAAGTGAAATTTTTGTAAAGAGGCTTTCCTTCCACTTCCTTTCATTTCTTATCACTTGTAATGTTATTTCTGAACCAAACATTGGAAATTAAAATGTTTCGTTCCAGTTTCTTTCTTTTCCTTCTAACTCCCTTCTACCAAACAAGGTGTAAGTGCTAAACGTCGTTGCTCCTACCAACCTCCCACTACCTCTCCTCATTCGCTATTCTCCCGTAGACTAGCGGGCACCACACGCAGTAGTAGCTCGACCATCACCACCCTCCTGCTTAGCCGCCGCCGTCCCTTATGTCACTCTCCAACTTGCTTGTGCTTTCCTCATGAAAATATAAGCTTACCTTCTTCTTCTTCTTCTTTCGCCCTCTTTCTAAAATCTACAACTTGTGTCAATTATTAATACTGTTGGAAATCTAAGATAATGCTTTCGAAATGAAAACCCTTTCTTTTATGCTTTACCCGATGTTTGTCGCAGGTTTGCCAGATCAGGCAATAGGTCCGCCCGACTGGGTGTGGAGTTTACCCTATCGACGACGCAGTTCTTTTTTCGTCGAGTATTTTTATTCGCGCCGAATCGGTCAGGTCAGCCCGACAAAATCGGGCAAGATACTTCTCGAGCAAATTTCCGATTTTCCTATTTTCTTTATCGTTTCTTTTGCCTTCCTTATAATTACTTTTCCCAAAAACCCGAAAGAATTATTATGCTTATTATTATTGAAACCCTAAACACACATATAAAACTCAAACCATATTCTACCATGGTTAGTTGTGAGATCTAAGCAGTTCCAATGGCGGATCTAGAATTTTGAACCAACGGGGTTCAACATAAGCAAATCACCGCTCACAGTACAAGCGCTCTAAGCAATCTGCCTCTTGGACACTTAATTTTGGGCCAAAATTATGGAGAAATTTCACCAAAGTTCTAAATCCGACTTCTGGACATGCATACTGTCGAGCATGAGTGCAAAACGTCAAATAAGAAAGAATTTTAATATATATGTAATGTAAAACATTATTGATATGAATAACAATCCCGATAACGAGATAATAGGATGAAATAACGAAATAATATAACATTTGGTATTATAGTAGATAGTACAATGAACATTAAAATTTGAAAGTACATTAAACATAGCTTTTATGATTTCAATAAAAAAAATTGCAAGCAGGTTGAGGAATTTTTATTGTAGTGAAAGTACGTACATAAAACATAGCTTATATGATTTCAATGAGAAATAATTGCAAAAGGGAGGATGATGTTTTTCCAGTAAAAGAATCGAACTCAAGACACTTTACAAGCTACAAAGTTTTAACTTAGGCCCAACCACCACTAAAATAAAGCTGCTTCTTTAATACAGCAAAGCGAGAATAAAGATTCTCATCCAATATGGGTTCAGCTGAACCCAATGAACCCATAGTGGATCAGCCCATGAGCAATTCTTAGAGTAATTTTAATCTTCGGTGTTTGTTCGTGTTATATATAAGAGATAGTTGTGTTACCTTTGGAGGCGTTCGACACTTGGAGACCAGGCACTGGTGGTGACGAAATACACTATTGTAAAAGGTGTCGCAACTCATTGAGATCTATAATTAAGTGTAGTGTTTTCTTTCCTAATTTTTGTTATTATGGTTTCAGCCAGTAGATCTCCTGCATATACTTTCTCCATCTTTTGCTAAAGCAACATATTACATACTTAATTTATAAATAATATTTATATCGGTTTGGTTTTTTAACCAATAATTAAATCGAATCTTTCATCTACAATTACTACCCATTTAGACAAATTTTTTTATTTTCGATACAGATTTTTTTTTTCCGAAGAACCCTTAACGAATTAAGCTATCATGTGGATTTTAGAAAATGATTGTCTGCCATAAGTCCAAAATACTAGGTACATGTACCTCCTTCGCTTCTCTACAGCTCTCCTGTATAGTCTTCCCTTCTATCTCATGGTCCATGGACAGGGGCGGATCTACAGGGGGTACAGTGGGTACAGCTGTACCCCCATTCCTAAAAAAAAAAAAGAAAAAAAAAGAAAAAAAAAAGAAAAGTTGATGAGTGTTAGAGGCGTGCAAGTGTAACATACTAACACCCCACTGACTTCCCTCTTTATTTTCCTCTTCTCTCTCCCTTTGTCAAAAGGTTTCCTCACTTTTTCTCTTTCATCACTTTTTCTCCGACTTCGTGACTCGTCCAACCAAGAACGACGCCGGAGGTTGCTCACGTCCATCCGGTGGCCGTCGATTTCGGAACTCGGAATTCATTGAGTTCGAACTTGAGTTTCGATCTTTGAGGTAAAAAAATTTCCCAAAAGTTTTATATTTATTGATTTCAAAATTCAAATTAATAGCTGAATAGAAATTAGAAATTGTGGTATTGAGATTGTTAGTTGCATAGAAATTAGAAATTGTGGTAAAGTATTATTTGAATAGAAATTAGAAATTGTGGTATTGAAATTAGATGTTGTGAAACATCAAATATGTGATTTGAGATTATTTCTATTGAATTTTAAAATTAGAAATTGTAAAATTGAAGTAATGATATTTGATGTTGTGAGTTGAAATTAGTTAAATATTTGAATTTCAAATTAGATATCATATGAAATAAGGGATTTTGGCCCCTCAAAAAAAAAAAAAATTAAGGGATTTTGGTATTAATCTCTAATAATGTGTGATGTGTCACTATATACTAGGTTCGAAAGATGAAAAATAAAAGTTCAGAATCGTTTTGGAAAAGAGGTGGAGCAAAGTCACAAAAGAGTTGAATTTTTTAGTCGTAAATTACATCTAGCATTGTAGAGTACTTTGTTTTATTTCATTTTATCTTATCCGTACCCCCATTTCGAAATTCCTGGATACGCCACTGTCCATGGACCTCCTTTTCTTTTCTTTTCTTTTGTCAACCATGCACCTCCTTCACCTTCCTCCCACTTTTAGAATCTTGATCCACCTTATCCTCTTCGATTGTTGAAATATCGTTTTTCCAGGAAATTGGTGGTTTTCGTTCTTTATAAAAAAATATGTATTTCCACGAGAATCGGATAAAGACCGCGAAAGCACTATGATCTTTCTCAACTCCAAATTATTTGTAGTGGTTATCGACCTTGAAAATTTAAATTATTTTGTTTATGCAAATAACTGTTCAGTTTTGACGTGGTTGGATTATTTATTTGGATTATAATTATCGATGAACATGTTTTGGAGTATTAATTATACAAAAAACAGGTTGTGACTCGTGGTGCAAAAACCATTTTAAAAATAATGTCTGACACATAGTGTAATTAAATAAGGTAACAACTAGCAAGCTACCTTAAGCTAAGAGTAGAATTAGGTAAGTTGGGATTTAATAAAATTTATAGAATCTTGATCCCCTAAATGCACATGATCACTTGTAAAAATTCAAGACTGTAAATATCTGTGTATGGCAATATAAAGATACCCCCTCCGTTTCAAAATATAAGACATTCACGTTTTACGAAAATTTGCTTTGATCACGAATATCTCTTATAATATGATGAATAAAAATGATAAAAATTATACAATTGGATTCGTCTTGAAAAATACTATAACTACACATTATTTTTTTATTTTTCTACCAACATGAATTAAGAGTAATTAACAGTCAAAGTTCGACCTTGAACATCGTGCGTGCCTTATATTTTGAAACGGAGGGAGTATAATCTAGCAATATGTTTTATTAAAATGCATAGAAGAACATTGTAACTCGCCACATGTCGCCCTCCATTTAAGCATTGGTATGATGCTATTTCATATGTTAAACTAGTATTTAGGCCTGCGCTATGCTCTGAGTAATTATTATTTTTACTTATTAATATTTAATATTTAATATTAATAATACCGAATATTACTTGGTCTAGTGGTTAAGTCTTTAGTATATAAGTTTGAAGTCATAGGATCAAATCTTATATCATGCATTTTCTAATTTTTTTTTATGAATAGTACATGAAGTAAACAATCTAAGGGATATATAGCGCCACATGACACAGTTCCTTGTTTAGGAACGCCTTTTAATATATTAGTATAGATAGATGGCACTCTGGCAGGTGTGCCTGCCACATGGCACTCATCTCTCATACAAAAAACTCATGCTCCTTCATTGTAATAGAATTTGAACCCAAGACCTTGTGTAGAAATATGATGCTCTTACTAATGAGCTAGCATATCAATGACTCATTTACTAATTACTAAGAAAATTATCAATGAACTCATCACAAGATTAGAAAAAATAGAAAGTAAAAGACAAACCCGACAATAAGATTAGAAAAATCAATGTTATCAACTTTTTAATGGAACTCAAAAGTTAAGTTACAATGCTTTTGTATACATCTATAATATATATAAAATGACTTATTCGTTAGAAAATGATTGTAAAAGGTCTCAAACTCTTGATTCCTCAATGTACAAGTCATTATCCAACCACTAAATTACATATTCTACTTATGACAAAATCTCTTGTCAACCCAACAATTACATCATTTTGTCTTATCAAATGACTTGAGGTGTTGCTGAGCCATGTCATCCCTATATTAAAACGTGTCAGTATGTATTGTATATCGCCACATATCGTTCCATGTCACGGGTTGACATGGCACCATTGTACCTCTATTGCAGCCCACCATGTGGTACCTCAAGCCGCGACATGACACTACTTTGATCGTCGCATTTTTTGAAAATGAGATAACAAAACTTTGTAAGAAATTAAACTTTTTTTTAATTCATTTTATTTATAATTGGTCATGAAATTGCCCTCAATTTTTGCCATAATGCCTCAGTTTTTTTCAACTTATCTTTGCTTATTTGAACTTATCTAGACTTATCTGAACTTATTAGTCTTTACCTGAACTTATTAAAACTTATTTTGTGTGTATATCGAGCCTTATTTCTGCTGAACTGAACCTATCTAATAACACATCATGTGGTTCATACGGGAAAGTGGGTGATTATTAGAAAAATATCATATGCAGCCCATGTGCCCTCATTTAATGCCTACAAGGTTACAACTGGTTACAACAAGTTACTTATATATTTTTTTTTGGAAGCATGACGCGATGGTTGAGATCATTAAAAGTGGATGACCTATAATTAGAATTATTCTGATTAAATTTTCCTAAAGTTAAGGGAAAAATTCAACATGGAAATACAGAATGCAATTATTATGTACTTCCTCTGTTGCAAAATATAGTTCTTAATTCTATTTTTTCACGGAAATTAAGGTAAGTAGAATCTAAGAGGGATAGTAAGGATTTTTTGTTAATTTAAATAAATGTTGTATAGAAAAAGATGATTTTATGAGAGAGAATGGAGAATAATTGGTGAAAGAGCATTAATTGTAACACTTGGGTTGAATAAACAAAGCAAAAAAATGATGGGGACATGGTTTTCAAGAAGCAAATAAATGATGGGGACACGGTTTTTCTAGGTAAATTACGGAAAAATGTGGAACTAAATATAGAGACAAGAACTATATTTTGGGACATCCAAAATGGAAATAGGAACTATATTTTGAGATGAATGGAGTAATTAGGTAGAAATCAAACTAAAGATCTAAGAATTTAACATGGTACCTTTTTTATAAGCCACTCCGTTGAAAATGCGTCTGACTTGAGTAAACCAACTGTTTAAGGTAAAGAGCTAAGAATTGCATATATATTAAAAGTCAATACCATATCATGTGTTGTGTGTCTGTATCCCCCAAACCAAAAACAACGCACACAAATAAAAAAAAACCATAGCCTCCTCCTCTCCCTTCTCTCCCTCTTCCTCCTAAAAACCCCTAATCCTTTGTTCTAGTTCGGGGCTGCCATCATCTTTTCGATGGTGATAAGCCCTCAATTCTTCTTTTTTCTTCTAGTTTTATTACTTTTTTAATTAATAATCTCCCATTCTCTCTATTTTTGAGAGTTTTCTATCAATTTTTTGGTTCTTTCTCTCCTTTCATGAGAGTTTGGAGTTCGATTTTACTCTCTTCATACGTGGAAGTTTAAAAAATGGTATGAGAAATTGTTATTATTGGGTGAAGTTTAATACTATTAGTATGATTAAAAACTAGTACCGCAAGTGCACGGTGTACGATATAGCACAACTAGCAAATACGGGTCGAACCCACAAGGATGTTGATACTATGTTAAATTACCCACTTGATTATATGAATTTAGCCACTTAGAGTCAACTACAATTACTACAGCAAGAAATCATATATTAAGAATAAAGCAAGAAAATTAACTAAGACTAAATCTAAAAGTAAAAATATAGGAAATGCTAAAGAGACTACCAAATCAAAACTACAGATAGACCAAATAAAACTAATAGTAGAACACCACTATGAACTAAACTAGCAAAGAAACAAATATACTTGCCCGTAAGAATTAAGAATCATTAATATCATGTAATATGATATAAGACAAACATGAGAATAATCCAATGTTCATAAATAAGTTAAATATGAAATCACAGGCTATAGATTAGGATGATTAAAGTAACAAACAATGATGCAGCAAACCAATCGGCAAACAAACAAGATCGAAATTTCACTTTGATGCTGCCAAAGTCCACAAAGCTTTACCAATAGTGTAAAATTAAGAACAACAAACTAGAGTAGAAGACAATTCAACAAAACTAGACTAAAATCAATAAAAACAAAGGAACGATAATACTAAAGGTCTTGAAACTAAACTAGAAAAACGAATCTGAAGCAAAGTCGTCGGCCCCCAACAAAACTTCGACCAACCAATAGAATTTAAAAAAAAACCTAATAGCTATTGTGTGAATGTATTATGTGTTCGATGCCCCCTAGTATAATGGAATTTGGGAGATTTTATATCCCCCCTAATGATATGATAACAAGGAATGAAAATAATCTCCTAATATAAGCCCTGTTCGTATCTTTTATATTTTCTTTGCAGAGAGGTGGAACCCTTGAGTGTTGTACTTCAGCTTGCTTCGTATTTTTTACTTGTGTAAATGAGTGGTCAATTAATGAGTAGTGGATATTCTGTTATATTTGATGATGATTCATGTACTATATATGATAAAGAATCCGGAAGCACAGTAGCTATCATCCCCATGACTCAAAACAGAATGTTCCCATTTGATGTTTCCCATGATGTGAGTCGTGCTTTGGCGGTTAAAGGTGATAATGAAACTAGGTTATGGCATTTGCGTTTTGGACATCTAAATGTGAACAGTATAAGAGTCTTGAGTCAAAATGAGATGGTCATTGGTCTGTCGAAAATTGGTGAACATGCTTTTTGTGAAGGTTGTGTGTATGGCAAGCAAAGTAGGCAACCAGAGGGATGTCCTGGAGGGCTTTAAATTCTCTAGACTTGGTGCATGCGGATTTATGTGGGCCGATGAAAACTGAGTCAATTGGAGGAAGTCGATATTTCTTATTGTTAACAGATGATTATACCAGGATGAGCTGGGTTTATTTCTTGAAGTTGAAATCTGAGGCATTTGATTATTTCAAGAAATTTAAGGTGTTGGTGGAGAACCAAAGTGACAGGAAAATTAAGGCATTGCGGACTGGTCGTGGTGGTGAATTTCTGTCTAATGAGTTCAATGCATTTTGTGATGAGCATGGCATACGGAGGGAGCTCACAGCACCATATACTCCCCGGCAAAATGGCGTAGCAGAGCGGAAAAATAGAACAGTGGTGGAAATGGCGAGAAGCATGCTTAAAGCTAAGGGGTTTCCCAACAAGTTTTGGAGACAAGTTGTAGCTACTGCAGTGTACTTGCTGAATATATCACCAACAAGAGCAGTCTTGAACCGGACACTATTTGAAGCATGGAGAGGTAAGAAGCCTCGGGTAAGACACTTGAAAGTCTTTGGTTGTATAGCTTATGCTTTGGTGCCTTCAAATTTACGCCACAAACTTGATAGCAAATCTGAAAAATATATCTTTGTTGGCTATAGCACTGAATCCAAAGCATATAAGCTTTATAACCCAGTAAATGGCAAGGTCATTGTTAGCAGGGATGTGAAGTTTAATGAAGAAGATAGGTGAACATGGAGCAATAAAGAAAAACCACCGGAATTACATCCTGACAATGCTGAACCAGAGGAAGAACCAGGCTCCCATACAGAGCAGAATAACACCAGTTCATTATCCTCACCTGATTCAAGTGCACCAAACAGTCCAAGCCATACTCCAATAAGTAGCAACACATCTTCTCCAGCTAGCTCGCCTTCTAGTTCATCCAGTGGGACACCTTCCAAATATTACCAGTCACTTAGAAATATTTATCGCACTTGTAATTTTGCTTTACTTGTTTTTGACCCCTGTACTTATGATGAGGCTGCACATGAAGTTGTGTGGCAGAATGCTATGATTGAAGAAATGCAGGCCATAGAGAAAAATGAAACATGGCACCTTATTGGTCGACCGGAAGACAAGAACATCATTGGGCTTAAGTGGGTGTTCCGGACAAAGTACAACTCTGATGGGAGTATTCAAAAGCACAAAGCAAGGCTAGTGGCTAAGGGGTATACGCAACAGCAAGGCGTGGATTTTGATGAAACTTACTCAACCGTTGCTCGGTTCGAAACAGTGAGAGTTTTTCTTGCTGTAGCAGCTCAATTCCAATTGCTGGTTTATCAGAGCCTTCTTATGGTCTGTGAATCAGTTCTGCTCTAAGGGTGGCTATGTGGCTTGGCAGGAGTTATGTGATAGTAAATCTTCAGGTGGATTAGGATTCAGGAATGTTAAAGCCTGGAACCTTGTTTGTTTGGGGAAGCATGTTTGGGACATAGCAAAAAAGAAAGATAATGTCTGGGTTAGATGGGTTCACTCTATCTATATTGATGATGCACAATGGTGGGATTATAAACCCACAAATGGGGGAAGTTGGTATTAGAAAAGGCTATGTGTTGTCAAAGAGCAACTCAAACAGATTTATAGCAGACAAGAATTTCAGGATATGCAGCATTATTCTATGAAGATGGTGATGCATAGGATGGTTGAGCATAAGTCACCTGTGCACTGGGATGCTTTTGTATGGAATAGACTCAGTATCAACAGATATAAGTTCATAAATTGGTTGGTTATGAGAGGAAGGTTACACACAGCTGAGAGAATTGCAGATTATGACCAGTTAGCTTCAACTGATCGTGGGTTGTGTGGTGTTGCTAGTGAATCTCAGGAGCATTTATTTTTTCAATGTTGTTACAAAGCAAGTCATTATGCAGATCAAGAACTGGATGGGAATTCACACCTTTGTGGAGGATCTAGTCAGATTGATCAGATGGATTTCTAACTGTAGAAGATCCAAGTTTCAGAGGGCCGCTTGTAATGCAGCTATTGCAGGGGCAGTGTATGGAATTTGGTATGCAAGGAATGATTGTAAATGGAACCATAAAGTTCCTACTGTCCAGTGCCTAGTGAAAACAATCAGAGAGAATGTTAGGCGTAGAATTTTTCTTGTTATGCCTAAAAAGGTTTCTGTGAATAACCATAACTGGTTTTATTCCTTGTAAGTAATTGTTCTTGCTCTTGGTTTGGTGTGTAAATAGTTTTTTGGCCTGGCTAGGGAGGAGGGGTCCAACCTAGTTGGTTTGTTCCTCCATAGTTATAGGTGTTAGATTATTTTTTTGGTTGTGATTCAATATATTTCTTAATTACTTAGCAAAAAAAAAAAGAAGTCTGCATTCCTTAATGGTGATTTGGAAGAGGAGGTTTACGTTTCACAACCTGAAGGCTTTGTTGTCAATGGTCAGGAAGACAAAGTCTATAGGTTGAGGAAAGCTTTGTACGGGTTAAAGCAAGCTCCGCGTGCATGGTACAACAAGATTGATACCTTCTTTCAGTCCAATGGGTTCACAAGAAGTGAAAATGAGCCTACACTCTACTTGAAGAAGCAAGGTAACAGAGATTTCTTGGTAGTGTGTCTTTATGTGGATGATATGATTTATATGGGTTCATCTCAGTCTGTTGTCGATGAGTTCAAGTGTAGTATGATGCAAAAGTTTGAGATGACTGATTTGGGTTTGCTAAAATATTTTTTGGGTCTTGAAGTGAAGCAAACTACTCATGGCATTTTTGTATGCCAAGAGAAGTATGCTAGTGACTTGTTAAAACGATTTCACATGAATAATTGTGAAGTTGCGATTACACCCATGAATGTCAATGAAAAATTGCAGCGGAACGATGGAACAAAGCATGCTGATGGGAGACTATATAGAAGTATTGTTGGTGGTTTGAATTATTTGACGCACACCAGACCCGATATTGCTTATTCAGTAAGTGTTGTGTCAAGGTACATGCATAACCCAACCAAGCAACTGATGGGTTTTAAAATATACCGCAAGTGCACGGTGTCTGTTTAGCAGAAACTGGCAAATACGGGTCGATCCACAGGGAGAGGAGTTCTACAGGTTTATGCTCAATTATCTAACTACTTCAAGAGAGGAAATTGATTGAAGAATTAATAACTAAACTAGAATAAACTATAACACAAAAAGATGGAAGTTTATCAAATAATTAAAAACCTAGGGCAATCGATCGGTCCACCATGCTTATACCAATTTAATCACTACAATATAGTTCGACAATACTTGGATTGAGGTTCGAATAAATAAAGTATTTCGTTAATCCTTGGTCAGGCATTAACAACTCTTAGATTAACATATGTCAGTACGGTCGCTCAACATAATCAAACCTACCTATTGTAACACGCCTCTAATGAATATGATATTTCGATTCTAATTCTTATTAGCTAAACATAACTCATGATATTGCGCAATTACATGAATTAAACAAGCATAACAAATCAATAGCAATTATTCTAATTCAATCCAAATAACGAAGAACTTTAAACCACAATAAAAAAGGTATAAACATGGCTTCCCTCTCTAAGCCCTAGAAAAAGTCTACTCACTCATGATAATAAACTCAATAAACATAATCAAAGTAAAAGAATTCATTAAATAAAACAAAGTAAAGAGGAATACCGAATGATTGAGGAACAATGAAAACGAAATCAACGATCTCTATAATCTTCAAAGGTAAAAGTTCATACAAATTAGAGAGAGAGAAACTAAGTGTTTAGCCCTAAAAACGTAGAAAATAAGATATTCTAATTGAAAATACTAAAAACCTATTTATACTTTTTACAAAACCGGCTAAAAAAAGTAAATAAACCCGTCTCGAGAAACCGCCCGGTCGACCGGGCGAAATCCGCCCGGTCGGGCGACGGTGATTGAGGAACTACGACAGAACAACAAATCCGCCCGGTCGGGCGCGCAAGCGATTTTGGCTCCTTTCTCGCCCGGTTGACCAGGCTAACATGCCTTGCATCCTGTGAAAATTTCATTTCGCCCGGTCGGGCCGAACCTGATCGGCCGACGGGCGGGATAACTGCGATTTTGCGTCAACTTACGAAGGCTGTATCTCTCAAACCAGAAGTCCTTTTGGGACGTGTTACCTATAGTTGGAAAGCCCTTCAAGTCTAGTTTCCAACCCAACTGGAATTTCTTAATTATCAATTTCCTATCAAAAGTTATGATCAAAATAGTGAACATGTGTCAGTTTTGGCACTTCTTTCACTAACTCTTTGCTTCATTCTAACTCGAAATTGTCCCGAACGGATGCATTGTGATCCTTGTGCAAGCTATCTTCATCTTCAATGATTAATAGGATCGATCTTAGATAATCATAATCAATTTGCATCAAATAACCTGAAAATCATCGAAACAGGCAAACGGGGAGTAGTAGAGCATAACTTACGTAATTCATCACATTATGCGCCGAAATGCTCTAAAAGGAGTTCTAAATGCAATCAAAATGCATCTAAAAACTAAATATAATTATGACATATCAAACTCCCCCAAGTTAAACCTTTGCTTGTCCTCAAGCAAACAAGACATGAACATGGATATAATTGCCTCACCCCTCATATAACAAAATCACAGTTCAAAATATTTTCATGACTAAGAACCGTTCAAGAAGGCAAAATTCAAGTTCAGCTGTTCAGATTACTCTATCCACCAATCGCCCAAATAAGCAATCAAATACAGCTGCCTAATATGACATGCAAATCTCGAAAAGGAACTCACTAGGGTGTCACTCCTCTCAACATTTTTGTGGCAGGCAATAGATGTGCCCGATCACTCACCATCCCAACCATAAAAACCCTTCCCACTCACACTCTCATGTGTTTAGAAAGGTAATACTGCCACTCATCCTAATCATGTCGACTCAAGTAGCGAACGTACTCTTTAACCTTGACAAACTGACTACACATCAATCCAATAAACAATGTAAACACAAGCTCAAGATGACTTTTTCAGGATTGTAATGGGGCTTAGGTAAGGGTAGGGAATATGTATAGGAAATGTGGTGGAAAAACTCAAGAATGGGGGAGCAAAAGTCACTAGAAGCATCAACTAAAACACAACCAATAACAATGTCCCAACTCTATGAATCAACAAAATTTTCAATAAACCCATCCTTGAAGCAGTGTAATGATTTTTTCTTTGCAAGCGATTGTGAAGGAAAGAATTTTTAACCTTTTGTTCATTTTTTCAATCTTTCTTTTCTTTTTCTTTGCATCTTTTCGATCCAACAATCACATTTATTTCACTTTGCTTATTCTTTTCTTTTTCTCGAACTTTGAACCTTACAAAATACAATCATCTACACCCAAAGTAACTCATAGAAACCATTTCAGATACTAACTTCGACGAGATGCTCCCCAAGCTAGGCTTGGATTAATATCAAAATAAGGACCATGGGCATGTAATGAGGTTTAGTAATATGAAATAGTCATTAGGCTCAGCGGGGCTAAGGAGGATAATAGTATATCAATAAAAAAAATCACTTTGAGGCTCAAGAATCAGACAAAAGGACGCCTCTATCATAGCAATTGCCACAAGTCATCAGATATCAATAAGTACGTTGTCAAAGTCAAGATCAGTCAACTAATGAGGAACTAACACACAAGAAACGAGAATGGATATAGAAATAAATCCATTGGCAAGAATGAGTCCTCATAGTCTAACTTGATTCAAGCTTGCGGTCAAGATAAGCGCGTTATCGTCAAAACTCACTTAAGGTCAAGGCATTTAAAGTTCACATTCCGGCATCACAATCTCAAGTGCCCGGCTATCCGGATAAAGAGCCCAAATATACTTTCAAAGAACATCATGGGGCACGGGGAAGCAATCAAACCAATCCGGTCAAAACGTATTTTTGGTATTTTTTCAGCAATATTTGATTTTTTTTTTTTTTAAAAGCAAATTAATCTAGCCTAAGAAAGCAAAAAAATCTACTCGAAAAGGCGATAAAAGAGAGAAAATACATACAAAAATCCTCCCCAAGTGAACGTGGCAATGTCCTCGGTCGCAAGATGAACTATAGGACGATGCTCAAAGGATAAATTAACGTTAGTACTCTCCCGCTCGCTCACTCTCTAAAATGGAAAAAATGAAAAAAAAAAATAAAAAAAAAATAAAAAAATAAAAAAAAAGAGATAAGAAAAAAAAACTACGGGTTGCCTCTCCCGTTTGGTTTATAAAGGTCCCGCACGACCATATTACCTCCTCAATCTCAAATCGGAGGGGCTTGGCAATGAGTTCCCTCCTCATCAAACATTTTCCTCCTTAAAAGACTGCCACTCTGGCTTGCAGTCAGGCATGTTACCTCGGGTGCATAGGTAGAAGGCACATTTTCCATAACCACCGATCTTTTTACCTTTTCAACTCTGAGGTCCCTCCAAATCGATAATGCGAGTCATCAACTTCGACATTGATGCCGGGGAAACATCCATAGTAAGTGCAACCTCCAGAGGGTCGGCGAAAGCATCGTGGGAGTGCGAGATAGAGCAGTCTCCTCAAGAATATCCATCCTGCAGCAAGTTTGCTCAAGCATAGGAGACTTAACAGCATTGGTTAGTTTAAAAGTGACATTATCATCACCAACACTCAAAGTTAAAGACCCAGACTTGACATCTATAACGGCACACCCGGTACACAAAAACGGCCTACCAAGAATAATAGGAATTTGGGCATCCTCCTCCATATCAAGCACAACAAAATCAACGGGAATATAAAACTTTCCCACCCTAACGAGAACGTCTTCTAAAACACCTAGAGGGTATTTTATAGATCGATCGGCCATTTGCAAAGTAATTTGAGTGCACTTAAGTGCTCCCATATTCGGTTTCTTACAAGCAGAGACAAAGGCATGACAGACACGAGATGCACCTAAATCACACAATGCCTTATTAATAAATAATGCACCTACATGGCAAGGGGATGGAAAAACTACCGGGATCCTTCAACTTAGGTGGGGCTCTATTTTTGTAAAAACGACACTACACTCTTCGGTTAGAGCGACTCGATCTATCCCACCAAAGTCTTTCTTTTTAGTAATCATGTCTTTCAAAAACTTAGCATAAACGAGGCACTTGAGAAATAAGTTCAGTAAAAGGAATTGTTACCTCAAGGTTCTTGACCATAGTCAAGAACTTACCAAGTTGTTGATCGACCTTCGACTTTCGCATCCTATGGGGAAAAGGTAGCCTTGGTGAAATAGGCGTTTGGAAACCTTTTCCTTCCGCTTTCTGTCCGATCTTCCTTAGCTAGTTCGCCTCAGACATCGAACTCTTCTCCGCTTCTTCCTCTACCACCTCCTTCTCCTTGCTAGGAGCAGCATCATCAATGGGCATGGGAGGAGCATCATAAACGGTGCCGCTACGAAGTGTAACGGCATTGACGATCTCCTTGGGGATGGGTTGCCCGGCGAGATGACCTGGTTGCCTCTGTGCATTATTTAGGCCACCGAGCAAGTTGAGTCTCCAAGTGTTTGGTAGTGTTTTTCAACTCCTTGATGCTCTCCTCATGATTTTTTCGCATAGAAACCATCATTTTCATTAGGTCGGACATAGTAGGCTCTTGAGGCGGCATTCGAGAAGCTTGCTACTGATAGCCTTGGTGTGAAGGCCTAATGAAACCAGGAGGGGGTTCTGAGGAGCCCCTTGATAATATTGTTGTCTAGCAGCATGTGGTGATGGGTTTTGATGAGGTGGTTGGTAGGATGTTTGCGGCATAGGTTGAGGGTTCTGAACATTATTGTTTTTGTAGGAAAAATTAGGATGATCTCTCCAACCTGGGTTGTAAGTGTTAGAGTAGGGGTTGTGTGGAGGTCTCTGCTGAAAAGCATTTGCATGCTCCATCTGATTCAGATCAGGTTGACTGTAGCAACAATCATGACCAAAGTGGCCTTGAACACCACACACTTCACAAAAGGAAGAAGTAATAGGAGCCATGGAAGAGATCGCATTAATACTCATAGGAGGAGTACTAGACTGCGAAGATTTCAGTGAGTCCATCTTCATGCTCAACTAGGCTACTTGTGAAGACAACAAGGCATATGCATCAGCATCCAACTTTTTCTTTGTAATAGTCCTGGAAGAACTATGATCATTCGCTGCTAAGTTGGCCAGAAAATTATACCCTTCATCCACCTCCTTATCTAAGAAGACTCCCCCTGCAGATGAATCAATTGTACTCTTGATATGGGGTTGTAGACCATTATAGAATGCTTGGGTGATGAACTACTTGTCAAGATTGTGGTGTGGGCATTCTCTCTGCAGGTCCTTGAACCTATTCCATGCTTCCTTCAGTGTTTCATCGGGTTCTTGTTGGAAAGTAGCAAGTTTATATCTGATTTCTGCAGTCTTGGTTTCAAGAATGCTTCAGATATAGCACTCCACTCAGTTTCATTAACATCGTTCAGCCATTTCTGTGCCTTGCCCTTTAATGAGAATTCGAAGACCATGACCTTCAACTGATCAGGAGTGACCCCTTAGTGCTTAACGGTACGACAAAGTTGTTGAAACCGTTGTAAATGATTTGCAGGGTCTTCAGATGGATGCCCGCCAAACTGATTCTGTTGGATCATATTAATGAGAGCAGGCTTGATTTCGAAGTTGGTGGCCTGTATATCAGGCATAGTAGGGCCTGTGGGAACATTACCAGGAGAAGGTACCCCATAAGACTTCAATGACTTAGGAGGCATGATTGGTTCTGTTGGTTCTTCCGTGGTTTTTCCCTGATGAGCAGACTGCTTTTTCTCCTTTTGTGTCTTCTTGAGTTGCCGGAGGGTTTTCTCAAGATCAGGATCAGTTAGAACTGGAGTACCTGTTCTTTTAGACCTGGGCATAAAAGAAACAAAGAAAAATGTGTAGTGAGATGGCCTCAATTGGAACTTGAAGTTCCAATGAGACAGCAGAAATAGTTCAAATAATTAATCAGAAAGCTATAGAAACTAGCCGTCTCCCCGGCAACGGCGCCAAAAACTTGATGGGTTTTAAAATAAACCGCAAGTGCACGGTGTCTGTTTAGCAGAAACTGGCAAATACGGGTCGATCCACAGGGAGAGGAGTTCTACAGGTTTATGCTCAATTATCTAACTACTTCAAGAGAGGAAATTGATTGAAGAATTAATAACTAAACTAGAATAAACTATAACACAAAAAGATGGAAGTTTATCAAATAATTAAAAACCTAGGGCAATCGATCGGTCCACCATGCTTATACCAATTTAATCACTACAATATAGTTCGACAATACTTGGATTGAGGTTCGAATAAATAAAGTATTTCGTTATTCATTGGTCAGGCATTAACAACTCTTAGATTAACATATGCCAGTACGGTCGCTCAACATAATCAAACCTACCTATTGTAACACGCCTCTAATGAATATGATCTTTCGATTCTAATTCTTATTAGCTAAACATAACTCATGATATTGCGCAATTACATGAATTAAACAAGCATAACAAATCAATAGGAATTATTCTAATTCAATCCAAATAACGAAGAACTTTAAACCACAATCAAAAAGGTATAAACATGGCTTCCCTCTCTAAGCCCTAGAAAAAGTCTACTCACTCATGATAATAATAAACTCAATAAACATAATCAAAGTAAAAGAATTCATTAAATAAAACAAAGTAAAGAGGAATACCGAATGATTGAGGAACAATGAAAACGAAATCAACGATCTCTATAATCTTCAAAGGTCAAAGTTCATACAAACTAGAGAGAGAGAAACTAAGTGTTTAGCCCTAAAAACGTAGAAAATAAGATATTCTAATTGAAAATACTAAAAACCTATTTATACTTTTTACAAAACCGGCTAAAAAAAGTAAACGGGCGAAATCCGCCCGGTCGGGCGACGGTGATTGAGGAACTACGACAGAACAGCAAATCCACCCGGTCAACCGGGCGAGACCGCCCGGTCGGGCGCGCAAGCGATTTTGGCTCCTTTATCGCCCGGTTGACCGGGCTAACATGCCTAGCATCCTGTGAAAATTTCATTTCGCCCGGTCGGGCGAAACCGCCCGGTCGACCGAGCGGGAAAACTGCGATTTTGCGTCAACTTACGAAGGCTGTATATCTCAAACCATAAGTCTTTTTGGGACGTGTGACCTATCGTTGGAAAGCCCTTCAAGTCTAATTTCCAACCCAACTAGAATTTCTTAATTATGAATTTCCTCTCAAAAGTTATGATCAAAATAGTGAACATGTGTCAGTTTTGGCACTTCTTTCACTAACTCTTTGCTTCATTCTAACTTGAAATTGTCCCGAACGGATGCATTGTGATCCTTGTGCAAGCTATCTTCATCTTCAATGATTAATAGGATCGATCTTAGATAATCATAATCAATTTGCATCAAAATAACCTGAAAATCATCGAAACAGGCAAACGGGGAGTAGTAGAGCATAACTTACGTAATTCATCACATTATGCGCCGAAATGCTCTAAAAGGAGTTCTAAATGTAATCAAAATGCATCTAAAAACTAAATATAATTATGACATATCAGCAACACATCGGAGCTGCAAAACGGATACTTCGTTATGTTGTTGGAACAATGAAGTATGGTATCCGGTATGCTAAAGTACCTGACTTTCATTTGTTTGGCTTCATTGATAGTGACTGGGCAGGGTGCTTGGATGATAGAAAGAGCACCTCAGTTAATGTTTTTAGCTTGGGTTCTGGAGCTATTACTTGGAGCTCAAAGAAGCAGGAAACCATTGCATTGTCGTCTTCCGAAGCTGAATATGCAGCAGCAACAGGGGCAGCACGACAAGCTCTCTCGCTCTAGAAACTACTTGCTGATTTTCACATTGATTAAACTGAAGCTACACTCCTCTACTGTGACAACATATCAGCAATTGCAATGGCAAAAAATCCGGTGTTCCATGGGAGAACCAAGCACATTGATGTGCAGCACCACTTCATCCGTAAGTTAGTTGCTGATGGAAAAACTGTCTTAAAGTTTTGTGGTACAGATGAGCAAGCCGTTGATATCTTCACCAAGTCGCTTCCGCAAGCTAAACATCAGTTCTTTACATCTCAGCTAGGAGTCACAGACTTTGAATCAAGGGGGAGTGTTGAGAATTGATTCAAATTCTTGGTCATTAATTATGATTGTTTAGGTGTTTAATAAGGGGTCATTTAGTTGATGTTTATGAAGTCATTAGTGAGTGGCATTCTAAATTCCTAGCTAAGTCAGTTATGTTTTTTCAAGTCTTATAAAAAGTCATGCTTGTAATCAGTTTCAGTCCAAGGGAATAAAATAAAGCCTTCACATAAACTTTTGTATATTGGGTTTGATACTACATTCTCATCCCCCTCTTGGGATCTCATACTCAACACCGCCCTAAAGTGAGATCTCCATACCTCTCCTTTTTTGACGGGATTTAAATCCATATCTTTAAATGTAAAAAACAACTTATTATAGTAATGGATCGTGAATCAATGCCCATGGTTCTCTTCTCATACCTCTCTTTTTTTGACGGGATTTAAATCCATATCTTTAAATGTAAAAAACAACTTATTATAGTAATGGATCGTGAATCAATGCCCATGGTTCTCTTCTCATACCATTGAATTCCAAATACTACAAGGACATTACAATACTCAGCGAATTGTAGATTATTGAAACAAGCAAATAAAAGTTTTACTTCCACGTATGATCTTGATGACATAGTCTTACAGACACTGCACACATTAGATCATTTTATTTTGTATGTGAAGCATATAAATATAAGGGATATTATCTCAGATGACCCTGACATATAGGCCATTTTCCCAAATAACCCCGATATTTTCACCCCTATCGCGGATAACCCTAAACTTGTATTTCATCATTAAACTTAACGGAATGACTAACGGCGTTAACTTTTTTTTAAAACAAAAATAATTAGTGCTTTAAAAAAAACTAAATTATATGTTTCTCTCTATTGTTGTTCATCTCTTTTCCTCTCATATTCTTCATCTCAATACCACCACCACCACCACATCTCTCTCCTCACTTCTTTCTCAAGCTCAGCGTTTTCGCCATCATAGCCTGATTTTGAACAATTTTCTCACTCAAAGCTATTTATGGTGCTGGAGCAAAGTCTTAAGGAACAAAGCTACTGTCATTTTTAGGGCATTTTTTTTATAAAACTTCTTTCTCATAAACGGACTAAATTACCTTTCAAAGTATAGATTTTTGGTGAAGAAATCTGAAATTATTTGACAAAAATGAAGCTTGAAAGTGAATAGTTGAGGTTTGGGTCACTTGGTAGAAGAAAGAGAATGAGAAAATCTGGAGCTTGAAAGTGATTTATTGGGGTTTTGCTGGGTCAGGGATGATGAAACAATACCTTGTGTGCATTCAAATTTCTCACCAAAAACAATACCCCCTGAAGTAACTCTCAAAAACCCATTTTCAATGTCTACCCCCCATTAAGACCCACATTAGTATCATCAATCTTTCAAGTCCCACAATCATTCTTCTCTCTCTCCTTCATTTTTGCGGCAATAGTTTCCCAGCTTGCGCCTTGCTACTTTCTGGTGGTTTTTCCGGCGCTTTCTCCCTCTGACTCTTCTTCTTCCTCCCCTAATTTCCCAGCAATTATAGTTGGTTAAGGTTTTTACGAGGTGATATATTGATGAAGTTTGGGCAAGAATTCGAAGGAAAAGCCACTAAGGGTTGGGATGGTGGCTTTGGGGCTAGAGTGGGGTTCCGGTGGATAATGTTGTGGTTTCCGGTGGGAGGGTGGTGGTCTCAAACCTGGGTTAGATTTTGGGTTGGGTTGGGTTTCAAAGAGGAGGATGAGGTGGTATGTGATTTGGGTTTTCTGAAAAAACAAAATAAACTAAATTATTTTTGTTTTAAAAAAATTTAATGCCGTTAGTCATTTCGTTAAGTTTAATGACGAAATATAAGTTTAGGGTTATCCGCGATAGGGGTGAAAATGTCGGGGTTATTTGGGAAAATGGTCTATATGTCAGGGTCATCTAAGATAATATCCCTAAATATAACATCTATATCATTTGGTTGTGATCATCGATGAGGTGGATATCCCAAGCTTAATCTTTGAAAATTCCAAATGCTACATGACCATCAATCGTAGGAAAAATCGAAGTTGTGATCTTGCCTCCAAGAATTGGGTCAGCATACTCAGTTCTGAAACTGGACATATCCAGATTAGCTTCAACAACATTCCAATCAACTGGACCAGTAGGTCCAGCTTCACCATAAGCCTAGAAAATGAAACAAAATCCCGTTTAATTAATATAACACATACAAGACGCACCGCGCATTAGTGCAATATTGGTAAAAAAACCACTATTACATCAGTTAGCTAACATGGTGAAGAAAAAAGTTTACCTGTTGAGTTGCGGTATCATAAGCCGCAACCCACTTACGAGCAGTGTTGTCGGTTCCATCAGCATAGACAACACCCCATTTGACTCCTTCAGGAAGAGTGTCGGTCTACCGAGGCTCGCCGACCTCTTGTATGGCAAGATCAGGGGTGTTGGTAATCGTACAGCCAACCCAAAAGTGGCTCTCAATCATATACAGGAACTTGCTGGTACCGTTTACGAAAAGAGCTATCGATTTCAATTGATCTCCCGAACGTAGCTGAGCATGATTTGTTGGAAGTAAAGATGGATATGGGGGGAAAAAAGGGGCGCCCGACGGGATCGGGCGGGCGTCTCGTAGTTCGCTGTTTCTGCCCAATAGGGCGGGGTTCGCCCGGTCGGGCGTACTGTGAAGCTATGGCCTTTTTCGTCTCGGTCCCGATCGGGCGTATGCCTAAAGTTACATTTTTCCCGGATTTTGATTATTTCATTGGATGCCTTTTGTAACCTCCTCTTTATTACGTGGTTTAAGGATAGTTATCATCCTCATAATGGTGATTTATCCTATTCCATAATTCTTATTGATGATGGGAGTTTTAATTTTCCATTATCTTGTGTTTAATAGAGTTGATTATGATCATTGGATTCTTTGGAGTCCTTTGATTTATTTGGGATGTTACTTCTTCTTTCCTTCTCCTATTAATATGTTCCTTTTTCTGATTTTATGGATCATCTTTTTCATTCATTCTCTCTTCTTCCTTTCTTCATCTCTTTTGGGCATAAGTTCTAGTAACTCCATCTCACACCCAAGAGTGCCATTGTGTGTTGAGAGCTGTGTAAACCTTAGGGAACGAATCGGTGAGATCAATTGTGCACCCCGGTTGCACCGAATCTCGTTTTCAAGGCAGTGGTTTGTTTACCACGGCATAACAAGTTCTTATTATTTGTTCATTTCTTGTTCTTCATTCTAGCCTTGAAAACTTTTAAATTCAACAATTTGAAAACGATAAATTATGTCGATTGTTTTGGCTAATCCAATGTTAAACAAGACTCTTCCCGACATCTCTAAGTTGGAGCCTCTTGATGGCAAGAACTATAAGAGACGGTCACAAAAATTGTTGATCGTTTTTTAGCAACTTGAAATTGATTTTTTCCTCTATGAGGATGTGATTGAAGCAATTGAAGCAAGCAAGGCGGTAGCCCCGGATGCCTCCCTTTTGGCGGAGGACCTCAAGAAAGTGGCCGATGCATTGACCAAGAAGGAGAAAGACAACAAGCTTGTTCGAGCTCATATCCTCCATCATGTGAGTGGAATCTTATTTGATCTCCTTATCACTAATCGATCAAGCAAGTCCATTTGGGACACTTTGAAAAAGAAGTATGGTGCCGATGATGCCGGTAAGAAAAAATATGTTGTTGGTAAGTGGATTAACTTCAAGATGACGGATGACAAATCCATCATGGATCAAGTTCATGACTATGAGAACATTGTCACCGATATCCTTGGTGAAGGGATGAAAATGTGTGAAACTCTTCAAGCCAATGTGTTGTTGGAGAAATTCCCACCTTCATGGAATGACTACCGGAACTCTTTGAAGCACAAGAAGAAGGACATGAACCTTCAAGAGCTTATTGGTCACATGAGGACCGAGGAGGCCAACCGCCTCAAAGATAAGTTTGATTTTCTCTCTTTGAATTCTTCTAAAGTTAACTTGGTTGAATCTAGTGATTCTATGGCTAGAAACAGGTTTAAAGGTAAGAAGAAGAATAATGGAAACAAAAGGAACTTCACTTTTAACAACAAGATTCAAAAGACCAAAGGTGCATGCTATATGTGTGGAAAGATAGGACACAAGGCCTATCAATGTGTCCACCGCAAGAACAACTCCAATGGTGCCACCCAAGCCAACCTTGTTGAAAAGGATGATGTGATAGCCGCGATGGTAGTTGAAGCCAACTTGGTGGAGAACAAGGTGGAATGGATCTTGGACACGGGAGCATCAAGACATATTTGTGCTAACAAGGCTCTCATGACGGACTTTGAAGATGCTACCGATGGGGACTAGAGATGGCCACTGGTGCGGGCTGGGTGGGGTGGTCCGCGGGCCCTAGTGGGCCGGGCTGAGATTTCACGGCCCAGGACCGGACCGTGAAATTCACGGTTTGGGCGGGCTGGTCCACGGCCGAGAAATCTTGGCCCCTGCCGTCTGATACCGGTTTTCACGGTTCGAACAACGGTTTTGGCGGTTTGTGGGCCTACTGGGCTGGCGGTCCGGCATGAGAATTTTTTTTCAGAATTATTTAATCATTAGAATCATTTATTATTGTTAAATAAAACCTTCAAAATTAATTAAAATATATACAATTATTAATATTAATGAATAATTTCATTATTTTTGAATTTGATTGAATTATAATATATGAAATTTCATTAAAATATATACAATTTGATTAAAATATACACAATTTGGTTGAATAATTACTTGGTTGGGTTGGTTAGGTTCATGGGTTAAGGCTGGACCGAGTCGTGGACCGGGCTGGGCGGTTTTAGTAGCGGGCTTTCGTGGGTTGGGCTCAAAAAATCTAGCCCACGGCCCACCCACCAATTTCACGGTTCGAGTCGGGCTGGGCCGAGGCTTTCGTGGGCTCAGCCCACACGGCCCAAGAGGCGGGCTGGACTGGATGGGCTGGATTGGCCCGCACTATTGGCCATCTCTAATGGGGACCATGTTTACATGGGAAATAGTAGCACCGCAGGAGTTCTTGGCAAAGGGAAGGTCCACCTTAAACTCACTTTCGGAAAAACTTTGTTTTATAATAATGTCTTGTATGTTCCCTCCCTTAGGAGGAATCTTGTCGGGTGCCCTTCTCAACAAAGCCGGTTTAAAGCTTGTCTTTGAGGCGGACAAGATTGTTATCACTAAGAATAGAGACTTTGTTGGGAAAGGTTACCTTAGTGGAGGATTGTTTGTGATGAATGTTATGAATAATAATGAAAGTACTTCTTTTGCTTATATTGTTGAGTCTATGGATGTTTGGCACAATCGTTTAGGACATTTAAATGTTTCTTACATGAAAAAACTAAAGGACATGGACTTGATTTCTTTTGACCAAATTGACAAAGCCTCTAAATGTCCTATTTGTGTTGAGGCCAAGCATACTAAGAAACCATTCAAGCAAGTTGTTTCAAGAAGTACTAAATTGCTAGAGTTGATTCACTCGGATTTAGCGGACTATAAAAATTACACTACTAGTAAAGGAGGGGAAAATTACTACATAACTTTTGTTGATGATTTTTCAAGGTTCATTAAAGTTTACCTTTTGAAAACTAAGGATGAGGCAGAAAGTGCATTTTTAAAGTATAAAGCCGAGGTTGAAAATCAACTTGATCTTAAGATTAAAAGGGTTAGAACCGATAGAGGTGGTGAGTATGGAAAATGGACTTTAAAAGAATTTTGTGAAGCCAATGGAATCATCCATGAGCTAAGCTCCCCTTACACTCCACAACAAAATGGTATTGCCGAAAGGAAAAATAGATCTTTAAAAGAAACTATGAATGCAATGCTTTTAAGTTCCGGGTTATCCGACAACATGTGGGGAGAGGCGGTTCTATCCGCTTGTTATGTACTCAATAAAGTGCCCCATAAGAAATTGGATAAAACACCTTATGAACTTTGGAAAGGTTATAAACCTAACATAAGTATTTTGAAAGTGTGGGGGTGCTTAGCTAATGTTGCTTTTCTAGATTTTAAGAAAACCACTATTGGGTCTAAAACTTTTGATTGTGTGTTTATTGGTTATGCTCATAATAGTGCCGCATATAGGTTCATGCTTATGAGTGATTATTCTATTTGTGAATCTAGAGATGTAGTTTTCTTTGAGCATATTTTCCCTTTGAAATCATCATCTTCTATGAATATGAATGAGTCAAGTATTGATGTGTCCATGGATGTTTCTTTGCCTAGTTCTAGGGATCATCCTCCTCCTTCTTTGGTAGTAGAAGGAGTACAACCTAGGAAGAGTAAGAGGGTTAGAGTAGAAACTACCTTTGGACCGGATTTCTTGACCACTTTTCTTGTTGAGAATTTTGATGTGAATTGTTCGAGTGAAAATGTTGTTTCTTTGTTTCTCTTAGAAGAAGACCCAAAGACTTATAGTGAAGCTATGAAATCCATAGATGTTAGTTTTTGGAAAGAGGCCATTAAAAGTGAATTAGATTCAATCATGTCTAATCATACTTGGGACTTATGTGATTTACCTAAAGGGTCTAAACCCATAGGTTGTAAATGGATCTTTACTAAGAAGAAGAAACTGATAAGTTTAAGGCTAAACTTGTTATTAGAGGTTTCACTCAAAAAGAGAGAATAGACTTTTTTGATACCTACTCACCCGTGACTAAGATTGCCACCATTAGGACTTTGGTTGCTTTAGCGGCTATTCATGACTTAGTGGTTCATCAAATGGATGTTAAAACGGCTTTCCTTAATGGTGATCTTGATGAAGAGATTTATATGACCCAACCGGAAGGTTTTGTGGTTAAGGGTCAAGAACATAAGGTGTGTAGGCTTAGGAAGTCTTTGTATGGTTTGAAACAAGCTCCTAAGCAATGGTATAAAAAGTTTGATAGTACTCTTAAGAGTGATGGTTTTGTGACTAATTCTTCAGACTCTTGTGTATATTCTAAAGTGTTGGATTCCTCTTGTGTTATTATATGTCTCTATGTTGATGACATGCTTATTATTGGTACTAACCTTGAGGTTGTGAATTACACTAAAGATTTTCTCTCTACTAAGTTTGAAATGAAGGACTTAGGTGAAGCCGATGTGATCCTTGGTATCCGGTTGACCAAGCTCAAGGATGGTTTCTCAATGAATCAATCTCACTATGTGGAGAAAATCTTGAAGAAGTTCAATTGCTATGATGTGGAGCCATGTAAGACCCCATATGATGCAAGTGTAAAGCTCGTGAAGAACAAGGGTCCTAGTGTATCTCAAGAGCAATATGCTAAGGTAATAGGGAGTGTGATATTTTTGATGAATTGCACACGTCCCGACATTGCTTATGCGGTAAGTAGATTAAGTCGTTATACTCATAATCCTAGTAGTGATCATTGGAATGCATTTTATCGGTTGCTAAGGTATCTTAAGGGCACCATGGAAATTGGTTTGCATTTTAATCGATTTCCTAATGTCTTGGAAGGTTTTTGTGATGCTAATTGGGTATCCGATAATGATGAACTAGTCTCTACTAGTGGTTACGTGTTTATGTTGGGTGGAGGTGCTATATCATGGAAGTCCTCAAAACAACCATGTTTAGCTCCCTCCACCATGGAATCTGAATTCATTGCTCTTGAGTTGGCAGGTCAAGAAGCGGATTGGCTAAGGAGTCTTCTTGCCGACATCCCATTGTGGGGGGAAAGATCCTCCCCTGTATCCTTGCATTGTGATTCTCAAGCTGCAATTGGTGTAGCTAACAATAGCAATTATAATGGTAAGAAGAGGCACATACGCCTTAGACATAGTTCGGTGAGACAACTACTCAAGAATGGAGTCATTGCTTTGAACTATGTAAGGTCCGAAAGAAATTTGGCGGATCCTTTGACTAAGGGGTTGGCAAGGAACCAAGTTCTTGAATCGTCGAGGGGGATGGGACTCAAGCCCATGAAGAGTATATATAATTAGCATTACTTATATTTCATCCCTATGGCGTTTTGTGTTGTAATGCTTGTAGTAGGATGAATTCGTTGAGAATTCTTAATGGATTTATACTTACGTGGTAGGTGCTCTAGCTAAGCATTTGAGAAATCCACCGTTGTAATTTTTGTGGAGGTTGAGTTTGTTTAAACTCTTAATGAATCCTAAGAGATGTTGATAATAGGATATTTTGGTCGTTGGACAAAACCCCTAAATCAAACTACCTAACTAACCACTAACCTAAGTATAATGGCAAGCAAGGGTCATTCTTCCACAAGGACTAAGGGTAATCACCGAAAATATTAATTATAATAAGCTAGGCTAAGATATAGTTAAGAGATTTGTCAATTATCAACTAAAAACTATTAAACAAAAGGAACTAGGGTAGGGGACTTCACCAATTATTTCAATCATGAAAACAATTAGGCAAATAAGGGAATAATATAAAGAGAATGAATCAAAGGGATCATCTAACAAATCCCTAATTACTCTTTCAAGCTAAAGAGGGTTACTCAAATTGGAGATTATGTCCTATTTTCATGCAACAAACCTCCAACTCAAGAGCATGAATAACAAGATGACTAATATATCCCTTAACTAAAACCCCTATTTTCATGCAAGTTTAGTTAAGTGAACAAATAGGGAGTCAACTCTTCAATTTCATCTTTCAATCCTTCATTGAAGTGACTAATAATTAAGTTTCCATGGAGGCCAATCACAAAAACCAACAATAAAACCCCTATTGCTCATTTGATTTCATTTTCCAAAATAACCCCAAATATGACCCAAAGGCTCATGATATCATTAATGGCTTCATCCCCTCCCAAGCAAAATAACTACTCACAAATCATAATAAATTATTAAATGAAATAAATAACAAACTAAAAACATGAAATCAAACACTAATCTAGGATGAACAAGTAAATAGAGTGAAAATGACATGAAAATAAGTAGATAAAGCAACAAAACATGAGAGAGAGTAAGAAATTCCCATTAAAGTTGCAAGGAGTCTCCAAATCTTCAAGTTTCCTTCTTAGATTCTTCAAAATCCAAGCTTTCAACAAGTTTCTCTCACTTCTCTCTCTAGAAGATGAGAGTTTCTCTCTCTAAAAACCCTAATTAAAACCTCTAACTAAGCTTATGGAGGCTAGCTCTCCTCTCCCCCCTTTCAAAAGTTAGGGATCCTTCCCTTTAAAAGATTTAAACATTACATCATTAAACAGGTCGAAAAACAGAGATTTCCGCACAGATCAAGTGGCGCGGGCGCTCCATATAGTTTGGAGCGGGCTCTCCATACAATTTCACGCAGGCGAAGGTTTCGGGCCTCCCGGCGGGCGCGCTAGACAATACGGAGCGGGCGCGCAGTTCTGGCAGACGCACCCGACTTCAAACAGCCATATCTCTTTCATTTTTCATCGGAATTGGGCTTGTGACCACTCGTTGGAAAGCTATCGAGCCAAGCTTTCATCTACAACTTGATTCACTGAAAAATATTTTGTGTGATGAAAGTTATGGCCGTTTGAATACGACCCTTATGCACAAATCCTTCCAAAAGCTCTTATTTTGGTAAAATTGCTCCACTCTATGCTTGGTGTGTGGTATGGAGACCTCTAAGGTGGATCCTTCAACATCAAACACAAATAAGCATTACCAAACCATATATAAATAGCCAAAATAACTAATATTCACAAATAAGCTACAAATAACTCAATTACTCTAAATTAAGCAAAATAAGGTAGAAAGTGATAAATGAAGAGGAAAAATGACTCTAAACATGAGGAAAATAAGGTATTTGAGTGATATAAATATCACTCATCAAAATCCCCCAAGCTTAACCTTTGCTCGTCCTCGAGTAAATGAAACAAAATAATGAAGTACTACTATAAAAAGCTAGAAATTCTAACTCACTGTCGTAGGAATCACGGTTGCACTTAGCATGTGCAACAAGCCATTTAAACCCCTAGATCGCTCTAGTGGACGAGTTTGCTCTCGTGAGGGTTTCCCAAGAGTCTTAACCCACAACTCTAATCAAGCACAAATATATATAATTAGCCCAAAGTCATCCCTTTAACCATGGTTCACAAAGCAATAGGCAATTAAGCAAACTTTCAAAGCATAACCATTATCAATATGTATCCATGACTTAGGAATATAGGGGATAGACTAATCTAAGGTGCAAAATTAACACTATCAAAAACTTCAACCATCAATTAGAGTCTACTTCGGCATTCAAGAGTCACAAATCGTTCTCAAATGGATGAAGAAGGTCCCAAGATCGATCCTAATCACCTATAGCGCACATGAACTCCCCCAAACTTGACTTTTGCTAAGAGAAAACCATGATTGTAGGATTAAAATGATTGAGCAAAGGGTCTAGAGTCTCAATGTTTAAGCCATAATGACATTCATCATTACTAGGAAAACTCTACTTATTAACTTTTCGAGTTCCCACTCAAACATTTCAACTAACCCACTTTCTCAAAGACATGTGGTAATTACCACTTATTGACTTTTTTATTTGTTTTTTTTGTTTTCATGGACTTTAATAGGCTTATTATGCCTTGTGGGCTCATTGGCTCCACTTATTGGACTCAAGACTTAAAACACTTTTTTTTTACAATCGAATTTAACTCTTAGCATAGCTTGTTTTGAGGTAAAAACTTGTGCAACAAAGAAGATTTCAAGAATCAACTAGGGTCACTACAACTTCCAAAAGAGAAATAATTCGACACTTTTCAACACAAAGTTTGACAACATTTAGAATTATAGAATGCCTTTTCAAGTAGAAAATCAAGCAACAAAGATTAATCAATTCCTAATCGCCCCAATTTACACATACAAGCATCCAATGGAAATACCTATACTCATCTACCCAAATGACCAAAGCAAAGGAATCCACATAAATTGCCAACAACAAGAATCTTCCCTTGGACATGAAATGCTTTGTACTTTTCTTATTCCTCATTTTTTTTTGGATTTTCAATTTTTTTTCATTTTTTAGGAAAAAGAAAAGAAATTAAAGGAAAATATTTTTAGATTTTAATTTTTTTTTAAAATAAAGTTTATATATACACCTCCCCCAAGCTAGCGACTAGCTACTCCCCCAAGCTAGAATAAAGCATTGTCCTCAATGCTTGAACAAGACGATCAAAGGGAGGGAGGGAAGGAACAAACATCCAAACCAACAAGCATATACTCCACAAATCATAAAGCATTGGGAAAATAGAAAAGGAAGGAAGCTACCGGATAGTAGTTGGGTATAATACCCGCAAATGACCCAATTTCTCCACTTATAATCAACTTTCAACACCATGATTTGCTTTCTACGTGCTATTGAGAATGACTGTTATTCCAATTATGTACCTAAATAAATCAAGGAAAGAAAAGAAAATTAAGTAAATAAAAAGAAAGAAAAATGAAAGCAATAAATCACGGGTTACTTCCCGAGAAAGGCTTATTTAAGGTCCTAAGCATGACCTTTCTAGTAAATATCCCGACAAAGATCGCAAGAGTTTGTCAAATGCATTGGCACACATTTCAAAGAAGATACCATATGCAACAAGTAGAGAGTGAACATGCACAAGGTATGGTGCAATTCTATGCAAAAATCGAGGAGGGGGATGCCTAAAAGAAGGAACAAAAGAAAAATCAAGAAAGCAGGAAGAAGAAGAATCAAAAGAATATAAAAACGAAGGAAAAAATGGCAAACTCTCCTCGACAAACTCTTTTC
Source organism: Beta corolliflora (assembly GCA_947648045.1). Classification (NCBI taxonomy): domain Eukaryota; kingdom Viridiplantae; phylum Streptophyta; class Magnoliopsida; order Caryophyllales; family Amaranthaceae; genus Beta; species Beta corolliflora. The sequence continues at coordinate 1,068,081 of CANSZD010000435.1, forward strand.
TTGTGGCAATCTCACTCTCTTCCTCAAAATTAATCAAATTAGGCACTTGAAGGACAAAGGAGGAAGGGGGCTCATCTAATGGAGGTAATGTGGGTAAATAAGGGAAAGAGATGGCAAAAGAAGGAACTAAGTCGAGTTTTCTTGAAAACGGGATATAAGGTGAAGGAATAGAAACTAAAGTTTCACAAATGACTTCTCCTATATCACAAGTTTTCAGATCGCACACTTTTTCAACCAATGACTCCTTACCAACATCTTTGTCATCATCTAAAGCCTCAAAAACATCACCAACCATCAAATGAGATATCTCACTCCCAAATTGACCAAGGTCTTCACTCAAGATAGAATGGGTAGAAGAGGATGAGTGCTCTAAAGCACAAGGAGGGAGAGTAAGGTCCAATCCATTAGATGTAGACACATGAGAGTAAAAAAGGAAGTGTAGAGACTCATAAACATCATCACTTTCAACAATATCCTCAACAATAGGTCTTTTTTCCTCAAAAACATACTCCTCATCATCACTACTCCAAAAACCATCATCAAGATCTAGGTCACATTTTTCCAATTGATTTTCTTTTTCAACATCCCTTAAATCAACATAATCAAACTCAAGAATGCCATCATTGCAACCCCATTTCTCCCTAAACAACTTCAAATCAATTTTCAATTGTAAAACGGGATCATCAATAGGTTGGGGAGCAATTTGGGAATCAAATTGGGTTGGGGGTTCACAATCAAGCATATGAGAATCAATATTGGGAACATGAGGCACTTGATTGAAATCCATGCACAAATTCAATGAATATTGAGAAGTAGCATGAATATCATCAACATTAGAGTGCACTTCATTATTATAAGCATAGGAGGGAGGGGGATCATAGGATAGATCATGGGAATTCGTGCAATAATTTGAGGACAATTCATGAGATGCATGAACATCATTAACATTAGAATATGCATCATCCAAATGAGTGCAAGATGGGGGAGGAATACAAGTCTCGGGTTCATACCTAGAGAAATTTTCAAGATTTTGATTAGTATGCATTGACATTTCCCATTCATATGTATCTCTAGCCAACCACTCAAATAGACTCCAAGCCTCATCCAAAGATTGAGCATGGAAATCACCATTAGACATATAATCTACCACCCTTCTAGTTTCTTCATTTAGACCCTCAAACATCACATCACAAATTTCCCATTTTTCAAAATTGTGGTCATAACCAAGAGAATCTCCAAGCCTCCAATAGTACCTCCAAAATGAGCCTATGCCCTATGGGCCATCATATCATGAGTTATTTCCAATATAGAAATGATCATACTCGTATCGGGCCGGGCCGATATGGTATTGGACCGTTAATACTTAATAGTGCATAGGTTGCTAACATAACACATGATCGATGCCATATTGATATTGAGGCATTGAGCGTTTCCAATATTTATGATTATTTGGGATGGTGGACCTAATCATTGTAGGCTTCTGGTATTGCTAAGGTAATCGAGAATACATACACCTCTTTATTTGGTGTCGTTTTTATACATATTGTTAAGGTGTTAACCCACATGTGAGCTTGTCCCACATTGAAGAAAAAGAGAAAGAATGACTAACATATAAGCTTAATGGGCTACTCCTCCTATTGCCAATTAGTTTTAGGATAGAACCTCATCTGGTGTGTGTGGTCACTCTCTCCTCTAGTATGGGCCTGTATGTGCACATGTGACTATGTGAGCTTGTCCCACATGCATTGAAGAAAAAGAGAGAGAGAATGATTGATTACATATTGACACCAAGTTTGGTTTGGCTCACATGGTTACCATTATTCATCTATATATATATATGAGTTGGTCTTGAGTGGACCTGGTCCACAATAATATTATTGTGGACCATTGTGGACCAAAGTCACTTATTTAACATAGTGGCCTTTTTTTACTATATAGTAACCTTTTAAAATTTTCAGTTACACTATGCAGTTACTATCTAACATAGTGACTATTTTTTTAATATAGTCACTATTTCTACATTAGTTTATTCTTAATGAAATTTTCACTGTGTGACATATTAATTTTTTTTTCACATAGTAAAACTTTACAATCTTTATCTGCTCATCTTTTATATCTATGTTTTATATACAGTGACCATTTTTTCATGAATCAAACGAATTAGCATTAGGTCCACACTAATTTAGTGTGGACAAAGTCTATATAAATTTTTTATAATATATATATGGATTACATACCGTACAATAGCTTATTAAAGGGATAACCATGACAAGATCATCTTATTTATTATAAAATAAAGCAACGGACTTATTATAACGCGAACACACATATTATTTGGTAAATGGTACTGATCATTAAGGAGCTTGATATCCCAATCTGCTAATTACTAAAAGTTCCACGTGCTACTAGACCATTAATCTCAGCCACTGTCTTGCCTCCAAGAGCGGGGTCAACATACTCAACTTTGCTTTCGGACAAACCCAGTTTAACTTCAACAACATTCCAATCAACTGGACCAAAAGGTCCAGCTTCAGCATAAGCCTAAAAAAGACATAAAAACATAAGTCTTGCATAAGGACTATTATAAAAGGAAAATTAGCTTAAAATAATACTCTTCTAATACTCAGTATAAACTTTTACTGAGATGTGCAAATTAATACAAATTGTATTTATTCGCTCTGATAGTATGAGCTCGAGTTTAATTTTACTTTTAGTTGAAAAAATTAATATGAGGCTCATGAAAATGAAATACTATGCTAAGGCCTAAGAATATGGAGCTTAGGAGTTAGGATGACACAACACAATACTCTACAACATATTATAGAAAAACATAAAATAAGGCTACTCTTAAACTTTCTAAATAAATAAATTTTATATATATATGGGAAAATTTCATAAAACTACCTTTTATAATCAATTTTTTTCAAAAAACTACCTTTTTAAAATTTTCTTTCAAAAAACTACCTTATATAACAAAATTTCTTTCCATATACTACCATTTTACCGTAAATGGGGTTTAATCACTAATAATTGAGTCACCGTAAATTGTTTTTCTTTCTTCACCTCTCGTTTCTCTCTTCTTTTCTCGCTACCCCACCGATAGTAACACTTACGGCGATTGTCATTTATTGATTAATATTAAATTTAAACGTAAAATGGTAGTATATTAAAAGGGAATTATTATATAAGGTAGTTTCTTGAAAGAAAATTTTTAAAAGGTAGTTTTTTTGCAAAAAGATGGTTATAAAAAGTAGTTTTTTGAAATTTTTCCTATATATATATGTATATGTTTGTTTTTAAATTTATTTTGTACACTTTACAACATATATACTATGCATGGAATATTATATGGTTCAATCGGAGATACTATTTTACCTAACTAATAGTAAAATTTGTATGTTATTCAAAATGAATAGTTTAGTCCATATTATTTTGCACATCAGTGAAAACTTAAATTATGTTTAGGCTTTCAGGGCCGGCATTTAACCAAACAACATAATCCACTCTATAATGATTAAGAGGAAAATGAACCTTTTGAGCAGCGGAATCAAAAGCCACAACCCACTTACGAGCAGTGGAGTCAGTACCATCAGCATAAACAACGCCCCACCTCACTCCTTCAGGAAGAGTGCCTGTCTGCCTAGGAATGGCGTAAGTCCAGGAGGCCAGATTAGGGATGTTCGTAACCGTACGACCAACCCAAAAATGGCTCTCAATCATACGCAGGAAGCCCTTGGTAGTGTTTATGACATAGGTTTGCAATTCCACTGCCTCGGCACGTAGCTGAGCATCACCACCCTCAGCCTCCGCCTCTGCCCTCGCCTTCGCCTTCGCCTTCGCCTTGGCATCTAAATCTATATTCAGCTTCTCTTAATCAGCTTCTTTGTTCTCCAAATGCACTACCTCTGCTTCAATCTCTGCCATTTTTCCTTTTGTATACCTTGTCAAAATTATAGCCTACTATAAGAAGTCGAGTATTTAGAAGTATCAACAGGTTCCTTAAAACGTACAAGAGCGTACCTTTGGGGAAGCTTTATTGCTGCATTGAGGATTTTAACAAGTGACTATTTATAGATATGACATAAAAGTAGCACATGATCATAACCTTTTTTTTACGGCACATCACACATGCATGATGCATGATGCATGAACATAACATAGGAAGTTCTGTTTGTTCTACTTTTTGTCAAATAGAGAAAGTTCTTGCCTATTATTCTATGTAAGTGTAACTGTTTAACTGTTTTCATAAAAGAAATGTCCAAAGGGACACGACATGTGAAAGGAGATATATAGAGCATTTTCCACGAAGCTTCATGTATAATGTGTTCCTCTTTTTATGGGAGGAAGGAGATGTGCCTTCAATTTTCTTTCCGTGGTCACGTGGTGTAAATGTGTAATGTACAATGTGTTCCTCTTAATGCCATCACTGGAGAATTGAGACAACAACAGGCAGCTTTGCAGGATAAAGTTTGCAATTGAAGAGTCGATTAAGTTGTTATGTCTAGAATTCATTAATCATTAGTATAATTGAAGGATTTTGTCCTCGATCAAGTGTAATAAACTAAATGTATATGGACGAATTATAAAGATAATATATTCAATAATATTAGGTGACCGCAACGTTTTCTTTTTTAATTGCGGTTGGTTGGGCTAGTATATTTAGGCCAACTACTAATATGTATTGGGTCCTATGAGGTCACACAATGTGACAACCCTTGGATATTACCCAAATCCATTTGTGAAATGGGTTGGGCGGTTTTAAAGATGGATGGAAGAGTTGTAACTCATGAGGTTATTAGGCTCATAATGTATGACATTATGAGGCAAAATAAAGCCTCATGAATCACCTCTTTGTAACCACCTTATATAATGATATGGGGGTTACAAAGGAGAGGTGTGATTACATCATTCTTTGTGAAGAAAATCTGATTTTCTTTGCTCCTCTCTTTCTCCTCATTTTCGGCCATCACACCTCAAAAGCAAGAGAATTATTCTCTCTTCCGTACTAGCATACGTGGTGATCTAAGGGTTGTTCGTGGACCAACACTAGAGGAACGGCGTTTGACGTTCTAAAGGATCTCCACTAGAAGGCTCGGGGTGGAAGTGGAATTCACGCATCAAGAGGTATATTTTATACTCTTTATAGATTCATGTTAATTTATGCAAAGATCTTGGTGTTAGATGTTTGAGTATGTGTTACTCGTTTTCCGCATTAAGCATCTAAAATCCTACAATGGTATCAGTTAGCCTATTGCATAGATTAATATGATCATGTGGATGCATGTTTTTCCTTTATTTTAATTCGTTTAGGGGAGGGTATTAGCATGAGGATATTGTTTGCATGATTAAAATTTGATTTTAATCTAGTGGGAGTATAAAAGTTGTTTATACATTTTTTCGATACATGTATACATATATAATTGTTATATTGTTTCATGTTTTAGTTAAGTTGTTAATTAGAATGTGATGTATATATGTATGATTCATGAATTGCATGCTTTGACTTTTTATGCTTAATTTGATTATGTATAATTTCATAGCATGAATTCTTGAATTTGAAGCCTAGTATGATTTATTTATGCGTAAACATGTTTAGTGTATAAAGAAAATCATACGCATTTCGATTAAAATTGCCTGAATTGAAATCGGAAAAGCGGAAGCAGTGAGCTTCTCGCGAGTCGCGACGAGCATCGCGGGTCGCGACCACTGGTCGCGAGTCGCGACCTAGCTCGCGGGTCGCGAGCAGTGTTCTGCCTCGCTTGGCTCGTTTGCTCTTTCAACGGATAAAAACGTTTAATCCGTTTATCCCTTAATGCATATTAAGTAGTTATTATGCTTGGTATCCTATGCTAATGCTTAAATGAATTAAAATTATGATGGGAGTTTCATTTTGTGACATTTAATTTTATGTTAGGATGTTAGTTTTAATAAGTTGATTAATTCTTACATGCTAGTGTTTGTGATTAAATGTCATGCAATGCTTTTATGTTTTAATATGATTAAAATAAATGTGGTACCTTAGAGTGCTTATGTATTTTTCTTTAAATTTAATCGTTGATTAAATTTGTTAGATTAATATTATAATGCCCTTGGGAGATAAATTCTAATATGATTGAATTTGCCTAGAGGTACTAACCATTTAATTTAATATGAGATTAACTTTGGATGGTATTATTATGTTTTAAAGTTGTTGAAGCATAATATCTTATTTTAATAGTTGATTAAAATGCATGTTTTATATATATATGATATTATGGATGCATGCGGTGACTAGTATGGCCCAACCTTGGATAGAAATTACGATCTGCGTATCGTCAATGTATTTTTGTAATTTAAATACGATCTATGTATCGTTAGTATTTTTGTAATATTAATTTAAATTTCAAAAATTATTCAAGTTGAATTGATTCAACGATGGAGATCCGATGTTTTTCATTTCCATGGGGCACAAGGATGGAGATCCAAGGTGGTTCAAGGATGGAGGCCTTAAAGAGTAGTCTTTAGGGTTAGGGGCCATACTAGGATCACATTTTATTTTATGCATTTAAATATTGCTTTTGAATGCTTTCTAAGTTTTATTATGCATGTGATTTATTTTTGCAACGAGTTCACTAGTAATTAAATCACATAATAATTTACTTAGGTCCCTAAAGCTAATATTGGGTAATTGCTTTTCCAAATAAACATCTACTAAAATCTTGATCGTTAGTAATAGGTTCTGCCAAAGCAGAGTGTTACTTCCAATCTTGGGCTAAGTAGAGTAAATTTCCGAAATTTGCATGTTTAGTTTGGTTTGGCCCAACAAAATCATCAAAACGGTTTTGGATTTTGAAGCAAAGGGTTGGGTTTTTTGTGTTTGGGTGACAAGTTTCGTCTAGGATTAGGGAAGGCTTTCCCCAACGTTGTGGGTAACTTCCTTACACCGGGAGCTTTCGTCACCTTAGCAATCAACCAACATCTAAGAATTACAATTGTTGTAATTAGTAAAGGAGTTTACTTACCTTTTAAATTTGGTTTTAAGTTGAGGCCAAAGTCCACTTATAAATCATGTTTGATAGGATCTTAGAATCACTTGATTCAAAAGGGGACACATTGAAAATTGGTCAAGTGCATAGCTTTTATTTTAAAAGTGTTTAAAATTTGTTAAAAGCTATTATGATAAACATACTTATTACTTTTGCATCTTCTATGTAGATATCATGTCTCGGTAACAACAATAATTCACCTTTTTAACTTACGTTCAATCCTTGAGGATAAGTTGAACGGCAAAAACTTCCTTGAATGGGAAAGGAATCTAAGAATTGTTCTTAGATCCGAAGGTCGAGAGGATGTTCTTGAAACCCCGATCCGGTTTTAACAACCACCTCTACTGAAGCCGAAAAGGCGGCCCATAAGGCCATTGCAGAAAGGTCGGTAATTGTTACTTGCCTTATGCTCGCGGCTATGGAACCAAGTCTGCAAAAGAGGTTTGCAAGCTTGGATGCCTGCAGTATTATCCGACAGCTGAAAACCATGTTTCAGCAGCAAGCTCGGATAGAGAGGTATGAAACTCACAAGGCTATTCTTGAGTGTGCGTTAGTCGAAGGCAAGCCGCCGCCACTCATGTCTTTGAAATGATTGGTTATTTCGAGACAATGGAGAGGTTGGGTTTTCCTTATAGCCAAGAGTCTGGCTACGACATCATACTACACTCACTTCATGAAGGTTTCAACCACTTTAGGTTGAACTTCAATATGAATGGGGTGTCGAAAACCCTTTTTGAGTTACATGGGATGCTCATGATCGCGAGCAAAACATCTCTGTTGCACCTAAGAAGGAAGTTCTTATGGTTCAAAAGGGAAAGGGTTTTAAGAAAGAATGGACTGGCAAGAAAAAGCAAGACAAGGGCAAGCAAGTTGCCGCTAAGACTACTGATAAGCCACAGGCAAAGGCAAAGCCAAAGGTGGCCGCAAATGCCAAGTGCTTCCATTGTGGTCAAATTGGCCATTGGAGGCGTAACTGCCCGAAGTATCTGAATGATAAGAAGTCTGGGGCTTCTTCTTCAGGTATCTATGTCATTGACATTAATTTAGCAACATCTACTTCTTGGGTATTTGATACTAGGTTGTGTTTCTCACATTACTTCGAATGTGCGAGGGACTAAGAAGGAGTAGAACCTTGGCTAAAGGGGAGGTAGAACTGCGCGTTGGAAATGGTGCAAGGGTTGCGGCCGTTGCAGTTGGGACTTATAGTCTACCTTTGCCTTCTGGTTTTATATTAGAGCTTAATAACTGTTATTATGTTCCTGCTATTACCAAAAACATTATTTCTATTCCTGTTTTGGATAATGAAGGGTTTTCATTTACAATTGAGAAAGGTTGTTTCTCTGTTTATTTGAATTCAATGTTTTATGCCACTGCTAAAAGGTCTAATGGTCTATATTTCCTAGACTTAGACAAAGATGTCCTTAACATAGACAAAGAAAAACATAGATCAAGCGATACTAATCCTACTTACTTATGGTATTGTCGTTTAGGACATATAAACGCGAAACGCATTCAGAAGTTACATAAAGATGGACTTCTAACATCCTTTGACTTTGAGCCATTTGATGTATGTGAATCATGTTTAATGGGTAAAATGACGAAGTCACCTTTTCTTGGAAAGGGTGAAAGGGCCGGTGATCTATTGGGTCTAATACATACTGATGTGTGTGGACCAATGAGCACAAAAGCTAGGGGAGGGTTTGGGTACTTCATTACTTTTACGGACGATTTAAGTAGATATGGATATGTCTATTTAATGAAGCATAAGTCGGAATCATTTGAAAAGTTCAAAGAATTCCAAAATGAAGTCCAAAACCAGCTTGGCAAAACAATTAAAGCACTACGATCCGATCGTGGTGGTGAATATTTGAGCCAAGAGTTTAGTGATCACTTGAAGAGTTGTGGAATTCTTTCACAACTCACTCCGCTTGGAACACCTCAATTGAATGGTGTATCCGAAAGGAGGAACCGAACTCTACTTGATATGGTTCGGTCTATGATGAGTTTTTGCCGATCTTCCTATCTCCTTTTGGGGATATGCCTCGAAACGCTACTTTCACACTTAATCGAACTCCATCAAAGGCGGTAGAAAAGACACCATATGAGATGTGGAGTGGAAAAGTTCCAAGTTTATCTTTTCTACGTATTTGGGGTTGTGAGGTTTATGTAAAACGTTTACTTTTAGATAAACTCGCCCCTAAATCAGATAAGTGTTTCTTTGTGGGTTATCCCAAAGAGACCAAGGGCTATTCCTTCTACCATCGAACTGAGGGCAAAGTGTTTGTTGCTCGTCGTGGTGTCTTTTTGGAAAAAGAATTTATTTCCAAAAAGGCAAGTGGGAGTAATATATTTCTCGAAGAGGTTCGAGAAAAGCAACAAATGGACATAGTTCAACCTATGTTAGAGTCAGAAGCACAAGTGCCAGTTGTGGAGCTTGAAGTAGTTCCTCCTTTGGTAGAATCTTCTCCCATAATCGACCAAGTGTTGGAGGACGTGCATCCCGTACACGAACCTCCTCTTGTCCCACTCGAATCTAATTCGTGCGAAAATTCTCAAATTGTTGAGAAGAAAATTTCTCCCTGTTGCGGCCCTCGTAGGACTAGTAGATCAAGAATACCAAACAAAAGGTTTGTTGATTTCTTGTTAACCGAAAGTTCCGAGATAATGATCTTAGAATTTGAAGAACCTACTACCTACAAGCAAGCTTTGATGAGTGAAGACTCAGAAAAATGGCTTCGAGGCCATGAGGTCCGAAATGGCATCTATGTCCGAAAATCAAGTATGGGACTTGATGGATTTGCCCGATGGGGTTACACCTATTGGTTGCAAATGGGTTTTCAAAGTGAAAACAGACAAAGATGGTAACATTCGGGTTTACAAAGCAAGATTGGTTGCAAAAGGGTTCAAGCAAGTTCATGGTATAGACTATGACGAAACCTTTTCACCAAGAGCAATGCTTAAATCCATTCGGATACTCCTAGCGATCTCGCCTTCTATGATTATGAGATTTGGCAAATGGATGTTAAAACCGCTTTCTTGAATGGGTTCTTGAAAGAGGATGTGTATATGACACAATAGGAAGGTTTTATGGATCCGAGAATATCCTAGGAGGGTATGTAAGCTTCAAAAGTCCATTTATGGATTGAAGCAAGCATCCCGGAGTTGGAATCTTCGTTTTGATGAGGCAATCAAACCTGTTTGGTTTTCTCAAAAACGGAGAAGAGTCTTGTGTTTACAAGAAGGAAAGTGGGAGTAACATAGTTTTCTTGGTCTTATATGTAGATGACATACTTCTCATAGGAAACGACATTCCCATGCTTCGAGTCAATCAAGGAATGGTTGAAGAGTTGTTTTTCTATGAAAGACCTTGGAAACGCCGAGTACATTTTGGGGATCAAGATCTATAGGGATAGGTCTAAGAGGATGATTGGACTTAGCCAACGAACTTATATAGATAAGATCGTTACTAAGTTCAATATGGAAAATTCTAAAAGAGGTTTTCTACCCATGCAACATGGTGTTTCGCTTAGCAAGACTCGGTGTCCTTCCGGACCCGATGAGATTAAGCGAATGAGTAATGTTCCTTATGCGTCGCCTATAGGGTCCATTATGTACTCCATGATTTGTACTCACCCGGATGTTTCATATGCCTTGAGCATGTGTAGCGGATTCCAATCAAATCCGTGTGACGCACACCGGAGTGCAGCTAAGAATATCCTAAAGTACTTAAGAAGGACTAAGGATAATTTCTTAGTGTATGGAGGTGAAAATGAGTTAATTGTTGAGGGTTACACGGATGCGAAGCTTCAAACCGACAAAGATGATTTCCGATCCCAATCTGGTTTCATCTTTTGTCTAAATAGGGGGCAAAGTGAGTGGAAAAGTTCAAAGCAAAGTACCGTCGCCGATTCTACAACGAAGCCGAGTACATTGCTGCGGCGGATGCAAGCAAAGGAAGCCGTTTGGATGAAGAAGTTCATTCGGAGCTAGGAGTAGTGCCTAGTGTTGGAGATGGTATTGTTTTACATTGTGATAACAATGGTGCCATAGCTCGCCTAAGGAACCAAGATCACATCAAAGGTGTAAACATGTACTTAGGAAGTTTCATCTCATTCGAGAAATCGTTGAGAGAAAAGATGTAATAGTTAGCAAAGTTCATACGGATAGCAATGTCGCCGATCCTTTGACTAAACCATTGCCTCGGCCTAAGCATGAGAGTCATACAAGGGCTATAGGACTTAAGCATGTAGGAGAGTGGCTTTGATTGTGTACTATTTACTTTTAATTAGTTCACGCTTATAGTTACTCCCGTGATATGTTTGGTTATGTTTATCAATAAAAGGTTATGTTCTTATTTAATCTTGGTTTAGTATTAAATAAAACGTTCAAAGTATTTTATAACGTTTGATAGGATTGTCAAATATGTGATTTGACGAATGAAACCCTATCCAAAGGAACGGGAGTTATAATTTACCTTTGTCCCTAGTTCGAATCATTAAAAATGAACGTAAATGATTATGTTTGATGGACTAGATTGCAAGTTGATTGATAGCGCAGTTTCATGGGCTATGGGGACATCGAGATGTCTAGTCATGTGCATAGGCGTGTATAGTTGATACACGTTGGGCAGACCTAGTGGGAGTTCTCTAAAAGGTTTATGAGAATCTCATTAATATATTTAGTGGATTCCTTAGACATGAGTATGACACTATTCTTACTTAAGGATTAGTATGTTTTTGACACCGCAAAACGTCGTGCCGTAAAAGGAGGCTATAAAAGCAAGTGATCGGAACTCGCTACGAATTGAGTGGGAGTTTTGGTTATACAAGACTCGGATAAAGTCCTCCAAAGAGTTAGGATTGGTGTCTTGGCCTCTTGAAGAGCGAGAACCGAAAATGCATGGCCGTGCTCAAATGGATTAAGGAGTTAATCATTTGTTTCGACAGGTTCGAACTCGGATTTCAAGAAACAACTTGAATATTGGTATGGTTTACATACGATGTTACCATGTCATCAAGTTAGACATTAAGCGACTTAAGGAATTTGAAGGTTACACACTTGTTCTTAGACAAGTGGGAGATTGAAGGATTTTGTCCTCGATCAAGTGTAATAAACTAAATGTATATGGACGAATTATAAAGATAATATATTCAATAATATTAGGTGACCGCAACGTTTTGCTAGAAGCTAATTGCGGTTGGTTGGGCTAGTATATTTAGGCCAACTACTAATATGTATTGGGTCCTATGAGGTCACACAATGTGACAACCCTTGGATATTACCCAAATCCATTTGTGAAATGGGTTGGGCGGTTTTAAAGATGGATGGAAGAGTTGTAACTCATGAGGTTATTAGGCTCATAATGTATGACATTATGAGGCAAAATAAAGCCTCATGAATCACCTCTTTGTAACCACCTTATATAATGATATGGGGGTTACAAAGGAGAGGTGTGATTACATCATTCTTTGTGAAGAAAATCTGATTTTCTTTGCTCCTCTCTTTCTCCTCATTTTCGGCCATCACACCTCAAAAGCAAGAGAATTATTCTCTCTTCCGTACTAGCATACGTGGTGATCTAAGGGTTGTTCGTGGACCAACACTAGAGGAACGGCGTTTGACGTTCTAAAGGATCTCCACTAGAAGGCTCGGGGTGGAAGTGGAATTCACGCATCAAGAGGTATATTTTATACTCTTTATAGATTCATGTTAATTTATGCAAAGATCTTGGTGTTAGATGTTGGGATTTTCTTAATTTTATTTATTTTACTAAACATATTTATTAATACTTTGCGCGCTCTTGAAGCAAGGACATTGTAATGCAAATGATTATTTATAATAATTGAATGTGGTTCAATATAGTACTATGTACTACTAGTGTATGTTTAGTGGATGGATAAAAAATATGAACTATAAGGTATAGCTAGTAATATCTTAACAAGTTATTATTTAATTCAAAAACAGGAATTCACGTAAATTTTCGCAAAAAAAAACCATGTAAACCGTTGTTGTAATTGTGTTGAGTAAAAAGACCACCTTACAAATATAAGTGGTCTTTTAAGTGGAACCAAAAGACCACTTATTTGCCTAAGTGGGTTCTTGGTAGAATTAAGGATACCACCTAATTCAAATAAGTGGTTTCTTTTCCTTCTTTTTTAATTCCTTCAACCAACATCTAAGTGACCACTTATCTTAAATATTGGTCTCTTTATTATATCTAAAAGATCAGCTCTAAAATGTGGTCTCTTATACAAAGAGACCGCTGAGCTAGAGACCACCCAAGGTGGTCTCTAAGGGTTTTTATAGGGGGTCTCTTTATGCCTTTTTGTAGTAGTGACTAATATATTAAATGTAAGTAAAAGTATATGATTGTAATTCTAATAATAATTTATTTGGTGTTAGAGAGACTAAGCGCATAGATAATTAGATATAAACTGAATTCAATTCGAAGTGATCTTGTATGCCAACCCCCAATATTTCACCAACTCAACTATATGACATCCACTAATTCCAAAAATATTTTTAATATTAATTACCAAAGGACTCATATAGTTATGTAGAATTTGGTTAGTTGTTGTTAAGTTGGGCTGAATAAAATTCAACATTTTGTTCATTTTATATTAGTTACAACATGGATGGGAGACACAATTTTTAGCAACTGCATTTGAAGATGAGAGAGATAGAGAAAGGAGAACTCATACAATCAAACTCATCTTTACCAATTTTAACAAAACAAAAAAAAACAGACCAAATCACACAATATTTATATCAAATCTCAATGCAATCTCTCAACTTCACTAACTTCCTTTCTTTTATTTAAAAATAAGAATTTAAACAGATGTAATTACGCAATTTAACTATTTATATGCCTTCACACTCATCACATGTATATAAGACTTATAATCAAATAAAATAATATCACAACTAATTTGAAACTCAATTACAAGAAAGTGCACTCTATTTTTTGGGTCAACTTTTAACTCTGAGAAAGTGCACTCTATCAGACTTCATTATTTCAGAGGGAGTATCAGTTCATCTCGAAGATGTACAAATTTTGTATATCAATTGACACATTCGTAAATAAATGTTACCAACATTAAGTCGTGATTTTCCTTTTTCTATAATTTTTTAAATAATACAAATTATGATTTAAAATTTGACCTCTCCAACTAGTAACATTTTATTTACGAAAAAGCCACTTGAAGTATCTCGGAGATCAACCGCCATTTTCACATTATTTCAGTCAGCAACGAAGCTTTGGATCTTCGGACGCCGAACACTCAAAAAAAGTCTTTTTGTTTCCAGATTTTGTGTTTAAGAAAAACTGCATTCCTTAAGAATTTGGTGGAATCTCATCGTTTTCCTTCTTTGCAAAAAATTCTCTCTTTTCTTAATGGATTCCCTCGCTTTCTTCATCTTCCATCCATCTTCAGATTACCACTTCTTCACTCCCATAACTTAAACACTTCATCTTTTTGCACTCTTTCTTCTCCCCATTTTATTTTTTGTGGAAATCTTCGAAATCTCAAAGTGACACATGCCCATCTTATTGTTTCCTCTCAGTATCAAAATTTGGCATCTGAACTTGTCAATTTGTACATTAAATTTGGTGATTTTTACAGCACTTTATCAGTTCTATCTTCCTTGCAAATACCAAATACCAGAATTTGGAATTTGATGATGAAAAATTCACTTGATTTGGGAAAATTTGAAATGGGTATTCTCATTTATAGGAAAATGAGAGAAATTGGTGTTGAACATGATACTTTCACTCTTCCAATAATTAACCAATTATTTCTGGTTCTTGGGCATGATGTGAGATTTGGGAAGATGTTGCATTGTGTTGGAATTCAGTTGGGTTTTGGATTTGATGTGTATTTTTGCAATACCCTGATGAGACTTTACGTGAAATGTGTATGTATTAGTTTAGCTCATAAGGTGTTCGATGAAATGCCTCACAGAGACCTTGTTTCTTGGACTTCGATGGTTTCAGGTTATGTTAGTGAGAGAAATGTAGTGCAAGCTTTTCGTTTGTTCGGCGAAATGAGAAAAGAGGTAGAACCTAATTCTGTAACTGTGATCACATTGTTGCAGGGCTGCAATGTTGTTAGTGGGATTGTTGTACTTGGGAAGCAATTTCATGGATATATACTAAAGAAAGGGTTTCTAAATGACAAGTCTGTTAAAAATGCACTCTTGCAGGTGTATTCTAACCAGGGAACTTCTGAAGATGTTGAAATTCTCTTTTCTGAGTCTGCTTCTGATGTTGTCACATGGAATATTTTGATTTCGTTTTATGTTGCGATAGGAAATACGAAAAGGGTGCTTGAAACTTTTTATGATATGTTAAGAGGAGTAGCACCTAGTGCAGAGAGCTTAACGTTAGTAGCATCTTCATTGTCCAAATGTGGATATTATTCTCAGGGTCAACAGTTACATTGTTTTGCAATAAAGGCTAATCTATATGATCATATATTTTTGACATGTTTAATGGACCTATATGCCAAGTGCAATGATTTGGAATTTTCTGTTCGATTGCTCGACGAAATTCCAAGTAGAAGTAGAAACAGCATGACTTGGAGCACTTTGATGTCTGGTTATAACAAAAATGGTCACTACAAGATGACCATTGAGTTGTTCAAGCAACTACAATCCTCCGGAGTTAAACTGGAATCCGAGATTATGGCAACTTTACTTAATCTATGCGCTGATACGGGAGCTTTACATATGGGTAAAGAAATTCATGCTTACTACATTAGAAATTTTTCACAGGATTTTTTGGAAGATAATTCCATTCTGGAGACTTCTATCCTCAACATGTACCTCAAATGTGGAAGCCTTTCATCTGCTAGACATTGTTTCACTCTGGTAACTAAGAAAGATGTTGTGGCATGGACGTCAATGATCGAGGGTTTAGGAACCTATGGTCTTGGTCATGAAGCATTAGCACATTTTGATCAAATGCTGAAACAGGGTATTGAACCTACTGACATCACATTCTTGAGTGCACTATCTGCTTGTAGCCACAGTGGGCTGACAAATGAAGGTTGTCAACTCTTGTATGCAATGAAGTGGATATTTGGTATCGAACCTGAGTTGAATCATTACACTTGCATTGTTGATCTTTTAGGGCGATCAGGAAAGCTTAAGAGCGCTCTTTCTGTAATCCTGAAAATGGTGGCATTCCCTGATAGTAGGATCTGGGGTGCTCTACTTGCAGCTTGTAGAACATACATGAATAGAAATTTAGGGGAGTATGCTGCAAAAAGGATCTTAGAGTTGGAACCAGATAATGTTGGGTATCACGTTGTGTTGAGTAATATGCAAGCTAGTGCAGAACAATGGACCGAAGTCGAACAATTAAGGACCACTGCAACTGAAGTAAATACAAGCAAGCTACCAGGATGGAGTTGCATCGAAGCAAATGGGCAAGTTCAAGGTTTTGTATCAGGTGATAGAACTCACTGTCTTATAGGAGAGGTCTACGAGCTACTAGGAGTTTTGAGTAGACAAATAAAGGATGCAGATTTTTACTGTTAAGATGTACAACTGGTATAAACAATATTCTTTATATATTTATTTCAAAAGCATTTAAAGGATATATTTTCCTTGGGTATTCCTAGATATACAGGTCTTGATTTCTTAATGAACTGAAATACCAATACTAGATCTGTGAGTTTCTGGAATAATTAGAATCTAATATGTTCTTTTTTATATCATCAATGTGTTGATGAGGTTCTCGGATGCATCCTCGCTTTCACTTGGAAAACAACAGTTTGCTTTGATTTCATGTAAACCATACTTCTATATGTCACTCTGATAAATTTTAGGATGGCAATGGGTGTGGAAATTAAGTGTTTGTCAAGGCTTACAAAGATAACAAAGACTCAAAAGGCAAGTCACAGTAAGGGTTTATAGAATTATTATAACCTGATACTCATACAACTAGTGTCCTAAAAACAAGCTTTGGCGCTTTCGGGTGCTAAATGTATTTGCCGGCTCGTTCCCTAAGATTAGCACAACGATCCTAACAAACTAGCATTTTGTGGGTAAATATACAAAGTCACTACTCAATCATAGTGAAGGTAACACCATATAAGGAAGAGGAATAAAGCTCATGAAGACATTTATTACTCCAGTACAGCAGTACTCCCTCCTAAAGGGTTAAGAGAATGCAAAGATAGTATGATAAAATGGAAGCTACAAATAATAAACCAAGGGATAGAGCTGTCATAAAACCCACAAAATACTGATATTGGGAAGATATAAATGTCACAGAAAATTTTAAGCTGATCAGATTGTAGCATGATCACCCCCACCGCCACTAGCACAGGTCCAAGTGCCATTGACACGACCTCCATGCCACCCACCGCCCATCATCTTTTTTTTCCCTAACATTCACCAACTGAATTAGCACGAGCCCTTCGTGTCATTGACACATGACCTTCTTTTCGTCTTTAAGGAAAGCCAATTAAATTGCCGACAAACTCCCTAAATTTGAGATTAATCTAACAAATTGTCACATGACTATGATTTTTCATATGTAATATTGAGGACTCATATACAAAATTTATTAGTTAAAAATTGATATTGCAAGGAGGAAGTTTTAGCTAATTAGTTATGCTCCCGATCAACTTGAAATGGTAAATACATCACGCTCTTAGTTTGCCACCCCGTGAATTAGTAATTCAGCATAAAATAGTGGGACTAGAGGTATAAATAATGCGAGTCGAGTTCGAGTTTGAGTTATCTCGACTCGACTTTTTAGCATTTCAAGTCGAGTTTGAGTTGAGTCGAGCTCACTTGAGTTTTGACCAAGTAGATTTCGAGTGGCTTGCAAGTGTCTCGTGTTAAAAGCAACCCTATAATAGAAATTATGTCAAAATTAGGTATTTTGCTATAGTTTATTGGGCATTCAAGTTTTCTCACGAGTTTTCAGGTTGAAGTATCGAATTGCTCAACTTGACTCGTCAAAATCTCGAGTCAGTCGAGTTTTAACCGAGTCAATCTCGAGTAGCTCGCGAGCTGTCTCGTCTCATTTACACCCCTAATTGGGACCGAAGATTTTAATCATGAAATACTTCTATAAGAGAAAGATAAAAGAATGTTTTTGAACTTCGTTTTTCCTCTTCGTGTTTTTCGCCAGATTTTACTCCTATTTCATTTCCTCTTGTTTCTCCACTCTTCTCTCTCTCCAGTAGATCTCACCGACGCCAAAAAAGCACCAATTCATAAGACGAAACTAAGATGGGAATTAATGGTTTATTAGCAGATTCAAAAGGGGGGCAAACGTTAATGGTGGGTTTAATTTTAATGGCAGCCTCGTTTTATGCTGGCACTCTCTTTGCCAATAATGCTCCTCTTTTGGACATACCCACTTCCTCTTCTAATTTTTCACTAGGTAATTTTCTCTCTTCTTTTTCTTTTTTTCTTCAAGTTTCAATCTTTATTTTCTGTTTTTGTTTTTCCATAGTTTTTCTCATTTTATGTGGACTGTAATTATTATGGTATGATTACTTATTTTATTTTGGGTGTTTAAAAAGTTCTACACCAATTTCATCATTGTCATTGAATGGTTATTGTTGTTGTAATTGTTTGTTAATGAATCTTTTTGCTTCTGAGATTTTGATTTAAGATGTTTGTGTTGAGAGCTAGATTAAAAGAGATACCCTGAAAATTTGATTGAATGTACTACTCCTTTTTGTAATTACTAGACGAAATTATGCAGCCTCCATGAGGTTCTTTTTATTGGCAGTTTATTAGGTCAAGAAATGGGGTGACCTTCACTAATTAAGCTCTATAATGATTTGTGATTGATGTGAGCAATGCTACATATATATATATATATATATAGAGGGGCAAAATCACATGAGAATGCTCCTTACATGAGAAATGAGAATGAATATCAACCACACGATTGGATTAGAGTTACAACACTTGTTACCTCCGAAAATATTTTGAGCCCAAAAAAATTTTTTTTTTTTAAATTTTTTTTCTTCTAATATTCTTTTTTTGGAGTTACATCATTTTTTCATTAGAGTTACATCACTTGTTCATTAGAGTTATAGCGCGTAAAATCCATTCTCATTTCTCATGTAAGTATGCATTCTCATATGAACTCACTTCTATATATATATATATATATATATCTGATTCTGTACTTCTGAAGGCCGGTTGGCAACCTGTGAAGTGTGATCGGTCATCGATGTACTTTAATCCATATATGAAGTTTCATTATAAGCTTAAATAGTAGTCGAAGTTAGTTCTCGTGTAATCTAGAGGCGTTGAACCACTTAGCATGTGAAGATTATATCCTCGAGTTCTAGCCATTCAGTTCCTCCCTTTAATTGTATGGATACCTCTCCATTGGACCTGATGGATATTGCCTTTTTAGTGAAGACTGAAATTGTTTCTGTTGTTACTGGAAGCCGGTTAGTTATGTAGCATTGTTTATGGAATGTTGACAGGCCTCTGAACTTCTGATTTATTATGTTTCGTGGTGGTAAGTAGGAGTGAGATATAAGCTTAACTTCTGATTATATATAATTGTCACATGCAATCATAGATGAATTTTAGAGCCTGGTAGTAACCGCAAGCTATATTACCTTCCCCATTCTCAATGAATTTGCATAAGATCTGGAGTATATGGCAGCTTCTTGAATTACTAATTCCATTCGTTAGCTTGATTAACTTTAGTCCTGTCTCGTATTCAATTCTGTCTTGTTAGGTTGTTTATCGTGTTTGGCCCCTAGCTAAGTAGAGTTTCAGGTGAATGATGTTCTTCTTGACTTTAGGGCTACTGCAGTGTCAGCTGCTTTGACTTTATTGACCTGTAGTATATATTTAAAGTGTAAAAGGAGTTTTCCTGTATCAAACATAATGGGGCATGGTTGGAGGATGTGTAATGCGAATCCTGCATTAAAATTTTCGAAGTGACAACCATATGGACCTAAATGGGAGTGTCTTGACACATATTCCTCAAAGAAGGAGAATCAGCTTTTAGATGGTAAGCAATAGGATTTGGATAATCAATTCCCTGAACTATAAGCAAGAGCTACATAAGTAATTACATAAGAGCTACAATATATTCTTCCCTTTGATTTGGATGTGACAACCTGTTTGAAATTATGCATTTATGGAGACCATTAAACTTATTATTGTAATTCATGAAGACTTGTGCAACATAAATGTCATTATAAAGGCTAGCAAATGTCCATGTTTACTGAATCTGTCAACAAGATCCATCATAGCGGACATCCCCCCCCCCGCCTACCCAAATGAAAAAAATCAACAAGAAATATTTTGGAGAGAAACTTGTGATAGTTTAACAACTACGAGTTAACAGTTCATATTTAGAAAAGGATTACCAAACTGTAGAAATAATGATGAATTGATTGCAATAGTTATTGCTTAAAATATATTTTGCTCTTCATTGATTTGGGTTTTCAGCAAATGACACTACCGCATAACTTGCAGGCTCCTCAAGCTTTACAAATAGAGTTGCTCAAACTTATCGAAGCACACCGTTGGTAATCCCTCAATCAGGGATTAACGTATGCCCAATCAACTTCAATGAATATATACCTTGTCATGATCCTTCTTATGTGAAAGATTTGCTTCCAACTCTAGATCTTTCGAGAAAGGAGGAACTGGAGAGGCACTGCCCCCCTTTTGAGAAGCGTTTATTCTGTTTGGTGCCACCCCCCAAGGATTATAAATTACCTATTAGATGGCCAATCAGTAAGGATTATGTTTGGCGGACTAATATAAATCATACCCACCTTGCAGAAGTGAAAGGAGGTCAAAATTGGGTTCATGAGAAGGATCAATTGTGGTGGTTCCCAGGTGGCGGCACACATTTCAAGCATGGAGCCTCTGAATACATTCAAAGGTAAGCGTCCTTAATTTTTGCATTGTCTGGACTCTAGCAACTATATAAAATTTTGGGCTATATCATTCATGTCCTAGGCTTTCTAGCTTATTTGGTATGGCTTCCATGAGCGGATCCAAGTTTTAGTTGACTATTATTTGATTGTTATAAATATGATTAGCTTTTGCTCTTTAGGCATCACTGAGATGGAGAGAGAGAGAGTTACCATCTCCTTGTCTAAGTTTATGCTGTGATTCTGATATTATTATGATAGGCTATATGACAATTAGGTCAAGCATTGAATGTTTTTTTAGCTCTGTTGTCATTTTGTTTCCACGTCCTTGTATTTCTTGTGCTTCTCATCTGTCAAAGTTACTACATCATGCCTATGTAATGGTTCCAAGGTCTTTGGTATTGTCTTGCAGATGATTGATCTGCTGACTGAATTCTGTATGCAGGTTAGGAAATATGACAACTAATGAGACCGGTGATCTCCGTAATGCAGGAGTGTTTCAGGTTCTAGATGTTGGCTGTGGTGTTGCCAGCTTCGGAGCTTATCTACTTCCTTTGGATATACAAACAATGTCTTTTGCACCCAAAGACGGACATGAGAATCAGATTCAATTTGCTTTAGAACGAGGAATCGGCGCAATGATTGCTGCCATATCCACAAAACAGCTTCCTTATCCTACGAGTTCGTTTGAAATGGTACATTGTTCAAGATGCCGTGTTGATTGGCATGAAAATGGTTAGTACTATTTATATTAACTCAAATTTCTTTTGGTTCATATATCTGGTGGATAGTTTGGGACTACATTGTACATGTAGTTGGATTGTATTCAACTACACATGGTGATGGTCTCAAGTGAATGTTCTTTGGGTGAAAAGTTGGAAGATATTCAATGATTTTCTTTGTTTAGTAACACATCATGAGGTTTTCTGTTTAGTTTTCATTTGAAAGATGTTAGTGAGAATATTTGGTATTTGTTTTCACAAATTCCCCTTTGAATAGTAAGCTTGGATTATAAAGTGGGACTTTTGTTCTTACACCTTCCATTTGAATCACATAACTCACTTATCTACCAACAATTTCCCGCCGCTTCCTATGCAACATTATATCTTAAAGTATTTGTTTGTTTCTCGTTCTCTATGATTTTATAATTAATCATGTTCCCCCAGAATTTTGTATCTGTGTCTGTTGGATCTAATTAGTCTTGACAAATTTTCTGACTGTGCTTGATTTCTTGATTTATACACCAGTCATGTTTTACTACTGAATATTGTCGTTTTCAACTTATTTTTCCGAACCATTTCTCCTATATAATAAAAATATTCTATTATGTTCAATATACAGATGGCATCCTTCTGAGAGAAGTAGATCGTCTCTTAAGACCGAATGGGTACTTTGTTTACTCTGCTCCACCAGCATACAGAAAGGATAAAGATTATCCTGTGATATGGGATAAGTTAGTGAATCTGACGACAGCCATGTGCTGGAAACTCATAGCCAAAAAGGTTCAAACAGCAATCTGGGTTAAACCAGGAGATCAAGCATGTGTCCGGCAGAATGCAGAGCAGAACCTAGTACAAGTATGTGATGTGACCGGTGATTCAAAGCCGTCATGGAATAAACCACTAAAGAATTGCGTAACTGTAAGTGATGAATTATCAAATTCTGATAAACTTCCCCCACGGCCAGAGCGTCTTTCAGTGCATCCTGAGAGTTTAATCAGATTAGGTATGTTATTGATCTCATTTTAGAAATCAATTTCATGATGTCTTGCTTTTCTTAGTTAAGACATCTGAGTACTGATGGCTGAGCAGTCTGTCCTTTTTTTTTTTTATCAAGGTTTTGGGATTAGCAAGGCTGAAGTTGTACAAATGGGTGAATACCCGCATGGGTCAAATTTGTGATGAAAACTGGACTATACACCCACGTCATGTTATAAGGCCATGATTTGTGAATTACCTGGTGTTATATCCCATGTTCATATTGGAGAGTGAGGATAATTATCCTAGCGAAATGGGCTCTGGGGTAGTGGGGTGTTCGTCGCAGTCATTAGTTTGACCTTGAATAAAGCTTATTGACCAGCTCAATTTTCATTACTAAATTCGAAGGCTGATTGTTTTTTGAACAATTTGTGCGTGAACTTGTTCATGATCTAGCTGCTTTTTTGAAATGCTTCAGTGAAATAGCATAAGAAGTATCAAGTAGAAGAAACATGTTGAACCTTTCTCATGTATTCAAATCGTCTCTCCTAAAATTTGATAGCACCTAACAAAACAACTAGCTACCACTTCCTCCGTTCTACTATTATTGCAACATCTATGTTTGGTGCACTTTATAAGGAAGCCATGTGAAGAAGAGAAAAATAGAGAGAACACATTACTAGATAAGGTATTGTTGCAATCAATATGGAACTTCCAAATAAAATTTATGTTTATTAGTATGCAATGGACTAAGTATGCAGTTACTCTTAGATTTTTATAAGGGTCAGATACATGATTGAAAATTACTTAGCTCCAAGTTCTGGTAAAATAATTTATTCTCTTCATTTTTGAGACTGATATGTTTGTACTCGATTGTTTAAAGTCGATTTGCTGAAATGCTCTTTTCAAGTTAAAATTCTAAAAACATGCCCTTTCAAAAAAAAAATCTAAAAACATGAACATATATTGAAGCCAGTGAAGGAGCTACAAGAACTTAAATGAAGAGTAATCTCTTTTCCTTGTTTAAGCTTATAGTATTTTAGAGACGAGATTTGAAACTCTTCAAACTAGCTTTAGTTATTATGTTAACAAACATAAATAAGCCCAAGTTGAGTTATGCTTGAGCTGTCCAACTGACATAGCATATCTTTCTCCTAAAGTTGAAAGCTTAAGTTCAATATTCAATATATGTTCCCTTCAGTGGTTTATTAGGATGGTTTTTTTCTGAAAATAATTCACTTGTAATCTGATACTCCATGTCTCAAGGGGAAAGTGGAAGATTATGCTCCTAGTTGATTGAAAAGAAATAGCGTCCTGCCGTGGTACTGAGGAGAAGGCATATAATTGTTATGAACTGATATTAAGAAGAGGGTAATTTAGGTATTTTCTTGATTAGTAGCTTGGGAAATAAGCTTGGTTGTTTATTAAGTGAAATACTCTATAGTCTATATATAGGGGTAATTATAAAGAAAAGATATGAAGAAAATATTGGAGGATTTAGTAGTTTAGTTTTGGGAGAGAAACAAGCCTCTCGAATGCGTGTTACTATGATACTATCTTTATCTTACTGTCAACTTCCAGATTCTCAATCAAATATCAGTTTTACTCCTTATTCTTCTTCTTTTTTCTATCTTAGTGATGCTAGTTCATTACAATAATTTTATGCATTTGTCTGTTTAGTTAATCCTTTGGCATGGTCTCAATAGGTATCAGCCCAGAACAATTTGATACGGACACACTTTATTGGCAGCATCAAGTTCAGCAATACTGGATGCTGATGAATGTCAGCAAGACAGAGATTAGGAATGTTATGGACATGAATGCCCTCTGGGGTGGTTTTGCTGCAGCATTAAATTCATATCCTGTTTGGGTTATGAATGTGGTTCCTTCAACCAGGGATGATACTTTGACTGCTATCTATAGCAGAGGCTTGCTAGGTGCTTTCCATGATTGGTAAGAAACATGACACTTCAGCTGCTACTTTAATTTTTACCAACACAATGTGAGCTTATACTCCACCATATTTTTAACCAAAATTCATAAATGCTTTCTGTTTAGGTGTGAGGCTTTTTCGACGTATCCTCGATCTTATGATCTTTTGCATGCGAGTTATCTTTTCTCTCATTACAATGATCGTGATGACAATTGTCTTCTGGAGGATATCATGCTGGAGATGGATCGTATGCTGAGACCTCAGGTAGCTTTTAATATGTTTGCTGTCCCATTTCTTACACTGTGAACTTTTCAATCACCCTTCTGAATACTGAATGTTGTGAGTAATTGACATATTTTAGATATCTTATTTTATTTGATCTTACTTTAAGGACTTTGACTTGAGAACTTTTGGTGTTATGATCATATCTTTTTCGGCGATAGTGAGAAGATATTAGCAATTAAGGTAAACATATAAAGCATGCATAACATGTAATGTGGTGATGGAATACAAAATCTCTTGGTTGAGAGTATAGAGATTGGAATTTTGAAGGGTGGTGAATGGTGATTGATGAAATTTATTGTACTATTGGGCTGTGAGATGATAATTAAACATGGAAAATGAATGGGATCTGGTGTTTAAGAAAGGAGAAGGTGAGATAGCATGGGAGGAAGAGAGAAGGGAAAGTAATTTAGGGGTCGTTTGGCTCACCTAATATAAAGGAAACGGAATTAAGATTGGGAAAAAGGGGCTTAGTAATCAACATAGGAAACTGGTTAATTTTTAGTTTGGGTGGGGAACGTAATATCATCTCCTTACTTGCTGTTTGTTTCAACAACTTCAACCTCCCTTCCTTTCATCTCACAACCATGAGCCCATCACGCCTAAATCCTTCTTCCCCAAAAAATCTACTTCCATCACCGTCAAGGCGTCAACAGCCATGCCTCACAACCAAAGTTCATATTCATCCAGCCAACTTGTTGAGGAAGGAGTACCACCATTATTGTGACCTTAATTTCTCTCTCCAGCATTTAAGAATGTCCAGATTGGCTTTCAGTGGTCCAATTTGGCCTATTAAACTTCTGCAGACTTGGAGGTTGAATTTAGTTGGCCTTAGTTGCTACGACTTTTTTTTTTCTCTGGTAGATACAAGTGTAGATCCAATCTCTCTCATCTCGCTGTTGTGGGAAATGGGAGACTGAGATGGTGCTGACTTTGGCATATGGCTGGTGGTGCTCATTGAGAGAATAGTGTTGACTTAAGGACTATGGCTTATGTTAGTGATTAAGGGAGTTGGTTATGATTCCGTGATTTATAGTGGTTACTTATGTGGGTTGTTGGTGGTGGTGGTTGATGGGAATAGTGGTGCATTTCGGAATGATGGTAATGCTAAAGGTGACTTACAAGTTAGGTGGTATGTGCTGATTGATGAGGGCACTGGTGATGGTGGTGACTTTGAGTAGTGGGCTGATCTCAAGGAGTGGTGGGGGCTTGGGCACTGGTGACTTGGAGCCTGGAGGGTGGTGGAAGTGGCTGTCTTGTTCATGTCTCACATGGAAGCCAAAACTTGAAAGGGACAGGGGAGAGGGGAATCACAATTAAGGGATATGGGATGAACCAATTCAGCAGAACGGGAGAAAGGGAAACGGAAAGAAAAAAAAGTTGAACCAAACACTCTGAAAGAGAATTCTGGTGAACTCTTTCCTTTCCCTAAAACAACCCCTTATTGGATGGGGTACTAATACGAGGAGTTGTTTGGAAATATGAACATGTGAGGGGAGTGGAGATGAAATCTTTTAGTCTCCGGTGAAACTGTTTTGTTAGGGGGAACTTGGAAAAACAGCAGCACTGTATCTTATTGAATTCGGGAGTATACTTTCTAAAACTTAGAGCATAAGAAAACACCATGGGTTTGTAGGGGTAAGTTTTTTGTAGGTATAAATGTAGAAACTTTGGCCTTTGTCAAATAAAATAACCCGCTTCGGAAAAATATTTACATCTTGAAAAAATGATGCTCTCCTTCTCAAACCAAACAGAGGGGAATTTGCAAACCAAATTCCTTGAAAAGGATAGTCCCCCTAGCCAAATATAGCCCAGCCCAAACCAAGAAGCGCGCATAGACGCCTGATATGTGTTTGAGCATGCCCTGCTAAATGGCATTGGAGTATCCTTCATACCACAAACAGTTCAAGAACCTGCAGTATTTTCTCTCTTGATCGTTTTTGTTTTGTGCAGGGCTTCATCATTATCAGGGATGAAGAACCAATCTTGTCGAAAATTAAGGATCTTGCACCAAAATTTCTCTGGGATGTAAGCGCGTACCAGCTGCAGAACAAACAACAAGAGGAGAAAACTGTGCTCATTTGTAGAAAAAGATTCTGGGCAATCACCTGAATGATTCGTGCACTTATTGGAATATGAATGCATCATTGGTTCATATATGCAATTATGCATAAATCCCGATATTCCCCTGGAATTTTCCTGTCCTTCATGCAATACTTGGAAGTAAATATTCATGCTAACAAGATTGGGGCAAAACCAGGGTGAGGAGGAAGAAGCATCTGAGGCAAAGAGCGCGATATTTGTAGTTGAAAATTGTGTTAGCTTTCTTGCTTCTCATTTGTTGTTCTTATGGTAGTTCCTTTTGTATATTATTGTTCAAAGCACATGAGGTGGTTTTAAGCTCATTGCATGATATTAATTCATTGTTACTCCCTCAAATTTAAAATATAAGGTATACTTCATATCTACCTTATGGCTCCGTCCATATATCCTAATCAACATAAATAATGTGTATTTGTTTATCTTATTCTATCGGAAAGTATGTAGTTGCCATTAAGTAGTTTTCAAATCCATGCATATCGTATGCATGACGTATGACATATTGTAATTGTAATTCTTAATGCTATTTTGCCCATATCAAACTATATCCTAATTACTTTTTTTAGTACTTTTCCCTAATCACTTGATCAAGACATATTGCATAGTAAATTAATTATATAATAAATGGACAAGTTGAGTCTCAGGGTATAACATTATAAAATTTGAAGTGTGCATCGAAGGTTATAATATAGAAACTATATGTTATTAAGTTCTGTTTGAAAATTAGCGGATAAGTGATAGTTTATTGTATTAGCTAATAGCTGGTAGCTGGTGGTATTAGTTACTTTCATACAAGTGTTTGGTATATAGCCTATAGTTGATTGTATTTTAACATAATTAGCATTTTATCTCAATATGCTTAATCCTATCAAACACCAACATTCGAGGATTTAATTGGTTAATCTTATAAAATGAGTCAAAATTCTAGTTTATGTTCAATCCTTCTATACCAGACAACGTATTAATATCTTATTGTAAATTGAACTTGATAATTTTGTTATCGTAAACCCTTTTTGTTTTTCTCAGAGAGATATTTAGTACTCCCTCCGTTTCTTTTTAATCTACACACTTTCCTTTTTGGTCTGTTTCTTTTTAATCTACACATTGTTACTTTTTCTATTTTTGGTAACATGTCACATCTACTTTCGACTCTTTTTCCACCCATGTCATCCACTTTTTAATATTTTAACCTACTTTTTAGTTTCTCTCTCTCACTTTTCAGTTTCTCTCTCCACCTTTTCAGTTTCTCTCACATATTTTTGTACTTCCTCCTTGGTTCCCCCTCAAAGTGAAGTGAGTAAATTAAAAAGAAACGGAGGAAGTAAAAGTCTTTTTAATGAGAGGGGTTTAGAGTGAAACAAATGTCATGAATTTCATTTATTGTTCCGCATTATTTTATCTTGTGAATAATCAATTAGGTTGGCCACAATTCCTAACATTGTACTACTTGATGATAAGTAGGGGTGAGCAATATAGTTGAATACTCGATTTTTTGTTATAGTAATATATAATATGTTAAGTAAGTTTTTGCATAAACCTCGATAATCTGATCAAGTATCTTAATTCTAAAAATTATACGTACTTATTACTCGATCGGATAGGTTAACTTCCAATATTAAATATCAACATTAGCACATAATTACAATTTAATTTAGTTACCAACAAAGACCTACAATTTGTTTAAAATGAACAAGTAATTATTAAAAGGATTGTATAGTATTGGGAAAATAATTTACCTGAGAACAAAAAAGAACAGAAATAGTATAAATTTATCGGTAACCTAAAATTTTCCAGGTATTTCTCGTATCCGAACCCATATCCAAACTTTCCAACCGGTACCCGAGCTGATAAAATTTTAGTTGAGTACTTGGGTACCTTTCTATTAGATGAAATATCCTATCCAATTGGAGAATTTTCGAATTTCCGTATATGGGAATAATTCGGACTAGTACTGCTGTAGTTTAGAAAGAAATTTAAGGGGGAAAGACAAGAAGAGCAATATGTGGAAAAGGGCAGAAGAAGTGTGGGTCATGGCCCAATAAAAGAGCTTCTTGATTTGACTAGACAACTCCATACATGTCCTCCTAATTTGTCCCCACAAATCCTCCTCTCGCCCCATTCTTATGTAAAGATATGGCAAATTGTATCAGTTAGGTTGGTAGTTTTACCTTGTAGTATGTGGCGTGGGAGGAAAGTAGAGAGATACTTTGTTAATTCACATTAATTACAACAGTTTGATTTTAACATTATCTACTTGTTTCATTTTGATCATAATTTTTAATTAATACTTCCTCCGTTTCTTAATAAGTGCAATATATAGAAAGTGTGGAAATATCAAGAAATGTAGAGAGAGAAAGTTGGGACCACAATAAAGTAGAGTAATTCAAGTGATCAAACAAAAAAGTTGTGGTCCCCTTTTACTTTTTGGTGGCATATTTGTAATAATATTGAACTTTTTTTACCATTTTGAGCTTTGTTGCACTTATTGTGACTATTCCAAATAAGGAAAGTGTTGCACTTATTAAGAAACAGAGGTAGTATATATTATAAATATCAATTTATTTTTTTATATGTTGAGAATAACGTAGTTATCCTAGTTGATAAAATATCATATATAGTATTATGACAATCGAAGTCTAGTTTTAGGACATATAATTAAAGATAGAATTTGGAGGTATAGGTTATCTAATACTTCCTATGTTTTTATTTACTTGCAACAATTTCCATTCATAGGTGTTTTTATTTAGTTGCAACATTTCCTTTCTTGGTAAAAGTTTTGGGGCAATTTGACCATTTTATCCTCACTTTATCTACCCCACATGCAAAAAGTATGGGCAATTGGGTCAAATCTTACTCTCTCTCCTCTTTCCTTAATATTTGTGCAAAAAGACATTTGTTGCAACTAAATAAAAACAGAGGTAGTATACAACCACTTGATATGATTCCGCGAACGAAATTTGCTTAGCTTCAAATAACCTTCACTTAGTTAATCTCCACGAAAGTAGCTAATTCATAGGGTTTCACTCACCTTAAACTTGAATTAGGAAAGGGTTTGAGATCAGATTAGTTTATTAACTTTACTCACTAACTTACGCATCTCGCTTAGTTTTAGGTTTCACTTGCCTAAATCTAATTAGGTTATTGTGTTTAGGTTCACTTCCTAAAAACATTGTAATTAAGGAATTAAGTATGCCTAAAATCAGTAAAGAACAATGAAGTTTGAATTCTTTTACAAAATCTCTGGATATTATTAATGATAGTCGAACTACATATATATAGAACTAAAAAAGAAACCTAATTACACTAAAGTTAGGAAAGATAAAAATCAGCAAAATAAATCCTAATTCTGCACGCGTAGGATAAAGATAAAATTACCAATCTAATCTCCTAACAAGTTTAGAATTCTAACATTATTAGAGTTATAACAACATTAGACTTGTAATAAGATTAGACTCTAACTACGATTAGAGTTCTAATATGATTAATTTTCTATCATGATTAGACTTCTAATCTTACAAGACTTCTACTTCTAAAGGACTTATATGACTCTAAATGTTCCATTATAACTTGGACTCTTTACTAAAGACCTAATAACATCGAAATTCTAGGATATGTAGAGTTCTAACAAGCCAATAACTTTATTATGAGTCCTAACATAATTAGAACTCTTCCAAAACCTCCATGACCATGAATCCAAGCTCGCTTACACATAAATCCTAAAATATATCTAGACTCCTAGTTGTATGCTAGATAACCTATATCTCCTAATTCTATCTTATTAACTGTAATTATATCTCCTAAGTAAGAGGATTGTACGATGAGAGAAGCAAGGTGATTTATCATTTTCAAATATACAACACAGATTCTGGCAATGCAATGTAGTTGAACTCTCATGTCAATCCGAATGGAATGAATCATCCTTTCCACGGAGGTAAGTCTTTGCCTGCTAGGCAAGAGGATAGCAAGTTCCAAATTATGTCTCGGTAGGACATGTATTTCTATTACTATTACTATGAAATTTATAAATGAAGTGGTTAATGGTGGGGTTACCATTATCCTTTTTGGAGTGACGAGTGCGGTATGTATTTCTAAGAAAAGGAATTTGTCCATTTTTCGGGGTTTCAAGGGGGCGTGGAAACACATATGAACTCTTGAATGGAAATGGAAAAGAGATGGAACTTCCTTTGGAAAGGGTAAGATCTTTGTCGCTAGAAGAAGGGGTTGATCCGTATCATCTTGACTTGGTTCCGCTTCTTCTATTTATTTTTTTAATACCGAGTTGGGTTCTTCTCCTACCTATATTAAATAGAACATGCCGAGCCAAATCTTCTTCATGTATAACCTGCTTGATTTAGATCGGGAAAATCGTACGATTTTATGAAAGCATGTGCTATGGCTCAAATCCGGAGTCCATCCTATTTCCGATAGGAGCAGTTGACAATTGAATCCAAATTTCCCCATTATTTTCGTATCCGTAATAGTGCGAAAAGAAGTCCCGGCTCCAAGTTGTTTAAGACAAGAAAGTAGAATAGTGGTGTTGAGTTTCTCGACCCTTTACCTTAGGATTAGTCAGTTCTATTTCTCGATGGGGGCAGGGAAGGGATATAGCTTAGCGGTAGAGTGTCACCTTGACGGGGTGGAAGTCATCAGTTCGAGCCTGATTATCCCTAAACCCAGTGTCAGTTTTTCTATTTTGACTTGCTCCCCCGCCGTGATTGAATGAGAATGGATAAGAGGCTCATGGGATTGACGTGAGGGGGTAGGGATGGCCATATTTCTGGGAGCGAACTCCAGGCGAATTAATATGAAGCGCATGGGTACAAGTTATGCCTTCGAATGAAATAATATTCCGAATCCTCTTTGTCTACGAACAAGGAAGCTATAAGTAATGTAACTATGAATCTCATGGAGAGTTCGATCCTGGCTTAGGATGAATGCTGGCGGCATGCTTAACGCATGCAAGTCGGACAGAAAGTGGTGTTTCCATTGGCGGACGGGTGAGTAACGCGTAAAAACCTGCCCTTGGGAGGGGAACAACAGCTGGAAACGGCTGCTAATACCTCGTAGACTAAGAAGCAAAAGGAGGAATCCGCCCGAGGAGGGGCTCGCATCTGATTAGCTAGTTGGTGAGGCAATAGCTTACCAAGGCGATGATCAGTAGCTGGTCCGAGAGGATGATCAACCACACTGGGACTGAGACACGTCCCAGACTCCTACGGGAGGCAGCAGTGGGGAATTTTCCGCAATGGGCGAAAGCCTGACGGAGCAATGCCGCGTGGAGGTAGAAGGCCCACGTGTCGTGAACTTCTTTTCCTGGAGAAGAAGCAATGACGGTATCGGGGAATAAGCATCGGCTAACTCTGTACCGGCAGCCGCGGTAAGACAGAGGATGCAAGCGTTATCCGAAATGATTGGGCGTAAAGCGTCTGTATGTGGCTTTTTAAGTCCGCCGTCAAATCCCAGGGCTCAACCCTGGACATGCGGTGGAAACTATCAAGCTGGAGTATGGTAGGGGCAGTGGAAATTTCCAGTGGAGCAGTGAAATGCGTAGAGATCGAAAAGAACACTACGTCAATAATATCATATATGATATTCGGGTTTTTCACCAGGTACCCCTGAGGTTTCACGAAATGCACCAGGTACCCCTCTTGTTTCGTAAATGCACCGGATTCCCTTGTGGTTTAGATAAAATGCACCAGATACCCTTAATGACCGACGACGTTAAATTTCCATTAGTTATTAAGCCTAAATCAACTTAATTAAACATAATCAAATCTAATTAAACATAACTAAACCTAATTAACTTTCTTTTTATTGTTTTCTTCTTCATCTTCTTTCTCTATCCTCTCTCCTTCCTCCCCGCCACCCCTCTCGCCTCCCCCCTCTACTTCTTCCCCCTCCCCTTCCACCCCCGAAATTCCCTCCCCCTCCCCTCCCCTTCCACCTTTGAAAACCCCTCCCTTCAGAAATTGAATACGAGTATGAACAACACCTTGTTAAATTTCCCTCCATATATCAATAAATTCAAACATTGTTAAAATTTTGGGAAGTGTGTTCTCAATGCTTGCGGCCATAGTTACTGCTACATGTGCATCTTCACGCTAAAACTATCCTACATTCAACAAAAAAAACTACACACAATTGGGTACCTAAATCAACAATTACTACACCTGGAAGCACCAACATTTGGATCTAAAAATTAAACCAACCAACGCCTAACAACTTAAGAGAAGAAAAACCCCTTTGAGAATTAACATCACTCGGTGTTTTGCAAAAGAATAATGCTCACTAAATCATCCAAAACACTCAAATTCTCAACCGAACTCTCTGTTTTCATTGACTCATTAACCAAATTTGAGGAAATAGGCCTTGAATTTTCTCTCTCCTCATTATAATTTGCAATTTTTTGGGAAAGCCATGAATTTCTTTACAAGAACTCAAGCTTTGCAATGGTTAGTGCGAAGGAGAGAGAAGAGGAAGAAGAAGGTGGTGTAGGGCGGTGAGTACGGAGGAGAGAGAGGAGGAAGGAGAAGGTGGTGGACGGTGCGGTGGTTAGTGTGAATGAGAGAGAGGAGGAAGGAGAAGGTGGTGGGTGGTGCCGTGGTTAGTGCAAAGGTGATAGAGGAAGAAGGAGAAGGTGGTGGGTGGTGGGTGGTGTAATGGTTAGTGTGAAGGAGAGAGATGAGGAAGGAGAAGGGTTTAGGTGGTGCAGGGATGGGTGGCCCAAAATTAAAGAGAGAGAGAGAGATATTGGGTAAAATAAAGAAACGGAATTAGCTTTGTAAACCTAACGAAATTTGACGTCGTCAATCATTAAGGGTATCTGGTGCATTTTATCTAAACCACAAGGGCATCTGGTGCATTTCTGAAACAAGAGGGGTACCTGGTGCATTTCGTGAAACCTCGTGGGTACCGGTGAAAAAACTGTATGATATTCTATCAACTAGGATAACTATGTTATCCTTAACAATATATCTTAAAAGTAAATGAAAACTACCTCCGTTCCATATTAATTGCATCAGTTGGACTATCACATTTGTCAATAATGCGACACATTAACCAATAATTTCTTTATTTATCTATAACTGAAAAATAGTAGAAAGTTCATATCTTGAAAATATACACAAAGACGAATTCCTTATGTATAATCAAAATGAATATGAATATATAGTGCAAAACTGATTGTTGCAACTAGAAAAAAACATTGGAATTACTTTTTTTTTTACGGTTATTTCACCAAATACCCCTGACAAATCACGAAATTCACCATATACCCTTAATGTTTCATATATTCACCATATACCCCTAACTTTTCAAAACTACTTGACGTTAGTGTTATTTACAATTTTGCCATTATTAACCCCTAACCTCTAACCCTAACCCACCCTCCCCTCCACCCTATCCCTCCACCCTATCCCCCCACCCCACCCTTCCCTTCCTCTCCACCCCATCCCAGCGCCGCCCCCACCCCATCCCCTCCACCGCCGCAACCCCCCACCCCTCCCACTGCCCAGCCCAGCCCCCCCCCTCCCTTCCACCGCCGCAGCCCCCAACCCCCCACCCCTTCCCCATCGATTATCCCAGCCCCCCAACCCCTCCCCTTCGATTTCCCCAACCCCCAAAAAATTCAAAAATCACCACCGCCCCCTCCCCCATTGTTGTTCCGTGCTCTCCCTTCCCCATGACCCCCTCCCCCACTATTGTTCTCCTCTATTTTTGAATTTTTGGGAACCCAAATATGAACCCGCATTTTCGAATTTACAACAATTTTTTCTTGGATTTTCGAAATTCTTTGGGTATATTATTGCGGGGTCATGGGGAAGGGGAGAGGGAAGGGGGCCGGGGGAGGGTGGCTGTGGGGCTGCGGGAGGGAGGGCTACGGGGAGGGGCAGGGCGGGGGGGCTGGGGAGGGGGGGGAGGAGGGGGAAGGGGGACGACTGCGGGGTTAGAAGGGAGGGGGAGGGGGGGGGGCTGGGGGTGGAGGGGAGAGGGTGGGGGCTGGGCCGGGTGGGCTGGAAGGGGGGAGGGTGGTGGGTTAGGTTAGGGTTAGTGTTAGGGTTAAGATTAGGGTCAGGGTTAGAGTTTAGGGGTTTAGGAGTTAGGGTTAGGGGTTAATAATGGCAAAATTGTAAATAAAGCAAACGTGAACTTAACGTCCGTTAGAAAAAGGGCATTTGGTAAACGTTTTCGGAAACTCAGGGGTATATGGTGAATATCCGAAACATTGAGGGTATATGCTGAATTTCGTGATTTGTCGGGGGTATATGGTGAAAAACCTTTTTTTTATTACTAGATCATTTCTATGTTTTGTTTTTAATAGCTTTGCTAAGTTTGATTTGTAATTTCTGTTTAAGGAGTATAGTAATACTCTTCAATTAAGTTCGATAATTACCATTGTAATAGTTTGAGTTTGCTTGATCAAAGACCTATTCTTTTGAGGTGAATTGAACTGAAACCGTGAAAGAAACTAGTTGAACTGAACTAAACTCAAATTGTGCCCAAAAAAACAGGGCCTAAAAGTACTTCCATTGCTTACTAAATGTGTAAACTTGGTCTCACAAATTTTGGGTTGTTCATTGAGCATGATATAGTATTATGAGATATTATAGAAAGATTTGTTTTAAGAATATTTACTTGGGAAATTGCCATTAATACATTTGTACTATTGGCTTCTGCCAATAACATACTTACTATTAATTGACTTGCCAATAATATACATAAACTCATGACTTTCTAAACGTTGTGACTTATTCCAATTTTTTGCTTTTCAGGAGTGTTGTTTATTGTTTGAGCCTAGAACTAATAATGGCTTCCTAAATGTCGTGATTTATTCCAGTTTTTTTTGCTTTTAATGAGTTTTGTTTACATTGTTTGAGCCTAGAACTAATTAGTGGTATTTGAAGAGACAATCCAAAATTTCAAGGATTTTAAGATCGATTGTACTATCACCCCCTCAAAAAAAAAGATTAATTGTACTATCAAGTTTTCGCTGACTCCTTTTTAAATTAGTATAATGAGTTTGTGTAAATTCTAATTTTGAGTTGGGTGAAGAATTTAAAGTCCTGTCTATTTCTGATCAATCAAGTTTCATTAGCTATTTATTCATACTCCACTTTCATAAAAGAAAAGCATAAAAATAACGGTTTTTTCACCAGGTACCCCTGAGGTTTCACGAAATGCACCAGGTACCCTCGTTGTTTCAAAAATACACTAGATGCCCTTGTCATTTGCGTAAAATGCACCAAATACCCTTAATGATTAACGGTGTTAAGTTTCCGTTAGCTTTTAGGGTTAATTAACCCCTATAACCCATCTAACCCTAATTAAACCCTAATTAGCCCTAATTAACTAACTAAACCCTAACTTCTAATCCTCCCCTAACATTAACCCCCTAACTTCAAACCCTAACCTAACCTTAACCACCACCACCCAACCACCACCACCTCCCCCTCCCTCACCCCCGCAACAGTCCTCACCCCACCCCCCGCAGCCCCGTCGATTTCCCCACCCCACCCCCCGCAACCCCCTCCCCCCCCCCCGTAGCCCCCCCTCCCCCCCCCCCCCGCAACCCGGATTCTACTCCTCCCACTCCCGAATTCCCCCCCCCCCCACCCTCGCCGAATCCCCCTCCCCCACCCCGGCCGAATTCCCGCCCCCAATTCCGCAGCCCGGCTCGCACCCATGCCCTAAAACCGCTCGGAAAACCGCTCAATTTTCATCTTCGTAACAAGCGGTATTCAAGAAAAATCGAAAAAAAAATCAAAAATCGGCTTTCAAAGGGAATTCGATGGGGATGGAGGAGGGGGGATTCGATGGCGGGGGAGGGGGTATTCGAGGGTGGGGGGGAGGGGTGGGGGATTCGACGGGGGTGGGGAGCGCGGGAGGGTCGACGGGGGTGGGGGTGTCTGCGAGGAGGGGGGGGGGGAGGGGGGGTGCGGGGTGGTGGTAGAGGAGGGGGCTTGGGGTGGTGGGGGAGGGTTAGGGGGTTAGGGTTTAGGGTTTAGGGATTTTAGGATTTAGGGTAAGGGTTTAGGGGGTTTAAGGGTTTAAGGGTTTAGGGTAAGGGTTTAGGGGTTTAGGGTAAGGGTTAGGGTTAATAATGGCAAAATGGTAAATAAAGTTAACGGAAACTTAACACCGTTAATCATTAAGGGTATTTGGTGCATTTTATGCAAATGACAAGGGCATCTGGTGCATTTTTGAAACAACGAGGGTACCTGGTGCATTTCGTGAAACCTCAGGGGTAACGGGTGAAAAAACCGTAACAATAATGGATTTATTTAAGATACCAATAGAACTAAACTTCTGTTTGGTTAGTAGTATCTAGGATAATGACTTTTCTATCCTTAATATGAAAGGTGGGGTTTGAGATTTCATAGAAATTAGTCATATGTTTGATTGTTGGTTCAACGTAATTAGTTGAAGATATTACATTTTTAGGTGTACGTTCTTGTCTCAGCGCAAGTAAGATTCCATAAGTTACATGGAAATACCAGGTGAACCTGTTTCTCAAAATCACGTTGAATTTTTTTTTTTTTTTTTACATCACACGCGTTGAATTTTTCTACACCAAAATAGAGGACAAAAATAATACTAAGCCAAAAATGAAGGAAGGGGAATCTATTTTTTATTTTTATTTTTAGAAAGAGAGGGAAATTATGGATGGAAATTTTGAAAAAGGGCATTATATCATTATATGTAGTCTTTTTCCCCTGCTGCTAAAGACATTGGTTAACATAAGTTAACCCTTATTAGCAAATGTCTCACTATAGTTAAGAAGTCATTAGTTTAAGTGTACTATTGACAATATAAATTATAATTAAAAGTAATTGTATTGTTGGCAAAAGTCAATAATATAAGTGTACATATAAATATTTTGTTATTCGAAAATCTCTGATTGATTCATCTTGGGTTTTTCTACGTTATACCCTTGTGTTTCTTTGATTTCTACGTTGTACCCTAATATTTTTGAAATTCCACATGATACCCTCAAATTTACCACATTTTATTAGAGCTGATCAACTCCAGTCCGGCCTGCGGGCCCGGCCCGACCCGGTCCGGTTTTTGGGCAGGTTTGGGCAGTTTTTTTTTGGGCGGGCTTTGGACAACCCAAAAAAGACTTTTCAGTCTAAATTTTGGCCCGGCCTGTTTTGGCCCAGAAAAGCCCGCTCGGCCCGGCCCGAAATAACGGGCTTTGGGCACAAATTTTTGGCCCGGATTTGGGCCCGGCCCGCCCAATGGGCAATTTTTTTTGGCCCGGCCCATGATCACCTCTCCATTTTATGCACATTGTCGTTCCTATTAACTCGGAGGCAAATATTTTGTTTATAATTTGTAATCTAATGAATTAATCTTGCTTATAAAATGTGTCCTTTAATAGTAAAACTATGAACAAGTTAGCGTAGCTCCTAGAGATCACAAAAAGGTACGCTGACTGTAAAAATGTAATTGCTTGATTATTTCCATTGCCTCAGTGGGATCATATACAAAGTTTTACAACGTAATCTAAGGCTACAAACTAGGCAGTAATAGGACTATCCTAAAATAGGAGATTATACAATATTTTCTAATTAAAATATTTACATAATCTATTACACCCCCGCAGTCGAAACGGGAGGCTTACGAACGCTGAGATTGTCCCGAAAATCTTCAAAGAGCACTTGGGGCAGTCCTTTTGTGAAAATGTCTGCGATCTGATATCGGGATGGAACGTGAAGAACACGAACCTGGCCACGCGCCACCTTTTCACGAACAAAATGAATGTCCATTTCAATGTGCTTGGTGCGCTGATGTTGAACAGGATTGCCAGACAGATAAATGGCGCTGACATTATCACAATAGACCAAAGTAGATTTGTGAACTGGACAATGGAGTTCTAAAAGGAGATTGCGAATCCAGCATTACTCAGAAACAACATTAGCAACCCCCCTATATTCAGCTTCCGCACTAGAGCGAGATAGGGTAGGTTGCCGCTTTGAGGACCAAGAGATCAACTTATCCCCCAAAAAAACACAATACCCCGACGTAGAACGTCGGGTGTCAGGACATCCACCCCAATTAGCATCGGTGTAAGACACCAAATCAGTAACTGAAGAGGGGTAAAGATGTAACCCATGATCAAGAGTGCCCTAAACATACCGAATAATCCGTTTGAGAGCAAGCAGTGCACATCAGTGGAAGC
Organism: Beta corolliflora; assembly: GCA_947648045.1. Taxonomy (NCBI): domain Eukaryota; kingdom Viridiplantae; phylum Streptophyta; class Magnoliopsida; order Caryophyllales; family Amaranthaceae; genus Beta; species Beta corolliflora. Next base: position 1,107,182 of record CANSZD010000435.1, read on the forward strand.
GTGCATATGAAGACAGATCTGCTGAACGGCGTAAGATATATCTGGGTGAGTGAAAGTAAGGTACTGAAGAGCACCGGCAAGACTCCGAAAAAGAGTAGGATCCTCATATGGATCACCAGAAGAGGCACTGGCCTTGGGTTTAGTATCAACAGGAGTAGAGGAGGGCTTACAAGATGACATCCCTGCTCGTTCAATTATTTCCTCAGCATATTTGCGTTGTGAAAGAAACATCCCCCCTTTGTGACGAGTCACAGAAATGCCAAGAAAATAGTTCAGAGCACCTAAGTCCTTCATTGCAAATTCCGAACCAAGAAGAGTCATAATTGAACGGCAAAGAGTATCTGAAGAAGCAGTAAGAATAATATCATCCACATAGAGTAACAGATAAGCTGTGTCACGGCCCTGTCTGTATATGAACAATGAATTATCAGATCTGCTGTTAGAGAAACCAATAGAGGAAACAAAATCAGCAAATCTTTTATACCAAGTCCGCGGTGCTTGCTTAAGCCCATACAAGGACTTACACAACAGACACACATAATCAGGATGAGAAGGGTCCCTATAACCCATGGGCTGATGCATATATACTGTCTCCTGCAGATCACCTTGAAGAAAAGCATTCTTGACATCCAACTGATGAATGGACCAATGTTTTGAGAGAGAGAGACTCAAAACTGTGCGAATGGTGGCCGGTTTGACAACCGGGCTAAAAGTCTCACCACAATCAATGCCCACCTGTTGGGTTTTGCCATCACCTATAAGACGGGCTTTATGCCTCTCAAAATCACCGTTAGCCTTTTCTTTAAGAATAAAAATCCACATAGAACGAATAACATTCACATTAGGTGGACGGGGCACCAAATCCCACGTCTTATTTGTAATAAGAGCATCATATTCATCATACATGGCCATTTTCCAATTCGGGTCACGAAGAGCATCTAACGGTTTACTGGGTAAAGGGGACTTTTGAACTGTAGTATGCAAATTAAAAGGGCGTTTGGGTTTAAAAACCCCACGCTGACTGTGAGTGACCATGCGAGTGGAAGGGATGAGTTGTTGGACATGAGGAGAATGAGATGTAGGAGGTGGGAAACCCTGTTGGGCCTGAGGGGGGGAGAGGCCCAAAGAAGAAAGGGGAGGTGAGTGGACACGCGGCCCAGGAGAGAGAGGAGTAGAGACCAGCGAAGGAGTAGGAGCTAGTTGGACAAGCGTGGAACTCGACCCAGCAGTGGGCGTGGAACGCGGCCCATCAGAGGGCATAGAGCCCAGCGAAGGAGGGCTGGGAAGCCTGGGAGAAGACCGTGGCTGGTCTTGTGGGCCACGAGTGAGATGATGGACCAAATATGGGGATGGGCCATCATCTAAAAATTCATATGTGGAGTTTGTGGATTTGTGAAGAGTGGAAAATGGGAATTTAGTCTCATCAAACAGAACATGACGACAAATAATGATTTTATTAGATGATAAATCAAAACACTTGTAGCCACGATGGTTAGGTGAATATCCCAAAAAGACACAAGGAGTAGACCGATGTTGTAACTTGTGAATTGTAGTAGATGGAAATAGGGGATAACATAAACACCCAAAGACCCGTAGATGAGAGTAAGAAGGTTTCCGGTGGTAAAGAGCCTCTAGAGGGGATTTGTGACTCAAGAGCTTACTTGGTAAAATATTAAGAAGATAAGTTGCCATTTGTAATGCATGATGCCAAAAAGATGGGGGAAGTGAGGCATGAGTAAGAAGAGTTCGGATTATATTATTAATGGAACGAATTTTTCTTTCAGCTTTCCCATTTTGAGAAGAGGTGTATGGACAAGAAAGGCGAAAAGACATCCCATTAGATTCACAAAATTTTTCGAATTGACAATTATCATATTCCATCCCATTATCACATTGGACATTTTTGATAGGACGTTCAAATTGAGTATGAACTTGAGCCTTAAAAGCTAAAAATTTGGCATAAACATCAGATTTTCGAGCCAAAGGAAAAGTCCATAAATAATTTGTGAAATCATCCAAAAACAAAACATAATTGCGATGTCCCATAGAACTCAAAATCATCCACAAATCACTATGAATAATATCAAAAGGCAACAAAGTTTCAGAATTTGAACTAGCAAAAGGCAACTTAACATGTTTACCAAGAACGCAAGAATGACAAATAGTAGTAGAAAATCCAAAATAGAAGCACCCGGGTGACCCAAACGATCATGCCAAAGTGTAGAGGACAAGGCAGCAAAAGTTGATGGAGAATGAATGGTATTGGTGGTGGTGGATAATGGATAAAGATCACCCCGACTATCACATCTCATGAGAGTCGTCCCCGTCCGTAAATCCTTCACAGAAAACCCATATGGATCAAATTCAACACTGACAGAATTATCGGTAGTAAACTTACGAACAAAGACTAAATTTTTAATAAGTTTAGGAGCATGGAGGACATTTTTCAAAGCTAAGGAAGGATGTGGGGAAGATAAGGTAGCATTACCACAACCACGAATTGGAATTGAATGACCATTACCAACAATAATACCATTATTATGAGTGCTTAAATTAAAATAAGACGAGAGATTACCATTTGTGGATGTCATATGGGAGGTTGTGCCGGTGTCCATGTACTAGTTTGGATCGGGTGGGCTCAATGTCATAGTGTGGAGAGCATTTTCAACATCAGTAGGCACATAGGAAGAACCTGACTGGGCTGCAGCATAGGCCTGAGGAGGCCTGGAGCCCAACACACCTTAAGCAGGCATCACCCGTGTTGGGCCATAGGTAGGACGAGCCCACTGATTTGTGGGAAACAGGCAAGGGGGGAGCCCACTGTGGCATCCAACCCCACTGCCATGGATTTCCAGCAGGAGGCCATGATGGCTGCTGCACCTGGCCCGACTGTGTGTCATCGGACCCGCGACCACCACCGCGGCGATTGCCGCCGCCGCCACCAGAACCTCGGCCACCACCACCACCTTGCTTTTTCCCGCCTTTTTGATTTTTGTGATGATTCTTGTTGCGACCATGATGAGATTGGCCGTGATTACCGGGAGAGACTGATTCATCAATGTCGTCGTGGGAAGCAGCCACCATAGCCGTCGGCGAATCATCATTCATTTAAGCCAAGGCTTTTTCTTCGAGACATAAACTTGAACGAGCCTCAGAGAAGGAAGGGAGGGGCTTACTTTGTCGGATAAGGGTGCCGACGTTCTTGTTAGCTTCGGTGAGGCCAGCCACCAATTGAAGGACAAGGCGGTTGTCCGTCACGGGTGCGCCGACACTCTTAAGTTGATCATCTAATGTCTTTAAGCGTTGGCAGTATGCCGAAGCGGTGGAAAAATCTCTCATTTTGACGTGAGAGAAATCATGTTCGAGTGCAACAACCCGAGAGTTTTTGTTGTCCTGAAACAAATCGCGAAGCCGATCCCATGCCTCCTTTGTCGAGAGATCTTCAGCAATAATGGTGTGGAGCAAGTCGGTGGTTATTGTTGCATACACCCACTGAAGAACCGTAGCATCCAACGTGGACCACATCTCTTTTTCTTCATTAGTGGAAGGATCTTTTTCCTCATCAGTGGAAGGATCTTTTTCCTTTCCAGTAGGCAGGATGTGAGAGAGGACACGATGGGATCGTGCATGAAGCTTAAATAATTCAGCCCAAGCTGAATAATGATCCGTTTCCATCTCAAGAATAATAGGGATGTGATTCTTGATATTTGAGACAGCCAAAGCAGGATGAAATTTGGAGTCTGCCATGGATGGAAGCTTCGACGGATCAAAGAAGATGGAGCACTAGGGCAGCGGAAGAGGAGAGTTGAGAGAGAAAAGAAACCCTAGTATCTGATACCATGTAAGAATGTAATTGCTTGATTATTTCCATTGCCTCAGTGGGATCATATACAAAGTTTTACAAAGTAATCTAAGGCTACAAACTAGGCAGTATTAGGACTATCCTAAAATAGGAGATTATACAATATTTTCTAATTAAAATATTAACATAATCTATTACTAACTTTAAAAAAAGCTAAGTTTAAGGTTACAATGTAGAACTTACAAAAGACTGGGGTACAACATAGAAAATGAAGAAACATGGGGGTATAATTTAGAAAATCTCATTCCTCTTTATATTAGGAATAGTTTTCCTATAAGTCTATTTGTAATCACTTAACTTTCTGGTTAATGTAAGTCACCAAATCATCTCTCTTAAACATTGTCAATTAGACAAATCACTTAACTTTCTGGTTAATGTAAGTCACCAAATCATCTCTCTTAAACATTGTCAATTAGCTAGATACGACTGGTCAGTGGTCATACAACATAGGGCTACTGCCGAAAGTCAGCTTCGTCAATGTCCTTAAGAATACTAAAGTAAAATGTTATTGTAAATTTGTAGCAGCTGTGTGACTTGACGATATTTTAGTATTGTCCATTTGGAGAAAGTTCCTTATGGAAGAATATGGAAAATGAATATTCTCCTAAATTCAAAAACTTTACGTGGAAGATTTGTGTATATGAGCTCGATTACGAAGAGAGGTTGGCTAGGATTAAGCTTATAAATATTAGTTTGTTAGACTCTTTGAGTAGTGTCTTTTATAAGGATGGGGTTAGACGAGTTCATTTACCATATATTTAAGTGTATATAGTCTTTTATCACGCATCTTGCAGATGGACATATGGGTAAAAAATGTAAGAAAGTATAAAATTACACCCAGGTGTGGGATACAATTTGGAGCCGTGGGTGAATGTATAAGCCCCTAAATTTTTGGAGGCCTTTAATTACTTTTTTCTGCAGTGAAGATCATTCTGTAGTCTGTAGATCAAAGGGATGATCTCTATGAGTCATTGGTTGGAAAAGGGAATCAGAATATTTTGTCCCATAATTTACTTGTATTCCATTTTATTCATTAATTGGTATTATCATTATGGCCCACAACTTTTTAACTATATATAATTTCATAACACATTATAATCAACCAATATAAATAAATGGCATACACAACAAGTGGACATAAATTGCAAAAACAAAAGTTTGCATTTCAAAAGAAGGTAAGGCCTAGATCCGATGAAGGTTAAAGAATAGTGTGTATATTAAAAATAAATATTCCATAAGTAGAATGTATAGATTAATCACTAAGAAAGAGAAGTAGTGTTAATAAAAATAATGATCAACATGAGCTATGTTATTAGTGCAAATTTTTAAGTGTTGTAAATTTATAAGAATGGAGGATGTTAATATTAACTAGTTAAGTAATGTCTATTCTACTCTTTCAAAAAAAAAAGTAATGTCTATTCTACTAATTTTCATCAAAATCTTATCAATAAAATAAGAATAACATCAATAGCCAAAGACTACATAAGACATGTATAGGGGGGCGGGAAAATCCCGCAAGTATCTCGCTCCGAGGGCGTATGTGTTTACGGATTACCTACACACACTCTAGCTTTTAAGACAAAATATAAAGGAAAGAAGATGGAAGCTAAAGAATATATTATTTCCAAACATTAAAGATCTGAGAAGATTGAGGCCAAGAAAAGGCATGCAAAAGGAATTCTGGGAGTTATGTCACTTGATGATTATATTTGTATAGGAGGGTTTTAAAAGCTTAACTTAGCTACATTATACATGGAGTATACACACATATATATATATATATATACAGCAGCAGGTTTCATTTGCAGAGACCACTACGGGAAAGCATTACAGGCCATGACCTATGTTGAAACGGAAGCGTGGGCTAAAGGTTACCAGAATCGTTGCTCACAAAAGTATAAGACTCTCCTCACAAAATAGAATTGCAATGCAAAGTATAGCAAGAAATTATAGAGAATATAGACAAGCGTTTAATGAGGAAATTTGAATTTCCTCCCCTCAAGAATAATGTATTGTATTAATTGTATTCAACCTCACAACAATCATACAATCCCTCTCAGTTATTCTCCACTTGTTTAGCCTAAAAGACTCCCCTATTTATACTAAACAACCCTAAATCTTTTAGGAGAAGAACTTGATCTCCAAGTCTAATTCCTTAAAAGATTAGTTACCAAAATTCTATCTTATTTCCTAAATACATCCACCTCTAGTAAATAGGAATAAAATAACAAATACGTAAAAGATAAACAAGGAAACAAGAAAATAAACAAGATCGACTTCGCAAGCAAGCAAGATCGCGCATTCCGTCGAAGTGCGCGACCCGGGCACTTTAGGTGCGCGACCCGGGCACCTGAAACCGACAAAACCCCGTTTGCCCGAAGTGCCCGACCCGGGCACTTCTAGTGCCCGACCCGGGCACAAGCTTCGCCCGGCGTCTCCCCCGCTTGCCGTGCTCAATCTTCACGTTCTTTCTTCTCCTTCCTTGTTCTCTTCCACCTGCTACATGCTAACACATTGTGATTGTTTTCCAACAATTCTCCCCTCAAGCTCAATGTGTTACACGTCTCCCCTTGAGCTAAAATCCCTCCATGCTCCATTATGAAAAGATTTTGCTTATTCCTCTTACCATGCATGATCACCACCTCCTCATTGGTAACCATTAGAAGTCCATTGCGCATATGAACCTCATACCCCAACTTATCCAACCTCCCTAAAGAAATTAGATTCCTCCGTAGCCTTGGGACATGTCTAACCTCGGCTAAAGTTGCAACTTGATCGTTTTGGAGCTTGATCTCCACAACACCGACCCCCTCATTCTTCACCTCCTCTCCACTAGGCAAAGAGACATGTAACCCATCAACATGCTCATAGGTACTAAACCACTCTTTCCTAGAACACATGTGTTGAGAACATCCCGAATCTAAGATCCATTCCTCCTCATGACCTTTTGATTCTTCCACCATGAGACACATATCCGCCTCATTAATAGCAATAGAAGCCTCACCACCTCTCACACTCTTCAAAGCTCTCAAGTCTTCTTTGTACTTAGAACACTTCGTTTGAATGTGTCCATCCTCCTCACAAGCACCAACACTTGATGTTGAGGTTGTTTCGCCTTCTTCTTGCCCTTCCTCTTGCTTCCTTCGGCTACTAACCCCGCTCCTTCATAGCTTCGACGATCCTCCTTGACTCATGAATCTCTCCGCCTCGATTAGGGCCACCACAAGATCGTCCAAAGCAATAGTAGTCTTCCCAACAAGCAAACTTGTAATTACCGGGTTATACTTCTTGGGAAGAGACGCCAACAAGAGTATTGCCTTGTCCTCCTCCTCAATCTTCACATCCAAACTTGCCAATTGGGTGATCAAGGCATTGAACTTGTTTAGATGATCTTGTAGAGATGTCCCATCCTCCATCTCAAGAGCGTAAAGATCCTTTTTCAAAAGTAACTTGTTAGCCAAAGACTTTGACGCATACATCTTCGTCAATTTGTCCAACAAATCTTTTGGATTTGTTTCATCCAACACGTTGTACTTGATTTCCGGCGCAAGGGATAATCGAATCGTGCTAGTAGCTCGAAGTTGCATATCCTCCCACTTGTCTTTATCCACCTCATCCGGTTTCTTGTCCTTCAAGGTTTTGTGGAGACCTTGATGAACAAGAACATCCTTGATTGTACTTTGCCACAGCGAATAATTCGTTTTCCCATCAAACAAATCTACTTTGTATTTAGCCTTAAAATCTTCCATTGCACGAAACTAACCAAAAGCTCTTGATACCAATTGTTGAAACGGAAGCGTGGGCTAAAGGTTACCAGAATCGTTGCTCACAAAAGTATAAGACTCTCCTCACAAAATAGAATTGCAATGCAAAGTATAGCAAGAAATTATAGAGAATATAGACAAGCGTTTAATGAGGAAATTTGAATTTCCTCCCCTCAAGAATAATGTATTGTATTAATTGTATTCAACCTCACAACAATCATACAATCCCTCTCAGTTATTCTCCACTTGTTTAGCCTAAAAGACTCCCCTATTTATACTAAACAACCCTAAATCTTTTAGGAGAAGAACTTGATCTCCAAGTCTAATTCCTTAAAAGATTAGTTACCAAAATTCTATCTTATTTCCTAAATACATCCACCTCTAGTAAATAGGAATAAAATAACAAACACGTAAAAGATAAACAAGGAAACAAGAAAATAAACAAGATCGACTTCGCAAGCAAGCAAGATCGCGCATTCCGTCGAAGTGCGCGACCCGGGCACTTTAGGTGCGCGACCCGGGCACTGGAAACTGACAAAACCCCAGTTTTGCCCGAAGTGCCCGACCCGAGCACAAGCTTCTGCCTGACGTCTCCCCTGCTTGCTGTGCTCAATCTTCACGTTCTTTTCTTCTCCTTCCTTGTTCTCTTCCACCTGCTACATGCTAACACATTGTGATTGTTTTCCAACAACCTACAACCTTGGCCAGGCACCCGTGTTCATAGCTGAAGCAATGGCACTTCACAAAGGTTTACAACAAGCCTCCCAACTTAGATTCCACAACATTCACATTGAAGGCGACAACCTCCTTGTCATCAACGCAGTCAAGAATACATGGAATGCTCCATGGCAAATTCAGCCAACCATCAAAGACATACAACTTCTTTTGCGACACTTCAATTCGGTTAACATTACACATATCTACCGCGAAGCTAATAGAGCAGCAGACTGGATTGCAAATGTAGGACATTTAGTTACAGATTCTTTTACTATAGATCTTTGTAATGCTCCTGAACTTTCCAAGATACTTGTAACAGATGCATTAGGAGTTTCTCTCGAGCGGAGGGTCTCCTAATACTTTTTTTATCTTACCTTTATAACAAATATATATATATATATATATATATATATATATATATATATATATATATATATATATATATATATGGGGAAGATCACATGAGAATGCTCTTTACACGAGAAATGAATCTCAACTACAAAATTGGATTAGAGTTACAACAATTGTTCATTAGAGTTATACCCCCGAAAAAACTTTGAGCCAAAAAAAAATATTTTTTTGAATTTTTTTTTCTAATATTCTTTTTTTGGAGTTACATCACTTTTTCATTAGAGTTATAGCGCGTAAAATTCATTCTCATTTCTCATTTAAGTATGCATTCTCATATGAACTTACTTCTATATATATATATATATATATATATATATATATATATATATATATATATATATATATATATATATATATATATATATATATATATATATATATATATATATATATTTCAGTAATATATAATACACAGTAATTAACATGTAGAATCTTCTCAATTAGTTGTCTCAATGTAAACTTTATATAATTGTATTAATATATAATTAAGATGCATATTGTTTACTGCAAAAAGAATAAAAATCTTTTTAGAGAAAAAATGAGCATACATAATCATTAATCAGTTAATCACAAGATTCTCCTATATAAGCAAGGTTAGACTCATTTGATAAGAGACTTACCTTAAATACTAAAGTTTTTTGGATCAAATCATACCAAGTAAGGTTTGGATCAATCCCCTTAGTAGGGATGTCAATGGATCGGAGATGGGTCGGGTGGAGCTCCATCCGCCCCATCACCCGCGACCCAAAACTCCATCCACACCATCCATCACCCGCCACAAATTTCACCCATATTCGCTCCACCCATCATTCGCGGGTGGGGCGGGTGGAGCGGGTGGAAAACGGGTGATACGAGGAACAAAAACTATTTTTTAGACTTAACAATTTTAAAGAAATTAATATATGAAAAATTAATCATAGTCTCATAGATTATCATAGATTAATATATGATAAGTACTCTATTATTTGTTATAAGTATGGAGTACTTATCAAGAATTTTGAGAAATATTGGTGATCTTCCTCAATTTCAGTTTCATCCTCGATGTAAATCAGTCAAACTCACTCATTTATGTTTTGCGGATGATCTGATTCTGTGTTGCAAGGGTGATTTCAGCTCCATCTATATTCTCCTTCAAGCTTTATTTTAAACTCTTCTCTGATACTTCTGGATTAAAGGCTAACAACAACAAGTCTTCTTTCTACTGTTGTGGAATGAAAGATACTGAGATTCAAAGAGTGAAGGATGTTTCTGGGTTTCCTAGATGTTCTCTGCCTTTTAGATATCTAGGTGTTCCTATATGTTCGAAGAAAATCACTGCTGCTCAATGTGATGTTTTGATTCAAAAGACGATTAGCAGGATTAAAGTGTGGAGCTCTAGAAATTTATTTTATATGGCTAGAGTGCAGCTTATTAATGATGTTCTGATGAACATACACCAATACTGGGCTCAGGTTTATATTTTACCAAAGAAAATTTTAAATGAGATTGTAAAAGTGTGTAGATCCTTTCTTTGGAGTGGTCATTCTTATTCTCAAAAACCTGGTTTGGTAGCATGGAATGATCTTTGTTGTGCTAAGAAGGTGGGTGGTTTGGGTTTTAGAGATATCTTTTTGTGGAATACAGCTAATATGGGGAGGTATGTATGGGCCCTTGCTGCTAAGAAAGATAATGCCTGGATAAGGTGGGTTGATGATGTTTATCTCCAAGAGCATAACTGGTGGGATTATGTACCTAAACAAGGAGCATCATGGTACTGGAAAAAAATTTGTGCTACCAGAGATAATCTGAAACATGTTTTCACAATGGATGAGCTGAAAGCTATGAATACTTATTCAGTCAAGCTTGTTTATAACAAGCCGATTCAACAACAACAACAGTGACTTGGAGCAGGTTTCACCGGAATAGGTTGACTATGCCTAAGCATGGGTTTATATGTTGGCCGGCTATGAAGAACAAAGCCGTACAACAGAGAAGTTAAGCAAAATTGGTGTTTGTATGAGTGCTCAATGTCATCTGTGTGGGAGTAATGTTGAGAGTCATATGCATTTATTCTTTGAATGTCATTTAGTAAGAGATGTTTGGTGGCTATTAAAGACTGGTTGCAGATCAGGTGCACTTCTACTGATTTAGGGAGGATTATCAGATGGCTTAAGCACAGTAAGCTGTCAAAATTCAGGAGAAATGTTGGCTATGCTGCTATTGCTGCTACTGTATACAACATCTAGTAGAGTAGAAATATTGAAGGTTTCTGGTATCAAAAAGTCCCTGTGCTTCATCATGTAATTAGAAACTTACAATATGTAATTAAAAGTAGGGTGATAGCTATTCTTCCTGAGAAAATTTCTCATAGAGATAGAGCTTGGATTCACGAGCTAGTATAATTTGTATAGCTGCTTTCTTTTTTGGCCTTGTTTAGGCTTGTTTTGGTTGTAAATCTTGGTTTTGGTTATAATACAACTACTCTTACTTAGCAAAAAAAAACAATAAAGCGATAAAATATCAATCTTATTACATACCAAAAAGTAGTTATAAGTATTTTTTTTATCCCTTAAAAAATTTATTATTTTTAATTACCTTAAATGACACGTGGCAATAAAAAAATAAATTTCTTTTTATATTATGGGTGGATGGATGGATATATTAATGGATGGGTGATGGGTCAAAGAAAATATCATCCATATCCGATCCGACCAACCACCCGATCCATCCATCACCCGCCCGTCACCCGCTTCACCGCGGGTGATCACCCATTTATTCGGGGCGGGTGAGTGGATAATCCACTCACCCATGGATAATTGTCATCTCTACCCCTTAGACCTTCGTTACCATTTTCCGCTACTTCCAAGTGTCTGGGCTGTAAATTAAGGATTTGTTCTGTTCACCTTATTTCAGTCATTTTCAGAAAAAATAAGTTCAAATAGTATTCAGTTATGTTCACATAAATCCAGATTAGTAAAGATAAGTTGAATAGACCATTGCCTAGATATCTTAGTCAAAGAAACATGAGTTTTGAGGTTTGAACCAAATTCATCTCCTCACCGTTGTTATTCTTTAAGAAAATTCTCCTATAATATGATTAGTAGTATAATGATACTAAAAGAAAAAGAAGTATGAGGATCCAAATTCAAGGGGGGCAACAAGCTAAGGTGTCAGTGATGACATGGCACATGGAAATCAGTGCCTCTTCTTCCCAAAAATAACAACCACCTCCCACTGCACGTTACCTAGCAGATAATTCAGAGGAGAAAAACATACAGATGGCAGTGAAACAATGGCAGTCATCGCAGTGGCAGTCATATGCTTAGTCTCAGTCTGCGCCATTGTTATATCACACTATTACTCATAATTTTCTGAGGTAACTTTACTTCGTCACCCTCACTTTTTATGATATTCAGATTTGTTTTTTAAATCCACCACCCAATTATTCATTTGTGTACAAGATAGGGTGACAATTTAACAATATATATTGTCGTATTGTTTCTATCTTTTTTTTTAATAAGGTAAGGAGAAAAAGAAGGCTAAGAGACCCTCCGCACAAGGTGAGCTCCAACCTTATCGTTTACAAAAATAGAATGAAGAGCAGAATGAGTACAATCATCTATAGTAAACTGAGAATCCACTAAATGACCGACGAATAGCCCACGAAGAGAAAGAACGAAGAAGAGCTTAGATATCCTGGATAAATATTATCGTATTGTTTGCGATCCAATATTGTCGTATTGTTTCTATCTACTAGTTAGTATTTCTTTGTGGAATATTAGTTCTCATAGGGCAAAGCTTATAGGGTTCATCAAGGACTATTCAAGAAAACAAAATTAAACACCATATTGTTTTATTATTATAGCTCTTGTTTGGTAAAATTGAAAGAATTTATCCTTCGATCAAGTTTAGCAATTATTAGTAATAGAATAGGCTAATTATGGAGATTGATTTTTTTAGATATATTAGGTAGTTATAGTGTTTTGCTGGAAAATCAACTACAACTCGTGAGTAATAAGATTACACTTGCTACTGATTATATCTAAATCCTATAAGGTCACACATAACAAGTATTTGGATGAGGAAAAAAACAGAATCCTATCCTATGTATGACTACGAGATTTTCGGCCATTATGAAGGATTTTAGGAAATTATCTTTTAAGGTAACTATTCTCAAAATATGGCTAAACTCGTTATATTAAGAAATCATCGATCTTTTAAGAAAATATGTCTTAATTTTTAGAGACCAAAAGTTAAATCCTAATACTCCCTCCTCTTAACAGGTGCCACTAACTGTGAGAGAGAGATAAAGTTTCTTCCTCTTTGTTCTAGCAAACAACCTTTGGGATCTCATTCATTATTTGGTGGATTAAGTAGAGGGATTATACTTGAAGCCCTAAACCTTCATATTCTTGGTAGCTAGTGAAGCACTTGATTTGTAAGGGTATTAACGATTCAAAATATATGTGTACAAATTTCATAGGTCAATATGTAATCAGTAACTATTAGCAGTTTCAGTAGGATTCAAGTCTTTTCTTTCTTTAAATACTAGAGAGGTTGCGGAAAGAATTGAGATAGCAATTAGTATTTGTTAGTATTAATATGTGCATAAGATCTTGGTTGTATGATGTTAGAAAAATAGTTGTTTCTGTAATGCCGCTAATAGCATCAAATTCCTACAAAAATCAATAAGAACCTTCCATTCATCAGAGGTAATCAAGATTCGTATCATCATCGATTAGGCTAGATTTGTATATAAATAAATGTTTTATTATATGTTTCGCGTTAACTTTGAGTCATCGTTCCCATTTCAAATTCGAGTCTAAGATTAGGAACAAGTGGTGATTGCTCTTCGCATTAAGTTAACCTTAATTTTACCTTATATTTACACTTGATCGAACTAGATCAGTCTCGACTAAACTTACTCCACCCTTAATTTTTTTTTTTTCTAAGAATAAGAGAATTCTCCCTAATCGAGCGGCAACAACCTAGTAAGCTCTGCCCTTAAATTTACACTGTATCTATCTCATGAGAATTATTAATTTTGCCTTAACGTGAATTAAAACAGTCGAATGAAGAAATTACAATACAGCTGGTACAGAATTTATTATAAGGACAGCCAATCATAGTAAGAGACACGTGTGGAAAAATGACATAGGGTCTGGGGGGCCATAATACTCGACATATTTGTATAGTTAAACTAATTAATGATAAGTAGGAAGGCAGCAGAAGCAGATCCAACGGTCAGTGATTGTTCACGATGTTGATGATGAAGGAGAAATTTGCATGGTGGAAATCGCAAATATTTGAAAGAAAGTGGCAGCGATAAAAAAAAAATATATGTAGTCAGAAACGCTGAGATTGGTTGGGTAAAAATGAGATGGAGATAGGCAGAAGAAGGGATGACCCATGAAAGGTCAGATCATGGGTCTCCACCATATCCCTCTCGACCTTTCACATGCCCAATTCTTTCGCCTTGTCTTGTCATTTCATTTCTCTCTCATCTTTTCCATCTATCTCATATCATCCCTTTGTTTTACTGTGCTGCCTCCTCCTTTTGTTTTTGATTTTTATTTTGGGTTTTTGTCCTTTTTAGGACTTTAAAATCGATACTCTATCCGTTTTATAATTGCAACCCTTTTATGGAAAATGATAGAGTAATTGCAACAATTTTATGAAAAATGATATATGCACTGTTTCTTTTGACTTATTTTCATTGCTCGCTCATTTCGCCACACACTCTCTTATGTTCAACTTTTTTACGCTTCGTTTCGCTTTCCGCAATTCATTTCGCTCGCTCAATTCAATTTCTTCCAAACCCAAAACAACGGCCATAAAATAAAATAGTTGCATATAAAAAGTTAAAAATGAAAATATTAAACATTATTTAGGCCCCGTTCTTTTGGACTGGGCTGAACTGAAACGAACTGAGCTGAAATGATAATAATAATAATAATAATAATAATAATAATAATAATAATAATAATAATAATAATAATAATAATAATAATAATAATAATAATAATAATAATATTAATAATAATAATAACAACAACAACAACAACAATAATAATAATAATAATAATAATAATAATAATAATAATAATAATAATAATAATAATAATAGTAATAATAATAATAATAAAAAATAATAGCAATAATAATAATAGCAATAATAATAATAATAATAATAAAATAGTAATAATAATAATAATAATAATAATAATATAATAATAATAATAATAATAATAATAATAATAATAATAATAATACGAAAATAATTATAATATTAATATTTTTTTTTAAAAATTAAAACATTGAGCTGAACTGAATTAAAGTGAGTTGAACTGAACTAAACTGAAAATAAGTCCAAAAGAACAGGGCGTTATATTGATTGACGCGTGATTTTGTCAGAAAGTTCTCAAATACTACTATTTTAGAAAATGTATATGCTTATTTGTAACCCTAATGGCTACTTTTGTTTTCCGTCCATCTAAAACTAATTGCTACACTTTTCTGAATGCAAATGTTTTCTTTTTTCCCTTTGAAGTCCCCAATAAACCTTCTAAACCATCATATTTTCAAATAATAAACAATGAAGTTTATTTAATATATAGACTATAAGATTATGAACAAGTACACTTAAAATTATTAAGGGAAGAATTAAGTGGAATTCCTCATAAGTACATTTGGTGAGGATCGATCTCTCAATCACAGGGATCAAAGTTTACGTTTGGGCTGACTTAGCTTGTTAGCCAATTCGCTGATCAATTTCATGAATCAACTTTGCTTGATCACTTGGGTGTAGTAGCCAGGGGGAGAATTGATGAACTCGCGGCAATTATATTAGCTACACACCCATGAGCAACAACAACCCTCAACATAGCAACCTTTGGAGGAAGCAACTATGCAACCTGAGAGAAATGGTATACATGAACCATTGATGAACTACCACTTGGTAAGGAGGGCTATAGGTTGTAGGTGGGTGCATGTATAAGATCAAGTATGATTCATATGGTTCAATTGTTCTCTATTTAATTAGCTACTTACATATTGATGTAGTCTTTGGAATAGAAATAGACAAGTCTAACAGTTCGAATGTAATGAGAAATGGGCGGTTTTACCCATACGCAGCAATAAACCTCGTCAAAATAAAAAAAAAAGATCGAAAATCAATCTATTGTTGTGGTTTTGGGTGGAAACCGCAACAATATACCTCAACGATAACATTTCAAACTGTGTCGACCTGGTCTGACGAAATCTATTGCTACGGTTTCTTCCAAGAACTGCAGCAATAGATTAAAATATTATTTTTTTTAATAATATTTGAACGTGTTGCTGCGGTTCCTACAAAAAACCGCAACAATAGACTTTTGAAATTAATAAAAGAAGCACCCAGCTATGGTTTCTTTGTTAAGTTAGAGGGCGCCGTTCATCATTCCTTCGTTCTCTCTCCTCACTCCTTCAAACTCTCTTCGTTCATCAGTTTATCTCCTCCTCAAATGTCCTGAACTCCTTCCTTTGTCCTACACTATGTCATCTTCGAATATGCTCGCCGTTTAATCTCCTCGACGGCATCTACTCACCGTGAATTTACTCTCAATCATCTTCATTCGCTCGTGCTTCTTCTTGTTGTTCGTCTGATCGGCCGTTCTCTAGATCTTTTATCATCTCGTGGTTCTTCATCATCTCTTCTCTCGTCGCTCGGCGATGGTCTTCGCCTCTCTCAGGCGCCGATGGTCTTCGCCTCTCTCAGGCGCCGATGGTCTTCGCCTCTCTCAGGCGCCGATGGTCTTCGCTCTTTCACCGCCTGCCGTTCGTTTTTTCTTCTTCATTATTTTCTTTTTCATTTTCAATTTTTGTATGTAAATTAGTTTATGGCTCTGTAATTAGCTTTTTCTTTTATTTATTTTTTTTTCATTTTTGTATGTAATTAGTTTCAATTTATTTTTTAGTTCTAGTTTTATTTTCTCATTAGGTTATCTGATTTTTTTACTTTATCTTTTAGATATTGTAATCTTTTATTTTCATATTTTGATTTTCTACCCAACACATGAATTCAATGAGTTTGTACTAATTCGTTTTAGGTACTTTTTGTCCTAAGTAACTACTTCCAGTTTTCCTATTGTATGATGTTTTGTTTTTTGTTCATATTTTTATCTTTTATGTTTGATGGAAAAGTGTAAAAAAACTTTTTTTTTACCGTACCAGTACTTATTGCTGCGGTTAGGGGTGAAAGTTCGGTGTACGGTTTGGATTAGGGCCTAATCCAATCTGATCCGAACAAAAATTGAATTTCAATTTTTCAATCCGAATGCAAACCAATTAGAGTTTGAATCTGATCCAATCCAATCCGGATTTTCATGCTCTAGATTGGATCCCATTCGAAAATCCGATTTTTTAAAACTCTAGTTTTTCGATGAAATAAATTAAGCACAACAGCAGCCTAGTAGATTTGGGAAATGAGGAATTAAGTGCTGTTAGGGTTTTAGGGGAAGGGTTGAAGTGCTACGCCTACTGGGCTATGGACTAGGCTTTTTTTAAAAAAAAAACTTCAGTTAAGCACTTAAGCCCAATCCAGATACATAATACAAGGTATATTACTATTCGGTTATATTGGATTTTTGGATCCAATTACCATCAATCCAATCCGATCCGAAAAATCTCAATCCGAATCCAATCCGAACACAGTTCGAATCCGATCCGAATTACTAATTCGGATTGAATTGGATTGGATTTCGGATTTTATCCGAATAGCTTTCACCCCTAGCTGCGGTTTTGGGACATAACCTATTGTTGCGCCTAGATTTGCGGCGGTGCGAAATCCGCAGCAATAGGCCACTTTAAAACCGCAGCAAAACACAATTATTCTACTAGTGGAGGTTACACATTAATAAGGAATATTCCTTAGCTTCCTAAAGAAAGTATATGCTTGACATTATTGGTGAAGCAAGTTTCTTGGGGGCTAGAACCATTGAGACGCATATTGAGCATGATCACCAATTGGAGTGAGCTTCAGAGGAGGCATTGTATGATCTCAAAGCCTATAAAAGATTGTTGGTCAATTGAGTACTTGACCATCAAGAGATCTAAGTTAATTTACTTTCTCAATGTCCTAGCTCAAGTTATGGGTTGTCCATGAATTGAGCATTGTGATGCTGCTTTTTTTGTAAGTAATAATATTTGATTGCTTAAAAACCAAGTTATGGCCTGTTCTCTCCAGCTTATTTTCAGTTCAGTTCAGTTCAATTCAGTTCAGTTCAGTTGCAATCAGTTCAGTTCAGCTCCAATCAGTTCAGTTCCTAAATTATTATCATTACTATTAGTTATAATTTAATTCACTTCGATTCACCCGCCCGCCCGTTTTGTTGCAATCGCCCGCCCGCTCAATTTAGTGCGTTCGGTTCGCTTCGCTTGTTTTATGCCGAAGAGAACAGACCCTTACAACCTAAACCAACCAAAGAAAGCTACAAAACAACTAGGTTGGACGATAGCAATCAAAGGAGGTATTCACCCTATAAGTGCTAACTGCGCTCTTACAAAGTCAAAAACCAGTTATAATCATTTCTACTGATTTTCTTTGGCAATACAATGCCAATTCTTATCCGTACTAATTCTTTAACTTGTTTAATAACATAAGTTGTATTAGGAATACACCGCAACCAAAGAACAACTATTTCTCCCCGCCACACAAGAAACCACAGCCAGAATACCAAAGATATATCACTTGTTTCTTGAATTTTGAATTCCTGTTATTTCTAGTCCATCTGACGAGCTCCTGTATTGACATTGACCTTGTCTGAATGCCTAACCAGCTTTTGAGTGCAGCTAAACATTCCCTACTATATCTGCATTGGAAGAACAAATGAGCATGAGACTCTTCCCCATTACCACATATCAGACATTGATCTGGAGTGCTCACACCTATACTGGCCAATTTGGCTGTTGTTTGCAATTTCCCCTGTATTGCTAACCACGTGATAAACTCGTGCTTAGGCACAGCAAGCCTGTTCCAGATTACTGTATCCCAGGGAACACAATCTTTTTCCCCTTTGAGTTTATCATATATATTTTGGATTGAATATATAGTAAGTGAGCTGAACTCAGCTTCAGTGTATAAAGCTTTCAATTGCTCTTTGACCAGGCAAATCTTCTTCCAATACCAACTCACCCCAGATTTTGGAGTGTAATCCCATCATCTAGCTCCCTTGAGGTATACTGAATTTACCCATTTTATCCAAACATTATTTTGTTTAGATGCAATGGCCCACATACTTACCAAGGTAAGCAATATTCCGGATTCTCACATCCCTAAAGCCTATAGATTCTCCCAAGCTACAGCCCCTGGTCTTTGTGTAAATGCATGACCACTCCACAAAAATGCTCTACAAATTTTCACCACTTCATCCAATACACTTCTGGGTATAATGAATACCTGGGCCCAATATCTATGCAGACTCATCAATACTGAGTTGATTAATTGAGTTCTAACACCATAGGAGATATTCCTTGTACTCCACACTCTAATTCTCACTAGTATAATAAATGCTTATTGCTGCGGTGGTATTGCTGCGGTTTTACCCATACGCAGCAATATATCACGCCAAAAGAAAAGGTAAACTATAAAATAAACATATTGCTGCGGTTTTTATTAAAAACCGCAGCAATATGGTACCAACGTAAACTTGTTCCAAATAGTTGACCATTTGACCAACCATATTGCTGCGTTTTCTAGAGAAAACAGCAGCAATATATTTCCAACAGATTTTTTTAAAAAAAGTGGAATATTTTTTTCCATAAATATATTGCTGCGGTTTCTGACAGAAACCGCAGCAATATATTAAAATAATATTTTTTTAATATTATTTTAATATATTGCTGTGGTTTCTGTCAGAAACCTCAGCAATATGTTTAAAAATTTGGAATATGTTTAAAAATATTTTATTCCAGATCTGGGGCTGAGATATTGCTGCGGTTTCGACGTAAACCGCAAAGAATATCTCGTTCCCGGATCCGGGAAGAAAAACACGGGTTTTTTTTTTTTTTGCTTCACCGTTTCTCTCGACTCTCTCTCTCTCTACTCTCACTCTCTCTCTCTCTCTCTACTCTCACTCTCTCTCACTCTCTACTCTCACACTCTCTCACTCTGTTACAATTTCCGTCGAAAAGGTTCCATTTTCCGGCGACAAGGTTTCGGTTTCCGGCGACAAGGGTCACATTACTCGTTTTTCCGGTGGTTTTCGGCCCTCTTTGGTGCGGTTTTCGCCCCTCTTTGGTGCGGTTTTCGGCCCTCTTTGGTGCGGTTTTCGGCCTTCTTTTCCACCGACGGGTTTTTCTCCCACTCCTCTACTCCGTTCACAGCGCCGCCGCCACCTTCCCCTTGTCATAAAAGGTTAGTTTTTCATTATTTCTTATTAATTTTCAATTTTCTTTTTTAATAGTGTTTTAATAAAAAATTTGGCTTAAATAGTAGTTAAAAATGCTCAATATAATATATATATATGATTAGTTATAAGATTTAAGGATTAAAAACTAATTTTGTGATGATTTTGCTTAAGTTTTTGTATGCCCTAGAATGTTATACGGGATTGTTTTTGCATAAGTTTGGTGAATTATTTGAAGTGATATGTATAATGGGATTATTTTTGCAATGCCTTCATATTAATAGACTCACCAATGGGAAGGGGAAGGGAAATCTAAGGCATGGTTTGGTATTTGTTGTTTGGTGATGACTTGAAATCGCTTAAATGCGATTGTTTGTATGTATAATGCGCTTGTTTTTGCAATGCCTTCATATTGATAGACTCACCAATGGGAGGGGAAGGGAAATCTAAGGAATGGTTTGGTATTTGTTGTTTGGTGATGACTTGGAATCGCTTGAATAATGCGATTGTTTTTATGTACATCATAATGCCTAGATACCCGTTCAAGACTTACTCATTAGGAGTAAGTCTTGAATAGTCCCCGTTTTGGGACTGTTCTTAAACGTCACATCTCACTTAGGTAGTGAATGTGTGTTGATTCTTTGATTCTAAGTGAAATACGGTTAATCATTTCCCTAATTTATTCTCCGGGTGCATATAAGATAAGCAATTATCTTCATCGTGTACTTGGAGAACTGAAGGGAAATGCTGTCGAATTTTACTTAGAATCAAAGATGATACATGCATTCACTAGTGGGATGAGACGTTTAAGGATGGGTTAGGTTGGAGTGATAAGGACCCAATGGAAGCATGCATTGAATATTAGTTTGTTGTGTTATATTTATGTGAATTTTTTAATTGATAATAATTTTTTATGTATGTATATATGTGTGGGGGTTTTTAGAAATGGATCGAAGTTGGATGTATGGAAAGCGGAATACGTTGGAGTTCGTACAAGGTGTGAATGAGTTTTGTAAACGTACTGTAGAGCATCAACAACTTACTTGCGAGGATGAGATATATTGTCCATGTGTTGATTGCTACAATGTGAATACGATTTCTGATATTAGGTTAATAAGAGATCATATTATTCGTCGAGGATTTAGAGCTGAGTATTATATTTGGTTATGGCATGGTGAGAAGGGAAAATATACTCAGAATAGGGTTATTGTTGATGATGGCACTAGTAACTCATTAGAGATTGATATGTCGAATGTTGGAACTGAGAATGAATTTGTGATTGAAGATCATGTTAGGATTGAAGGTGATGATGTTGTAGGTAATGAAAATGACCACGGAGATAATAGTGACACTGAGGATGAAGAGTTTGGTGATGATCGATTAGGTGAGATGTTGGAAGGGGCCCGTGACCATTTTAATAAGCGGCCACGAGTGTTTGACAGTTTGTCTGAAACTGCTGGGAAACCCCTTTATCCAGGGTGTACAAAATACACTCAATTGAGTGGGGTTTTAACCCTTTTCAACATCAAAGCGAAACATAATTTGACTGATATAGGCTTCACAGAACTCTTAGAAGCTTTACAAGATATGTTTCCTGAGGGTAATTTATTACCAAAATCCACCTACTATGCCAAAAAATTAATGTGTCCTTTGGGTTTAGAATATGAGCGGATTGATGCATGTCCGAATGATTGCGTGTTGTATCGAAATGAGAATGCAGACCTTTATGAATGCCCGAGGTGTGGTAAGTCCCGCTATAAATTGCCGGATGGGGTTGAGCCTGGGTCGGGCAATACGGGTCCTTCTGCGAAAGTGTTGTAGTATCTTCCAATTGTGCCAAGGTTTAGGAGGCTCTTTTCTATCAAAGAAGATGCAAAGAACCTAAGATGGCATGCTGATCGGAGAAAGAAAGATGGGATGCTTAGGCATCCAGCAGATTCTCCTCAATGGAAGGCTATAGATTCCAGATATCGGGAATTTGGTCAGGAAGCTAGGAACTTGAGACTTGCATTGTGTACGGACGGAATGAACCCTTACGGTACTTTGAGTAGTCAACATAGTACTTGGCCTGTTCTGTTAGTGATATACAATCTTCCTCCATGGTTGTGCATGAAGCGGAAGTATATTATGTTGTCTCTCTTAATTTCTGGGCCTAAACAGCCGGGAAATGATATAGACATCTATCTTGCACCTCTCATCGAAGATCTCAAAAAGATGTGGGATGAAGGTGTTATGGTATTTGATGCGTATTCCAATGAAGATTTCAGGCTTCGTGCTATGCTATTCTGTACTATAAATGATTATCCTGCTTATGGCAATTTGTCGGGGTATAAAGTCAAAGGAAAAAAGGCATGTCCCATTTGTGAGAATGGTATGGAGGCTACACATTTGCCACATTGTGGGAAACATGTCTATATCATTAATAGGCAATTCCTACATAATTCTCATCCATATCGAAAGAAAAAAGCACCATTTAATGGGTTAGTTGAAAATGCTCCAGCTCCTAGACCGTTGACCGGAAAAGATGTTTATAATCGTGTTAAGGGGATGGGCACAATATTTGGTAAGGGGGTTAAACCTTCGGAAGACGATGGTGTCATTTGGAAAAAAGAGTCTATATTATGGAGACTTCGTTATTGGAAATACTTACCAGTTAGACATTGTCTCGATGTAATGCACATTGAAAAAAATGTTTGTGATGCAATTATTGGTACTCTGTTGAATATGCCGGAATAAACTAAGGATGGTCTGAAGGTTCGCAGAGATATGGAGAAATTAAAGATTCGGTCTAATTTATGGCCAAAGGTTAAGGAAAAAGTTAAGAAAGGAAAGGGAACAACAACATATTTGCCTCCAGCTTGTTATACATTGTCTAGGCAAGAGAAACGATTGTTCTGTGAGTGTTTATACGGTATTAAGGTTCCCACTGGATACTCATCTAACATGAGAAGACTTGTTTCTTTGATTGATCTCGAAATTAATTGGGTCGAAGTCCCATGACCGTCATGTGTTGATGCAAGTGTTTTTGCCGATTGCAATACGCGGGATTCTTCCAAAACATGTCAGGCTTGCCATCACGAGGTTGTGTTCATTTTTCAATACCATATGCAACAAGGTACTTGACCCTGATAAGTTGGATGCTTTGCAAAATGAGGTGGTGATAACA
Source organism: Beta corolliflora (assembly GCA_947648045.1). Classification (NCBI taxonomy): domain Eukaryota; kingdom Viridiplantae; phylum Streptophyta; class Magnoliopsida; order Caryophyllales; family Amaranthaceae; genus Beta; species Beta corolliflora. The sequence continues at coordinate 1,130,465 of CANSZD010000435.1, forward strand.
CTTTGTCAATTTGAGATGTATTTTCCACTTTCTTTTTTTGACATTATGGTTCACTTAGTCCTTCATTGGGTAAGAGAGATTAAACTGTGTGGTCCTGTGTTTTTAAGATGGGCATACCCTTTTGAGAGACATATGGGTTCTTTGAAAAAGAAAGTGAGGAACCCAGCAAGACCAGAGGCGAGTATTATTCAAGGAACAATTGCCGAAGAGGTTGGAGGATATTGTTCTTCTCATTTTGCTAAGGTTGTGACGATAGGTCTTCCAAAGTCCAGACATGAGGGAAGGTTAGAAGGCAAGGGTGGTGTCGGAATGCGACATATTTCGCCTTCATTGAGTGAGTTGAATAAAGCTCATCTTTTCGTGTTGCACCATGTTACTGAAGTTAATCCATACTTAGAGAGACATATGCGTGAATTGCGCCACAAAAACCCGTCGATTGTCATATATACATGTGCTTTATACAAATAATTATCATATATACATGTGCTTTATTCAAATAATTATCTTATATATTTAGAACTTTATGTTATTGTTAGGACGAGACTCCCTGTCGATTGTATTTGATAAATCCAACTAGTGGAAAGACTTGTCTAGTGGCAGATGCACATTCTTATGCTTTTGATGAGACCACTACAGTTCATGGGTCTAGAATGATGAATGATCACCTTCGAGTCAAAATTCATCGTTTTGTAGAGAAGTATGGTCATTTTCCACTACCTGTCCCCGTCCCTGCATATGAAATCGACACTACAGAAACTGCTTTGGGTACGTGGGTGCAATGGCCAAAAAAATTAGTGCAAATATTAGGTGATGAGGTAATTGTTCAAATTTTATCCATTTTTGTAAAAATAATAGGATTAAATGTAAAAATTACATAATCTTATGCGCGTTCTCAAAAATTATTATTAGGTTACACCGACACCTAAAAAACAAAAGGGGATTTCGGGGGAGGCAGTTAGATGTCCTAGCCAGCAGCTTTCAGCCGGTTCGGCTACTCGTTATAGTCCAGTTGTCGATGATGTATCGTTCTTGGAATTCCTCACTGAAGACTGTAAGGAGTTAGCAGATACGCTTGCCCTTGCCGTCGCAGACGATGATACCGTTGCTGTAACCTTGCCGAGCTCATTGTTCCATTATTCAGAAGATGCCACCGCTTATCTGACCAAGGAGGATATTGCTCAGTTCCTGAAAGGGGAGATGCTTAATATTTCTATTATCCAAGTGTACATGAGGTAACAATAATCAAAGTTATGATTTTTTTTTACATTTCATTGTATGATAGTTGTATTTTCCACATAAAATTTATGTTTATCTATTTTTTTTAGGGCAACACAGTTTGACTTGGATGGATTTGGGGCTGCTGTTCGAGTTTGTTGGATGTACCCGGAGAGTACCGCGGATGTGCATGCTTTGGAGAATGTAACGACTTACATTGAGTGTGCTATAACTGGATTCGTCGTTGCTGGTGCTAGTATCATCTTCGCGCCAATCTTTCAAGAGTAATATTCTATCTTAATAGTTTTACAAATAAGAATTGTTGCATGACATGTGAATTTTTAAAGTAATTATTATTATTCAATCTTGCAATAGCCGTCATTGGATGCTCCTTGTCATACATCCCATGCTCGGGATCATTTATGTATTTGATTCCGCTAGCTTTCACAAGGAGCGGAAGTTAAAGATTAGACCGCCTATGATAGCGTAAGTTGATCGTTTTGATATATTTTAAATGAATTTAAATTATAATATAAAGCAAGTAAAGTGTAACTCATTATTTGATTTTGTTTTATGTAGTGCTTTTAGGAGGTTTCGGATGAGCGGCAACGAAGTTCGTCACAACAAGCTTATTTGGAGAAGTGTTAAGGTATAATAGACTTATTTTATTCAATTAAAAGCATATGTTATGTCATTCTCATTATACGATAAATTTCCTCATTTTCTTAAAACTTTCGTTAAAGTGCCCACAACAACAAGGAGGCACGGAGTGCGGTTATTTTATCATGCGCTACATTTTTGACGTACTCACTTTATATTCTGGTTCGGAGGATTTCGATGAAGTAAGTTTTTTGTTCACTTATTATTCATTTCATATTTTATATATTTAACTATTGAAAGCTAACTTTGGTGAATTATTTTCAGGTTGCTCGTACCTTTACCCGCGATCCTTATACTGAAGATCAAATCAATGAGGTGAAAAATAAGTGGGCAAGATACTTTATTGATAATTGCATTGCATAGGTTAGTTAATGTTAATTTTCTTTGCTTCTCTTACAACGAATATAATTTAGTGCAACTTGTACCAACCAACATTATCGTATTGACTTGGATTTCATGATATATATATATATATATATATATATATATATATATATATATATATATGTTGGATTCGTATGATATCTATGTTGGATTGAATCGTATTTATTTCTTGTTAAACTTGAAATTTGGATTGTGCGTGGAAGTTGGATGATGGATGGATGTTGGATGAATTTTGGATTAGATGTTGTTTGTTGGATGACTTTGGGATGATGGATGGATGTCGGATAAATTTTGGATGATGGATGGATGTTGGATAAATTTTGGATGATGCATGGATGGTTGTTGCATATAATATTGTACAGGTTAATTCCCAATAATGGGTTTATCCAATTTACAAACGGAGCTCTGTCGAAATTTATGCAGAAAATATTCTGCTTGCTGCATCCTGCTTGCTGCATTCTGCTTCTTGCATGAGGTTGGTTTCTGCATACGTAAATATAAAATAATTTTTTTTTAAAAAAGCAAGTATATTGCTGCGGTTTCGTGACAAACCGCAAAGAATATATCGCTTTTTTTATTATTTAAATAAACCATATTGCTGCGGTTTCTGTGACAAACCGCAGCAATATATATATTTTTATTATAAAAATCAGTATATTGCTGCGGTTTGTCACAGAAACCGCAGCAATATACTGCTTTTTTATAATAAAAAATATATATATTGTTGCGGTTTGTCACAGAAACCGCAGCAATATGGTTTATTTAAATAATAAAAAAATGTAAATATTGCTGCGGTTTTGCCCAGAAACCGCAGCAATATGTTCTAATATTGCTGCTGTTTAAAACCACAGCAATAATTTAATTACCTATTGTTGCGCCCTTAATTGCTGCGCGGTCAAAACCGCCGCAATAAGCCCCTTAATGACCGCAACAATAAGCATATATTCTACTAGTGTCTAGTTGTCATCTTCTCTACAATCATGTCACACTGAGCCTTTGTTATCTTTTTTGAACATATTGGGACACCTAAATATTTGAATGGTAAATAGCTTCTAGTGAAACCTGAAGCATCCACCATTCTCTTTATCTCCTCCTCTAGCATCCCACATGTATATACAACAGATTTTTGAGGGCTTGCTTTGAGTCCTGAAGTCTCTGAAAAGAGCTTGAAAGCTCTCATGATCATGTAAATAGAAGCATATTCACCTTTACAATACATTATAAGGTCATCTGCAAAGCACATGTGAGTGAGTTTTACCTCCTTACATCTTGGATGGAACTGGAATTGTTCTATTTAACTCAATTTATAAAGTATCCTTGATAGATACTCCATACATATTACAAATAACAATGGAGACATGGGATCTCCATCTCTCAAGCCTCTTGTAGTCTTGAAATATCCTTCCATATTTCCATTTATCATCAAGGAAAACATTGGTGTTGTAACACAATAATTCATGACTAATCTGATGAACTCAACTGGAAAGCCAAAGTGAGTCAACATTTCTTGAAGAAATTCCCAATTTACTATATCATATGCTTTTTGCAAATCTATCTTAAGCATACAGCTAGGCTTCACTTGTTTTCTTCCATATTGTCTCACCAGGTCTTGTACCACCATAATATTATGTACACTAAAACACCCATAAACAAATCAACCTTGGTTTTCTGTAATGATATCAGGTAACACCCTTCTTAATCTCCTACATATCACTTTAGTAACACACTTGTATAAGGTGTTACAACAGGAGATTGGCCTAAATTCTGTCACATTACTTGGACACCTAGTCTTAGGAATCAAAGTAACAGTTGTATTATTCAGCTCCTTCAATAGTCTCCCATGCTACAATGTATCCAATACTGCATCAATGATATCATCTCCTACTATGCTCCATGTATCCCTATAAAAGAAGAAACCAAATCCATCAGGACTAGGTGCCTTACTCCCTGGTATAGAGAACAGTGCATACTTCACTTCCTCTGTTGTATAAGGAGCACTCAAAATGATTATGTGCTCATTTGTAATCAGTTGACCTGCTTGCATTACTTGTTTCATTACAACTTTTCGATTATTCACATTACTCCCAAGCAACTTCTTATAATAAGCTAAGAAAGCTTTAGATACATCCTCAGCCTTATCATGCCACACCCCTTACTCATCATTGATACTATAAATATGATTTTGTATTCTTCTTGCTTTGATACTCTGGTGAAACAATCTAGTGTTTTTGTTATTTCACTAGGAACAATACAAGAGGGGGTGAATTGTATGTGTAGAAATAAACGTAACTTTTTGCGGAATTTTAAACTTAAATAAAGAAACAAGCTAAAGGAACACAAGGGATTTTTACGAGGAAAAACTTCTTGGGCCCAACAAGAAGAAACAACCTCGACCACTAGGGATTTTAAACTCAACACTTTCACTAATTAGGCCAAACAACTTTGTTACAACCTAATGCTACTCACGGGCCACACCTTGAGTTCCTAAACTCAAGTTCCTGAACAACTGTTCCCTTAACAGCTGTTCCTCTCAACTTCACTTGAAGTTTTCTCACTTTAACTCGCTTCACTCAAAGCTTTATCTCTTATAGAACTTCACTCAAAGTCCCCTTACCCCAAAAACCAAAATACAATAGATCAATTAAACTTAGTGGAATTAGAGTAAGAAGACAAAGAACAAATGGCTTTTATGAGAGAATGAAGGCACTGACACTTTACTTAGTTAAACTCACTAAATCACTTGGTCAGACACCAATTGGAACTTCATTAGACACTAGTATTTATAGTGATAATAACTTAGAACGTGGGATTAAAACATGTGTTAGTGGTAAAACCATTATCCCATGATGTTCCTTACTTGGAGGAACATGTTCCTCTTTAAACCCATGATCTCCATGATCACTGTTAAACGTGGGTGATAAACATGTTACTGCTCCCTTAATTTTAGCAACCACTTAAAGCATTAATTCGAAAATCTGATTTAATTAAAAAACATTTTAATAAAATACTTTTACCAAAAATATTATCTTTAAAATATTTTCCATAAAAACCGAAAAGGATATTTATTATCACTAGTAGAAAAAAGTTGATTTGCGTCGGCTCCCGGACCATCATTTACGTCGGACCCGGGTGCGACGCTACAGGTCACGACGCAAAAAGCCCAGATAAGATTTGCGTCGGATGCTGAGTCGACGCAATTGTTGAAGCATTTGCGTCGGACGGAGTGAAGGATGCGACACAAATGCTGATTTACAATGACTGTTTTCAACCAAAAATTAAGTAATTTGCGTCGGTGGGTGCTCCAGGTCCGACGCAAATGACTTAATTTTGTTATTAAAAAAATTTTTAATCCCACCCCATCCCAGACTAATTCAGCTCCAACATAAAAATCAAAGGCATTACAATGAAGAACATAGAAATCAAAAACTATCCAGGTTTAATTTTGTAACACCCCGTCCTTCTACTACTAAGATACTAACAATATCTAATCAAGATTTATTAAAAAGGACGTTAGCGGAAATAACATCAGGACGGTTATGCTACTCTAAAACAATAATTAAAGATAATCCTCAAATCAAAGTTTCATAGCTTCAAAAAGAAAAGTAAAATCCGAGAAAAACATTATAGTTCTAAATAAAAGAAATATCCCAAATCATATCATAACATAAATCCAAATACTACGAGACATGCAAGTCTCCCGTTAAAACTCAACTAAAAACTAAATGTCCTTGAAACTTAGCCAAAAGTAGGACTGTCTATAGTCTGCATAGAACTCATCTACCACGAAAACTATCAAAAGCTTATTCTCACTACAAACCCTCACTCTGCTAGCCCAAGCAGTCACAAGCCTAGCAGTCATTTCCATCTGCAAGGATCTATTAAATAATTCCACAGTCAGTGGGGAGTAACTAGCAGTTCTCCCAGAACGAAAGCAATCAAAGCACGATTCAGAAATAGATTAATAAGAAAGGAAATCATACAATCATTATAACAATAACATGCATCAAAAAACTGTAAAGCTCATAGGTAATACAAGTGATCATCAACAATAAGTAAACAAGATATAGTGAGTGAATAAATTCTAGAATACATAAATAATAATCAAGAATACAACAAGTTATTGAGTCAGAAACCGAACGCCAGTGAATCGCAATTCACTTCCTAAGGTTTGTCAGATCGCAATCTCCAGGTCAGTCTATGGGCTTACGTTCCCCACTGCCTGTGTCTAAGAATGGCCAAACTCCCGATGCAGGGTAGAACACGCAGAACTCCCTGACCTCTCGGACGACAACAATTAACCCAGGTGTACCCCTAGTTCGCAAACCAGGTGGTTGACGTGTTCTTCACCGGGGACTACATCTATCCCACCGGATATTCTTATCTCAAAATAAAATCATGCATATTATCTAAGTATCATTCATCTTAAAATATTCATCAAAAAGGGATGTCACCCGGTCTTATACCCATAATTCATCAAAACCACTCCTCATAATTCCTCAAAAATAATAACTTACAAACTTTCAACAAATGTCTCCCACAATAAACACTTGAACATTTCTAAACATCAACAATGATAATAAACTAGTTTTTACAGCACCAACAATTCAATCAAACATACATCACCAATTAACTCCAAAACTTATTCATTAAAAGAGTAGTAACAAATAATCATTTTCTTTCATAAATCAAACATAAACATAAGGATACCCAATAATACTTACTACAACCTACTGAACATCAGCAACCAAGAACATAATAGATTAAAAATTATTTCTGATTTAAAAGCTCTTAAATAATTTAAAAGAGTGTTCTCAATTTCACAACAAAAACCCAATAATAATTATTAAACTAATAATTTCGAGCAGAAAAATCACATAAAAATTATCATACGACCCTAATGGATCTACTGACATGGTAAAATTTTTATTTATAATTTTAGGACTCTAAAAGTATTTTTAAACATTAATATACAGATTACTCAATAAAACCAATATAATAATTAAAAATAAAAATAAACGCCAAAAAATTACGAAAAATTTACATAACATGCATAAACCCACGGAAATACATAATATACAAAGAAATTGCAGAAATAATTTTCATGATTTACATACTGACAGAAACGAAATTGCAAAAACAGATATATCAATTAAATAAACCGGTAAACAGTAGGCAAAAATTATTCTAAGGCATGGAATACATACAAAACATATAACATGATCCAATAAAAATAATTTCAGCAATTTTAACATTCGTTTAATAATTATTATGCAAAGAAGCCAAAAACGCACAAAACACCAATTAAATCAAATAAATACTAAAAATTAGACGAAAATTATTTTTATTTATGAAGTATTCACACAGCATGCATCAAGTATATTCATGTCAAATTTCGTCAATAATCTCATTCAAAAAGTATTTTAAATAATTCCTAGCGTACTAATCTAATACGGAATAATACTCTAATCACTATGGTTCTAAGACAACTACTAGTTACCTGGATCGTCGGAGGCGAGCTGAATACTACTGGAAAATCCCGTTATAGGCGTGTACCCTTCTCCTTCTTCAATCCCCAAGCACCACGTACAAGAAAGAAGCAAGTAGAACAAGTCACGAACAATTAACGAAGAGTAGAAATGAAAAGAAAATTTGAGAGAATGAAGAAGATGATGGTGGCCGAAAATCTTGAAGTATGGCAGCAAAGGAGTTCTGATTTTTAATCAGAATTTCAAGTGATTAGAGGTTGAAGTAAAGGGTTTCATTAAGGAGAAATGATTAGGGGGTTATGGGGGTTACAAAACTACAAAGGGTCACAAAAGAAAATAAAAAGAAATGAAAGAAGAGAAGCTCTTCTTCTCCTTCTCCTTGGCCGGCTGTCCAATCCCAAGACCACCAAAAATATTTCGGCCCAAATCAACAAGGATCCATGTAACAAAAGTCCGCCACGCGATAAATCGTTAACTTCCTAAATCGCGCCTAAACTTTGAAAATACTTAATAATGAAAATAATTCTAATAAATTATATTATAAATATAAATATAATAAACACATTAACACGCCATAAAAATAAAAATAATAATTCGGCTCCCAAAATTATAAAATAAAAATCATTAATTTAGAGAAAATAATAGTTTTAGAGAAAACTTTTGCGAAAACTAGGAGCAAAATTATGGGTTGTTACAAATTTCATTCACTTCACAACAAAATTATACCAAAAATTACAGTATATCACTAACATTGAACAAAAAATAAGAAATTAGAAATCAACACAAATTTGAAAAAATGCCCTTGAAACAATATTTTTCCACCGTTCAGGCCTAAATTCTTCTCCGATTTACCAAATTTCACCACACCAGCAGAAACGATATCATCGCAATCCAGCAAAAGATGAAGCTAAAGATTAATTTCTGAAAAATAATAAACAAACTCCTGTCATAATTCAACAAAAAATTTCAGTTCATAAAAATAATATAAAAAAAACCTCATATTTCCAGTTCATAAAAGAAAGAAATAAAATTATATCATAACAAAAAAAAACGTATTTTTGTTTCTGAATAATTCAACAACAAATCTTCAGATGAATCTTTCACTTACAGATTAATTCCCTTTTCGTGGCCTGAATTTAAGCCATTCATTCTTCCTTCGTCAAGATCGACCATGGAGGCGAGAAAATTGGATCAACAAACTTCCTTCTTCCTCTGATCTACAACAGTACTTTGAGAGAGAAACTTAGATTTCACACATTAAACTTAGATTTCACAAACTTTCCAACGGCAAGAGACGGATGTTACGAGATTTAATGATGCCGGCGAGAAAGCTCGAATTACCATATCTAATGATGTTAACGAACTTTGATTTCGCAGACCATCTTTTCATTATTCAATGGCAGAATTTGTTTTAGAGGTTTAATTGGGAGAGGTGAGAGATGGATCTTTCGGTGAGAGGGAGGTAGGAGAGGGAGATGAGTCGGCGGGTGAGGCTGTGTGTGTGGGTGAGAGAGAGCGAATGAGAGAATGAGATTTTAGGGTTATGCTCGAAAGATAAAAGGAACTTAAAACCATCTGCGTCGCACGTAAGGGTCCATCCGATGCAAATCCATGGATCCAATAAGCCCATAATTATCTGCGTCGAATATAATGGCCCATCCGACGCAAATCCAAGGATCCAAAAGTCTTTGGCATAAAACATTTGCGTCGCATGCTGACCTTCATCCGACGCAAATTGTTCTCTTATTTATTTGCGGTGACGATTTGCGTCGCACGCTGACTTTCATCCGACGCAAATGCTTTGTGCTTGACCATTTGCGTCAGTTTGTCTCATGTTCGACGTAAATAACGCGACGCAAATCAACGTTTTTCTACTAGTGTATCTTTATAAAAATACAATCTTTTCCTTAAAAAGATTTTCCTTAAAATCAGAATTTATCTTAAATAAAACGGTTACCTAGAATCTAGGCATAAATTACTCAACATACATATTAAACCGTTGTAATGCTTCACCGTAGGTCTAGTTCCTTTTAATAGTTAGTTTCTTTAACTTATTAGTTAAGCGCCAGTTCGTCTATTCCTTACAAAGGAACAAACAATCATTCTCATTCTAAATTGCCACAATTCCTTACCATTCTTACTCGTTCCTTTACATTGGAACTAGAAACAAAAAGCCTCTCTTTAGTCTTCTTGCTCCAATGCTGCTCCAGTACCAAATCTTTGAACATCTTCACTTAGTCTTCAAAATCCAAACGTGATTTCTTCTTTGACTTAGTATTCTCTTTGTTCCTTTCATTGATACCTTGAAATTCATTCACTTAAACAACTTGTTAGTTCTATACTTAGTTTGCATCTTTGTTCCTTTGTCATCATCAAAGCCAGGGTTCAACAATTTTCATCACCATCTCTGAGCCACTCAACTTTAGCCTTCTGACTTAGGAATTCCATGTAAGCCTGATGTTTCTCTTTATACTCTTGCACTGCTTTCAGTTCCATCTCAGCCAATGCATAATCACCAGGGTGTAAATGCATTTGTTTCTGTGTCTCTATCATGTGTTGTTGTGCTTTGATTTCAGCTGCATGAAAATCTGAAAATCCTTGTTTATTCAGCTCTCTTAGGGCCATTTTAACTGCTTTGAATCTTCTCACAACTCTAAACATTTTAGAGCCTGTCACTGGTATTGCCCAAGCTTGTCTAACCACTTCTATTAATTAAGGGGCATCTCTCCATATAGTAAAATACCTGAAAGACTTTTTACCTCCATTTTCACAAGGAAATACAGTGAGCACAGTAGGAGTGTGGTAAAATTCACCCTCACAGTGAAAATTTACCTCAGCAGAACCAAACTCATCTTGCCATACTTGGTTTACTAATATTCTATCTATTTTTGAAAATACTCTAGAAGCACCCTCTTGTTCATTGTTCCAGGTAAAAAAATTACCCGAACTTTTGATATCAGTCACACCACAGTCAATCATACATTCCCTCATATAAGCTATTTCTGCTTCTCTCACCATTGATCCTATTCTCTCATCTGTGTGCATAACACAGTTAAAATCACCACATAACATCCTAGGTTGTTGAGTGTTCAATTTCTTCAAATCCTCCTACAATTCAACTCTCCTTCTTCTCTCATTATATGCATAAACAAATGTACAAAAAATGCCAGTTACACCACTCATAGGCTGTATGAAACAGTGCAATAATTGACTTGTACCTTGTATAATATTTACTGCAAAACTCCCTGGTTTCCAGGCAATGGCAATTCTACCATGCTCGTCAAAACTTGAATTTGATGAGAAGCACCAACCTGAGAATACTCTCTGGTAAAGTCCACCAAGATTAGGTGGCTTCACCTTTGTTTCCAAGAGGCAAACAATACCAAAAGCAAATATGTGAATAAATTCTTTCACATTATTTTGCTTTCTAATACTATTTACCCCTCGGACATTCCAATATAAGAGCATATCCATTCTGAATAGGGAAAGTTCCCTTCCCCTACACAATTTCTATCTCATCCTCAACGGGTTCACCTTCTACTGCTACCTCTTCATAATCTTTTTGCAAAAAAGTTTGAAAGGAATTCTCAATTGTTGTAGTTTTAGAACTACCAACTCGGACTCTTATAGGCTTTAATGCCTTTTGAAATCCATCAGGATCTACATCAGGTTCTGCAATCTTCATGACTTCACCCTCAGTTATAGCTGCTGCTTCTTTTAGTACTTTATCATTCTGAGTTTCAGGAATTATAACATCCTTGTCTGACTGTTTAGGTTTCCAGACTTGCTTCATCTTCTTCACTCTACACACCTTAGCTTCAGGTCCAATGTATGTTACCACAGTTGGAGCACTTGGTTGGCTTCCATTCAAACTCTACATCAACCCTTACTTTCTCTCCATATTCATTAAGAAAGTGAATATGATCAGGAAATTCTTGCTCCATCTTCATCTCTACTAAGATTCTTGCAAATTGCAATTTATCTCTATTTCTTGTGGCATCATCTCTTTTAATAGGATCACCTAATTGTGATACTATCTTGTGTAATGATTGCTCTCCCCAATACTTCAAAGGTAACTGTAATTGCACCCAAACAGGAATAGTCTTCACATCCTCCTTAGCAAAATCCACATCAGGTGACCATGGTTTCATGATTAGAGGCTTCTTGTCAAAGAAGTAATACCCATTCAGTACCTTATCCCGTGAATTCATGGCCTGAAATCTCACTAAATATACACCTCTTTTAATCATTGCTACCTTATCAACCTTAAATGACCTCCAAACTCTCCTGAAATAACCTTTCATTACTTGTACAAGAGGATTTCACCCTAGTACATAGCAAATGATGGATGAATTCCAGAAGTTTATTTCATCCTGAACATCTTCTACACCAATCCTCACTAGTTCTATACTCTCCTTACTATTCCTCATTTCATCATGCATAGATGGAGCAGATTCAAGTTCATCACCCAAGTGTTCGACATTTTGCTCAACAGAACTACCAGCATTCAAAGGTTGAACTAAGGACTGGAATAGAACGCATACCTTCATCATCACCTTTCTGTTGAGATTTTCGAGCTACGCTCCGATGAATGGATTGTAACCACTCATTAAATGTGTGCCTGATTTTCGATTGTTGTTTCAACTACTGAATGGATGATTTTGGCGTATGAACTTCACCAATTCCTAAGCCAATATCTAATGCCTCCACTCCTAGAATTTCATCCATTGATCTTGTTCTCAGAGCTTGGGAATCCGATAATGGACCCTTAGCTTTCTCCTTTTGCTTACCAGTATTTCCACCTTGAGATTTTCCTGCTGCCTTCCTTGCCATGTCGACGATGCACGTATTGCTATCATGCACTGAGAAAAACTTGGAAGAAAAGTTTCAAGGTTTTTTTATGCTGCTTTTCTAAGGTGTTTGAAAAACTAACTTGGTTAAGGCATATTAATTCGGATTTTGGAGGATAGCAATTTAATTTGCATATTCTCACCTTTTTGTTGGGTCATTACATGTCTTGTTAATAGGAAATACACGGCAAGATATGTTGCCTATTAATGTTTTGATGATGGCATGTAAATTAAACCTATAACTAATGGTTTTAAATTTATGTGAAAGTTAATAGTTTATGAGTTGGAACTTAGTCGATCAAGAGGAGAGGTTTGCATTAGAGTTCCTAGAGTGGAACTGGCACCTAGAGTTCCGGAGAAGGAATAAATTAAATCTTGGTTTTATATTCATCACAAGCTAAAGTCCTTAAGTGATAAAGAGAACCATTCCAAGTTTGTATAAGGAATAATTACTGAGCTCCAAGGTTGGAACTTTGCTTGCAGCGATTGAGTTAGATTTTTACGAAGAGAAGACATGAAGACTAAAAATATGAGTTTATTTTTAGAATTGATCTGAATGTTTCAAATGTTTTGTCTGTATTAAGGAACATGAGGAACTGATAAGTTTCTAGTATCTATTAAACGTGCTAAATACTAGAGCTATTTTATTTCAGAGTTGTATTTTGGATAAAAAGGGTTGAGTGAACTTAGAGTTAGAGCTCGTGTATTAAGATAGGTTAGAAGCACCGTGATTGTGGGAATCACAATGGGGTTACTCGAGTTCGTTGAGGAACTTGAGTGTTTGAGCATATAATAGGTTTAACTAGGTGTTCCCCCAATTATAATGAAGAGTTGAAAATTTCATAGTGGGTCGAGGTATTTCTTTTTATATTGGGACAAGAAGTTTCCTCGCAAAAAACCTCTACTGTACATTTGTGTTCCTTGTTCCTTATTGTTTTAATTTCCACAAAAAGTAGCACCTAGTTTTGATTACTAGTTCCTAGCTACTATAATTCACCTCCCCCTCTTGTAGTGTCCCATAGGAATACCAATATATTTTGTGTTACTTGGATTGTTGCCCCCATCTCTTAGAAACAACTTTTTGATCGATGTTGAGGCTGATTACAAGTCAATGGCTAGCTACTACTACTTCTTGTGGATTGAATGGGTGAAAATCACCTTTGCTTTCTTTAAGGATCAAGCGTGAACATTCATTTTGTGATAATCAGGCTGCAATTCATATTGTTGCTAGTCCTGTATTTCATGAGCGGACTAAGTATATTGAAGGTCATTGTTATTTTTTTCATGATGAGTGCATGACTTCTATTCTCTAGGGATGAGCCTTTCGAGAATAGCCTGCTCTGATACCACTTGTTGGAACTCAAGGTGACACTCAAGAAGGGAGGGGTTGAATTAAGTGGCTAAAACTAATCGATTTTCGCAAAAACACTCTTATGGCACAGTGCCGTGCACTGTGTTTTTCACTCGTAAATTCTCCAATTGATGTTTTTGCTCGAACGAAATTATATCAAACAATAAAACAATGAAATCAAATAATAAGACACAGGAATTTAATGTGGTTCAATCTCACTTCTGAGATCTACGTCCACACAAACTACTCTTTTATTATTTGAATCGTAAAATACCAAACCCTTGATACAATTCGATTCTCCCACTACTAACTCTAGTAGTGCTCCCCAACACTTAACCCTAAGTGTTGCTACTCTCTATAAGATGAAAAATTACAGAAAGTATGATTCCTCAAAAGCGTGCTTCTTATTCAAGCAAATAGAGGATCGTTACAAACTTTGTTTTTAGAGACCTTAACCTACTAGAACTCTGTGCCGTACACTGTGCTGTGGGAGGTCGTTTTCAGCTCTCAAAATCTTAATCTCACAAATCTGAAAACGTGTGATAGTATACTGATTTTTATCCCTTATATAACTATATCAACTGAATAAGAATTATTCTCCAAGAAATAATTATCTTCTTGAATAATTTTTATTCCTAAAATAAAGGGATAGAATTCTTTTCCTTTTCAAAATCCAATTTTATCTTTTATAAAAAACTGATTTCCTTTACTCCTTGTAAGATAAGGATTACTCCATATCTTATCCCAATTTTATTCATATCAGTTTTTTATCCAAAATCTTTATCAAAATCTTTTCTTTAAAAACCAGATTTTCTTTTCATAAACACTTTCCTTTTTTCCGAAAATCTTCAACTACGTTTTCTTTATCTTTTTTCGAAAACAAAACTTTTATCTTTTTCAAAACCTTATTTTTCGAAAATAAAAATTCTTTTTCTTTTTAAAACTATTTTTCGAAAATAAAAATCTTTTTCTTTTCAAAACTTATTTTCGAAAATAAAAATATTTCTTCTTTCTAAAACTGATTTTCGAAATCCTTGTTTTAACAAAACTCTCCCTTCTTTTTCTTTAAACCGTATAAACATGAAATTACTATAATCACCTATTTTCTTAACTCTAATAAAATAGTTAATCATCCTAATTTCATATTTCTAATTTTAGCACAAAGTTCTAATATGTTAATTACATTGCATACACATGAATTCAATATAACTTGACCTAAGCTTCCTTGTCTTCAATCATCCAATATTGATAGCTTGATCACTGTTACAAATATTCATGTTATATCATAGCATAGGTTGTTTATCATCATCAAAATATTCAAAGTTCAAAACACAACACCTTCTTTTATTAATTTTTTTACTTATTCTTTATTTTAGGTTTTTAAAATTAAACATGATGAACGTTAAAATGACGGTTTTTTCACCAGGTACCCCTGAGGTTTGACGAAATGCACCAGGTACCCTCGTTGTTTAAAAAATGCACCAGATGCCCTTGTCATTTGCATAAAATGCACCAAATACCCTTAATGAATAACGGTGTTAAGTTTCCGTTAGCTTTTAGGGTTAATTAACCCTCTAACCCTAATTAAACCCTAACTATCCCTAATTAAACCCTAATTAGCTTCAAACCCTAACCTAACCTTAACCCCCTAACTTCAAACCCTAACCCCACCACCACCACTCAACCAAGACCACCCAACCACCACCACCACCTCCTCTCCCCCTCCCCCTCCACCACCCCCCACCCCCTGCAACCCCCCTCCCCGTCGATTTCCCCACCCCCACCCCCCACCCCCACCATCCCCAAGAACCCCCCTCCCTCACCCCCACCCCACCCTCCCCGCCCCCTCCCTCCCTCACCCCCTCGCACCCCACCGTCGACCCTCCCGCAGCCCCCCCCCTCCCCCTCACCCCTCGCAGCCTCACCGTCGACCCTCCCGCAGCCCCCTCCCCTCCCTCACCCTCGCAGCCTACCCTCGACCCTCCCGACCCCTCGTCCCCTCCCTCACCCCCTCGGAGCCCACCGTTGACCCTCCCTGCAGCGCTCCTCTCCCCCATCCCTCTCGAATCCCCCTCCCTCCCCCCACCTGCCGAATCCCCCCACCTCTACCCCCCACCCCCGTCGATTCCCGCCCCCCAATTCTCATTCCGAGCTTTGTTTTTTTAATTTTGCTTAAATGATTTGCGTAACTTCCATTCTTTGGATTATAATGAAACTTGAAATGGAGTTGTTCTTTGGTCGCTTTAGTGGATTGGACAGGGTGGGGGAGGGTGGGGAAGAAGCTCGGGAGGGTCGAGGGGGGCGGGGAGTTGCGGGGAGGGTAGGGGAGGGGAGTTGCTGGGAGGGTCAACGGGGAGGGGGTCGACAAGGGAGGGGCCGCCGGCAGGGGTAGGGGAGGAGAGGGGACTGCCGGGGGTGGGGGAGGAGCTTGGGGCGGGGGGGGAGGGGTTAGGGGGGTTAGTATTAGGGTTTAGGTTTTAGGGTTAGGGTTTAGGTTTAGGGTTTAGGGTTGGGGTTTAGGGGTTTAGGAGTTTAGGGGTTATGGTTAGGGTTAATAATGGCAAAATAGTAAATAAAGCTAACGGAAACTTAACACCGTTATTCATTAAGGGTATTTGGTGCATTTTATGCAAATGACAAGGGCATCTGGTGCATTTTTGAAACAACGAGGGTACCTGGTGCATTTCGTGAAACCTCAGGGGTACCTGGTGAAAAAACCGTTAAAAAAATGTTAAGTGAATTTATTTAGGATTTCTTATGTTGTATTAACATAGTCTTTTATGATAAATAAATGATTTCACTTTGTTAATTGATTAAATTTTACGTTTTGATGTAATACTTGATTGTGTTTGTGAATTGATTGATAAGATATTTGATTGATCGTAATATTCCTTTTTATTTTGTTTTAGCATAAATGTATTAAATCTTATAGTCAATGTTTTTTTTTTTTGGCTCAATGATACCTTGATTGCCTTCAACATTTAAGTTAATTTTTTGATGCTATATTTGAATTTGACTTTGTTTTTCCCCTTTTTTTGGTAGTTGTTAATTTACTAATCGGCAGTTAAGTAAATTTATAGGGGGACATCATACCATAACTCCCTTCTTCTCTTATATAATAGAGATTCAGTTTGAATAAGTTAAAGTGAAGAGTATATAAAATTGGGCCAGAATTATCGAGCTTAACTCTCATAATCCAATTCTCAATCTTTGTTTAGAGATGGGACAAAGTTATTAATCGATCTAGCTTGTTTATATTAACTTTATGACGGGCCAAAATTTATTCAATTTTTTTTCCTTATGGGTTATTCATCTTCTTATGATCCCAATTAGCAAATCATTGACGCGAATTTTAATGGTATTTCATTTTGCGGTGGGGGAATGTGGTGGGCCCAGGATATTAATGGATTTGATCTGATTCATCGACATTGAAGATTAAGGTGCAAGTTGCTTTTAATAGGACCCCCTATGCTTCATTAAAGTGAAGAAATTTTAGTCCCTCTTGAATTTTCTCTACAATAAATAAATATTCTATTCGTAACAACTTTGATAGATCTCCGATTTATTATTTAGGACTTAGGAGACACTCTTTCTAGCCGTAGGCCCGCCATTTATGTTCCTCATTAGTGGTAAGTTTATTTAAATTAGGGAAACAAAAATTAAGATAGAATTGAGGAGCTATAAATTAAGTAAAAAAACTAATATGGACCCGGTGCACACTAACTTAGTGTGCACCTTATCCATCTCACGTGAGTTTTAATGATTACAACTTTCCGTTTTTGCCGCGTTCAGTCTTCCTCTATTTTCTCTCTCCTGATAACTTCTCTCTCCTCTGATAACTTCACTCTCCTGATAGTGTATTTTTGAAAAAAAATAGTGTATTTTGAAATGATATAGTGTACTTTAAAATGATATAATGTATTTTAAAATGATAGTGTTTTGCTGAGTTTTTTGGCATGATAGTGTTGCATGTTATAGTGTATATTGACATGATATAGTGTATTTTGAAATGATATAGTGTATTTTAAAATGATAGTGTTTTGCTGAGTTTTTTGGCATGATAGTGTTGCATGTTATAGTCTATTTTGAAATGATATAGTGTACTTTAAAATGATATAGTGTATTTTAAAATGATAGTGTTTTGCTGAGTTTTTTGGCATGATAGTGTTGCATGTTATAGTGTATATTGACATGATATAGTGTATTTTGAAATGATATAGTGTATTTTGACATGATAGTGTTTTGCTGTAGAGTTGCATGATATAGTGTGTTTTGACATGATATAGTGTATTTTAAAATGTTATAGTGTAGTTTATTTGTATATTACACAAAATTATCATAATCGATCGTTATAGTGTTTGACATGATAGTGTATTTTGACATGATATAGTGTATTTTAAAATGATATAGTGTATGTTTGTTCAGAACAACTGTTTTTGTTAAAATTTTAGGGCGAGAGAATATTATTGAAGAGAGAGAAAATCGCGCGGATTTTGGAAAGCGGGAGTGACTAGTTTGTAGTGGGGCACGTGTCTAGGCCTAGTCCACACTATTTTTAATGTGAACCGGGTCCACGCAAGACGGATTGTAAATTAAGATAGAATGATTGAATGAACCTAAAAAATTCATTTTTCCTAATCATTTTTTATGTTTATTTTAAGAATGGATAATACAATATTACATCTTTTTTTAATCAATTTAGTTAGACTTGCAGGCTTGACAATGCATAATTTTAAGCATTAATATCTTTAGTTATGAACAATATAAAAGCATACATTTAGTTGATATTTTGAAATAAATGTTGAAAATGAATATAACAAAATCCTATATCAATATGTTTTTTCCTTATGTATAAATCACAAATTGTGATTAAAGTAGAGTGTAAATAATGACAAAGTACAAAATCTATAGATTAATAAAAATTACATTTTTGTCGTGTATCTATAATTCTGTTATTTGTCTTAGAAAAAACTAAATTGAAAAACAAAAAAAATTAACAAATAAGCACTTTTCTTTTTTCGTTTTCAGATTTAATCTTAATCATTACCTCTTACTTTAAGCTTACTCCCCTAAAAAGAGTAGCCAAATCTAGTCTCTCCCGACGTATTTGCCTTGGATTCATTCTATTGCTATTTTACTTATTTGTTGTCACTTTCCCGATTGGAGTAATCTTATTCTACACATAATCTAAATATGTCGCTTTCCATGAAAGTCATATGCTTTGAAGATTTTTGCAATAATTATACCGAAATTTAATTGACAACGCCAAATATAATCCGCCTGTACTCGTTACAAAGTTTCGCTGTTAATTAGGTCTCGTTCTTTTGTACTGAGATGATCTGAACTGAAACATACTGAAATAATAATAATAATAATAATAATAATAATAATAATAATAATAATAATAATAATAATAATAATAATAATAATAATAATAATTAAAAATAATGATAATAATAATAATAATGATAATAATTAATATTAATGATAAGAACATTAAAAATAATTAAAAAATATATAATTATTATAATGATAAAAATTAATATTATATAATAATAACATTAAAAATAAAAATAAAAAAATATAATAATAATAATAATAATAATAATAATAATTATATTAATATTAATAATTATTAAAATAATAATTAAAAATAATACATAAAATGATACTAATAATTTGTATTAATAGTAATAATTATTAAAATAATAATAAATATTAATAATAATTTATAACAACAATAATTAATAATAACCAAAAATAATAATAATAATTAATATTATTAATTATTATAATAATAATTAATAATAAAAATATTAATAATAATTATTATTATTAATTGATAACAATAATAATTAATATTAGTATTAATTAACAATAATTATTAATATTAATAATAACAATAATTAATAATATAATTAAATAATAATAATAATTAGTATAATAATAATAATTAGTATAATAATAATAAGAATTAATATTAATATTAATTGTTATTATAATAATAATTATTACTAATTAATAATATTATAATAATAATACAAATTATAATAATAATAATAATAATAATAATAACAACAACAACAACAACAACTGAACTGAACTGAAAATAACTCCAAAAGAACATGGTCTTACTCTCATTGTTTTCCCCCACTTCTCTCTCTTTCAATCCTCGTTTTATTTTTCAATTTAATTTTTTCTTTACAGTCAGATCAATTAAATTTAGTTATCCACCAAGCTAAGCTTGGCCTAAATTGGTTTGGATTGTGTAAGGTTGGGGGTTCAATTCCTACTAGGCCACTTTGAGGATAAGGATTTCCCTTACCCTCCTCTCTACTCTTAGAGTGTCTAGCCTATAACTTGGGTTGGGTTAACCTAGAGGTGTCAAAAACTGGGCCGACCCACGGGTGAACCCGCATGCGACCCAGACCCAACCTGTTCCGAGCCGAGAGTGGTCGGTTGCAAAGCCGACCCATTCCGACCCGGTGTTCACCCGTGCCCGCTTTAACCCGTGGAATTAGTAACCCAACCTGAGTTTGGCCGACCCAGCTTGTACCCGTACCCGTTGCACCCGTGAATAACGACCCGCACTCCAACCCGTTTCCGACCCAAAATGACCCGCACCCAACTTCACCCGCCAATGACCCAGCTTAAACCCACCCAGATTATCACCCAACCCAGCTTATCACCCAACCCGATTACCACCCAACCCGGGCCAGGACCCAACCCAGCTATCACCGACCCGGGTTCGACCCAACTCGGCTATCACCGACCCGGGCCAGTGACCCAACCCGCCTATCACCGACCCGGTTGTGACCCAACCCGCCTATCACCGACCCGTTCGACCCAACCCCGTTAGCACCCGACCCAACTAAACCCGACTCAATGCCATTCCGACCCAACACCATTTATTTGTTTTTGGGGTGCAAGACCGAAGACGTATAAGATTACCATTTATTTCAAGTTTTATCTTTCTTTTATTTTTTTCAAAAATCGATGGAACACATTTTTTTGATTTTTTTCGACAAGTACATTAATATTTGGAGTAGTTCTCGATTAGGCGGAGGCCGGAGATGAAACACATAGTTTCTGTTGTTAGACATGCATTTAAGCCATGACTTCCGTACACCATAGGGCATAATCCATAAGGTATCTTAATTCTTAACCTCCAACTTTTTCTTAATTTATGTAAATAGTTGAATTGAATTAATCATTATGTACATTTTCAAACCCATTTATATTTGGAACGTGTTAGAACGTGTTTGAACAAGTGTGTTTGAACGTGTTCATTATGTACATTTTCAGCCCATTTTCAGCCCATTTATATTATCCATAAGACTTACTTAATGTTTAAACGTGTTCGGTCCTTGTTACTTAATGTTTTAATGTCTAATAAAGAAATAGTGAAGACGTCTCTCTCTAACGATCAAACATTTGTTTTACTTAGTATTTAATAAATATTAGAAATAAAATAAATAAAATCGAGACTTAAAGTATTAAATAAAAAAAATATATGAAATTAAAATTGAACAAAAACCGCCATTAATCATTCCAAGCTTCCAACATCTTTACAAAATCAGCAACCCTAATATAAAAGGGGAAACATCCATTACATCCAACAAGTTAGATTATCATTACTAATAAGCAAAAAAATTACATAATGATCATCATTTACATGGCCCAACAAAGCAGCAAAAAGTTAGTACAAAAAATTCCAATATCCTACCAAGGCAACCACTAATACTCCCCTTCAATTCCAAAAAATTTCAAAAAGTTAGTACAAAAAGTTGGTATCTCATGACCTTCATCAATTTTGCACTTGATGTACCCGAAATTATAAACTCAAAAATTTCTAAATAAAAGAATATTAAAAATAAATACCAAAGACAGATTTTTGAGAGAAATAAGGCAAAGAAAAAGAATAAAATATCTAAAACATTTGGTATAAAAAAATAGCTCTCGTGTACAAATTTCACCTCATCATCGAGCACTCGACTCTAATTGACAAGACAACTTAACACGACAAGAAAGCCAAACAAAGAGACACAAGCATCATCAATACCAACCAAGTATGTATCATGTTCAATTAAGGCAAAGAACAGAAATGAGAGATGCATTGTGACACTAAGGGCAAAACAAGTGTGTAAAGTTAAATGTTGGCAAAAAAAGTCGCTAACAACCATAGGGCAAAGGTGGAAGACAAGAGAAAGAACAACTACGGCTCTCGGGTACAAATTTCACCTCATCATCGAGCACTCGACTCTAATTGACAACATAACTTAACACAACAAGAAAGCCAAAGAAAGTGACACAAGCATCAACAATACCAA
This sequence comes from Beta corolliflora, assembly GCA_947648045.1. Lineage (NCBI taxonomy): Eukaryota > Viridiplantae > Streptophyta > Magnoliopsida > Caryophyllales > Amaranthaceae > Beta > Beta corolliflora. The sequence goes on from CANSZD010000435.1 coordinate 1,152,741, forward strand.
CCAAGTATGTATCATGTTCAATGAAGGCAAAGCAACAAAAATTAAGAGATGCATTGTGACACTAAGGGCAAAACAAGTGTGTAAAGTTAAATGTAGGCAAAAAAAGTCGCTAACAACCATAGGGCAAAGGTGGAAGACAAGGGAAAGAACAACTACAGCTCTCAGGTACAAATTTCACCTCATCATCGAGCACTCGACCCTAAACAGAAACCCTAAACACAAACCCTAAACAATCAAACCCTAAACAGTCAAGCCCTAAATAGTCAAGCCCTAAATAGTAAAGCCCTAAACCCTAGTCAAGGCCTATATAGTCAAGCCCTAAAGGCTAAACAAAGCTCAAAAGACTGTCCAATATAAACAAGAACCCGAGAAAAAAAGCCCAAAACTTGCACCCCGAAAAAAGCCCAAAACTTGCACCCGTAAAAACAGAACATACATGAACCGATGAACGGAACTTATGAACCCGCAAGTAGAACACAAACCCTAGATCATTTTATTATTTAACATAAATAAATTTTATTAATTTTATTATTCAATTTAAGTAAAAGTGTAAAATCCGAGGCTAGATTCTAGAACACAAACCCTAGATGATTTTATTATTCGATCTCACATTTTCCGTACATAAATAAAAGGCAAAATAATACAAAAAAAGATAGAAAAAAATCACTATGAAGAACTCGAACTTGAAAAACAGTAGCAAACATGGCAAAAGATCCCAAAATAATCTAGATCCGGACACAAAAAAAAACAAGTAAAGTTCAAAAAAAAAGTATAGATATCGGATCTCACGTAGTAACATACTCACATTCATAATTTCACATTAAATTATAATTATGATTTATGAAGTTCCAGTGTCCGATTTTAAGGCAAAATAAAAGGCAAACATGGCTTTCTAACATACAAAGGCAAATTCGAGATCTCACATTTTCCGTATATAAATAAAAGGCAAAATAATACAAAAAAAGATACAAAAAAATCACTATGAACAATTGAACTTGAAAAACAAAAGAGCAAACATGGCAAAAGATCACAAAATAATCTAGTTCTCGGACACAAAAAAAACTTAAAAACATACAAAAAGTAAAATAGTAAAAACCGAACTTTACCGAAATAGCAAACATGGAAAAAAAAATCTCACAATCTAGATCTCACATATTCCGTAAAAAATCGAAATAGCAAACATGGAAAAATAATCCCAAAATAATCTAGATCTCGGACAAAAAAAAACAAGTAAAGGTAAAAAAAAATATAGATCTCAAACAAATGTCACATGATATTCAAAAAATAGTATAGATATCGGATCTCACATAAAAAAACTTTAAAACATAGCCACATACTCACAATCTCACATATTCCATATAAAAATAAAAAGTAAAATAATACAAAAAAAAGATACAAAAATAAATCACTACGAAGAACTGAAGTTGAAAAAAAAGTAAGAAACATGGAAAAAAGATCCCAAAATAATCTAGATCTGGACAAAAACAACAAGTAAAGTTAAAAAAAAGTATAGATCTCAAACACATGTCACATGATATTCGAAAATAGTATAGATATCGGATCCGTAACATACTCACATTCACAATTTCAAGTAAAATAATAAAAAAATCAAGATCTTCAAAAAAAACAAGTAAAATTAAAAACAAACATCATATTCCAAGAATCACGCAAACCGGACCAAAGATATATTCCCACAATCACATGCAAGGGCGGATCTTCCTAAATCTAAAAAAAAAAAAGGAAAACGAGAACTCTAGGAAAAAGAAAACTTACCTGGTGGTTGCGACATAATTTTTTGAAGAATAAATTTGCGTTTTTTTTTTTTTTTTTGCTTTATTTTGCTTCTTCTTGGACGAAAGCTTTGTTTTTTATGATCTTCACTTCTTAACAGCTTCAAAGAATCGCCCTTAAGTCTTCAACCCTTCCGAGCCGTGTGAAACCCGAATAAGAGAGATTATTACCCCAATCTACAATTTGCAAATAAAGAGTGAAACCGTAATAAGAGAGAGAGGAGAGACCGAGAGAAAAGAAAAGAAAATGAAGAAAATGAGAGATTAGATCTGAATTCTGAGGAAGTGAGGAAGTGAGGAAGTGAGGAAGTGAGAGGATGAGTCATGAGAGAAAAACTCAAAAACCTAATTCAGAGAGAAAAGCCGGAATGAGAGAGAAATGAAGTGAGGAAATGAGCGTGTGACCTAGAAAATTAGGTTTATATACCAAGGGGCATTAGGGGAGGTTTAGGGTTAGATCAAGGGTTGAGATTTATTCATTTATGGTTAGATCAACGGTTGAGGTTTAGGGTTAGATCAAAGGTTGAGATTTAACCATTGTTTGAATGAGTGGGTAAGATTAATTTTTGTAAGTTCATTTAGGGTTTTTAGTAAAGATTTTCGATTTTAGATTTCATTTAGACTAGAGTTCATTTAAATTTCATTTATAGTTCTTTTAGACATTTAGTATTAATTTGTAAATTTGTTTAGTAATACTAATTACTAATTATTAATATTATAAATTAATAAAATTACAAACTTTAGAAATTTAATTACTATTTTTAATTATGAACAAGATCATTAATGTAAAAATAATTATGAATGAGGTTTACTAACTGTTTTAATAATTCCTACTTACTTTAAAAGTTCAATGAATAATGATGTAATTGTATTGATGACGAAAGTTTGTGAAACAATGAAAGTTTAAATTATTAATTGTTAAGTATGAAATGCATTAATGTGTGATTATTTAAGTAATGAAATAGACGGATTTATAGTATGCTTTGATTATTGTTAAAACTGTGTAATAACATCGATGATCAATCGTATGATCATTTGATGGTTTTGACTTTTGATTAATGTCGAAGACAATCAATCTTAATATCTTATGATCAATTTGATTTATGTCGCTAAGCTAACTAACAAACTGTTTAAGTTTAATAGTCTATTGACTCTAATATTATAAGTTTATAATCAATAATCCTTATGGTTGTTACTTGTTACATGTTAGTTGTTACTTGTTACTTGAATACTTATGCAATCATCAATAAGAATAACTAAATAAGTGAATAACTAATAGAGTAATAGGCGATACTTAGGCAATAGGCCAACTTTATGATCATTTGATTTATGTCAACCTTAACAACTTAACTGAACGAAATTCGATCAATGTTTCATCCTCTACTGATACAATGACATGATTATTATTTCATATTGATTATAGACCATGATCTACTTTCATAGCTTCAATATTTCATCTTCATCCTTTAGTGATATAGTGTATGATTATGTATAATCTTACGAACGATCATATGACATATTCGATTAAGTGATTAACATTGATGATTGTTACTTGTTGAGTTGTTCCATGATCGATGAAAAGTCGAACAATTTTATAATTACAAATTAATTAAGATGCTTTCATTAATGTTTTAACGTCAACCTAATTCTTTAATTCTAACTCTTTTTGTTGCTATATAGTAACCGATTCGATTTCGGACAAAAGAGTAAGTAAGTCACTAACTAACAAAATGTTTAAGTTTAATAGTTTATTAACCCTAACACTATAAGTCTATTATCTATAACTCTATAATCAATAATCCTTATGGTCTGTTTGTTGTTAGTCGTTACTTGTTACTTGTTATATGTTAGTTGTTACTTGTTACTTGAATACATATGCAATCATGAATAAGAATAACTAAATAACCTGAATAACTAATGAGCGATACTTACTAGTTACTACTTAGTAACTTAGTCAATAGGCCAATTGCCAATAGCCAATAATGGTGAATGACCCAATAATATAAGTATAATTTATAAGTCTTATTGTAGTAACATTTCAAATTAATAATAATAATATAAGTATCAAACTATTAATGATTCAATGTATTATTAAAAAATTAACAATTACCCAACCACAATTCACAATATCGGTATAATTACGGATTACTATAATATACCACTATAAGTATAAAGTATAATGACTATAATAGTATAATCTATACCACAATATCATAATACGCCACGGAGCCGCCGGTTCGATATTTAGTCGTTCCAAGAACCAAGTCGGCAAGTCCCACCGAGATCCGATTTTTGTCGACCCAACTCGAAATCCGATTTATTCTGACCCAAGTCCCAAGTCATTCCGATAGTCGATTTGTTGAACACTCAATTAATTCTGAAGGTCGATTTATTCTGACGCAATTCATTCCCATATCGATTTCTTCCGACCCAAGTTATTCCGATATCGATTTCTTTCGACCCAAGTAACCCGAAAGCCAATTTCTTCCAACCCAAGTAATTCCGAAAGCCGCATTATTCCTACCCAACTTATTCCGATATCGATTTCTTCCGACCCAAGTAACCCGAAAGCCGATTTCTTCCAACCTTAGTAATTCCGGAAGTCGAATTATTCCGACCAAAGTTATTCCGATATCGATTCCGACCCAAGTAACCCGAAAACCAATTTCTTCCGACCCAAGTCATTCCGAAACCCGATTTCTTCCGACCCAAGTTATTCGATATCGATTTCTTCCGACCCAAGTAACCCGAAAGCCGTTTTCTTCAGACCCAAGTCATTCCGAAACCCGATTTCTTCCGACCCAAGTTATTCCGATATCTATTTCTTCCGACCCAAGTAACCCGAAAGCCGATTTCTTCCGACCCAAGTCATTCGAAACCCGATTTCTTCCGACCCAAGTCATTCCGAAAGCCGATTTCTTCCGACCCAAGTTATTCGAAAGCCGATTTCTTCCGCCCCAAGTCATTCCGAAAGCCGATTTCGACCGACTTCACCTTATTCCATTCCGACCCAAATTCACCCAACCCGGATATCGGCCGACCCGGTCTCACCCGACCCATTTCCGACCCGGCCCGAGATCCTCTCACCCGGTTTCACCCGACCCAAGTTCACCCGACCCACCCAGTTCCGACCCATGACACGGTGTCACCCAGATTATTCCGACCCAAATCATTCCGACCCAGCCTGGGTCAACCCAAACCCAGCCAGTGACCCAGATTGACACCTCTAGGTTAACCTGTGCAAGGTTTCGGTCCAGTGGGGCAATTCATCTTACCAATCCAAAATAAATTTAAAAAATAAATTTTGTTCTACGTCAAACTAGAATAGACCGATAGACCTTCTCGCATAAGCTATATCAAACATCGATCTAAAAGAAGGTTTGCAGAACTGTTAGATCTAAAGTAATCATTAACGTCATGGTTTTGCCATATTAGGTGTTTTATGACTTCAAATTGATAGATGCCTACGCAGAAGGTTGTATATACACAATTTTCCTTTTGTTAATCCAAATTTCCTTTTGTCTACGTATATCAGATATCATTGTTGGAATTTAAGGGAGGATTTAGGAGGGGGTTGGGGAGTGTCTGTTGTAATGGGCATCTAGATGGGTGCCTTATAAAAAAATATTTTAGTTAAGGGTTCTACTCCCAATCCCGCCATCATTTCCATTCTCCTCCTAATAAACATGGATAAAATGACATGTCTCCCAATACAATTTCCATAATTTTTACACCCCAGAAAAGAGACCTAGGCGCCTAGCTACCTATATGAGTGGTTATAGAAATACAAGCTAAGGTCAGAATAAAAAATAGGATTTTTTTGTAAAAAACCACCTTATAAAACATCAAATTTGTAAGAAACCACCTTATATAATTTTTTTTGCAGAAACAAACCTTAAATAGAATTTTTTTGCGAAAACAAACTTATGCCAGTTTCCGATCATTGAATCAACGTTCTGCCATTGACCATGTCATGGATTTTATTGGGTTTAAAAAATCACGTTCCTTGCACATGACATGGTGAATGCCGGAACCTTAGGTCAATAATCGGAATTTACCGGAACCTTGAGTGAATGATCGATAATCGGCATAAGGTTTGTTCTCGCAAAAAAAAATTGTTTAAGGTTTGTTTTCGCAAAAAAAAATTATATAAGGTAGTTTCTCACCAATTTAATGTTTTATAAGGTGGTTTTTGATAAAAAAAAAAATCTTAAAAAATATCTCCTTTTGTCATATATTTGCGGAAAATGACATGATGCAAAAAATATGATATGCTAGGAATTTTTTTAGTTTAGATATATTATGATTTAGTTTCCAAACAGCACTTCAACTATTAGCGTTTTTGTATAGCGATTAGTCTAGGCCTCTAGGGGCATATCTATGAAGGGTACTAAACAAAAACAAAATTCACTTTCCCTTGCGCAAGACTTGTAGAAAAACTAGTTAAAAGAACTTCTCCGCGCCTTTATTTCATAAAGTGAAGCTTGTTTCAGTGGTTACGAATTACGATTCTTCTTCGGTCAAATTCTAAGTTTTTGTTTATATATTTCTTTTTCTCTTCTCATTTTAAACAAATGTTTTTGCGTCCATTTGAAGGTTGAAGCCTTGTTCCTTGTTTTTTTCTTTATGTTTGACACCCATTGTCTTAATTATCTAAAGACTAACTATTTATTTATTTTTATGTCCAACTTTTAGTTGTTAATAACAATCGATCTTTCTGTCATATATTTTTTAAAATTGCTCTATTCGTTTTAAAATAAATACAATAATTTGGTTGTGTACACTTTTTATATACTAAGTTTGACCAAATAAAAAAATTATTATGTAAGATGCTGAACTTGTTGATCTCTATGTATATTTTCAAAGTATCAACTTCTTATACTTTTTAGTAATGGATGAGTATCATGAAATTAATAGCCAAATTTGTGTATTTGAAAGTATAAAAGTCAAAGTGCTAGATATGTTAAAAATATAGATGAAGTATTAAAATACTACAACGAAAGTATATTATAATAGTTGGCATGATGAGTGTAAAGTTTTAGCTTTAATAACATCCAAAAACTTAGCTTCTCATTGTCAACTAGTGAGTGTCCCGGGCGATGCCCCAGGTTGTTACTTTCATAATTTTTTGTCTAGTGAGGAAAAATTAACGCAATGACATGATAAGTAATTGCATGATATTTTGAAAAATAAACCCTTAAAAGTTTGGGGATGAAAGTAATAGCTTAACTTTTTACAAGGAATTGGAGTAAGAGTTTACATGTCTACAATAGTCTCTTGTTTTTTTATATATAATAAGGTTAGGAGACCCTCCGCACGAGGGGAGCTCCAACCTTGTCGTTTACAAGAATTGAGTGAAGAGCAGAATGAGTACAATCATCTATATTAAACTGAGAATCAACTAAATGACCTACGTTAGCGATCCAATCTGCTGTTTTGTTCGCTTCCCGGTAGATATGACGTATAGCCCACGAAGAGTAAGACCGAAGAAGAGTTTGGATATCCTGAATGATATGAGCAATCTGCGATGCCAAAGAGGAGACCAGATACCTTTTACTGAATTGATGACCATAAGATTATCGCCTTCAATTTGGAGGTGTCGAATATTGTTCTCGATAGCTAGGTGAAGCCCTTGTTGGAGAGAGGTTGCCTCGGCAATGAAAACGGAAGAAGATCCAAGGTTGAAAGCTACAGCTTTGTGGAGATGGCCATCAGCATCTCTAATGATAATACCTGCTGCTGCAGAAGTACCACGAACCAAGCCGTCGAAGTTGAGTTTGAAGAAGGAGGTGGGAGGTGGCTCGCAAGCAACGAGGATAGAGGCTTGTTATTATCATAAGGAGGTTAGGAATCTAACTACTTGTATAAATCTTTTAATGAGATTTAATTATAAGACCTTATGATATTTTATTTTGAAATACTAAACAAGTTTGTTGTGTTGGATACATGGTTAAGCATTCACTTTTCATTTCAAAGGTCACATGTTCGATACCTTGTAACTACACAACATTATTTTTTGAATTGAGGGTTTGACTTGAAAATAAAACATTTGCATTAGAGCCTTAGAAGAGAGTGACACGTGATCCACAAACTTTCTTAGGAACACCTTTTAATATATTAGTATAAGGAACTATTGTTCAATTTCTTTATTGCACTCATTATGTTCGTAGATAGTTTGGTTAGGATCTATCAAATTTAATATCCTGAATCTGCCTTTGGGAAAAACTATATATATAAGTGGTAAGTGAATTACCAAGCAAGGTTTGATGTAGTTAGTTAAGGACAAATTGCCTTATAACCTTGATGTCACATGGTTGAATATTGGAATTCTTTCAAAGCGGTGCTTGAAGGTGAGGACTAGGATTCCTTTATCTTCCCCTGCTCCCAAATTTTTTATTAGATAAAAAATGTTCTCATATTTAAGATATATGATTAGCGACTTTTTTCTTACCAACTAAAAAAAATAAGAAAAGTGATAAGTGAATTTTCCACGGGCATCTTTGGAATAGGACTTGTGATAATTTTTATGTCACTATCTTATAAAAGGTCACAGTAAACAATGATTTCTAGTTTTACACATCCCTTTGATGAGATAAGACGAGTGCTAATAGCATGTTTATTGGCAATTACTCCTTCCCTTTGCAATAAATGTCATTTCCGCTTTATTTATAACTTTATTACATCCCCTTTTATAGGCGGGTCATTTACGCCTTTAAGGTTAATTGATTAGCAGATTAAAGTACTTTAAACAATACTTTTTTCTGGAGAAAGCTATAATTACCCACCCATCAGTAACGCTGTAACGATCTATCATATGTTTCGTTCCTCCATTTTTAAAATAAGTGTAGTATGTCCGTCAAAAAACAAAAAATAAGTGTAGTATGTAGAGAGACATAAGAATCAGAGAAAGAGAAAGATCAAAAGATATAAAATGAGGGATTTATGTGATGAAGAGAGCCATAGAGATAACTCAAATGTCAAATAAAATAATGTTGTGTTTATTCTATACTTAATTATGAAAATGGTATGTATTGCACTTATTTATGAACGGAGGAAATAAGAAAAATTAGTTATATTTTGGGTTTTTCTAACCTATACAACAAGACATAGGTTAAGATTATCAACATTCCTATATAAGATCTCATTAGACAAAAAGTTTCCATTTTAAAATCCAATAAAACTAAAAAATCTTACATGATTCTCTATATATTCATTATTATATATCTATCCTTATATATTTTCCCAAATAGAATCTTGTTGTATTACGCCTTGTGGCATAGGTTAGAAAAGTCCTTATATTTTATGTTTAGTTTGATTCTACTATCTATTTATGGAAAATGATATATTCACCTATATACATTTCATATATCAAAACCTATATTGCTCCGAGTTAAAGACTATGGAAATATGTTATTGTATGTACCAATAACATCAATCGACATATGATTTTTTTCATAAATTCTTAAATGAATAGTTACATTTTAGAAATGTATTTAAATGCTTATATGCAACCCATAGACTGCGTATATCAAACTATTTATTTATATCTATATCTAGTGCAGAATTATCTGATTTCTAGACAAAGTTTTCCCCTCTATTTTCCCTATATTTAATCATGTATGTTAAGAGTTAACTACATCTATTTACAGGATGATTATCTACTCCTAATAAATAAATTTTAAAGTTGGATAAATTTCAACATGCATGTTAAGTAAATACTCTCAAAAAACACTCAAGATTATAGTAATTATTTTTGTGATTTTTTGAGATTCATCTTTAAGTATTTGTTACTCGAACTTACCTACAATAACTTTGCAGCTTATAATAAAATGAAGTCTTATGGCCAAACATCGATCAATTTTAAACAAAAAGTATAGTTGGACATTTCAGATCACCATAACTTTATTATTATATAACATCGATAAAAGTTTATACATGCATGTTGAGATTTGCTTGACATGTTCAACCAAGGATCAACAGAGGTGATAAAGTATAAAATTATTCCTGAGACTTCAACCATCAGTTTCAATTATTAGTTGAGTTGGTTCTTTGACATGGTATCGAAGCCAGTCTGACGTGAAGGTCACGAGTTCTAATCTCATCCATCCCTCATTTCTAAGTGAAATATTTAGCTCCAGGTATGATGGGCATGTGCTGCATCCACACTTCAAGCCTAAAGGGGTCTCCGTGAGGGTGTGAGATAGAGTATAAAAGTACTCCTGAGACTTCAACCATCAGTATAAACTTTTGGTTGAGTTGGTCCTCTGACAACAGGACATAGCAATAGCAACTCCCAAATGGAAAAATCGAATATTAAGGAAAGAAATTTGTATCAGACAATCAATTATCATAATGTGATATTCTATCCATCTTGTAGTTTCTTTTTCAGAAAAAAAACTCTGGATCCCTTCAAGAGGCCCGTTATACAATATAGATTATCATGCATGAAAATATGAAATACTTCCTATGTTTCAAAATATTTGACACACTTCTCCGGGCACGCTTGCTAACGCGTAACTTTAGCTATTCAAAATACTTGACACACTTCTCTGGGCAAGCTAGCTTGCCGTAACTTTAGCTATTAATATTTTTAATTTCCTACATATATGTAAAGATTATAAAAAGTTGATATTACGAAAGTATATATATCGAGACAAATCTAACAAGATCCCACATGACTATATTTTTCCTTACATAAACACTACAAAAATTAGAGCATTATAGAAATAAATTATGGGAACGAAATTTTGAATTGCTGATAGATAGCAACATATATTATTTTTTTGTTGCCTATTATAAAGTGACATTTTTTTACTTTGATTTTTCAACAAATAAAAGCAACATATTTTTGATTTGTTGCTATTGGAAACTAGTTGTTTTACTATTTGTCGCTAGATAGCATCATATTTTAGATTTGTTGCCATTTAACAACAAACTACGACAACAAATATTTGGCTTGTTGTTATTAGAAACAATTAATTTTACTATTTGTTGGTAGGTGGCATCATATTTGCGATTTGTTGCCATTTAGCAACAAATTACGACAACCAACTTTGGTTATGTTGACATGAGGAACAATTAATTTTACTAATTGTTACTAGATGACATCATATTTCCAATTTGTTGACATTTAGCAACAAATTACGACAACCAATATTTCATTCGTTGACATTATAAGCAATTAATTTTATGATTCGTTGATAGATGACATCATATTTTAAATTTGTTGCCATTTAGAAACAAATATGGAAATAGATATTTGATTTGTTGTCGTTGGAAATAATATATTTTATTATTTGTTACTGAAATAACATCAGATTTTTCCTCAAAATGTGTCCCACATCGAAGAAAGATTGGCCAAACTACCACCTTATATGTTAAGAAGTTTCATACACTATTATCAATTTCTATTAGTATCATTATGCAAATATCATTCAGAATTGTAAGTGGACTGACTCTCATTCTCTTTATTGGTTTGCATAAACGTGTCTATCAAATTATCAAACAATTAACAAAATACATAAGGTTAACCTACGTTGTATGAATAGTGCATTAGTCAAAGTGTAACTAATTAACAATTAAAAGTTTGTTTCTATTTTTAGCAACCAATGTCAATAATTTGTTGCTAATTTCTAGCATCAAAATATTAATAATTTGTTGCGATATTAGCAACAATCATTTATAACTCGTCACTAGAGTTGGCAACAAATGCGCCACATATAGCAACCAACATGGCAACAATATTTTCATGGATGCGATGTGGCAACGAAAATGTTTCAGATTTTGTAGCTAAGATCATATGGCAACAAGCCTTTTAGCAACAACTATTTTTTGTTTCCAATTTGTTGCTAACGCGAGTTAGCAATAAATTTCTCATGAATAGCAATAATTTTTTACTGTTGCTAAATTGATTTATTTTTGTAGTGAAAAATCACAAGACATGGTCGAATGAGACAGTATGAATAGTGTAAAAGTCAAACCATGTCATCTATTTTGAATCGGAGGATTTATATACATGCAATAACATATTCCACAGTCTTTAAAACATGTTCGTAAATATATTTCTAAAGAGTTATACTGCTTTTAATAAGTTCTAACAATCAAAATGAAGCTCATTTTTAGTTGGAATGCCTTGTAATCGATTCACGACCTAAGTAATACCCATTTACTTAATTATATAGATATAAATTAGTAGGTTAGTATAGGGGTGATATTGAGCCTGGCATGTTTGCGAACAGTTCGAGATCGGCTCGGTCAAAGCTCGGTCAAAGCTTGGCTCGTGGTGGCCTAGCTCGGATTCAGACTCAACTCGAGACTTTAAGGAGCCGAGCTGAGCTAGGCAAAACTCGGCTCGAAAGCTCGTGAACAGGCTCGATTATACTTTTATATAGAAAAATAATATATTTATATATATACATAAATATATTTACCTAAATATCACACAATAATAAGTTAATAGTTTCATTATCTAAAAGGAAACCTATAAATCTCAAATATTAAAAAAGGAAAAACAAAGAAAACATGTAAAAACTAGGGGTGATAAAGAGTCAAATATGTTCGTGAACAGTTTGAGCTCGGCTCGTTTAACATTTGGTCAAAGCTCGGCTCAAATAAACTTAAACGAACACAAGCCGAACAGACTACCATTCGGGCTCGGCTCGACCGATAAGCAACCCTAGGTTAATACACCTTAAATTATATTGCAAATATCATTTTTAAAATTTCCTTAATCGTTCAACAAAAATATTTTAGTAATACTGAACTACAAAGTTCAGCAAATACAAGGGGGATACGTTGTATTGCTCGATCTGGTTCATTGTAGTTTCTTCGAAGACGGATTTGATTTAGTCTTGTTTAATTGTATCTTGTTTTTCTTTAATACCTATTGTAGATGCCATTTGGCCTTCAATTAATGAAATTTCTCTTTCAAAAAAAAAAAAAAAAAACTACAAACCAAAACATGGCTAATTTAGTCAACAAACTAGTACATGATATATTTCCCTATATTTATATACCGTTTACTTGTTAGTAAATATCCTTATTTTATTGCTTTATAGTAGTCTGGTTACAGTCTTGAGAAAAGATTATGATCTACTGACTTTGTATACCTTGTTCAAAAAAGAACTATAATCTATTGTAAAGACGAAGATTAGATATCAGAAAAATCACAATAATAAATTCGCATCCTAGAAAGATAATTACTATCAGTTATTTGCTGACATAGAACACAATTGGGATAAGCTTAAATTAACTTAATAAAGTGGAGCTAGCTTAGTAACATCACGATCCTTCACTTAAGTCTCCACTAAAAACATCTATAACTTTCATAAGATCAACCTCCTTAGAAGCTATCAGCATATCACCATTGTCAATATTTCCAACAAGGTGGGCTAAAGAATTAGTACTTCATTCGTTTCGAAATATGTGACACGGTTTGACTTTTGCACTATTTACACACTCTCATTTGACCATGTTTTGTGATTTTTCGTAAGAAAAAATATAGTTATGTGAGAACTTGTTAGATTCGTCTCGATATATACTTTTAGAGTATCAATTTATTATAATTTTTACATATAGGAAATTAGATATATATTAATAGTTAAAGTTATGCGTTGACAAGCGTACCCAAAGAAGTGTGTCAAATATTTTCAAACAATAAGAAGTAGTGTAAAACACTATACGATAAAACCGAGCTTTCAAACATAACTAGTTTTTAGTCCTGGACAATGCCCCGAGTTATTAACATGTTCATGTTAAAAAATATCATCTAATGTTGCATAGCTTATTGGTTAGAACTTTAGTATATTAACTTGAGGTCACATGGTCGAATCTTATATGAAGCATGTTTCTATTTTTTTTAATGTGCATAATGATGACATGGAATGAAACAACTAAAGGGATAGTGTCACGTGGCGCGTAGTGCTTAAGAACACCTTTTAATATATTAGTATAGATATAAATTCCAACATATTCCAAATGAGAGTGACCACACGTCTAAAAAAACACCGCCAAATGAGGTGATTTCCGCACGTATACTCTAGAAAGTTTCAACAAGATCAACTTTCATACAAACATCATAGACTATATTATTAACGACTAGACAATTAAGTAAAATAACAAACTATCTACTGTAGTGAAAACACTACTACAGAATTCACGATTTACGTCTGACTATTTGCGTCGCACGAAAGAGCAACTGACGCAAATGATATATGTGCGTCGGATCCTACAAAAAATCCGACGCAAATAGCCTAGCAGGGATTATACGAGGCTCTTTTTGCGTCCTTGTGTGCGTCGCATTAAGATTTCATGTGACGCAAATAAGTCATACGCGTCGGGCCATAGGCCCATCCGACGCAGATGACGTTTCGTATATACGGCCCCAAAAGTCCCGGCAGACTTAGTCATCTGCGTCGGACCATAGGCCCATCCGACGCAGATGTTTTGTATCCCGCCTAGTATTTAATTATTTAGTCATCTGCGTCGGACCATAGGCCCATCCGACGCAGATGACGTTTCGTATACAAGCCCAAAATCCCAACCTGCCTTTTAAGAGTACTTGGTCATCTCGGCGGACCATTGGCCCATCCGACGCGAGATGACTTGTATCCCGCCCGTAATTTTATTATTTAGTCATCTGCGTCGGACCATACGACCATCCGACGCGATGACTCTTATTTCATGTTTTATTTTTCGTATCCCGCCCATCGTTGCCAATATTCACAAACACTACTCGCACTTCTCTCTCTCTCATGCGAATTCCCACAAACACTCGCCGACGCTGCTAAAGGACATCTCCCCCGTCGCGCCGCCGCTGCTCCGGCATCACCTCTCGCCGGTGCTCCTCCTCCTCTTTCTCTCACTCACTCTCTTTCTCTTGCACTCCTCTTTCTCTCACTCACTCACTCTCACTCACCCGCCGTCGCCGCGCACGCCGCACCGCGCGCCCTCCGCCGCACCGCGCCTCCCCGCTCGCCGTCGCTCGCCGTCGGCCCGAGTTGCTTTCCGTCTCCCCGTCTCCGGCAATGTAAGTCTTTTTTTTATTTTTTTCAATTTTCTCGTCTCAATTTATGTCTTTTTTTTTTACCAATTTCGTCTTTTTTTTTTTTGGAATTTTTTCCTTATTTTTGCTAGATCTTAATCAAGGAGTTTGTGATTGTATTAGTAGAGTGATTGTAGTTTGTAGTTTAAGATTGAATTTTAATATTGAATTTAGGATGTTTGTAGTTTAATTTGTAGTTTGTAGTTTAAGATTTTAAGATTATATTTAGGATGTTTATAGTTTGTAGTGCTCATGAATTTATATAGTTTGTAGTGCTCTAAAATACTTCCTTTCTACTATATAATTATATTCACAAGTCATTCTTGTTTTTTACCATTGATCTTAATAATTCTACTTTAATCTTAATGTTGTTTCTTAATTTCTAATTTGTTAATGTCTTAATATTAGATAGTTGATGTTTATGAGTTATGACTTAATCACTATTTAATTTGTGGGTTGGTTAATGCCCTAATGCAGTTGCCACATTCCATCTTCTACTTGTCGGTTTGGTGCTCCAAGCTCACCTCGTTGTGCTTGTCTTCGCCGCTCCTTGAGAGCAGAGGTATATATATTATAGCTTTTGCTTTATGTTTATTTGTTTTATTTGTCCCTATAATGTGATTGAGAAAGTATATGTGAATTGTTTGGTTATGTGATTGGGAAAGCATATGTTGAATTATGACCAAACTTATATGGACATACCTTAATGCGGTGGGGAGGGAAATCTAAGGAATGGATTTGTTTTTGCTGTTTAATTGCAATGTGTGCATCATTGGCCTAGATACCCGTTCGAGGCTTACTCATTAGGAGTAAGTCTTGAATAGTCCCCGGTTTGGGACTGTCTTTGGGTTTCTTATCTCACTTAGGATGTGAAT
Source organism: Beta corolliflora (assembly GCA_947648045.1). Lineage (NCBI taxonomy): Eukaryota > Viridiplantae > Streptophyta > Magnoliopsida > Caryophyllales > Amaranthaceae > Beta > Beta corolliflora. Next base: position 1,168,448 of record CANSZD010000435.1, read on the forward strand.
GAATGTTTGGTTTTCGATTCTAAGAAAGATCTAGCTCATTTCCCTAAGCGTTCTCTGGGTACATATGTTGATAGTTTACCTACTATCTTCATCGTGTACTTGGAGAACTCGTAGGGAAGTGCTCGGATTTTTCTTAGAATTGAAAACTAAATGTTCATTCACTAGTGAGATGAGAAACTCAAGGATGGGTTAGGTTGGAGTGATAAGGACCCAAATGTTCATGACTGCATTTGATAAGACACTTTGAATGATGTGATCGATTGTGTTCTTGTTTGGTGTCTCTAGTGTATGAATATGGATCGAACCTGGATGTATGGTAATCGAATTTCGGCGACATTTCTACGAGGGGTTGATGAATTTATCAGGGTTGCGTTAGAACATCAATCGCAGAATGGGTCAAAGTTAGTCTTGTGTCCTTGTTGTGATTGCAATTACTCTAGGGGGTATCGTGATGTGGATCAAATTAAGGATCATTTGATTCGTCGTGGGTTTAAGAGTAACTATACTAGGTGGACATGGCATGGAGAGTTTTATGATCAGGGTATGAGCTCCACTAGCTTGTGTGATGATTTGCATGTTGATCACATTGATGATGAGGTTGAGGTTGATATTGAAAAAGGAGAGGATGATAATGAGAATGATAGGGTAGATGAGATGTTGCACAATTTGGAGGATGAAGGAACCGATCGTCCGCATATGTATAATAGTATTCTAAGTGCAGCGGAAAAACCTATGTATCCGGGGTGTAAGAATTTCACTAAACTTTCTGGCATCCTCACATTGTTCAATATGAAATCGAAGTATAGTTGGACAGATAAAAGTCTCAGTGAGTTGTTCACTTTTTTACAAGAATTGCTACCTGAAGGGAATGAAATTCCTAACTCTACCTATGAGGCAAAGAAATTATTGTGTCCATTAGGTATGGAATATGAGAAGATACATGCATGTCCAAATGATTGTGTGTTGTATCGAAATGAGTACAAGGATTTGGGTGAGTGTCCAAGGTGTGGAGTATCTCGGTACAAGATAAAACAGGATGATGAGGGAGTGAGAAAGAAAGAAACTCCGGCGAAGGTTCTTTGGTATCTTCCAATCATTCCAAGATTTAGGCGTTTATTTTCGGATGAAAATAATGCTAAATTATTAAGGTGGCATGCGAACAAGAGGAAGAAAGATGGGATGCTTAGACATCCGACCGATTCTCCGCAATGGAGAAATATCGACCGAAAGTTCGCAGGTTTTGGTAAAGGAACTAAATTGTCTTGGACATATATGCGGGTAAAACTCTTATAGTTTTGTATTTGATACTTTATAATTCTATTTAGGATTTTTTTTCCGATTCTAATATATATCTTAAATTTGGTGTAGTGTGCTCAACAATCGGGAGGAGTGGAATGCGGCTATTTCGTGATGAGATACATGTTTCTAATCATCCGCTTATACTATGAAGCAGAGAATTTGTATGAGGTATATGTATGTTGTAAATTCATTATTTATACTTATAGAATTTTAAAGTATATTAACTAGTTTAATATATTTCTAGGCTTTTTCGTCAAGTCTTGAGCCATACTCCATATATGAGATCAACGACCTCAAAGAACTTTTTACGGAATACTTTGTACGGGTCGTTAACGAAGCAGACTAAGTTTGATGGTTAGTGTATGTATTTGTAGGTTAGAATAATATTTTGTTACTTGAACCTTGTTGGTTGATTGATTGCAACATTGGTTGCTTGAACCTTGTTGGTTGATTGATTGCAACATTGGTTGCTTGATTGAGATGTATTGAAACAGGTTTTGGTTATATATATGCAAAAATTTCCCAACGATTTCTTGGGTTGTCCAAATTACAAAGGAGACTCTGCCGAATTTTCTGCTCATAATTATTAACATAATGTTTGCTTAGTTTTGAAAATAAATAAAAAATAGCTGAAAACAAAAACATATGCGACGCAAATGGTGCTTCATCTGCGTCGCATATGGTACTGCATGCGACGCAGAAGGGTGTGTGCGGCGAGCCCGGCCAGCCGAGCAGCCTCATCTGCGTCGCATGCAGTGCCATATGCGACGCAGATGAAGCACCATTTGCGTCGCATATTGCACTGCATGCGACGTAGATGAGGCTGCCTGGGCTGTTGTGGATGCATGGAGGGGATGGGCATGTGCGTCGCATGCTTGTTGTGTCCGACGCAATTATTTGATTAATTGCGTCGTGTCTTATCCGACGCAGATGGATGTCTTCCATCTGCGACGAGACCTGTGCCGTCGGACCAAGGTCCGACGCAAATTGTCATTTCTCTACTAGTGAAATGTCCAAACTGGTAATATAGAGGAAGAAGTTATTTTGCTCTTCCTTATCTCACGAATTTAAAGAAGAGAGGATGGTTCTAGGATTATGGGTGTTTTAGATGTCGGTTCTTGGTCCTTACACTTGGTCGCTTACGGAGCGGAAATGAGGAATTTTATGGTCTTTGTCTAACTGGTCTTCAACATCACCTGATAAGAACATTTACAGTTTTGCCCTTACTAGTTAGTACTCCCTCCATCGCTAAATTTATGCTTTTTTTTGTCAAAGTTCATCCACTTTTAACCATGTAATCCCATTAACGTGTATATATAGTAATTATGTGGGTTTTTTTATCAGAGAGTACCTAATAAAACAGAAGTTTTATAGGGAATGACCTAATAATTTTTTTTTATCTAAAAAGACCTATTAATATACTTCTGGTTGTTAATAACAATCATTTTATGAATTTCAGGCCAAAACACCAACTTCCGGCATTGACTTTTTTTAACTCCAATTGACTCTTTCAATTATCCTATTTTAACTGGTCTCCCCCAAACAGATTCATCGAGTGAGAAAAAAACACATAAGCCACCATACTCTATGCCATGATCACAACGTTTTATGTGTGGCCAGCCACAAGCACGGGCGTCTGTCAAATACATAGCTCCTTTTTCATCGGAATTGAGCTTTTGCCCAGGCGTTGCAAAGTTATCGAGCCAAATTTTCATCTCCAACTTGAATCTTACCAAAATGTTGAGTGTGCTGTGAGAAAAGTCCATTTGAAGTTGACCCAATTGTTCACAAGAGTAAAATGATTAGTATTTTCTTTTGTCATAAAGTAGCCCCATTTGTTTATAAGAGTAATCCTTTTTATTGTTAAGAGTAACCTAATTCGTTAGAATAACCACATTTATTCATATGAGTAAATTTATTCGTTCATAACAGTAACCCATTTTATTCATTAGTATTTTAGCTTTTTTTAAATTTAGTAATGCACCCTTATTTTGTGTTTTCATGTTTTAGGTGTTACCTTCAAGGTCATCATCCCACACACAGAGAATAGAAGGGTTCATCGGGGTAAAACAAGATGTTTCGGAATGGTTTGTACACAAGGGAAGGGTTTGTGCAAAAGGGTACACTTCAAATGGACATTTTTCACATCACACTCAACATTTTGGAAGATTCAGGTTTGAGATGAAAATTTGGTTCGATAGCTTTCCAACTCCGATCCTACTCAAAAGCTCAATTTCGAAGAAAAACGTGTGAGTTATGGCCTTTTGAAAAATGAGCTGACAGAGCTGATCCAACGCGCGTGCAGCCACACCACGTAGACGACCATATTTAAGAATTTGTGATTACATGATTACGCAGCTTAATTTTGAGGATTATTACAATTACAAATGGTATTTTGGTGAAGATATGGTGACTAATCTCATCGTTTATTACTTTCTTCTCATGTTGTACACTACTCAACCATGATTATAAAATATAGGAAATCTATTAGAAACTATCTTATAAAAACATATTTTTGTGAAAATCTACCTTATGAAAAAATGTTGTAAAAAACTACCTTTTAAGAAAATATTGTAAAAAATATACATTTGACTAGATTTAGGCCGTTGACCACCTTTTCCGGCGTTGACTTTATATTTTTGTGCTTCTTTTCTTTTTTATGTTCATCGGGATTTGCTAAACAACCACAATTAATACTATTTTCTCGAAGGAGGACGAAAGGTGAAAATGCACGAAAAAGGAAGGAAAAGAACACAACAAGAGAAAAGGTCAACGTCGGAACAGGCGGTCGATGGCCAGAATCCGATCTAAGGTAGTTTTTTACAACAATTTTGTTTTAAAAGATAGTTTTTACAACTTTTTTTTGATAAGGTGATTTTTCACAAAAACATGTTTTTATAAGGTAGTTTTAGACAAATTAGTCTTGTATGAAATTTTTTTTTTAGGGGAAAAGTAACAGATATCATTACTCAAGGGACAAAGCGTCCATAAGTTTATAGGGAGCAATATCTCGGGGACAGTGGTTCACCCAAGTTTGTTCAACACCAAACGGAATAATCCTAGCAAGATGGTGTGCCACATAGTTACCATCCCACTTTACATGCGAAAAACTAACAGAATTGAAACTAGAACAATACTCAATGACATCCCCTAAAATAGGATCGAGGTCCGAAAAGAAAATTGTTGCAGCTGTCAAACGAGAGATGATGACTTGGGAGTCAGACTCAATGATGACCTCCTTCAAACCATGATTTTGCGCCCAACGAACAGCCATAAGAATGGCCTTGCACTCCGCCACATCAGGGGGACCACCAAGCCTTCACTCGCCTCACAGCTGGAAAAAATGACTCGGCTTGTCTGATCTCGTGTTACAGCACCCATGCCTACCCACCCTTCTTCGCTCAAGCACGCATCTGCATTCACTTTGATAATACCCGCAGGGGGAGCCACAGCCACCCATTGATTCGGGCTTTGCACTAACACACGCTTGTTGCCAGCATTAATACATTTCGTATGGGAATCATGATCTTCTGCTTGTCTACTTGCACGCTGTGCTACAACCTCAAGTGGGGAGATTTTTCCTTCAAACACAAAATTATCTCTTTCAGACCATAAATTCCAAGCTAGGAAACAACCCATTTGAACCATCTTTCGATCCATCTCCATCCATTTCACAATAACATCATCCATACTCTCACAATCACCCAACATTTCTCTACAACCACACTCTTCCCATAATTGCTTGATCCTTCCACAAGTGAATAGCGCATGGGATACCGTCTCGTCTTTGTTTGGGCACCAAGGACATGGTCCATTCTCAATAATATGATGTGCCTTTAGCATAGCACGCACAGGGAGGGTGCGAATACACGATCTCCACAAGAAATGCCGCACTTTCGGTGAAACTTCAAGCTTCCAAAGTTCGACCCATGCTCGATGAAAATCATCTAAATTGCCTCCTTTTCCTATCATATAGGCTGTTTTCACCGTATAAGTTCCATCCTTCGAGTATGCCCAAACCAATTTATCACAACCCGCACGCAAGCTAAGAGGAATAGAAAGAATGCATTTCTTGTCTCGCTCACAAAAATTCTCCTTTATAAAATCCAGTTCTCCACTCCATAGACTCAAAGTTGATGAGATCCCTCACCTCCTCCACCCCTTCTATTATCTCAGTCTCAATAAACCTCCCCTTTTCATCACCAATCCATGGATCATTCCAAATATTTATGCTACACCCATTACCCACTCTCCAAATTAAACCTTCTGAAACCAAACTTTTGGCACTCCAAATGCTCCTCCAAGAAAAGCTATTAGAATACCCCAACCTAGCTTCAAGAACGTTCCCATGAGGATAATATTTAGCTTGCAACACACGACTTAGAAGAGAGTTTTTGTGATGAATAAGACGCCACACTTGCCTACCTAACAACACATCATTGAAAACCGCGAGGTCCTTAAAACCCATCCCACCCATACACTTTGGTTTACACATTTTCTCCCAACTCACCCAATGCATCTTCCTCTCCTCTCCCTCCCCACCAAAACCTAGCCATAGCTGAATGATGGCAACTGGCAACTTGTAGACTCCCATAAGATAAGTAGGAAGTGCTTGAATTACAACTTTAATCAACACCTTCTTGCCCGCTCTCGAAAGTAGCTTTCCTTCCAACCTCGCAATTTCTTCCACATCCGATCCATAAGGATCCTGAACACCAATTTCTTCGATCTACCACAAATTGTTGGGATGCCAAGGTACTTGTCATGTTTTTCAACCTGCCTCATATGGAGAAGATCAAGAAATTCTACTTTTTACTACCAATTTACTCCTTTACTAAAAGATACTTCCGACTTTTCATAGTTAATTTTATGCCCGGATGCTGCTTCATATTTGTTGAGAATATCAACTATTGTTAACCATTCCTGTCGAGTAGCTCTAGTAAAGAGAAGACTGTCATCTGCAAAAAGAAGATGATATATCTTTGGACCATTACGGCTTGCTTTAGCTCCATGAAGTTCTCCTGCATCAACTTTTTGTTTTATCATCTGAGAAAATGCGTCAGCCACCAGAATGAATAGAAAGAGAGATAAAGGATCACCCTGCCTTAGCCCCCTCGAGGGACTCAACGAGCCACTTACTCTTCCGTTAACAATGAAAGAGTAAGTAAGAGAAGTAACACAATTCATCACTAGATTCACCCATCTTCCATCAAACCCCATAGTTAGCAGTAGCTTCCTCAGAAATCCCCACTCCACTCGATGGTAGGCCTTGCTCATATCAAGTTTCATTGCTACTAAGCCCTTCCTGCTATTATTCCTCTGTTTCATAGTATGAAAAATCTCCAGAGCAATCAAACAGTTATCAGTAATCATGCGCCCTGGAACAAAGGCACCCTGATTCTCTGTAATAATACTAGGAAGAATAATTTTCAACCTATTCACCAGAGCTTTTGAAGCTATTTTATACAACACATTACAGAGACTTATTGGCCTAAATTCAGATACAACAGTAGGAGATTTAACTTTAGGAATAAGAGCTATATTAGTACAATTAACATCGCCTGGGAAAGAAATGCCATGTAAAATATTACTCACAAAATTAAATACCTCATCACCAATGATATGCCTGAACCTCTGATAAAATATTGCATGCATACCATCAGGTCCCGAGCTTTGCAGGGATGCGTTTGAGAAAGTGCAGTATATACTTCTTCTTTTGAGTACGGCTTTATCAGGTCATCATTAAATTGAGAAGTGATAGTGGAACAGACACTCTTAAGCACCATTTCAATCTGTTCCCCTGTGGGACTGCTGGATGAGAAAATATTTTGAAAATATTTTTCAATCTCACCTTCTACTACCTCCTCGTCCTCTTGCCAAACTCCAGCTCCATCATAAACACCTCGTATATGATTCGTTGTTTCCGTTGAGACGCCTTATGATTAAGAGCCAGTTTCGAGAAATAAGGAACCAAGATTTATTAATTATCAAAATTATCATTAATTGAAAGTTTCAAGAATTCAGAATGTGTCCTAGGTGTAAAAAATTACCTAGTGTTTAGGGACGAAGCTATTTGTGCTGTTGAGAACTGGTGACTCCTGATATATTGATGTAACTTTTAGGGGTCGTTTGGTTCAAGATATGGAATGGAAAGGGAATGGAAACAAATAGATGAGGTAAATGGTAACAAAAATGGTTAGCTTTATTAGGTGTTTGGTTCAAGCCATGGAATGGAAATGGAATGGTAACCATTACCACTAAAGAATGTATTTTGTTACTTGAGGGGGGGGAGGGGGAAACAAATGGGGGAATTCATTACCACTAAGTAATGGTAATGGATTGATGAGGGTTAACTGAACCAAAAAACAAACAAAAAGAGAATTGGTAATTGATTCCATTTCTTTGAGCCCAAAAATCATGAACCAAACGTGCTCTTAATGGTTAAGAAGTGATTGTAAACCTGTCGCTTAATTAGGTAGCTTCTTAAACTTTCAGGTAGATCAGTTCAACCCATCCTTTAAAATCACTTTTCAAGGAAAAATAAAGCCAGATATGCTTCAATAATTTTAGATACATAACAATAAGAGTTACCCAATATAATTCACAACTATAATAAATTTAGATTAGTTAAGATTAGATTAGATAAATTTGAATAAGTTTTGGACAAATTTATATGAATTTATCTTTTAAGTTAAATTCATGTGAAAATATGTAGCATGTTGTAAGAATAAGGAGACATTTGATATATCATAAGGATTAAGTTAGAGATATTTGTGGAAAATTCAATCTAAAGTGAAAGGAAAACATTATTCTTTCCCATGAATGGGACTGTTATATTGGAGGAATAGAGTTGACTCAATTTTCACCACCACAAATGGGAAGATTAATGGGTATTTGATCATTTAGATGATTTTGACCTTATGTCCTCCACAAGAACCCCCCCCCAAAAAAAAATCGAATATACCACTTTAATTGCCATATGTTGATATATGTAGTTCCCATTCGTCCTCCAATTACTTGACATCAAATCACCAGGCACCACCTCACTAACTTCAAATCGAGGAGAGCGAGAGAGAGATGCCCAACTAAGTTATGTCTAGTTAGTGAATGCCTATAATCATTAGGCTCGTGTTGACTTTGAACTTAAACTAATCAGGTGGGAACCCATCAAATTTTAGACTTTCTTTTAAAAAGAAAATTAATTACTCCTAAGTCCTAAAAATGATTTATTTTTCTAAAATATATAATTCAAAAGATTATAAAGGAATTGTACTGTTGCCAAGTATTGACTTTAAGCACCCCGAACTTAGCCTCGATCCATAAGGAACTGGTGCAAACACCAAAAAAAAAATAAAGGAATTGTTGTTCCAAGTTTGACTTTAAGCATCTGAAGTAATTAAAATAGGTTTCGACAAATATAACTTAAGTACAACAAACATAAATTAAGTTCGACATAAATGAATTAAGTTAATAAAAAAAGAAAAGTTTGAGTAGTGTAGAGCGAAAGGCCAAGTCTAAAGCCCTAAAACTTTAATTTTTTAATCACCTCGTAACAATATTTTAAGTTTTCTTCTTCTTTCAAAGAAACACTAAATTGGCTTATGACTATTGAATTTTGATAATTTTGTTGATAACTTGATCAGCACATAAACAATTTATAAACTATATGCCAAATACACAATCTCATATCGACCGTCTTACAACAATTTATGGTAAGATGAGTGTAAGTTATTATTCTATTAACTTAAAAGTGAACCTTTGTCTTCAAGTGATCCTATTAACTTAAAAATGATATTTTTGATGTAAAAAGTAATCGAGCTTTTAATTCAAAAGATGAATTGGTCTTCACTATAACTTTAAATTGTTGTAAGGCGGTCTTATACAAAACTTATTAATATGCCAAAAAGTAATTGTAATATATTAACGTGAACAACCTAAATGATGTGATTGAGATACTCAAACAATACAAAGTCGAATATGATACCATATGTGCCATCATTTCAGTTTGGTGTTCCAATTCTCTTTTCACAATTTTTAATGCACAATTTCTATCATCAATTAATATCCTTAGTTATGCATTAGTAAAAAGTTTTGGTAGTTGATATCCTGAAAAGACTAATTGAAAGAATCTAATAGATCTCAAGTGATCATACTTTTCTTAAATTTTGGTGAAAACTTGCGGTCAAAACCATAGCTCTCAACTGACACGTTCTAAATGGGAACATTTAAATTAAAATGAAGGGATTAAAAATTCAATGATTGTCCTCTCAAAAAAAAAAATTCAATGATTGACTTAAATTTTTTAAAATTTTGGTCAATATACTTAATTCAAACAAGGTTTAAAACAAACTAATATAAACTTCCTTTGAATTTTAATAATACAACATTTTGAGTTTCACGATTAGCAATGAATAATTTAACAATTATAAAATTAACTTTCATTATGCATTATTAAACATTATAAAAGTCAAATTTTGGAATTGTAACAATTAATCCTCAATAATAAAATTCTTTAACCCAATTCTTTGACGTCAATTGTCAACAAAAAGAGACATGTGGCATATCATACTAATTAACCAATGTGTGGCTCAGGAGATTCCTCGAGATATTATATAAATGAAGTACATTTTGTTTCATTCTATTGACTATTGTAGAACAACTATTGACATAATATTTATTATGGATTTATAAACAATACACATCAACATTTTTAAATGAAAAAGCAATTAAATTTGATAAAATGCCTATGAGTAATTGTGTAAGAGAACATATATATTATAGTAGCATCTTGCTATTATTATAAAGTCATACATGTATACAGACTCTTGTAAGGATTTTTGAAAAATATAATAAGATCTTGTATTTTAGAGCGTAAAGTTGTAATATTGTCTTGTATTAATAGCTACAATGTTATTAGGAACGAGATCCTGCGTAGTTGGTAGGACTTAATCGGTAAAATCGGATCATTTGTAAGATCCTATGAAATTGGGTAAAATAGTGAAAATTATGCTACGATATATGGTAAAAGACTCATGTTATAAATTTTCACACATTAATAATGACTTTTTTCATTCGCAAATGGTGATAGTAGTTCAATACTCTAAGATTGACCTAATAGGAGAAAGATAATGTGTGACATTAGTTATGATTTTAATTATGATAGGATTGGATTGTAGAATCGTGTTAAGATCCTACCATGTGAATTTTTGTAGTTGGGTAAAATCAAAAGATGCTATAAAACTAAGATTTTACGTAGGATTGGGATTGATGAGATCATTCCGAATCATAGAATCGTAGGATCTGAAGATCCGAATCCTGATTTTAATAACAAAGTCTTAAATTCAAAACTAGATGTAATATGATCGAAAATTATAAGGATCAATTTTTTTTATCAATGATGAGATGATGACATAGCACCATGTTAACGCTTGAGAGAGAGAAATATGTGGTTAATTGAATATTTCCCGCATTTTAAATATTTGTAATAGATAATTGTGTTGTTCCACTTGTTTTGTTTTTCCTATATTAGAAGTAAAATTTATTTCTTGCTGTAAAAAAAAATTCACTTAAATGTATGGGATCTTTTTTAAAATTATATTAAAATCAAAATCACAACCGATGAATTTGTGTGGATTTTTTTCTTTGAGGGGAGGAATTCATGTAGTGTTGTATTAATATCAAAGACAAGAATTTATAAGTTTATGGTAATAATTTCATTATTGACAAGATTTAAGATCAATGTTCCACCCGGGTCAGTCACAATTATCAAATATATTATTATTCATAAATCTCATACTTGATTTTATTAGCTTTTCATAATATTTTGTCTAGTGCGAAATTGAAAAATGGACGTTATGGCATGATAAATTATTTTAAAAAAACTTATAAGGAATTGTGGATAAAAATTAACCATTTTAATGGAATTAGGGTAAGAGAATATTATTACTTAATAAAAGTGTTAGAGATCAAAAAGTTTGTCTATGTCTTTATAATTACATATAATTATAAGACTTTATTATATTTTACTTTGAAATATTAAGCATTGAAATTGTAGTGGATTAGTGGTTAAATTCTCACATTTCATTTCAAAGATCATGTGTTCGAATCCTAATAATTACATATTGTTAATATTTGTAAATGAGATTATAAACATGTGTATTAGAAGCTTGAGAAGAGTGTCACATGGCACCGTTCCTTTGATAGGAACGCCTTTTAATATATTTGCATAGATATTCCCTCAGTTTGTTGTAAGTTAATTGGTTCACTTTGACATGTTATCAACTGACAATTACCAAAATTGTAATATACATCGAGACAATTACCAAAACTGACACATCGAGACGAATCCAATAATAACACATAATAAGATTTATAAATATATATTAGTTGTATATATTTATTATTTTTTGGGGACCCCATGATAAGATGAAGGGTCCCGCTGCCAGGAACTTCGCAAGTTAACCCGACCTAGGTTTGCGAGCGGACACTTTGAGAGTGGGGAGGATGGTAAGGGAAATCCCTCTCCCAAAGTGCCCCTAGTGGGGATCGAACCTCCAAAGTTGTATATATTTATATATAGTCATAGTGGATTCAACCAAACAATACAATACATCAACTAATTAAGGTTTTTAAACGAGAATGACATAATCCCTTAAAAAACTGTTTTCTCTTTGTTTCTCATTAAAAACCTATATTCATTTTTGTTTTTAGTTTCCCTAAGATTACCATTGAGAATTACCCTTTAAAATATAAGTTTATAACATAATTCCATCCATTTTTTTAATGGTAAGAAGAAGGAATTTGTCTGGACCTCAACCTGCACGGTGTTCTTGGTCTAGCATTTGGGGGCCAGATACTTGAGAGTAAGGGGGAAAGGTAAAGGGAATCCCTACCCCCAAGTAATACAGTTGGCATGATTCGATCAAACTAGCTTGTTCATAATTCCTAAGATTACCATTGAGAAGTTACAAGGTGAATCCCCAACCACCTCTACCAAACTAGCTTGTTCATAATTCCATCAAATTGCTCTTAAGTGTTTTTCCTATTCTTGTACTTTGCTCATTTTTGTACTAATTTAATGGGTTCAGATTAACCTAGTAAACTCGTAGTTACTCCACCATTATTGTCTTCAAACCCCCATGTCCTATTCTTTTGGACACAGTTTAAGTTCAGTTTAGTTTAGTTTAGTTTAGCTACTTCCTCTCATAGTTTAGTTTAGTTCAATTCTATTCGGTTCAATTCAATTCAGCCCAAAAAAACAAAGACCCAGTCTACTGCAAGTCTCTATGTATGTTTTGTCTTTCGTTTGTCTATATTATCTTGACAAATTGTTCATTGAGATCATATTTTTAAGGAAGGAAGTCTTAACAATTTCGTATAAAACTGGATCATTCACAATAAACTTAATACTCGCCTCTTTACCTTATTTGAATATGTTTTTTTTTTGTTTTTCCTATCAAATGAGTTTAAGTTCTCTTTTTATTTATATTTTCCCTCTTTGTTATTCTTTGTCTTAAAGAAATGTTGATTTTAATGCAAACCGAAAGGGAGCAATATTTATTGTTTATAATGCTTTTTCTATATCAAGAAAAAATATACTTCCTCTATATATTCTAATAACTTATCATTTTTAAATGTTTCAAAACAAATATGGGTTATGCTATATGCAGCCCTAAGGGTTGCATATAAGACATAAATACACTACCTTGAATGGAAATAAGTTGTGAATTTATGGAAAAATAATGCATCAACCGATGCAATAAATGATCAATTATACTTTATCTGACATTGATTTTCTCTATCTATCTCTTGATCACATAAGTCCCTCTTTTTATTTATCTTTATTTCTCTCCTCTCATTGGTTTCTTATATTACACCTATTTTGGAACCTACGAAGTAGAAATTAATTTGATAATATATATATATATATACTTCCTATGTTCTTTTATTATTGCAACATTTCCCTTATTTGAAAGTTTCATATTAATTGCAACAATAATAAATTTGACTATGTTTTCTCTTTATCTCTCTGCTTATCCACATAGGTCCCTTTTTTCATCTCTCTCTATGTCTCTCATCTACTTGAAAAATGTGCAATCCATGTTGCAATTATTAAAAAATGGAGGAAATATATAATTTAAGGAAAAGAACAAAAGGAGGGGGAAAGGGAAAATAGCATGAGTGGAAGGGAGAAAGGATGGTGAAAAGACAAGTCAGACGTCAAATCGGAGGGTCAATAAATCATAAGACAGTCAGTGTGGGAGCTGCCAAAGGGGAAATGATATGTATTGTCAATCGATGGGATTTTGTGTTTTTCTTCTTTGACACTGCTCTCACTTACCATAACAAAAAAAAACAAACAAACAAACCCCTCTTCTATTTTCTTTTTTTCTTTCTCCTTTCTTTTTCCCATGCTCTCTCTCTTACAAACAACATATAGACCTAAATACTACTAGTACTTCCATATTACTTCTCCTCCTCCTTTACTACAAGTTATAGCCTTCTTCCAACTGTTTGCACACGTGCAATCTCACGTGTTTCTAATTCTCTCAGTAGATATTGTATGGTCCAATAGTCCATCTTATTAATTTTGTGCATGTATAAGCTAAGTCAATAACATTAGCAATAAATAATGTTTGTTCATGCCCCACGTTCCACTTGCTTGCAGCTTCTGCTCTGTTTCTTTTTACAGTTTTTTCACTATATACCATTGAGAAATTAGAAAATTCACCATATATACTCAATGTTTTAGATATTCATCATATATCCCAGATTTTTAAAAAATGCGCACCAACTACCCTTTTTCCTAATGGACATTTATTTACAACTTTGCAATTATTAACCTAATCAACCCTCCCTCCACCCTAAGTCCCTAACCTCCTAACCCTAATGCCCTAATTAACCTCACCCCCTAACCCTAATGCACTTGACCCTAACTAATTAACCTTAATAAATGAAAATCTATATCTCACCCTCAAAATGACTTTTTTGAAAAAACGGACGCCACTGACGACCCTTAAAGGACACGAACTTCGAGAAACCCATCAATACGATTACCAATACGACGGTATTTTAAGCACGCTTCCCAATGCGATCTTTAACGGCTGATCTCACCGCCAAAATAACTTTTTTCTGAAAAAACAGACGCCACCGTGGACCCTAAAAGGGCACGAATTTCGAGAAGCCCGTCAAAACGAGTACCACTAAGACGATATTCTTGACACGCTTCCCAAGGCGATTTTAACAACCGGATCTCACCGCCAAAACGACTTTTTTTGAAAAAACGGACGCCACCGACGTTCCTTAAGGGGCACGAATTTCGAGAAGCCCATCAAAACGAGTATTAATACGACAATATTCTAGGCGCGCTTCCCAAGGCGATATTAAACGGTCGATCTCACCGCAAAAACGACTTTTCATGAAAAAATGGACGCCACCGACGACCCTTATGGGCACAAATTTCGAGAAGCCCGTCGAAACGAATACCAATATGAGCGTATTCTAGGCACACTTTACAAGGCGATCTTAAACGGCCGATTTCACCGCCAAAACGACTTGTTTTGAAAAAAAAAAGGACGCCGTCGACGAACCTTAAGGGGCATGAATTTTGAGCAGCCCATCAAAACGAGTATCAATATGACGGTAATTAGTCGGTGTTGATAGTGGAAGACAGAGATGGAGATTTTTTTTAAAAGATTTGGGGTAATTAGGTTAATAGTAGCAAAGTCGTAATAATGACAAACGGCGAGTTAATGTCCGTTAGAAAAAGCGCATATGATGAACGTTTTCGAAAACTCAGGGGTATATGGTGAATATTTGAAACATTGAGGGTATATGGTGAATTTTTTAATTTGTCAGGGGTACATGGTGAAAAAACCGTTCTTTTTATGATATCCTTCATTTTGATTTGAACCAATCTAGAGTTCTCCTTTTATTGTCCTTTAAGGTCCTGTTTTTTTTTGGCACAATTCCAGTTCAGTTAAGCTTGTTTCAGTTCATTTCAGTTCATCTACTTTCCTCTCATAATTTCACTTAAGTTCAGTTCAGTGCAGTTCAGTTTAGTTCAACCTAAAAGAACAAAGCCTAAGTTATTAATGACCTTGTGTTGCTCAAGCTCGGACAATAATTAAGTGATCCTAAAGAGTTAATTAATAAATCTCATGAGAGAGTATATAGAAATAATATTGAGGGTGCGTTCACCTAAATACAAAACAAGTTGTAGGTCTAATAAATTCAAATAATAAGTTTCAATCTGGTTCAACAAGTTCCAATCAGATTTAATAAGTTCCAAAAAATTAATAACAATAAATTTATGTTAAATGTATAATTAGTGGTTGATTATTATCAGAATTTTATTCCTTACATTTTTATAACTGACTTGTGATATTTCAACCACTTGTTAGTGAATTCATTACTTGCATAGTTGTATTAGTTGTTTAACATGAACCAAATTTGTAAAAGTTGCTTGCTTCTAAAGTTTAATATAATAGAAGTATATTTCTATTCTATTACAATAATGTACAAGGTTCCTCTCACACTGATTTTATATTCCGTATGTTACGAGATATAATTAATATTACTACTATCTCATTAAATTTTAATCATCAATTAGTTATTACTTTTAAAATATAATTTATAGTTATTATAATTAATAATTTCTTAAATGATAATTATATGCTTTTAATGGATAAACGGTTGCGAAATCATCTAATAAGTTCAACTAAGGTCTAATAAGTTCTAATCAGGTTCAATAAGTTCCAATCAGGACCAATATAAGTTCCAATCAGGACCAATATAAGTTCCAATAAGTTTCAATCAAGTTTAATCAGCTCCAATAAGTTCAGCTAAGTTCAAGGGTTTTCAGATGAGAGAATGCATCCTAAATTATTTTTTTTTAGAAAAGAATTTCCTATTTTTCTCTCTATCTCTCTCATAGTTTTGAGTTTTAGCTAGTGTACTGTCTAAATATAAATAAATAACAAAATTATAGTCCTCTAACTTCAAAACTAAAAAACCCCTTCTCTCAGGGAAACCCCCCCTCTCTCTCGCAACAACCTTAAATGCCCCAAGCAAACCCTAGGGGCTCGACAGCCGCCTCGGGCGCATCAAGGTGGCTGTCGGGCCCCTCTCCCCCTTTTCCCCCTTTCTCTTTTTTCTTTACTTCTTGTGTGGTTTAGTTAGTGGTTTAATTCGTGGTTTGCCAGCGCAGCCCCACCGCTCGACTGTCGGCGTGTCTATAGGGGTGGTCGTGCGAAACAGGGGTGGTCGAGTGAAGCCGCCGTGAAGGAGTGGCTAGTGTCGCCGCCGTCCAAACTATTCAGTACTCGGTGAGGTGTAAGTGCGTTTAACCCTAGTTAATGTTGTGTTTTGGTTTGGATCGTCTTGCAAGAGTGGTATGTTTTGTTTAGTTATGTTATTAGGTTTGAATAAATGGTTTAAGTTCTTAATCTGCTTGGTAATTCTGCTAATAGTTGGAGGAAATCTTTTATCTCGAGTTCTTAGAGTTGTTCTTCATGGTTTGTTATGCACATTGGAAGGTTTTTGTCAGCTGAATATGAGATGGTTGTTCAAATAGGCAGATGTAGTTAGGTATAGCGAATTTTCCTTTTCAATCTCTAGAATAAGATCTTACCAAGATACTAGAGTGGGCTACCTTGATGTTGAGCCAAAAAATTTCTCAATATTGAGGGTGAATAGGGGAAAGGGTTCTAAAGTGAGTGACCAAAATGGTAATACCTTAGAACCAGAGAAGATGGAAGAAGAAAGTGGAGAACCAATGTTTAGGGTTCCCTCAGTTGTTTATTTATTTGTTTGTGGGCGTGGGCAAGGAGGGCAAAGTTTTTCATGGTTGGGTTTTTTGTTCTCCGATTTCGAAAATCGGAAGACTGTTCGTGAGCTAACAATGCTTAGCTCTTATTCTCGCTTGGCAATGATCTTAACTATCATTGCCTTGAAAAAATCAAATCTGAAGGCGGCACCCCAGTTGATTCTGGTGGATTACAACGCGTCACCTCAAATGCAGTTCTCCTATCAAAAGGAGAAACCCGAAATACTCTATCAACAGAGTATTGAGTCACAAAGGAACGTGACTCTTCAAAGAATCCCGAGTGAAGAATTCCATATGATAGAAGGCCATTGGAATTGCTCGAGCGGTGAGATGAAAATCTTGCTATTAGTTGTTAGTTGCCCGGATCGTGAACATAATCCGCTCCTGCCACCACTTCCATCAGGTATGATATACCCTTTTATTGCAGGTTGTTTCACTCTACGAAGCTCCAATGTCTTCGCCTTTGTCGCTACCGTGGACAAGCGATTATCGACCTCAACCATCAGAGTTACTTCCAAATCATCACAACCATTGAACAACGAAGATCTCCATAGCAAGCAGTTTTGTACCAGTTTTAGGTGTTTTGATCTTTTATGGTTTGTAAGAGCTTATGAAGCTCAGTTTAGTGTGTGGTTAGTTTCAGTTTATCTTTTGTGTGTTCTTTTCTTAGGTTGTAATTCCGATTTTAATTAATGCAAATTTTCTTGATGTCAAAAAAAAATATATAAATAAATAACTCACTCGATCAAATCATCAATAATGTAAATATTCAACAATAAAAGTCAAATAAATGTGCCAATATCTGTCACATATTATTAATTATTAGCTTCTATTCATACACATCAATATCTATCCTCAAATACATACTATTTAGCTTCCATCCATACATGCCAATATTTGTCACATACTGACATATTGTTAGTTTTCCACCCCTAGTGGCAAAGCTCGAGGGCCAGATCGGTATAGCAGTGACTTTTATAAGACTTCTTGGTCTAGTATTGGGGATGACATTGCCAGAGCTATATTTGAAACTTGTCATCTTCTTAAAGAGATTAATGCTACTTAATTCACTCACTCTGATCCCAAATACTCACATCCCTCAAATGTCACTGCTGGATACAGGCCAATCGCTTGTTGTAACACGTTTTGTAAGTTCCTTATGTACTCAGGCGCTCTATCAAAGGTTAAAAATTGTGTTATCTGATCTTATTAGTCCTTCACGATCTGGTTTAGAATTTAGACTATAAACTAGTTGTTGGCTCGGGCGATGCCCCTAATAATTTATCAATGTGAATTTGAATTCTTAAATCAAACACTTGAGAAAAGTGGAAAAAAAAGAGTTATATGCATTGGATTGTGCATAAGTGATCTTCCAGTTCTGTTTAAATTTTCTACATAATAATTATAATACGAATTATTCATCAATATAACCTCGCCTTCAAGAGAGTACATATATATATAAATATATAATTACTTATAAAAAATATAATACAATCTTTTTTTAGATGTAGGTTAATATGTAAGAATACAACCGATGCAATGAAATGGTGTAGTAGTGTTAATTACGGTGGTTAAAAAAAATTGAAGAGCCTTTTTTTAATATAAGATTGCTGAAAAGTAGGACACGTTATTATTAACAATAGCTTAATGAGTATTATTATATACATTTGTATTTAATTGTCTTAAAAATAGAAAATTATTTTGTCTTTAAATATATTCTTTTTCCCATAAAGACCAATATGAGATAATAGAGTAGTTGGTTAGTGCATTTGTATCTCAAATGAGAGGTCATGGGTTTGAGTCTTATAACACACATTTTTATTGTTTTAATGAGTATTAATATATACATTTGTATTTAATTGTCATAAAAATAGAAAATTATCTTGTCTTTAAATATATTCTTTTTCCCATAATGACCAATATGAGATAATTTTTTAGAAAGTACCAATATGAGATAATAGAATAGTTGGTTAGTGCATTTGTATCTCAAATGAGAGGTCATGGGTTCGAGTCTTATAAAACATATTTTTATTGCTGAATATTTCTCATTTAATTGTGTGGGGGAGGGGGAGTACATGTGGCAGCATGACATGTTTTTGCCTTGGGTTTTAAATATATATATAGATGGTAAGTAAATACAAAAGGAAGTTTGTGCTACCTAGTTGTTTGATAAAGGTTGATCTTCGTAAGGCTTATGATTCATTGAGTTGGTCATTACTTTGAGAACCTGTTGTGAACACTTAATTTGTTCATGGTTTTTTTATTGAGTAAATATTCATTTGCGTCATTCTATTCGCTTGCTATAAATTTGTTCATGGTTTTTTTTTCTAAGGAAAGAAAGCTCTTTCTTGTCTCTCTTATTTGATTTGTGTATGGGGTATCTGCCTAGAATACTTGGTTATGTTGTTCTTTGTGGGAACCAAAAGTTGTGAGTTAGAGACCATAGATTAGATAAAATCGATTGTTTTTTTTATCTTTAAATTATGTTACACACTTACACCCTTAATAGTTGACACCATAAGAATTCTAATTTGTTTTAAGGTAAGATGAATATCTCTTGCACAAGTGGGGGAAATTGGGGATCCCGTTTTACAAGGGGCAAGAATCGAAATCTTGTCACAAAAATAAAAGGAGCTAGGGTCTCCAAACAACTAAACCAACCTTGATTTTTCATAAGAATTCTAAATGTTTGATATATTGAATAACAGATTGAAATAATTATAACAAGATCGTACATGATAATATTTACTTTGCTTATTTGTTAGTAAAAGTATAGTCAAAGTTTGTGAATTTTGATTTCAGAAGAACATATGGATCCACCATCACAAAGTATAATTTTATTTACGAAAACTATCATCTTTGTTCCTATTTCTATTTACTTTTTAAAAGACACAATTTTTCATTAATTATTATTTTATATTTCAAATAGCTAAATTTCAGAGGAGACAAATTACTAGTAAGCCTATAAGTCAATGAAAACTTCAATTAGCTAAACTTTATTTCATTTTGCAAAAAAAAAAATCAATTTATTGGGTACTCAAGTCATTAATGCTAAATTACCACAATTGATATTTGTGAGCCAAAGAATCCTGTTTAATACTCCCTCCATTCCATAATATAGTGCTTGTTTCTTTTTTGCACGGTCTCCAAGATATACCTTTGACTTTCAATATCTTCATTTCCATATTAATAAAAAAATATATAGAAATTTGATATTTTAAAAGTACACATTGAGGTGAACCTAACAAGATTCTACATGAGTATGTTTTTTTTTGTATATATAATGAGAATATTTGGTCAAAGAATTTAAAGTTTGACCTCAAGAGAAAGAAACAAGTACTATATTATGGGACGGAGGGAGTATTATGAAAATTAAATCATAAGCTTGTTCTCATTTGAAGCATTTTAGGTTGAATAACTAAGATTTTTGTTCCTTTAACTTTAACAAAAGATTGTAAATAAATTAAGATTTCTAATAAATTCAAATAACGGCTATTAATAATTGTAAATAATCTTAGACATACTAAAATAAAAATGAAAACACAATTTTCAAATGAATTGTAAAAAAGTAAATTTTAGAAATGATGTCACAAAGTAACGAAATTGAGTTGTATGAAAACTTTTTTTTTTTGAGTTGTACACTTATTAAAATAATTTTTTTTTATGAAGTATTATCTTCCTTTTTCATCTAAGTTAAATCATTCATCTCATAAGTCAATTCTGAAAATAATTTATCTCCATTTAGAGTACATGTCAAATCACTTAGTCCACTTATTACAAAATGGAAAAGAAAAAGTTAAATAAAGTCTTATAGCATTTAAATCTTTAAGAAAAAATTTTATTTACAATGAGTATATATTATCATTTATCAACAACCTTTTTAATCACTTTAAATCAAAGTTGAATGTTTATATAATTTGGGATGACGTTTATAAAATTTAATGATTAAAATTTGTTCTATACATTACATTTGACCCATAGTTTTCAAATTTCAACTCTC
Source organism: Beta corolliflora (assembly GCA_947648045.1). Classification (NCBI taxonomy): domain Eukaryota; kingdom Viridiplantae; phylum Streptophyta; class Magnoliopsida; order Caryophyllales; family Amaranthaceae; genus Beta; species Beta corolliflora. Next base: position 1,189,573 of record CANSZD010000435.1, read on the forward strand.
ATAGTTTCTTGATTTGACATTCGCTGGTAGAATATTCGAGAATAAGAGGGAGGATAAGGGAATTCCTACTTTTAGACACCATACTTGGCAAGATTCAAACCCAAGATTTCAATGATTTAAGATAAGAGTCTTGCAAAGTAACCATGTACAACTTGATGATGCACCTCTATATCAGTATTATATCCAAAATATCTATCTTTTTATATACAAACACAAAAAAATACCCCTTTATCCTGTTTTGATCTCTAAAACACATGTAAAATAATTGTAAATAATCTTAGACATACTAAAATAAAAATATATAAACACAATTTTTCAAACAAATAGTAAAAAAGCGAATTTTAGAAATCATGTCACGAAGTAACGAAATTGGGTTGTATAAAAACTTTTTTTTTTTTTTGAGTTGTACACTTTTTAAATTATATTTTTTTTTCCATGAAGTATTATCTTCCTTTTTCATCTAATAAGTTAAATCATTCATCTCATAAGTCAATTCCAAAAATAATTTATCTCTATTTAGAGTACATGTCAAATCACTTAGTCCACTTATTACAAAATGGAAAAGACAAAGTTAAATAAAGTCTTATGGCATTTAAATCTTTAAGAAAAGATTATATTTACAATAGTGTATATATTATCAACAACCTTTTTAATCACTTTAAATCAAAGTTGAATATTTATATAATTTGGGATGACGTTTACAAAATTTGCAGTCGACAAAAATCTGTTCTACACAAGATTTGAATGATAAGCAGAAGGACCATGTCGAAATCTCAAGTCTCACAATTTCTTGGTTTGACATTCGCAGGTTGAGTGCTTGAGAATAAGAGGGAGGATAATGAAATCCCTACTTTCAAACACCACATTTGACAAGATTTGAACCCATAACTTCCATGATTTAAGATAATTAAGAGTCTTGTCAAGTAACCAAGTACAACTTGATAAAATGCACCTCTACATCAACATCACTATATCCAAGATATCCATCTTTTTATATACAAACACCAAAAACACCCCTTTAGGCTTTACCCTGTTTTAATCTCTAAAACACATGTAAAATATTTTCCCTCTTTTTTTCCTCTTGTCATAAACAAACTAGAAGAATTGAATTTTCTACTATAAAAAGGGTAGAAATAAAAGTATTCACCTTCACTCCAAAAGGCCATAAAATGTCTTTCATCTTTTTAATCCCTCCTCCCTCCCTATTCACCCTTTTGTCCCCTTGAAGCCAGTATTTTGCAGGTTGGCGTAACTTGTCCCTTTAGCTTTCATAGACCTACGCCTACCACATGCAATAATTTCCCCTCTAAAACATTACAAATAAATAAATATACTTCTATAGAAATATAAAATAATAAGACTCTTATAATAACTTTATAATGAAGTATAAAAATGTGATCACTCTCACTATTCACTATTTACGTCATCTAATTATTCCAATTATTTATCCCCCCCTTTTAAATACCCTCAGCCGACCACTTCATCCACCCCATTTGCTTTCCTCTAAAACCTCTCTTTCTCTAAAAAAAAACTTTCTCTCTCTTCATCAAACTATGAAACTCAAACTATAGTCTATACTGAATATTATTTCTTCATCCTTCAAAAAAAAATATAGAAAAAAACCCTAAACACATAAAAAAAATGAGCTTAGATGATTCACTGCGATCTCTATCGTTGGATTATTTAAACCTGTTAATCAACGGCCAAGCTTTCAGTGACGTTACCTTCAGTGTAGAAGGGCGTTTAGTACACGCGCATCGCTGCATCTTAGCGGCGCGTAGTCTTTTCTTCCGGAAATTCTTTTGTGGGTCGGACCAACCTGGTGGGCTTGACCCAAGAGTAATGGGCCAAGCCTCTTCTCCTCGGGCCGGTGGTGGACCAGTTCCGACCCAAGTGATTCCGGTTAACTCGGTTGGGTATGAAGTTTTCATGCTGTTGTTACAGTATTTGTATAGTGGACAAGTCTCAATTATTCCTCAAAAACATGAACCTAGGCCCAATTGTGGTGAAAGAGGTTGTTGGCACACGCATTGCACCTCCGCCGTTGATCTCGCCCTTGATACTCTCTCCGCCGCTCGATCTTTCGGCGTTGAACAACTTGCTTTGCTTACCCAGGTACGTCTTTTAGACAAGCGTTTCATTTATTTCAGAACAGAGGGGTAATAATAATAATAATAATAATAATAATAATAATAATAATAATGAGACTATAAAAAAATGAAAGATTGGAAAGATTTAGCGTCATTTGGTTGAATAAGTGGTTGATGAGGTAAGATTTTTTTTTTTTTTTTTAGTATTAAAGAAATAAAATTGAAAGTGGATATGGTTGATATATATAATAATTTGGTTTAAGCTGAGTTTGGTAAAAATCTGAGGGAGATGAAAGAAGTGTATTGGTTACTAAATATAGATCTTATGATTGTAAGTTTTGGTTAGTACAATATAGAAGTATTTTTTAAGTATTGATTTATTTGCTGTTGATGAGATTCATTTCAATCAAAGTCTTTTCTTCCACAGTTGCGGGGGACAAAATTTTACTGATTTATTGCAAAACTTTACTTTCCTAATTTGGAGTAACTCATTGTCTAAATTCTAATATGGTAATCTACTCATGCTTACACAAACTCCTATAAAAGTATTTAAAGAAAGAACCTACTCTTTACCATCTTGCATAGTAATAATTAACCAATTCTTTTAATTTCTTTATTTTTTTTGGTGTCAAATTTTGTGCAGGAGTTATGTATATGTTCATGAAATCATATTTTGTAGCATTCTTACTACACATTACTACCTCTGCTCGGATTTAGTTGTCATATTACTGATCCGAATTAATTACATTGTGGACATTACATTGTGGCAATTATTCATATTAGCACTCATTTTTTTTAGATACTCTTTTTTATTTGTCAACTTCTAATGAAAGTTTGTGTAAGAAAATTGCCACTCATAGTTTGAATAAGTTCAATCATAAACACTGTGTTACTCGAACTCGGGTACATATCTAATTTTGTCCTAACTTATCAATTTTATGATAATTTTCCATCATTTTGGTGCAATATATATTAAGTATCGATATAAGCCGTGTATATATCTGTGTCGATAGATGATCCAACACATGTAATTGAGATAATAAAATGATTTTTAGTAACATAGCATATACATCATTTCATGTGTGCAAAATCTAGTAAAAGATTTTCTGAGCTAAGTGAGAGTTCTGACGCTTATGTTTAGTCATCAGATATCTGAATGCCAAATTAAGCAAGTGTTGTTCTGACAATAGTTAGTGTAGCATTGCATTAATTGATCTATATTTGGGACTGAATTTGCAGAAACAATTAGCAAGTATGGTGGAGAAAGCATCAATTGAGGATGTAATGAAAGTATTAATAGCATCAAGGAAACAAGACATGCACCAACTTTGGACTACTTGCTCCCACCTAGTAGCAAAATCCGGCTTACCACCAGAAGTGCTAGCAAAACACCTCCCAATCGAAGTGGTAGCGAAAATCGAGGAGCTTCGTTTGAAGTCCTCAATAGCAAGGCGATCATCTTTAATTCCTCACCATCACCACCACCACCCTCATGACCTCGGTCTCCCGACCCCAGCCGATCACGAGGACCACAAGATCCGGCGGATGAGACGAGCACTCGACTCATCCGACGTAGAGCTAGTGAAGCTGATGGTGATGGGTGAAGGCCTAAACTTGGACGAAGCACTAGCACTACATTATGCAGTTGAAAACTGCAGCCGTGAGGTTGTTAAAGCATTGCTTGAGCTAGGGGCTGGAGATGTGAACTACCCTGCAGGACCTACGGGTAAAACCCCGTTACATATAGCAGCAGAAATGGTCTCCCCGGACATGGTGGCGGTGTTGTTAGACCACCACGCGGACCCGAATGTACGCACCGTGGATGGAGTCACACCATTGGACATCCTAAGAACTTTAACCTCGGATTTTCTCTTTAAAGGGGCAGTCCCTGGGTTAGCCCACATTGAACCTAACAAACTCCGGCTTTGTCTAGAGCTTGTGCAGTCTGCTGCAATGGTTATCTCAAGAGAGGACGCAAACGACAACAATAATAACAACAACAACAACACTACATCGACATCGATGTACGTGCCAATGGGGGGTGATCAAGAGCATACTACAAGTAGTACTAGTAGTAGTGGGAATGTTGGGAACATCGGTATAGATTCAAGAATGGTTTATTTGAATTTAGGAGCCGTTGGTTCAGCTTCAATGGGAGATCATCAACATAATGAGGATAGTCATACAAGCCAGAGGAATCCGTCCTCGATTTACCATCACCACCACCAGCACCACCATCATCATCATGACTATTGAGAGTTATTAATTTTGAGGATTAAGGGTGGGGTGGGAGTTACATTTCTTGGTTAGTTTAAAAAACCAAAATGTAATTTAGGTGGATAATTAGCTAGAATTATTCATATGATTCTGCTTAATTCATATATTTGGGTTTTTCTTGGACATTGTAGGGTTTTGTTATCTGCATGATGAGTTTAATGATGATTATTATATGCAAAATGCAGTTGATGATGATGATCAGGATTTTACTTGTGAAGTGGGAGTAATTTTTGGCATTTTAGCAAAGCTAGAAAAAAGAGGGAAGATGTGTTATTGATGAGAAGACCAAATGAATCTGAGTTTGTTTTGGGAGCATTCTTATGGAATTTGGATGGATAAATGGTGAATAAGAGACTAGAGAGTACTGATGAAAGACCCCAGGTCAATCTTTTCATTCCTGGCCTGTAAAATTCAAGCTTTTTTGTATTACTTTCTTTATAATTATAATGATTATTATTATTATGAATATTATTAAAAATGCTACTATTATTATTATTATCATCATCATTATTATTGTTATATTTATTACTATTATTATTATTATTATTATTATTATTATTATTATTTACCATGCACTGTGGTTTTGCAATACTATGCCCTATTTATAATTGGTAGCTTTCCTTTTCTTCCTTGTCTCCCACTCATCTTTTCTTCCCATTAAAATTTGTTCTTTCCTATCCTTTGCTTTTCAAGTTAAGGTGATCAGACTATTAAAAGTGTGGGAAATTTTGCCCTCAATGTATATATCAAGTTTAGTTATTATGTTTTGCATTTTTGTACTCCTATTTCATAAGGTAATTAATGATTAAATTTTCTAATATAAGAGCTATTCTTCTTTCAAATTTAATGTCAACGCTTCTTCATTGACAATATTATTAGGGTTTTTTGTCAGAAAGGACCTAATAAAATACAAATTTTGTAGGGAATGACCTAATAATTTTTTTTTTGTCTAAAAGGACCTATTAAAATACTTTCGATTGTTAAGAGGAACCAGTTTATGAATTTCAAGCCAAAAAACTCTAATTTTTTTTTAGAATTTGAAGGAATATGTCTGCGAAATCATCTTCAAGCAATAAAATTCCTGTCAAATGTAGTTGTGGTATCCCAATTGCAAAAAGTCAACGCCGGAATATAGTAATTTTGGCCTGAAATTCATAAACCGGGTCCTGTTAACAATCGAAAGTATTTTAATAGGTCCTTTTAGACAAATTTTTTTATATTAGGTCCTTCCCTACAAAACTTGTATTTTATTAAGTCCTTTCTGACAAAAAACCCATATTATTATGAACATGATGAAACTTTTTGGTTGATTTTGTTTTGCTAATTTTATCTTATAGGCGGTCTGTAAATAGACCATCAATTAGTTAAAAGAAAAGGTAACAATAGAGATGGTAAAAGTTGGCACGACCCGCCAACCCGACCCGAACTGAAATTAGCCGGTTTGGGTCAAGGTTTTCAAACCGTTTAAGTAAGCGGGTTGACCCGACGCGACCCGTTTATTAAACGGGTTGGGTTTGGGTTGAACATTCCAACCCGAATCCAACACGACAAACCGTTTAACTACTATTCTACTATCAATATTATTCGTTGGGCTTGAAATAATATGAATATTTTTCATAAATACATAAGATTTATTCTTTGGTTGTCCGTTTTGGTTTATTTAGGTAAGATATTAGTGTATAAAACGTGGGTTAAGAAATATATGATGTACATTTGTTTAGTTTATGTGTATATGCGCTCTTGATAAACGGGTCAATAAACGGGTCGGGTAACCCGTTTAATAAACGGATCGGGTTAGGGTTGAGTGTTGTTGACCCGTTTAATAAACTAGTCGGGTTAGGGTTGAGAGTGTTCAACCCATTTACCGTTGGACCCGATACGAATTTGACACGACACGACCCGTTTACCAGCTCTGGGTAACAAAGGATACAAGAAATATATATAAAGTTATATATATACTTCAAATTTTCTTTAAAAACACTAAAGTGAAAAAGAAGGTTAAAATATTGTCTCGTCTAACATGTTTGATCAAATTGTATGATAAAAGACAAACTCTTTAATTTTATGTATAATTATGTCATTTTATGTATAGAAGCGTTGATAGGTTAACTATTAATCAAATATTTGGTAGTGCTACTCAATCTGATATGGAGTGTGAGACACAAGTTATTTATAAAGATATAAAGTCTACATAGTACATTGGAGCTAGTACCTTAACAAAATACTGAATCACTTTTCAACACACAGTGAAGATTGTATATGCAAACTGTTAAGGAAATATAAGAGATGTGATCTAATTATTGTACAACTAGCACTTGTTAACATTGAACATGATCATTTTTTTTGGGTAGAGAAAGTCATAAGGACAAATGATGTAAGACGAGATTTAATTCCGGATCTAAAGTATCACCTTTCAAGATTTTAACCAACTAAACTAGTTGACATCCACTGAACATGATTATACCGAGTTACTGCACTAGCAGTTGTACAAAAAGTATGCTTCATTACGTTTTTGCTTGTTTTTTTCTAATGAAGTTTAATGACTAGGATTTCCAATTTACAAAATAAGAGCATGATATTTTATAGAAATTTCAAGGAAACCCTTGAATTTATATACTTTCAAACGTTTTAGAAAGTACCATGAACAGTGGAAATAAATTTGAAAGTCAGAGTTTCTTCAAAAAGATTTGAATGTCGAATAAAAGAAGAAAGTGTTCAATTAAAAGTTGCATAATTTTTTTGGTCGGCTTATTCTTTTGTTATGCATAGTTGTCTTATTTTTTGCGAAGTATATTTTTACTTTACTTTTCTAGATATTTTCATCAAGTTTCTAGTTAAACTACTTAAATTATACAATTGATTGATTCAATTTGATATATGTTAAACTATAAATCTAGTCTTGAACCCGTGTTATGCATGCGATTTGACTCTTTGCTGGAAGTTGACATATAATTTGATAATCTGTTACTTCCTCCGTTCAAAAATAAATGAAACACTTATCATCTTAGGCCGTGTCAAAATAAATGAAATGTTATCCTATTTGGCATTTATTTCACTTTATTTGATCTCTCTTCTTAATCCACATGCCTCCCCCTACGTTTCATTTGTTTTAGAAAGAAGAAAGTATATACTATAAAAATGCTATATGTTGAAATAGTTGATTAAGTAGTGATGCGACTAACACAATTTCGTGATTTAAATTTTCTTAAAAGTTGATAGAATAGTTTGTATATGTCACAAATACTATGCACGCCTATAACAAATAATTTTTATTATAAGTTAATATAAGATCCCAGAATAAAGAGTGTTAATTGCAGTTTCTCCTTTTCATTAAAAAAAATTTTAATTTCTTTTCATTTTACTAATAATGGACTTGTTGTTGAGTATATTTTTGTATCATCAATATTTATTCCTAGCAGCAATTTCATTTGTTTATAATTCCTTCAATTCATAGCAGCATATATATAAGATCAAAGATAGAAGAGCAAGTGGTAATCAGCAATCATGATTTAAATTTATATTCTTATTAATTTAAACAAAAAATATAACTAAAGGATTTAAATTTATTTTCTTTTGACTTTAAACAACAATATTTTTAAAAAATTTAAGTTTATTTATTGTATTTTCTGCAAAAACATCATCACATCTTAAAAGAAGATGCAATTATTGTTGATAATAATTAATATGTTAATATATTCTGGTGTGTATAAACTTATTCTACTATTAAACATGAGGTTGTGAATTCATTTCCATGTCATGGTGGTATTGTTGTGTTAGTTAACAGCATTACCCATAGATTTTTGTTTACTGATTCTTTTAGAAAATATATAAAAAACTTGTGGCTAGATCTTGTTCAATTTGGGAAAATGAGCTGTTCAACCCTTTTTTGGTTCATTTCTTTTCTCGGCAACTTCCAATCAAGAGAACAACTTTTCACATAAATTAATTTGATTGTCTTTTGGTTTATTTGAATAGTATATTAAGGCTTTGTGGCCTGGGTACAAATTATTGATTGGTTTGTCTTGAATGAACAAAGCAATAAACTGTGACCGTGACTTAAAATAGTTTATAATATCATATTCTTTTGGATATCTTATTAATTAAGTATTTAGGATTTCCCCCTCCTTTTGCTTTTTCTTGACCTTGCCATTTTGGGGAGCTCTGCTTGCAATTCATACTTAGAAAAATAAACCCTAGCTTTAGCTCTCTCCATAACCTATCTTTCTAGCAAATTGGTGTTCTCTTGCTATACAATTCTCTGTTTCCCTTTTCCCCATGTGTTCTTTCTATTATATTTATCTTTGTTCGTACAATGATTAATATTATAGTAGTACTCTCTTTGTTTGAATAAAATCTTTTCATATATTATGCACCCGACCAGAAAGGATTATGCAGAAATCATATCTAATTAGATGATTTATGTTACCAATAAGACAATAATACCATTTCTTTTTCCTCTTATAACCTCAAAAAAAGGAGGATTCTCAATATCACATAACACGATGACTTTTAATTTGTACCTATTGGATGGCTTTAAATAAAACGTGAATTTTAATATTACATATATATATATGGGCCTATAGAAGTATATTGTAAAATAATGAACTAAGATTATTCCATTTAATTAAGGTTAGCACGCACCAAGCAAGGTTTTTGAAGGCCAATGAATATTTAATTTAAAGGCCTCACGATTTAAAGATCATAGAATCAAAATCCATTGAGACATTCTGGAGGTGGAGTTTTCCTTAACATCCTTCATTATTATCAATGAATCAGGCCTGCAAAACTAACTAAGAAATACACAAGAAATATCAGTGATCAATAGGGAATTTCTTCTCATCCACCTAAAAAAAATTAAGATTATTACCATGCATTCGGAATCGGTACAGTTGTATGATTAATTGCTTGATTAAAGATTTCATTTGTTAATATCGACCACTTTACTTTTATATAGATATGCATGGATGTTTTATTAGAATTATACATACACATTATATATGAACGCAAAGCATTGGGCAAATTTTGGCTGGTAAGTGCAAAGGTGCAGTTTTCATCTTAGAAAATCATACAGTACTACTCATGCCTGCACTAACAAATGATATGGAATCATGCTTTGGTTTGGCTTTAGTAGTTTAGTCATGTCACATTAGCATATTTCTCCAAAGATTTTGTTGATTTCCCAAGGTAATAGTAATATGCCAATAATTCAGCTCTCTATGTAATATCTTGAGCTTAAAGGGTAATTATCACCGCCTATCCTTCTTGGTTCAAGTTATTAGATCTCTAATAATGTCTTCTTATTAGTGTTGTTTAAGTTATAGTACACTTATTGAAAATATTTTTCTCTTATTTTTATAAGATTGTTCTTCTTTCTTCACAATATCTCTTTATGACTACACCTCTACTTATTCAAAGAGGCCCACGAACTACTTAAAGTATACAGGTCACCACTAAAATAGAGTTGGATATAGATAGTTTTTTCATGTCCAATTTTGCTCCAAATCCACCTCCATGCAACTAATACTTTTTTTTTGAAAAAAAGAAGTTTTTAAATAAGTAAAGCTTTTTTGTAATTCTTGTACTTTAATGTTCTATAATACTTCCTTATTTAGCCTTTACTCTTTAGTCTTCACTGTATTGATTAGATCAATCGAGTAAATTCAAATGTGAAATTTACGCACAACATAAAACTATATATGTTGGACTCAAATCTGTATAAGTAGTTAGATTTGAGTTAGAACTAATTCCATTCAAACCATATCTAATGCATTCTCATCCCTATAATTTTTTTTTCCGTTTAACCCACTAATTTTCACTCCAAAAGATTCTTGTTATGGAACCTAAAAACGTATAGTGATATATTGTTATTTTGACTAATCCTTACCTTACTAATCTCATAGCTTCACAGTGTAACCTCTCTCTGAAATGGAAGGACTACAATAATTAACCTAGGAATAAAGGATATGACGAATCCCTAAATCAAGAGTATATAACATTATTAATATATCTGGAAACTAAGTTTATCCACTTTTTTTTTTTCTTACTATACCCTCACTCTTTG